>CM035837.1:27223086-27908086 GCA_020510985.1 Pholidichthys leucotaenia
CTCGGTCCTTGTTGAGTGCCATCACCACCAGTCTGTAGAGTGCCTTACCACTGGCTCCTCCAAAGTCCACACCAGTGGGAGCACAGAATGCCAGTAAGGAGCAAGGAGCGACGTCAAAGTCCATATAGAGCGTGAGAGAGGGAAAGGGGTCAGTGCTTTCTGGCTGCAGCGTGCCATTGCTAAAGTCCAAGAGTAGGGAGTGCTCAAGTCCATGAAGCTCCTGTTTCCAGTGTGCAAGAAGACCATCGATGAAACGATTCGACCTGACACCAAGATGAGCTGCTAAAGCTGAGGCGTTGTTGAGGCCAGGACCAGCCAGTTCCACCACTTGCTTCAGAGTGAGAATGTTCCTGGAACACAGCCTATCAAGGAAGGTCCTTCCAACTCCCGGCAGGACACCAAGGCGACCACCAAAAACCAGCGGTTCCCTCAACAACCAGTAGAGGGAATCACATGGCCCTCTTTGTTTTTTAAAAAGAGTCCACACTGAAAAGAGACTGCGGTAAAAACTGGGTAAAGACAGTGCATTAGAGTTCTTAAAATCCATTAAAAACACAGGGAGGTCTAGCCCAAGCCCAAGGACTCTCTGTAAAATAACACAGGCCAAAGGCCTCCATACCAGGTCCTGGGGGCCCGTCAGCAGTCTCTGTATGAAAGTCAGTCTAAAAGCAGCACCTCTACTAGCTAAATGAATCACTCCTTGCCCCCCCTCCTCTTTGGGAAGAAATAACAGGGCTTGAGGAACCCAGTGGAGTCCACCCCCCCAAAAAAAGTCCACCAAAACAGACTGAATTTTGGACAACAAACCAGCAGGGGGGTCCATGCACATGAGGCGGTGCCACAGGGATGAGGAAACAAGATTATTTAAAATGAGCACTCTTCCTCTAAAAGATATTCTTGGCATTAGCCACTTCCACTTGTTTAGTCTCCCGTTAATCTTCTCTATGACCCCATCCCAATTTTTTTGCTCAAACTGCTGATTTCCAATAAAGACACCAAGATACTTAAAACCTCCTTTTTTCCAAATCAACCCACCCGGCAGCGTAAGCTGATTTTCTAGTTTCTCCCCCACCATCAGAGCCTCGCTTTTTCCCCAGTTTATCTTTGCAGAGGAAAGTTGGCCAAAAAGATTGACACTCCTAACCAGAACGTCAATGTCACTCTGCTTGTTTAGCAGAATGACTACATCATCTGCATAGGCCGACAGCTTGAACATGGTGTCACAGCCAGGAAAAGTAACTCCTGATAGATCCCTTCTCAGGCAGTGAAGCAAAGGCTCTATGGCGAGGGAGTACAGCATCCCTGAGAGAGGGCAGCCCTGCCGAACCCCCCTCTGGACTTTTAAAGGGGCAGACAGGCCCCCATTTATCTTCAGCACACTCTCAATGTCACTGTACAAGACCCGTATCCTGGCTATGAAGCCTGGGCTGAACCCAAAAGCTGTTAAAACTGTCCATAAATATTGGTGTTCAACCCGATCAAACGCCTTTTCCTGGTCAATTGAAATCAAACCAGTTTCTACCGCCAATGAACCAGAGACCTCCAAAATATCCCGAATTAAAGTGACGTTGTCACTAATCAGCCTGCCAGGCACACAGTAAGTCTGGTCTACATGAATGAGCTCGCTCATCACCTTTCTCAGTCTTCGGGCCAGAGCTTTTGAGAGAATCTTGTAGTCTGTGCAGAGCAGAGAGACTGGCCTCCAGTTCTTTAGGCTCTGGAGGTCCCCCTTTTTCGGCAACAGTGTGATGATGGCCCTCCTGCAGGTTGTGGGTAGGGTCCCCCTTTCCAAGCTATCTTGGAGAACCTCCAGCAGGTCTGGACCAAGCAGGGGCCAGAATTCCTTAAAAAAGTCTACAGAGAGACCATCTATGCCTGGTGATTTTCCATTCTGGAGGCTCATTAGCGCCGTATGCAGCTCAGACAGAGACAGTGGAGCATCCAAGCCGGCAACAAGGTCCTCTGAGAGCACTGGAAGACCATCAAGGAAAACCTGGCCCAGTGACGTGTCCTCCCTCCACTCTGCTCTAAACAATTCACTGTAAAAGCTAGCAGCGTGTTTCCTGATCTCTGCTGCTGTGGAGATTGTTCTCCCGTCATCGCCCAACAAGGAGTGAATGAGCTTTCTCTGTCCATTTTTCCCCTCCAGTCCAAAAAAGTACTGGGAGGGCGAGTCCATCAGAGCTACATCCATGTAGCGTGAGCGGACCAGAGCACCCTGTGCGGTGACCCCTAGCAAGCTAGCCAAGGCTGACCTTTTTGACTTGAGAGCCTCTAAGTGCTCCTGTTTTCCTGTAGAACTGAGCAACTCCTCTAGTTCTACCACCTCAGTCTCCAGAACTTTCAAGGATTGGGTCAAGCTACGAGTGACATTTTGAGTGTACTGTTGGCAGAGTTGTTTTATCTGGGCCTTACCAAAATCCCACCACAATTGGAGAGAACTAAAAGAGGGTTTTTGTTCCCTGTGTGACTTCCAAACATCATGAAAAACCTCTTTAAAAAACACATCATTTAAAAGTGTATTGTTAAAATGCCAAAAAGCACTCTTACACTTTACATTTTCAATAAACACAGAACAAAACAGCAGGCAGTGATCAGTGAAACCAACAGGACAGATACAACTATTTTTAAAAACACTCATTTGATGTTTAAAACCATAAAAACGGTCTAACCTAGCCATAGATAAAAGGTTATCTTTGACATGGCTCCAGGTGTACTGCCTCTGGTCCCCATGATGTGATCTCCACACATCGGCCATTTCATGTGTTTTCACCAGTTCTCTCAGCCTATTGGCAGAAGCAGGGTGAGGCTCCTGATGGTTCCTGTCTAGTCTGTGGTTTAATGTACAGTTAAAATCACCCCCCAGAAATAAAAAACTATTTGGATCACAGGACTTAACCGTATCCGAAAGCACGTCAAAGACCCTGATCCTCTCTGCTCTCTGTGTTGGCACATACACGTTTATAAAAACGAAGTTCACGTTTTCAAACTGTACCTTTAATAAGAGGAAATGACCTCTCACCACCTCTTCTACCTCATAAGAGACAGGCACACAACCCCTAGAGAAAAGTACAGCCACCCCCCCACTGCTACTGGATTTGTGGCTAAAAAAAATGCAGCCATCCCACTCTTTTCTCCAATGGCTCTCAATGTCCACAGTGCTGTGAGTCTCCTGGACCATCAGCACGTCAAGTTTCTTTAAATTAAAAAGCTTGTATAAAGAGGCCCTTTTTACATCATCCCTGGCCCCATTATATTGAGAGTGCCAATTCTAAGGTGGGGCATTAAAAAGGATAAAAATAGGGTACAGTAAAAAAACACACACATAGCATAAAAGGGAAGAAACAAACTAAGAGTCAACATGACTGTTAGTAATTTGCAATTTCAGTTTAGCAACCAGTTTCTTTAAACGATAAACTTCCTGATCAGTGAAAGTCTCATTCCCATCATTCAGTTTCATAAATTTGCGAGCTGATGCCACGAATAACTCCAGATCTGGAAAGTAATTTTCCACTTTCACAGCTCTGCTCCCCTTAGTCACCTGGAGAAATTGCCTAATTTTAGTAAAACAATAGGAGCTTTGCTCCTCCTGCGTCTGCGTCTGCATCAGTTCAGACTCATCTCCACTTTCGTCAGAAACGCTCTCATTCAGTAAATCTAAATTCCCAACCCTACTAGATTTAGCAGAGCTCTGCAAGTTTTCCGCACTTTTCCTTTTTTGTGCAGCTTTAAAAGGATCCTCTTCAACAAAACTACATTCCTGCATTTCTTCATGAAACGCAACGTTTGTCATGCAGTGTTTGCTCTTTGTGTCCGCTACAGCCTCAAACCGCTCCTCCCCCGCCTGCAAAGTCTGTTCATTCACGTTCCTTCGTTTAACTGCACTTTTACTTACACCCTCCACCTGTTTACCCCGGGCGACAGGCTCGTCACAATGATCAGAGCTGCCGCCAGACAGAAATTCCCCACCATCACTGTTTGGGGGGGCAACTACCGCGCCCGCCGCGGCCACCCCAGCAGAGGCGGCCGCGGCCGCCCCAGCACAAGCGGACGCGGACGCGGACGCCCCCGCAGAAGTAGAAGCGGACGCGGATGCGGCCGCGACCGCCCCAGCAGAAGCGGGCGCCGCAGCGGCATCCGCCGCACCACATGTAGCGCTACCCTCCGGACCACCAGAAACAGCGGCGTCACCTTTCTTACCGCCAGTGCTCTTTGTGTTCGCCTTTTCAGGACATGACCTAATAAGATGGCCTTCTGCGCCACACGCAAAACACTTCATGGTTTCAGATGTTGCAAACACCAAGTAGCTAAAGCCGTCAATCCTGAAATTAAAAGACGCGTTCAGTTCAGCAGAGCTGTCTTTCAACACCATGAAACACTGCCTCCTATGACATACAACATGCTTCAGCAGGGGTGATTTACTACCCAGAGAGACCATTCTGATAGGGGACACAACCTGGCCAAAACGGGACAACTCTCTAATCAGCTGATCATTTTTAACGAAAGGAGGAGCGTTTGAGATGGTGATCCTCCTAGACGGGTTCGCCAGCGGTAAAACGGGAGTAAAAGTGTCACCTAGGACCACTCCCTGTGCCACCACCTGATCAGCTTTTTCAGTCGAATCCAGAAAGATCACAATTGCGCTGTTCATCCTCGATGCTGATTTTATGCTGCCATGCCCAACCACCTGTCCTACAGCGAGGCTGGCCTCCTCCACAGAACAGGGAACTGTCGGGAGGATTCTCACGCCATGACGCCGGGTTAAGCGCTCAAACTCCACACCACCATCAATCACCGGCATGATGCCGGCCGGGAAAAACCGGCAGCAGAAGCTACCGTTCCCCAACACACTCACTCCAACACTCACACCCCAGCACACACACACTCAACCCACTATATTAAACACACACACCTCAAACACACAAGATAGAGAAAAAGTTAGAAAATACAAAGTTTAAAGTACTCACTCGACACCACTCCACACCCCTGCTCCCACAAACGCCCACGCATGCACACGAGAGAGAGAGAGAGAGAGAGAGAGATTGATTATTGATTATATTAGATCATGATGGAATATTTTAGAGCCCCGTCCATAAAGAAGATGGACAGCAATAAATTCTAGCACAGTCTCTACTCAGAACTCAGATTATAATTTGTGGCTGGTGGCCATTAATTCTAACATTCTCTGCTCCTGGTCTCTATGACATCTTACAAGTTCATCATGACATCTTACAAGTTCATAATTATAAGACTATAGTCCCTCATATGAATACATATTTAATTCCTCTTTACTTTACTTTGACTCCTTTGATTTCAGCACAGAAATCCAAGATTTGAAACAGAAACTCAAAGACAATCAGCACTTTAATATTGAGATGCAGGATGTTAAAAGGGAGTTCTGCGCTGTAAAAGTGAACAAAAGTCAGGGCCCTGATAATATATGTGGGCGCCTGGTAAAGTCCTGTGCACATGAACTGAGTCCTATATTTCATTACATTTTCAATAAGTCCTTACAGACACAACATGTGCCTAAGATCTGTAAAGATGCCGTGGTTGTTCCCGTTCCAAAATCCAGCTGTCCTAAAACGGTAAATGACTTTAGACCAGTTGCTTTGACTTTAATTTTAATGAAAATTTTTGAAAAACTGGTCAGATGTGAGGTCCTAAGGCAGACTGAACATGCATTGGATCCTCTGCAGTTTGCCTATAGGCCTCACAGAGGAGTGGAGGATGCCACTGTCACTCTGTTTAACATGCTTTTTAAACATCTGGATTTTAATGGGACACACGCCAGGCTTTTATTTGTGGACTTTTCTTCTGCCTTTAATACAATCCAACCTCATATTTTAGTTGAAAGGCTCCTGCAACAATTTGATTTGAGCAATAATCTGGTGGGTTGGATTCTGGATTTCTTAACCAACAGGACACAGAGAGTAAGGGTCAATGGCACATTGTCTGACCTAAAGTGCTCTTCTACTGGCTCTCCTCAGGGGTGTGTGTTGTCACCACTACTCTTCATCCTGTACACAAACATGTGTCGGAGCAGACATGACAACAGACACATTATAAAGTATGCTGATGACTCAGTCATTGTCAGTCTCCTCCAGGATGGTGAGAGTGGCCACGGCCCAGTAGTTGATGACTTTGTTCACTGGTGTGAGGATTCCTACCTGCAGCTGAATACAACAAAAACGAAAGATATGATTATTGACTTTAGGAGGAAAACTCCCAGACACAAAGTCACCATACTAAAAGGCCAGACCACCGAATGTGTACAATCGTACAAATATCTTGGGACGATTATTGATAGTAAATTAAACTTTGAAGTGAACTGTGAAAGGGTGTGCAAAAAGGGTCAGCAAAATTTGCATTGTTTGAGGAAACTTGCACGCTTCCAAATTGACCAAACCATAATGACTATGTTTTATCGGGCTTTTATTGAATCTGTTTTATCCTTTTCTTTAATGTCATGGTTTGGTCAGATAAAACTGAAACAGAGGAAATCCTTGGATCAGGTAGTTAGATGGTCCAGTCGTTTGCTTGGTGAGTCATAGCTGAGCCTGACATCCCTGTACACCAGACAAGTACAGAGGATGGCTGACTCGATTTTAAATGATGACTCCCACCCTTTGCACTGCAACTTTCAGCTTCTTCCCTCCAGACGGAGGTTTGCTGTCCCAAAAAGCAAAACCCAGCGCTACAAAAACAGCTTTGTCCCTGCTGCTGTCAAAGAGTTGAACAAGCTATAAAAATTATATTGTACATATTTTATATTTACCTATTTTGTAAGATGTGTGCCTGTGTTTGTGTCTATGTTGAATGTAATTAGTGGCTTGTAAATATGGATGTCACCAACTGCAAAACAAATCTACCTACGGGTACAAATAAAGTAACCTGAACCTGAACCTGGACCTGAACTATGAGAGACAAAATGAGAAAAAAAAAATCCAGAAAATCACATTGAAGGATTTTTAATGAATTAATTGGTAAATTCCTCAGTAAAATAAGTATTTGGTCACCTACAAACAAGCAAGATTTCTGGCTCTCACAGACCTGTAACTTCTTCTTTAAGAGGCTCCTCTGTCCTCCACTCGTTACCTGTATTAATGGCACCTGTTTGATCTGATTATCAGTATAAAAGACACCTGTTCACAACCTCAAACAGTCAGACTCCAAACTCCACTATGGCCAAGACCAAAGAGCTGTCAAATGACACCAGAAACAAAATTGTAGACCTGCACCAGGCTGGGAAGACTGAATCTGCAATAGGTAAGCAGCTTGGTGTGAAGAAATCAACTGTGGGAGCAATTATTAGAAAATGGAAGACATACAAGACCACTGATAATCTCCCTCGATCTGGAGCTCCACGCAAGATCTCACCCCGTGGGGTCAAAGTTATCACGAGAACGATGAGCAAAAATCCCAGAACCACATGGGGGGACCTAGTGAATGACCTGCAGAGAGCTGGGACCAAAGTAACAAAGGCTACATCAGAACCACACTACGCCGCCAGGGACTCAAATCCTGCAGTGCCAGACATGTCCCCCTGCTTAAGCCAGTACATGTCCAGGCCCATCTGAAGTTTGCTAGAGAGCATTTGGATGATCCAGAAGAGGATTGGGAGAATGTCATATGGTCAGATGAAACCAAAATAGAACTTTTTGGTAAAAACTCAACTTGTCGTGTTTGGAGGAGAAAGAACACCATACCTACTGTGAAGAATGGGGGTGGAAACATCATACTTTGGGGCTGTTTTTCTGCAAAGGGACTAGGACGACTGATCCATGTAAAGGAAAGAATGAATGGGGCCATGTATCGTGAGATTTTGAGTGAAAACCTCCTTCCTCCAGCAAGGGCATTGAAGATGAAATGTGGCTGGGTCTTTCAGCATGACAATGATCCCAAACACACCGCCCGGGCAACAAAGGAGAGGCTTCGTAAGAAGCATTTCAAGGTCCTGGAGTGGCCTAGCCAGTCTCCAGATCTCAACCCCATAGAAAATCTTTGGAGGGAGTTGAAAGTCTGTGTTGCTCAGCGACAGCCCCAAAACATCACTGCTCTAGAGGAGATCTGCATGGAGGAATGGGCCAAAATACCAGCAACAGTGTGTGAAAACCTTGTGAAAACTTACAGAAAACGTTTGACCTCTGTCATTGCCAACAAAGGGTATATACCAAAGTATTGAGATGAACTTTTGTTATTGACCAAATACTTATTTTACCGAGGAATTTACCAATTAATTCATTAAAAATCCTTCAATGTGATTTTTTGGATTTTTTTTTTTTCTTATTTTGTCTCTCATAGTTGAGGTATACCTATGACGAAAATTGGAGACCTTTCTCATCTTTTAAGTGGGAGAACTTGCACAATTGGTGGCTGACTAAATACTTTTTACCCCACTGTATATATATATATATATATATATATATATATATATATATATATATATAGCTGCTTACCATCAAATTTCAATTTGTGAGCAGTTGTTAAACCTCTACCACCACCCAAAAACCTCAGGGAATGAAAATATCAGCAGCCAATGGTAAAATGGGAATGGTAATGGGAAAAATCCATCTTCATTGGGTCAGGTTTTCAAAGCAGTTTGTTAAAAAATTGCTAACTAGCCTGGAGGATAACTTCAGTTTGGCCAGAGAGTCCTGAGTGAGTCAACACTACTGACGTGCCAACGTCATGCAGAGTTATGTCATCAAAAACATTCTGTCTAAACTCACCTTTTTTCAAGGAGCGGGACTTAAGTGAAACTTTAAAGCAAAAAAACAGAGACATGAGACATTTGAGTGATTTTGCTCTTGATATTTCTTGTCAGTCATAAAAATCATGTTACAGACATGTTAACAAGAAAAAAAAACTCAATTTTTGGTGGAATGTCACTTTAAATTTTTTAACCTGCAATATGCACTTTAATTGCTAATATAGATTTGTCCATAGATGTGTAACTGTTTGCCTCTCGTTTCTGACTCTCCAATGACTGTTACACCTGGGATCTGATCCAGTGACCCCGAGGTGGATAAGTGGTCAAGAAAATCAATGGACGGGTTCCTAAGCATAATGCAGCAGAGTACTATGAATGATTTTCTTCAGGTTTTCAAAAACTCACATATAGGAGTGGGTGATATATGGCTCAAAAATGATATCTAGATATTTCTGTGAATTTTTGTACTATTACATAATACTTTGTTTTCTTTTCTTAATTCATGTAAACAATAGATTCAAAGATCTGGTTTGAAAGATGCATGAGGTCTATAATTCTTAGGGTAGTATCTCACTTGGCTGAGACAGCTTGTAACTAGTTAGAGATAAAAAAAAAATGTGAGACAAATCCAAGAATTTGTGACAATTTTCCCTTGAAATCACAGTCTCACGAATGTTGCAATAATGTTGCACAAACCCCCAGTGAGTTTT
Source organism: Pholidichthys leucotaenia (assembly GCA_020510985.1). Taxonomy (NCBI): domain Eukaryota; kingdom Metazoa; phylum Chordata; class Actinopteri; order Cichliformes; family Pholidichthyidae; genus Pholidichthys; species Pholidichthys leucotaenia. Next base: position 27,232,510 of record CM035837.1, read on the forward strand.
TGGCCAGAGTTCACTGGGTGTTTGTATACAGTACATGTCAAGCAAGTGTTGCGGGACATTCTCGCAATGTGCATGAGACAACATTTAGGGGGTTTTGCACTCATGACAGTCCCGCAGTTTTGAGAGAAAGTTGTCGCACAAATTTTTTGAACATGTTCAAAATTTCTGCAAGACCAGTGCAAGACCCTGCGACTCAGGAGAGGAAAATGAGAACCCCCAAGAATGTTTGGAGACATTTTGGAAACTTCCTCTAGAATACCATTCTCCAACTAGTCATAAGCTGTCTCAGCCCAGTGAGATACTACCCTTACCTTTACCTTAAAATGTGTAAGATGTGTTTGGGTATGCTTTGGTTATACCATGAATCACCATTTATCAATCTTGGAAAGTGCGATGCTAAGTAATATGTCTTTGATAAACAGAACATAGAGTGTAAAAATGAAGCTGGTGTGCATGCTTTAGTTTATGTCAGCATGACCCATTTGTCAGATAAAGCCAAACGTGAAGCACAGCCAAGGCTCATGGCTCAAGTTTAGCAGGTATTTGGTTGCATTTCAAAATGAAATTTTTACCCAATGTTGGCAGCGGATAAAACGGAGATGAACAGCAACAATCCAGCCTTGGAGGGCATGGATGTCTGAAGCAAATTTCACGGCAATCAATCTCATAGATGTTAGGAATTTTCACTCAAATTAGCTAGTGTGGAATTAATAATGGTGCTGGAAGAAGAGTTGAGAGGGGTTCACAGAAACATTAAAGGACCCCACAAGCAGAAATGTGTTTTTATTGGTGTAGATCAGGGATGTCAAACGTACGGCCCGCAGGTTAAATCCGGCCCACCAGAAAGTCCACAATGGCCCATGGGATGAATTTACAAAGTGTGAAAATTAAATAATATAATACACAAGCAGCACTTTTTCAATAAAGTAACTGCTATTCCCAATATGTCCATTTGGGGTCGCACAAGAGTAGCAGACACAAAAGTGATCCATGATTTCTACCAAGGGAGTCTGTTATGCAGGTCGGGAGGACAGAATTTCTTCCAGAAAGATTCCAAGGCAAACTTTTCCCACCTGCGTCTGTTATTATCCCTTCTCGCCCATCGCTAAAAATATGCAAGTCTTTTTTTATGGATGCCAGATCCAGCACATACTGAAATATCACAGTATTTACTGTATTTAATAACTGTTCTTTAAAAATACATCTATCCCCATGTCTTGCAACTCAGGGGGTGCTGGAGGGTGTCAGTTTGCTGCCATTTGGCAGCAGTTTTTCTTGTCACAAAATTTTTTGAACATGTTCAAAACAAGAGAAGCTGCCGATGTCATGCCAAAAAGTGATGGGCCGCCAGAAACTGATCGGCTCACTACGGGAGTGCACCTCGCTCTGACGGCTGCTTTTGAATAAAGCAGATGTAACTTTTTGTCCATGCAATTAGCGAAGGTATGTCTGTGAATATTTAATGCGGTGATGGATTAGTCATAATTTTAGGCTCATGAGTTTTGTGTTAGAATTATCAGATATGACATTTTGTCCTGTAGCAGCTTTTGTTTTCCCTGATATGTTAAGAAAAGTGTGCTGAAATTAACAAAATCCGTGAAAAGTCAATAAAGCTTTTCTTCCCCATGAATACTAGTTTGTGCATTATTTACCTCCTATAATTACATAATGTAAGTAGAATTCATAAAATGTATGCTTCATCTGCCAAAAATTCATTAAGGCTCCCAATTTGGATTCAAACATTTTATCTGCCAAAAAATTGCTTGATTTGGTTCTACAAGGCTGAATTGTGAAGATTATAATATAACATGTTCTGTCCAACTTGTGAATAGTCTCAAAGGGCTGTTATAGCTTATAAATAAGTTATTTCACCTGCCAAAAATTCATTAAGGGTCTTAATGTTGATTGAAACAGTTTGCATGCTTTAAAAATGATTTTATTTGGTTCAGGATTAAATTGTGAATATAATACTGTAATTTGCTTTCTCACACTTGTGAAATGGTCTCAAAGGACAATAATTCTGTATTTCACCTGCCAAAAATTGATTAACGGTCTTAATCTGGATTGAAACGCCAGAAATCCAATCATAACCAGTTTATTCATGTGCATGTAAACATGGTCAATGATCATGCTTACATGCACACTAATAAACCAGTTATGATTGGATTTCTGCAGTTATCTGATTATTCAAGTGGCCATAAAAACAGAATAATCTGATAAAGACCATGTAACTTGGTGTCATTACTCCAACTCATTCAGGTTGTTCATGTTTTGTAAAAGATCAATGGTTCAATAAATGTAAACATTTCATAATGTACTTGTACTTCTTTGTACTAAATTTGGAGTTGCCATTAGATTGCTTTGCTGTTATTTTACTGGTCCAGCCCGCTTGACATTAAATCCAGCGGTATATGGCCCCCGAGCTAAAATGAGTTTAATACCCCTGGTGTAGATGTTTTCAATAATTAAATCAATTACATGAATTTATGCTCTGACTTCCATTAATATGATTTATTACCCTCTTCCCCTTTATTTGACTTTTCTAGCGTCATTCTACAGAAGCCCTATGCCACCACCTTCTTGTTCTTCACTAAAAGTGCATGTGTAGCACATGTATGAAATTTCAGTCTGGTCAGAAGTTCTTCCCACGACTCAGAGACTCCAAATGAAGACACTGTTCCCACTGGTCTTATGCTCTAAAAATGACTTTTGTTTCAGCACCATATTTTCAAAAATGTGCAAGTGAAGTTAAAATGAACTCCTCAAATGCCATTCACCTAATGTGGCTGAAATTAAGCAGAGATCATCTACATATATTGATATTGAAAAGTTGTTAAAATTAGCCAAAATTGTGAGTCTGTTTTGATTTTACAGGCCAATGAGTTCATATAATTTCTCTTTGGCCTGTATTTTCTAATTCATCTTCTGATATAGTGATCCAAACTTAATGAAACCACACTCACAATCACAACAGTATTCCTCAGAATCACACCAAATTTCATGAAATTCTGTCAAATGCGTCAGCCTTTGTGTCTTGTCACAGCATTTTGTCCTGAGAAAGTCAGAGTGTGAACTGAACAAGTCCTGTTGTGTAGTGGTAAAGTGCTGTTCGGTATGCTAGAGGTCCCAGGTTCAAATCTCCCCAGGGAAGTCTAATTCTCATCAACAGCAACTGAAGTACATCCTCATGCCTCTCCTGTGAATTTGAAAACCTAAGGTGTAGCACATCTTAGGTTGAATTTCAGCCGCAAGCTGCTTAGCAACCCACCACCATACCAATTTCTCCCAATAATGGGTTTTATTGATGATCTGCATTGGTGAACATCAGACGCTTAGTAAGACTTAGGGCCCAATTACGACAGTCTGAAGTGGGCATTTGTGCCATGCTCCGCATCTAACGCAGGTGTTTTGATTTTTTTCTGGTTTTCTGCTGTGCGTCCTTGCCACCTAATTAGGAAATGATTGTGTGCGTGCCCTGTGCTTGTAGAATGGGACTGATTTAAAGTGGGAGAGGCTTGGCACAAGGTTACAGCTCATTGGTACTATAATGCATTCTCTGTCAATGAGTCTTTGATTATCTTAACCCCTTGCACTCTGGTCAATTTCCCTAAAAACGTCTAAAAATAACGTATCCAAAGTAAATCAAAAGCTGTTCTTCAACCCTTTGCAGCATCTTCATGGGGTTAGTCTCATTTAAAAGAAAACACTTTGAATTTTTTGGCAAAATAGTCATAATCTCTCTAAGTGCTCCTGCCACTGAGTAACAGTCATCTAAACATACTGAACTTGAAGAAAATAAAGTTTGCCTGGGTGTTTTTTTTTAGATACAAATGCTTGCAAATAACACACAGCGGTCAGATACTGGCTGGAAAATGCAACAGAAATGTAGAACCAAGTGTTATCCAGCTGAGGTCAAAATTTTGTAACAATACGACAAAAAATGAATATATTACACAGCTTTTTTCTCAGGTTGTTCCCAGGCATTTTTGAACTGTGCCAAATTGTGCCAAATGGCACAGTTTGGAAAAACGTCTATAACTTTTGAATGATTCAACAAAGAAGCTTCATCTTGGGCTCTACTGAAAGGTGACACTCAGGGCTGTGTGTGTGGGGGGGTTGTTTATTCATTCATGAATGAATGAATGAACAAACAATCCCCCCATACACAAAGAAGCATGCCACGTAAAAAATGTGTGGCCTTTTTTTTACAAGAAAAAAATAACCTACAGTGCAATAAAAATTATACTAAAATATCTGCAATGTAGAGAATAACAACTCCCCCCCCCCGCTACAGAGGAGCGCGGTGCACAAAAAAACGGTCCGTCAACGGTCCGTCATGTGGCGATGACGCACAGTTGTAATTACCGATTGGTCAAAAGTCATTTTTATTACTGTTTTCAGTGATAAAGAATAATTTAGCTTATAACACTTACCTGTCCACAACAGCAGTGTCATTGGCGAACATCTGTTCCTCATTGTCAGACGAACATGACGCTAGTCCTCTTGTTACGACTCATGGTTCTGGTCACGCGACCCGGTCAAACCATGATTCCATTATTGCGGTTTTGCGCTTCCATGATTGTGGTTTTGGTGAACGATTTTTCAAAACAAATAAGAACAGTAGTAATAAAAAAAGACTGGCGAACGCTACCGTTACACACAGCGGCTTACACAAAACAGATTTTACGCATGGGACGCACGCTTTCAATCGTCGAACTTCTCTGCTTCAACTGGCTAGTTGTATTCGCAGTCGTTAGTAGGCGGGTCCTTCTTGCTAGGTTTTCAGTCATTGGTTCTTCAAGGTTTCAGAAACCCAATTCAAGGCTCTTATTAGTCAAATGAGAGGTCAATCAAATCTAAACCAATCAAAGCACTCCTTTGGCTTTCTGTTCGCAGCTGTGTCTGTAGTGGAAGAATGGAAATGCAGCTTTTTTTTTTTTTTCAGTGCGCACTGAGACGCACAGTGCGCACTAGGATGCATGAGGATGCACTAGGACACAGAGACGTGACCGCCCGCAGTATCCCGGAGTGCAAGAGGTTAAAGCAGATATGAAATCAGTGGCGTATTATCAACCACTATTTGAGATGGCATGAATGTGCATGTATGCCTGTTACTACACCAGGGCTAAAATTTCTGTGTCCCTTATCTAGATGGACCAATTTTGTGAAAATTGATCATAATCCCTCACTTGATCTTTCATTCATTCATTCATTCATTCATTCATTGGTGATCTGTCCAGGGTGTGCCCCACCTCTTGCCAAAAGAGGCTGGGACATGCTCCACCCCCCTGTGACTCACGCCAGAAACTTACAGGACAAGTACACACATTAAGCATTCATTCATTTATCCTTTCCTTAGGTGAGCAGAGTGTGGGTGACTTTTTTCCCTAAATTTAACCACTGGACTTCATGCTGCAGGATCAGCATGTGACAGACACTGGGAAACAGCTGTCACAGGGCTGGAGCACATGTCTGCTAAAATCTGCACACAACGAACGTGAGACCATTGTAGCAATATGTGATTTAGAATTATGATCAGGTATAAGATTATTTAATTTGTATTAATGTATTGGGACCTGAGATTTACTCCGGGTCCACACACAGAAAAGTTTATAGTAGACACTCATAAGGGGCACCAGTTCACCTCTTCACTGAGCAAATAGTCACTGATTTGACTTTATACCTGTTTAATCACTCAATGAATTAATTAATAATCAGTCTCAAAATTTTAGTGAAGTGATTTTTTTTAGCTCACAGTTGGGCTGAAGTCCAGCTAAGATAGCGATGGGTGTTTCCTCTTCTCAGTGGCTACGTTAAAGCTTTCATGGATCAGCTCTTCTCCCAAGGGAATTCAAGAATAATTACAAAATCTGATCCCAGTACAAAATTTAACTTTCTGACTTAGTGGAGTGAAAATAGCTTCTAGTGTGGAGATGGTCACTCAGAGGTCTTAACGAAAAATATATATAACAAAAAAATTGGAACAGTGAGTTTAAAGAAAGTTTAACAGGGAAAAAGTTAGAAAAAGACGTCTAGGAAAGGGAGTTTGACTCTGAATAAAGATGTGAGCTCAGGAAAGGAAAAATTAATTCCTAGACAGGTCTGCCTTCAGAAGACTCTAGAGGTCCATAGAAAAAGTGTGCGAGAAGTCTCCTTTGTTCTGTAGAAGTGAAGATCTGATCTGCAGGAGGGCGTCTCCCCCTCCTTATAACCTCCTTATAACTCGAGTTTTGCGAGCTTCTGGGGATTGACAAAAGCCCAAGCCAATAGTCTTCCTTCATGGGCGGGCTTTATGAACTTTAGTCCAATGAACAAACAGTCTTTTGCCTGTAACAACCAATAGTATTGAGAGAGCTGTTGCTAAGCCAGTCCTTCTCAAATAGTGGGGCACGATGCGATGCCGGGGGGGGGGGGGCGCGTGTGACCCCGGGGAACAGGCTTTGCTTTTGCCGTGTAAAGTGTAATTGCACATCCACGGCAGCAGGTGGTGCAGTGGCGCTCTCATTGTCAAAGTCTGTGCGGGAGTTTAAAACTTTTTAAATTGCTGTCAACAAACCCCTCGAGAGACACCATGGAGAAATATTTAACAGTAACGAAAAGAAAGGCGGAGAGAGACACAGGTAAAGAGACAAATGAAAGTCTCCCAAAAGCTAAGACGAGGAAATATGACGAAGCTTATCTAGCGCTTGGCTTCACTCTGACTACGGTGGGAGACGAGGAAAGACCGTTTCACTGTGTCTGAAAGTGTTGGCAGCGGACAGCATGAAGCCAAATAAATTAAGACGTCACCTACAGACATTACATCCTCAACACGTTGATAAGCCGCTTGATTTTTTTCAGCGAAAACGTGCAGAGTACGGCCAACAATCATCCTGCTTTGTGAACGCTACATCAGTAAACCAGCGAGCACTTTCAGCATCATTTAAAGTGGCGCACCAAATTGCGCAGTGCAAAAAACCCCACACAATTGCAGAGGAGTTGATACTGCCTTTTTCTACCTTTTTCTTCAGACTAAAATGTTAAATATATTGGTACTCCTGTGTTAATGTCCCAGATCAATTTACATTTAATATTATTTATTGATTGAATTATTTTTCTCAGCATCAAATGGTTCAGTTGGTCAAAAATGTTTCTAGTTTAAATAAGGATTGACATATTTTTTATTTCAGGCACTTTGATGCACTTTAAGTTTTTTTTTTCTGTTTTAGACTATAACAGGGTTTCTGTGTGGCAAAATAAAGTTAATATTTGTTGAAAGTTGATTTATATTGCTTTTTTCTTTTGTTAATGTTAAAAAGGATACAATTTTAGGTGTACTTATACAATTTTTATAGATAATGATCTTATTTATAGTCACTGCGGCAAGTTGGGGGGCGCGAAATATTTTCTCTTTCCTAGGGAGGGCTTTGCAAAAAATAATTAAGAAGCACTGTGCTAAGCAGAGACTGGTGGTGACCAGTCACATGACTTGAGGAAACTTTCCTCCAGAGTGACATATTTTAATACTGAAGATTCATCAATATACTTATGTATAAAATCTAACCTACCTTTAGTGATTTATGCAACTTTATAACTAGTGCTTTTATATTAACATGCAAGAATAAACATTCATTTAAACATTTTAACATGCACATATTTAAAATCAAGGATTAATATATTTCAAACCCATTATTGATTGTCCACACCAAACATCAGAGTCCATTTGTTTCTTCCATGGTGTCCTGAAAAAGAGGATAATCTGAGAATTGAGTTTTGTAACACGAATGCAGTCATTTCAAAAAGTTCACTGGTTAAATCCAGCATGTCCCAGAGTTTCCAGTAGAGGGCATTGTTGAGCTGTGGATATTTTGTAGTGACCATATGAGGCACTCCACAAAGGTCTGTTCTTTCTCCACATTTTATTAGCCAATAAATGGTCAGGAGAAAGTGCATTAGAAGGAATTCCGGAGACTGGTTTAACAAAGGAATGTTAGTTCAGCTGTGGTCCTGGGATGAAAGAGCAGTTCTTGACTGTTCTTTTCCTGGGTGAAACAATGTCTTTAAGATGAAGAATAATTTTATTGATGAGCCAAAGCAAGATGATGCTACACCATGCAAGGTTTTTCCATCATTATCTAATTTATGACTTTTCATTATTTCACTAGTCATGCACTGCTGTTCGTTTAACAGAATCATTCAAAGTAGTGATTGAAAGTATCCTGACAGGTTTTTTTTTTTAGTTCAAATTCAGCAATTTTGCATTCAGGAGAGCAGGAAACATTAACAGAGCTCTGATCCAGGATCTGTGGGAGAAACGGTCACTCTTCCACGGTTACACAGAGGAGTACAGTGTCATGGGTGTTACGTGAACTGAAGGAATTTTTAAAACTCCGTCTGTCAAAATTATGCACAAAGGCTGGCATAACCTCTGATTTATACAGCTCTCATCTGTGCATAATTATGATTACGTTTCCCCAGTGCACTCAGGGCTGTGGACAAGGAGGTTAAAAAAAAGAGACAATTGACTGTCAAATGGATCATTGTAATATAGCCCCTAGGATTTTTTTTTTTAAATATCTAGCTGAATAAATATACAATATGTTTAATTGTAAGTAATGCTTCAAATAAAAATTGGAAAAACATTTGGACTGAGTTATTCTCTGTGCAACTTTTTGCTAATTTAAGGTCAGAAGTATAGAACCTCTACAATGTAAAAAGCCATTTTGTGCAGTTTGTTTTATATTTCAGCCACAAAATGAAGGTAAAACAGCTGGAATATAAGTGCAAAGGCCCTGTCAGCATGAACAAAAGGACAGTTTTTCCTTTTTTCATAATTTTCTTTTGTGTAAGTATGCAACATTTGGTGTTGGGAAGCTTTTTACTTGTAAATAAGCAACCTTTTTTCCCTCATCTTATTTTCCTCTTAAATTATAAATTGTTTTTTTTTTCACTTAAATTATTGACTTTTTATCATAAACTTGAAACTATTTACTTTAAAATTTGCAATTTTTCTCATAAATTTGCGATACCTTTCTCATGCATTTGCTTTTTTTTCAGAAAATGTAAACATAGCATAATCTAGGTGTCTTTCTACTGGAGGCTGAGGGGTGGTGTTAACCATTATGTACAGGTGACATGAGTTCAAAGACTTTTTTATTCTTAATACATCACAGAACACTTGGAGGTAAATTCACCCAGCACTGGTGGAAAAAAAAAGCTGTTCAATATTTTTGGTCCATATGCTGGAACTCAAACAGCCTCTAAAGTTTTGCTTGCATGCCTACATACATACATACCATATAAATACATTTCTGCATCTGCTGCAGACACATGTTTGGTGTTAGGGTGAGAGCTTATTAAGATGTATTTATGGTGATAATAATCTCCCAGAGTCAGACTGATTTACTCAGGTTTGCTTTTAAAAGAGGAGAGCAGCAGTGCACCTCCTGTTTAGGCCTTAATGCATTTTTCCTGCTGTGAAACTGAAAGCGGCTGAACTGGCAGTGCTTTATGATGCGGTGCAACACAGACGCAGACTGGAGAGGAAGCAGCAGAATGTATAGGAATGCTATTTTTTTTTTTTTTTTTTTAAAAAGCATGGTTGATCTTCTTTGTCAAATCATTCACTACTGTTATTTTACTGCTATATTGCATTGCTGTTGTTTTTTTTAAATTACACAGAGAATAAAGTAGAAATGAATGGATACAAGTGGTAATAGAAAACTAAAGTCCCTTGTGGCTTGTTGCCTGCTCATTATTTTTGCTTCCTGAAAACAGCAAAAAAGAAAGTGACGCTAATTCAATCAAGTGGTTCCTCTCAGTAAGAGAGTACTGCAGCTGCACTTCACTCTTTAATGTGCTTAAATACAAATCAGGCACAGATCCGGTACATCCCACTGCACTGCACGCTACAGCTAGCTAGCCAAGAACCAGCTTGAAAAGCAGTTACGAGGCCGAAAACAACAGGAGGACCAAAGCGGGGATTAATAGGAGACAAGTTGCATTATGGTCTTCATTACTCAAGCACAAGGAAGAGTTCTCAAAAAATACTTAAGAGTAAGAAAGTATCTACTAAAAAAGTTACTTGAGTAGTGAATAATGCTTTCACTCTCTGATTTGTGAGGTTTTTCTCTGAAATTTGGGGCCATTTTCTCAAAAAGAAAATACAACTATTCATAAATTTGAATGTTTAAAACATAATTTTGAAATGTTTTGCTAATAAATTTACATTTTTTTTTGGTAATTTGTGACATTTTAGTGCATTAGAGACTTTAATAAATTTGTGTTTTTCTCAAAAATGTCAGTTATTTTAAACTTCCTACTTTTTATATGTCCATCTCTCTTTTTTAACCCGTCCTGCCCAGCAGCTTGGCAAGCAGAACAGATGTCTGATTGCCTTGTTGTGCCAAACACATTTACTTTGCCAAAAGGAGCTCTGCTCATACAGTAATTGATATGCACCGTATAATTCAAGATTCAAAGGCTTTATTATCATGTGCACAGTTAAGAAATGTTACATTTCCTGAGTAAGAAATTCTTATTTTGCTCTCCAAATGAATGACAAGGAAATACAGTGGGGCAAAAAAGTATTTAGTCAGCTATCAATTGTGCAAGTTCTCCCACTTAAAAGATGAGAGAGGTCTCCAATTTTCATCATAGGTATACCTCAACTATGAGAGACAAAATGAGGAAAAAAAATCCAGAAAATCATATTGAAGGATTTTTAATGAATTAATTGGTAAATTCCTCGGTAAAATAAGTATTTGGTCAATAACAAAAGTTCATCTCAATACTTTGTTATATACCCTTTGTTGGCAATGACAGAGGTCAAACCTTTTCTGTAAGTCTTCACAAGGTTTTCACACACTGTTGCTGGTATTTTGGCCCATTCCGCCATGCAGATCTCCTCTAGAGCAGTGATGTTTTGGGGCTGTCGCTGGGCAACATGGACTTTCAACTCCCTCCAAAGATTTTCTATGGGGTTGAGATCTGGAGACTGGCTAGGCCACTCCAGGACCTTGAAATGCTTCTTACGAAGCCACTCCTTCGTTGCCCGGGTGCTGTGTTTGGGATCATTGCCATGCTGAAAGACCCAGCCACGTTTCATCTTCATTGCCCTTGCTGATGGAAGGAGGTTTTCACTCAAAATCTCACGATACATGGCCCCATTCATTCTTTCCTTTACACGGATCAGTCTTCCTGGTCCCTTTGCAGAAAAAGAGCCCCAAAGCATGATGTTTCCACCCCCATTCTTCACAGTAGGTATGGTGTTCTTTCTCCTCCAAACACGACAAGTTGAGTTTTTACAATAAAGTTCTATTTTGGTTTCATCTGACCACATGACATTCTCCCAATCCTCTTCTGGATCATCCAAATGCTCTCTAGCAAACTTCAGACGGGCCTGGACATGTACTGGCTTAAGCAGGGGACACGTCTGGCACTGCAGGATTTGAGTCCCTGGCGGCGTAGTGTGTTACTGATGGTAGCCTTTGTTACTTTGGTCCCATCTCTCTGCAGGTCATTCACTAGGTCCTCCCGTGTGGTTCTGGGATTTTTGATTTTGATTTTTTTGCTCACCGTTCTCGTGATCATTTTGACATCACGGGGTGAGCTCTTGCGTGGAGCTCCAGATCGAGGGAGATTATCAGTGGTCTTGTATGTCTTCCATTTTCTAATAATTGCTCCCACAGTTGATTTCTTCACACCAAACTGCTTACCTATTGCAGATTCAGTCTTCCCAGCCTGGTGCAGGTCTACAATTGTTTCTGGTGTCCTTTGACAGCTCTTTGGTCTTGGCTATAGTGGACCAAATACTTATTTTACCGAGGAATTCACCAATTAATTCATTAAAAATCCTTCAATGTGATTTTCTGGATTTTTTTTCTCATTTTGTCTCTCATAGTTGAGGTATACCTATGATGAAAATTGGAGACCTCTCTCATCTTTTAAGTGGGAGAACTTGCACAATTGGTGGCTGACTAAATACTTTTTTGCCCCACTGTAGGTATAGAAACAACAATTCTAACAAGGTCATGACACACTAACATGGTAACTCAATCCTAATACTAATGGATGCTAATAACACACATACCAACACACAGTTAGACAGTTAGGACTCCTTACACACACCTTGATACTAAATACTAAAATTAATGAGTCCTAATAACACTATGTACAGTGTGCAAATGAGCATTGTGCAACAAGCACTGTATAATTACAAATTAGTACCCGGTGCTAATAATAGTATTTGGAGCCTCCTTTTGTTGTATAACTACTTCAATACTTTATTTAAATTTTCTTACTTTTGCTGGACCTGGTGAGGGGGGGGGGGGAGTTGAAGGGATATGTAGTGGTCTCTGAATTTCTTCCAGCTAACTCCTGCCACAGTTTTCAAACTACAAGTTTTTAATTTCACATAGTGTATGTACATGTATTAAAGATGTGGATATTACTAGGAATTTGATTTTGGATCATGTTTGCGAAAATTACTGGTTTTAGAACACTGTAATTTTTTCACTGCAATTACAATATAGGGTACATGGTTTGTCTGGCTGACTCCTTCTACAGTTTTCAAGCTGGGACATTTTCATTTCACACAGTGTTTGTGCTCTAAAGCAAAGCTGTCGATTGACCACTCAGTCTTTGTTCATACCTTCACCTATGGACATGAACTTTGGGTAATGACTAAAAGAATGAGATTGCGAATACAAGTGGCTGAAATGAGCTTTCTTTGTAGGGTTGCTGGACTCACCTTTAGAGATAGGGAGACAAGCTCAGGAGAGGCCCACAGCAGAACCGCTGCTCCTCCACATCAAAAGGAATCAGTTGAGGTGGTTTGAGCATTTAATTAGGATGCATCTTGGAAGCCTCCCACTTGAGGTGTTTCGGGCACCTCCCACTGGGAGGAGACCCTGGGTGACAAGACCCAGGACATGCTGGAGAGACTATGTCTCCCAGCTGGCTTGGGAACACCTTGGTGTCCCCTCTGAAGAGCTGGAAGAGGTGGCTGGGGAGAAGGAAGTCTGGGCTTCTCTGTTTAGACCACCGCCTTTGCGACCCGGACCTCCAGAAAAGCGGTAGAAGATGGATGGATGGATGGATGGTGAAAATCTTACATAGTGTTGCTTTAATAGGTTACAGTGTTCACACCACCCGCATGTGTGTCTCACGCCTGTTGAGCCGCACAGCTGATATATGTGGCAATAGTTTTGCTTCACCTATTTCGAAAGGCATGCATCTAAAATTGTGTCTCCATTGAAATGAGTCAAGTCATTTTGTACAATAGTAAAGGTGAAAATACCAGCATAAAGACAAGTGTATTGTACCTTCTAAATGTACATAAACAGGTGCCTGACAATTTGGTTCTAATTTCAGGGCTGCTGAAATGTTGCTTAATTCACATGAAGGTTTTTTGATTCTGGTTCCAACCAGAGGCTTATTTGATCTTATTGGACATCCTGGTGGGGCTATAAAATGGTGACCAGAGTATTCCTGTTGTTAAATAATTCATAAATGGTACAGCCAACAAAAACAGTGACAAGTTAACTGAGGCTAAAAAAGTCACTGAGATTCCTGTCAGTAAGTCACCCTGCTGTTGTGTGTCACATTTACAAATGTCTCCAGCAGAAAGAAAAACAGAACCACTTTTTCCAGTCTGACATTAACGAGCAACACTTTCTGGAGCTGCTCCATCGCCCATGAATAGGAACCACGGGTCACTTTAACAGCCAGATTTGTGTGTGTGTGTGGGTGGGGGGGGGGGGGTGCAGGGATATTATGCAGATGTGTTCTTTATATGGAAATGAGCACATTTCTGGTCTGGAAAAACAACAGAAATCAGCTAATTTAGCCATAATGACACAAACAAGGCAAAAGCCTGAGGCGTCATAGTGAAAATGACAGGAGGGCAAACTTAAAGTGACATTCCGCCAAAAATGTTGTTAACATGGCTGTAACATGTTTTTTGAGACTTCAAGACATATCAAGAGCAAAATCAGTCCCAAATCCCAAGTCTGTGTTTTTCTGCTGTGAAAGTCCAATCAAGTTCTACTCCCCCCCCCCAAAAAAAAAAAATGTGAGTTTGGACAGAGTATTTCTAGCTACAAAAGCATTCCTGCTTAGCCTGATTGGTTATAACATTAACCAATCAGGCTAAGCTGAACATGGCTAAACACCTGAGTTCACTCCCCCAGGGGAAGAGGGAGGAGCCGACATGGCTCCGCGGATGGAGGCTCACAGTCTATCTACTACTGACCATGCTGACAGTCAGCATCCCTTCCTGGCAATGGCATGAAACCGACCGTGGCCGCTTGTTTTCCACCGCTGGTGCTACCATATTCCAGAACCCCATAGCACACGCGGGGCATGGTCAGCTCAGAGACTGGAGTCCACTGGCTGCCGTGCCCGCTCGTGCCGAGTCCCAGAGACACCCATGGAGGAATGGGAGGCACACAGTCGGAAGGCCAAACCAGAGAGAGGCAAGGGGATGAAGGCACCAAAACCGCCACCCTTCCATTTTGCATTCATTTGACTCGGTTCGGTGAAAGGGTTTTCGGGAGGATGCACAAAACCCACCAGGGAGGACGGAGAGGGAGACATTAAACCCCTCGCTCCTTCTGGACGAGGGAGGCGAGTTGGAGGTGCACTGAGGTCGTGGTTCCATGGCAGCGGGCAGGTGCATCGGACTGCTGGCCCTCAGTGAGATGCCCGGCGGGCACCCGTCAGCCCCCAGGTGGGACAGCCGAGAGCCAGCTTGCTTTGGCGGGGGTCGGCGGCATGTACGTATATGTACGGCTGCATCACTCCAATGTTTTAACTAGCCATTGTTCAGTGAGGAAGTCTTCTGTGTTCTCAGGTCAGAAAGGGGAGGGCTGGCCTTGCAGCATCCGCTACTGGTAGGTGGGAGTATGGGTGGAGCTAATTAGAATATTCATAGATCCACACATACTTAATTCGGTGGAAGATGTCAAAGCTTTTCATGTAATTCTGAGGCAATGGAAGTTTTTTGTGGATAAAAAGCCACAATATACTATTTTGGACAATATACAT
Source organism: Pholidichthys leucotaenia (assembly GCA_020510985.1). NCBI lineage: Eukaryota > Metazoa > Chordata > Actinopteri > Cichliformes > Pholidichthyidae > Pholidichthys > Pholidichthys leucotaenia. The sequence continues at coordinate 27,247,537 of CM035837.1, forward strand.
TGTTTTTGAGGTGGTTTTAGAGCCACCGCACTGCATCTTTAAAATATGGAATTTTTATAATCCTTATGATATTCTGTTTACTATTTTTTGTTTGTGTCACAAGAAACAAACACTATTTATTAATGAATAAAAATATCCATCTATCCACCTTCTACTGCTTTTCTGGAGGTCCGGGTCACGGAGGCAGCAGTTCAAGCTGAGAAGCCCAGACTTCCCTCTCCCGAGCCACCTGCTCCAGCTCTTCAGAGAGGATACCAAGACATTCCCAGACCAACTGGGAGGCATAGGGCAGATTTACTAAGGCAGCACAAACTAGTGAGTGCGCAATTTAGACCGGAGCGCCTAACAGGGTGACCAATTTTTGCCAGTGACCTACTGACAACACGCAAAATTATGAACAGAGATGCAGACACTTCATTTCAACAATGACCACCCATCTACCAAGAGCACCACAAAATTCCACACAGGCGCACCTGATGAGGAAGTGGGTCATCAACACAGGCACAGCCAGTTTGGAGGACCATAATATATAAAGCTTTTTTTAAGCTTTTTTTAAGCTTTTGTTTAAGCGCAAATCCCACTAAAATAGTTTATTTTTGTTCATTATATTTCAAAATTTAGATTTCCATTTAACATGGCAGACTTTTTTGTTTAATATGTATAAATGAAGCATTTGTATCTAATTTAAAAAGGACTAATGAATAAATTGATTATTTGACCAATGTGTTTATTTTATTAACACTGTTAATAAAATAAATGCAAGATAGTCTGATGGAGACTCTGGGGTTTTATTATGTGAATAACTGTTTTAACAAAATCTACAGGTCTCCCAGTTCACAACTTTTTATAAATGCCACTGAGTTATGGTGTTGCAATTTCAGGGGACATTTCTATGGATCTGTGCACTCTTTTTGTTAATAATCTCATTGTTGCTTCCCTCCTATATTGTGCATCCTGAACTGGGAGAGAGAAATAGAGAGAAGAGGGAAGGGAATTACCATTTTATGCACAGCAAAAAGAAATACTGTAAATACAGAAATATGGATTAAAAAAAACTTAGAAAATTGGCAATGTGGAAGATTTTGCTTCAAGAGTGAAGGGGAGCTGATAGGAGAGGAAAACTCTATAGAGTCCAAGTCTGAACCTCCTCAGAAAAGAGAAAAAAGTCACTATCGGCAGACACCATCTGTATGTCCACTGCAGGTAGGAAGGGCTCCTATATCTTATTTTATGGATACAAATTCATGTAGTAGGCTATATACAGTATAAACAAATGAAATTAAAAAAAACCAAACTGCCGGCTGATGTCCAGTTCAGCATAACATCTCTGTGAGACCGTTGAGATTTATATAATCTGTTCTTCTGTAATGCCAAAAAAAGTCACGCAAAGAGAGAAGCTTCTCTTCTGCCACGAGCCCTCGGTTCTCACCAGTGTCTCTTCATGGCACTAACAATCGCTATCATGTCAGGTGCAGATGAATTAAGACAAGCTTTTTTGGGGCGTTAAATCCTGGCGTATTTAGCAGGAGACTGACAACCACAAACCTTAATAAATCACCTTGCACTAGTCATTTAAAGACTCCCCTCCCTCAAATTTGCATTTTGACCTGACAAGGCAAGTTTATTTGCATACAGTGGGGTAAAAAAGTATTTGGTCAGCCACCAATTGTGCAAGTTCTCCCACTTAAAAGATGAGAGAGGTCTCCAATTTTCATCATAGGTATACCTCAACTATGAGAGACAAAATGAGAAAAAAAAATCCAGAAAATCACATTGAAGGATTTTTAATGAATTAATTGGTAAATTCCTCGGTAAAATAAGTATTTGAATGAATGAATGAATGAAAAGGTTTATTGTCAATACTACCATACGTGCAATACATACAGGAGAATTGAAATTTGACTTGACATTGGGCGCGCTCTATAAGCGCATCCCATAGCCGCGGCAGCCCCAAGGCGCCAGTCGAACAGGAGGGTAAAGAGGGCAAGGGTCAGGGTCAGGGAAAACACAATAGACAGAGAGAAAAAAAAACATAGTTATCAGAATAACGCTCGTATAAGCTCATATAAGCTCAGATGAGCCAAATTATGATTACACAGAAAAAAAAACCTCTATGCACAATTAGCAGACAATAGATCACACATTACAAAGAGCTGAGAGAGACAGTATGTGTGTATTTGTGTCAGTGTACATGTATCAGTCATGTGATGTTGTATGCAGTGTGTAGTGTAGGTGTGTTATTGCTAGTGAACAGCAGAGGGCACCCTCTGGCAACGGATAAATATTATTCAGTCATGTGTTCTATAGTCCAGACACATGGTAATGCTGTCCTTGGAGCTCGGTCTGCTGAAACAACAGCAATTGTCGATTGTTTGGGTTAGCCGCTTCTTCAGCCTTATCTTCATCGAGGAGGAATGTAAACAAGGCACCAAAAAAACAAGGTCAAATCTGCACAGTGCACTCAGAGAATAGAATTTTCCTCTCTCATGCGATTCTGTGCTTCATAATTTCCATACAGGCTTAAAAAACATTCTCTGGAGAGCACTAGCGACTTCAAGATGTATTCCACCATCTGAATCAATTACCATTCAGTTCACCATGCCGCCTCGTGCACTCCCCAACTGGTCGAATTGGTGAAGGAGCTTGCCTGGGTCCGCATTTTGAACAGCTCCCCACCTTCCTCAATTTCTGAAACATCAGTAAACTCCAAGCCAAAAATAGAAGTCCTGTGATCATAGCCAATAGATGTCTTCTGCATCTCCAGTCAAATCATACAGACACGAGTTCCAATGTCCATGAGTCTTCCCCTTGGGTTCCCCCTGACCCGATCTTCTTCTTTTAAAGTGGTGACAATCGCATATAAGCCGCTTTTCCAGATCCATAATTTCCATTTGGATTAAGATTCAGCCAGAAGAAGAGCAAAAAACACAGACATCGCAAGCAGGGAATAGTATCAGGGAGGAGAAGAGGAGAGGAGAGAAAAAGTGTCTGCTCTCTCTGAAAGCCGGAAGTGAAGATAAGTGGTCAATAACAAAAGTTCATCTCAATACTTTGTTATATACCCTTTGTTGGCAATGACAGAGGTCAAACGTTTTCTGTAAGTTTTCACAAGGTTTTCACACACTGTTGCTGGTATTTTGGCCCATTCCTCCATGCAGATCTCCTCTAGAGCAGTGATGTTTTGGGGCTGTCGCTGGGCAACACAGACTTTCAACTCCCTCCAAAGATTTTCTATGGGGTTGAGATCTGGAGACTGGCTAGGCCACTCCAGGACCTTGAAATGCTTCTTACGAAGCCATTCCTTCATTGCCCGGGCGGTGTGTTTGTGATCATTGTCATGCTGAAAGACCCAGCCACGTTTCATCTTCAATGGCCTTGCTGGTGGAAGGAGGTTTTCACTCAAAATCTCACGATACATGGCCCCATTCATTCTTTCCTTTACACGGATCAGTCGTCCTGGTCCCTTTACAGAAAAACAGCCCCAAAATATGATGTTTCCACCCCCATGCTTCACAGTAGGTATGGTGTTCTTTCTCCTCCAAACACGACAAGTTGAGTTTTTACCAAAAAGTTCTATTTTGGTTTCATCTGACCATATGACATTCTCCCAATCCTCTTCTGGATCATCCAAATGCTCTCTAGCAAACTTCAGACGGGCCTGGACATGTACTGGCTTAAGCAGGGGGACACGCCTGGCACTGCAGGATTTGAGTCCCTGGCGGCGTAGTGTGTTTCTGATGTAGCCTTTGTTACTTTGGTCCCAGCTCTCTGCAGGACATTCACTAGGTCCCCCCATGTGGTTCTGGGATTTTTGCTCACCGTTCTCGTGATAATTTTGACCCCACAGGGTGAGATCTTGCGTGGAGCCCCAGATCGAGGGAGATTATCAGTGGTCTTGTATGTCTTCCATTTTCTAATAATTGCTCCCACAGTTGATTTCTTCACACCAAGCTGCTTACCTATTGCAGATTCAGTCTTCCCAGCCTGGTGCAGGTCTACAATTTTGTTTCTGGTGTCCTTTGACAGCTCTTTGGTCTTGAACATAGTGAAGTTTGGAGTCTGACTGTTTGAGGTTGTGGACAGGTGTCTTTAATACTGATAACGAGTTCAAACAGGTGCCATTAATACAGGCAACGAGTGGAGGACAGAGGAGCCTCTTAAAGAAGAAGTTACACGTCTGTGAGAGCCAGAAATCTGGCTTGTTTGTAGGTGACCAAATGTAACGGAGTCAAAAATGTACTCTAAGTATTTCTTTTTATCAGTTATGTTTTTCTTTATATTGTGAATTTTATTTTACTTGAGTACTTTTATTTTGGCAGTACACTTCTCACATCCGCTCTTTCTGTACCTCCGAGGCTCCGGTAGTCAGTCTTTCCCCACAGTATCCCGTTGCTTTGCTGTGGGAGCCTGTGTGGGATCGAGGTACAGACGGAGCGTGATGCATTTTGTTTTATTTCTTCAACAGAGAAATAAATTCTGGAAACAGCAGTCTGGTGTCATCGTGGTCCCTATGCTGCACACACACTTGTTTTGATGTTCCCGATCACGGCCGCTTAGGGGTGTCCCAAAAGAAGAACCATTACACTTGTGACGAGATCCGTTACACTGGTGCCAGTGACCCGTGGATCTTCAGATCAGCTCGACGCCGGTCACCGTGGATGCTGCATCACTATATTAGGTCTACGCTGGAACGTATATGTGGTCAGACATATACAGGACTATTGAAATACATTTTATCTGATTACCCACAGCACATTTATGGTGTTTGAAGTAGTGTTAATTGTGATTCAGTACTGTGATACATGCCACTTTATTTTGGAGTTAGTCACAACGCAAGAAAATTTCACTGTGTAAAGTAGTTCAAAGAAAAAAAAAAGGACAAAAAAGACATGGATAATTATAAAACACCTGTTTTGCCAAAAGGGAGAGGTATCTGGTGCAGTGATATTGCTGTTAGTAGAGATGTGGGACATTCAAAATTTATAAACAGTGGTGGGGATACGGGGTTAGGTCAGAGCCCAGGTTGTATTCCTGTTGGTGAGTTCATGAGTGAGGGTCCTCATGTTTCCACACCCTGCAGTAACGTCGGTGCCATTGAAAATTTTACAGACATGGTGGGGCAGCTTGGTGCTCAAATTGGTGAGTCTATAGTCTCTAAATTAATGTCTGCTGGTGTTGTGAAGATGACCAATGACAACCAGACTTCTCCTACAGATCGAACAGCACATTGTGATGTTACCAAATGTGACCCCCCACATGTGACTGTTCATGTTAAGTCAGACAGAGAACTACGTATATTTAGAGGTGACGGTACGGACAAATATTCAGTTCAGGACTGGATTGACTTGACTAAGACTGAACTCAAGAAGAGAGAGATTCCTGTGTGTGAGCAAGCAGGAGAGATAATGAGTCATTTATTGGGCAAAGCTAAAGATATTGTGAAAGTTGCCCTGCGTAGTGACCTGGAGCTAAATGCTAAAAAGGAACCTGAGATAATTTATGATGTTCTTCTCCGTTACTTCTGTGATGCCTCCTCATGTCTTCCGCTCGCAGATTTTTATGCAACCCTACCCAGGCACAGAGAAGACCCAGTGGACTACTGGATAAGGCTGAACAAAGCAGCTGACCTGGCTCTCGAGGGCCTGCGTAGACAAGGCAAGCAGACTGAGGACATGAGAAAAGAGGTTGCTATCATGTTTGTCAAAAATTGTCCTGATCCTGATCTGTCTTGCACCTTGAAGTGGAAACCACCTCATGAATGGACCTCACGTGATGTTCAGTTGAGAATTGACGATTATCAGAGAGAGGTTAGAGCTAGTGCCAGAGCACCTGATGGTCCACAGCTAATGAGTCACACAGCCACTGTAACATCTGACAAACCCAGGTTGCCATCTTCAGCCGTGACCATGCCAGAACAGTGCCACACCCCAGTCATTCCCTCTCCACTTCCTCAAACCCAACAGTTTACATGTCAGGGCCTCTCTCCATTCCCCATTTGACCCTACCCCAAACACACACAGCTCAGATTGCGCTAGTGTGCCGGTTGTTGCTCAAAATCTCCAACAGTCAGAGGAGAGGCTCCTTGATCGCATGGTAAATATGTTTCAGGAAATGATGGAGAAGTTGCAGCAGTGTACAATTCCTCACCCAACTGAGAGCAACAGATTTAGACATGCCCCTCGTCAGAGACGCCCCAGAGAAGCAACCTGTATGGTTTGTAATGACACACGTCACTCCACCATTTCACATTGCATGTCTGAGAAACTGTGTTTTACCTGTCTTTCCCCTGGTCATACCAGACTGGCCTGTCCCAACAACTGTCAGCCTCCTTCTCAGTCTCAGGGAAAACTAACTGACCTGTACTTGGAGGGAGGCAGTGCAGGTCTCAACTCAAGATCCCACTGCAGTGGCACAGCTGATGCTGAGTCGATTTTTGCATCGGTGAGAAGCTCATGCGATGATGTGGTTGTTGTGTATCAGAACATTCACATAATTGGCAATAGTTCCAGCCTTTTCTACACACCAGTTGCTTTTGGTGGTACAGTGATAATTGATGGCATGCTGGACAGTGGCTCCATGGCCTGCAGTATCAACGAGGATGTCTTTTCACGCCACCACCTAGACTGTGGAGAAGCTAAGGGCTTTGTACACCGTATACATTTATCTGATGATAAACCATTCAGACTCCCATACAGGCGTGTACCCCCTAGTCAGTATCAGAAATTAAGACAGGTGCTAAATGAAATGGAGGAAAAAGACATTATCAAGAAATCGACTAGCGAGTATGCATCTCCCTTGGTTCTTGTGTGGAAAAAGAATGGCGACCTCCGCATCTGCACGGATTTTCGCTGGCTGAATAAGAGGACTCTGAAAGATGCTCACCCTCTCCCTCACCAGGCAGATTGTCTGGCAGCACTGGGAGGTAACTACCTCTTCAGCACAGTGGATTTAACGTCCCGCTTCTACAACATGCCGCTTCATGAGGATGACAGGAAGTATTCTGCTTTTACCACTCCGATGGGCTTGTATGAGTACAATCGCCTGCCCCAGGGATTATGCAATAGTCCTGCTAGTTTTATGCGCATGATGACTGCCATTTTTGGTGACCAGAATTACTTGACTTTGTTGTGCTATTTGGATGATCTGCTGATTTTTGCATCTGATGAGGAGAGTGCATTGCAGCGCCTTGAGATGGTGTTCAGCAGGCTGCGTAGGCACAACTTGAAGTTGGCACCCAAAAAGTGTTTTTTCCTCAGGAGATCTGTGAGGTTTCTTGGTCACGTAATTGATGAGAATGGTGTTTCAACCGACCCTAGTAAGGTTGAAAACATCGCAAAAATGACTTGTGCTGACCTTATGGACACTGATGGTGTGACACCGTCCCTAAAAAGACTTAGATCCTTCTTGGGGATGGTTAATTACTATCAGCATTTTGTGCCAGGATATTCTGCCATCGCCAAGCCATTGTTCAGTCTGTTGAAAGGTGGAAAATTTAAAGGCAGATGTAAGAAAACCAAGATGGTTTGCAGAAAGCTTTGTGCTTCTGATTGGACCCAAGAGCACATACATGCCTTTGAAAGTCTCAAATCTGCACTTGTTAACACTGTGGTCTTGGCTCATCCTAACTTTGACCGTCCCTTCGTGCTTTCAACTGATGCGTCTCTGGATGGGATAGGTGCCTTTCTGTCCCAAGTCCAGGAAGGTGAAAGTCATGCCAGACCCATTGCTTTTGCCAGTAAGTCACTGACACAGTCTCAGAAAAACTATCCAGCGCACTGACTGGAATTTCTGGCTTTGAAATGGTCCATCACTGACAAGTTTAGTCATTGGCTAAAGGGTCACAAATTCACTGTTTGGACTGACAACAATCCTTTGACTCACATATTGACGAAGCCCAAGTTAGACTGTTGTGAGCAACGCTGGGTAGCCAAGTTGGCTGCGTATGACTTTGACATAAAGTATGTTCCAGGGCGGCAGAACATTGTGGCTGATGCATTAAGCCGTGTGCCTTTTGTCAAGGAAAATATTGGTCACAGACTGTTCAATGAGCCATATGTAAAACTCCTCAGTGAAGTCAAAAATGTGTCTACTGCCTCGGTTCAGGATGCTTTTCGTTCATCCAGTGGTCACGTGGATGCGATGTGTGACAATGCTCATACCTCCCGGGTACACACTCAGATTGTGAATTCAGAAGAAGTGTCTGCGGTGATGCAGTCACACATTGAGTGGGATGCTGGTCCGAGGGCCCGGGCAATTGAAGCCTTGCAGTTTTTGCCCCAGTTAGTTCCACCAGGTCAAGACCCGTTGCCTGCCTATTCTGAAAAGGCTTTGCGTGACAAACAGTTGGAAGATGGAACTCTTTCTCGTGTCCTGTTCTATGTTGAGAGACATCGGAGACCCTCAAGGAGAGAAAGGGTGAAAGAATCATTTTCAGTGATTAAATATCTGAAACACTGGGATAAGCTATCTGTGAGCAATGGTGTTCTGTACAGAGTTTCAAGAGACCTGAGAACCAAGTTCAAACGGCTTCAGTATGTTGTCCCAGACTCACTTAAGGATGAGGTGTTGAAAGGTGTGCATGATGATGCTGGTCATCAAGCCCAGTCGTGGACCCTCAGTTTATCCAGACAGAGATTTTTCTGGCTGACCCTTGAGAGAGATGTTAGAGACCATGTCAGACACTGCCAGCGTTGTGTCCTCAGTAAGTCAGCTGAACCTGAGGGACGAGCTCCTTTAGAGAGTATCTTGTCATCTAGACCGCTGGAGCTGGTCTGCATTGACTTTTGGTCAGCTGAAGACTCTAGGAACAAGTCTATTGATGTCCTATTGATAACAGATCACTTTACCAGGATGGCTCAGGCCTTTCCTTGTAAGGATCAAACAGCTAAGCAAGTGGCAAATGTTCTGTGGAACAAGTACTTTTGTGTCTTTGGATTCCCAGAAAGAATCCACAGTGACCAAGGTCCTAATTTTGAAAGTCAATTAATCAGTGAACTCCTCAAAGTGTCCGGTGTCAGGAAATTTCACACTACCCCTTACCACCCAATGGGAAATGGGAGTGTCGAACGGTTTAACAGGACACTGGGTGGGATGATTCATGCACTGTCCCCTGAGGTGAAAGCTAACTGGCCACGACGGTTGCAGACTTTGACATTTATGTACAACTGTACAGCCCATGAGACGACTGGCTTTCCTCCTTTTTACCTCATGTATGGCCGTGTGCCCCGTTTGCCAGTAGATTACTAACTAACCTGCACTTATATAGCGCTTTTCTAGTCACAAAGACCACTCAAAGCGCTTTCATTAATACTAACCCTCTATTCTAAGGGCCTATAGGAAACAGATATCTAGGGACAATTTAGAACAGCCAATTAACCTAACATGCATGTTTTTGGCATGTGGGAGGAAACCGGAGAAATCCCGGAGTAAACCCACGCAACACGGGGAGAACATGCAAACTCCACACAGATCACTGTTGGTCGGGGGCTGGGATCGAACCCACGATCCCACAATCCCCACAATCCCCCGGCCAAGGGTAAACTGTGCTGCCGCAGTGCTAACCACTGCGCCACCGTGCAGCCCGTGCAGTAGATGTCATGTTTCGTTCTGTTCTTCGCGATGCTGATGTAACCAGTTATGACAAGTACGTGGCAACTCTCACCTGTGAGCTAAAAGAAGCAATGATGGTTGCTCAGGACCGTGCTGCTAAGGAGCAACACAGACATGCTAATCTTTACAACAGGAAAGTGAAAGGATCCAGGATTGAGATTGGTGACAGGGTGCTTTTGGCCAACAGAAAGGAGAGAGGCAAAAAGAAAACTGCTGATAAGTGGGAATCAACTGTTTACACTGTAATGGATGTGAACCCACAGACCCATACATACAGGATTTGTGACACTCTTACTGGACGGACAAAAGTGGTCCACAGGAATCTGTTGATGCTGGTAAATTTTCTTCCTGTGGTGGATGTGTGCGATGTGTCCAACCATGGTTCATCCACCTTAGCTACAGACGTTGGTGATGAGGGAGACTCATCTGTGGACCTCTTCGAGGGAGAGAGTGAGGCTGGTACAGGTGATCCGTCTTCGTGTGGAGAAACACGTGAACCATTAGTTGATCCAGAACCTGTTGACTCTGAAAAGAGAACTGTTGAGTGGATCACACAGCTCACTGAACCATCTGTGTCACAGGTAGACGTTTCTGATGTGACAAGTGTGTCCTCTGACCCCCAGAACTCTTCAGTTGCACCTGTTGCTCAAGGTGTAGATCATCCCATGTCCTCTGACTCTAGACCTGTGACTACAGCTGCTACTGATACTCATGGTGGACAAACACTTGACAGTCAACTAGTTTCTGTTCCTGACTCCGAGAGACAGACAGACACTCCCCCTTGCTCGCTGTACTGTTGACCAGACGTCACGTGCACATTGTCATCGTCCGAATGCACAACCTCAAATCAGGTCAAGATTGGTCGCCTGATTAAACCTGTAAACAGACTAGTGCAGACAATGTCCAGGCAAGATGTGATTCGTGACAAGTTTAATGTTAAGGCTGTTTGTAGGTCTGTGTTTCAGACCCTGACTGATTGAATGTTACATGTGTGGACTATATTTTTGTGGACTTAGCTTTGTTTTCTAGTGTTTGGTTATTTTATTTTATTTTATTGTTCAAGAGCATTTGCTACACTTATAGTTGGGGTTTTTGGTGGGGTGTACAAGGCACTCCATTACCAGTGGTTGGGTTGAGAGATAAGCGCTGCTCTCATGCCACTTCGTCCTTGTGTGGGATATTCTGTCAAATGGTGTTCTTTAACTAACCCCGGGTGTTTTGTGTATTATAGTGAATTCTGTGTAGCTATGGCTCAAGTTCAGTAAAATTCAGTGGGGTGGGTGTAACGGAGTCAAAAATGTACTCTAAGTATTTCTTTTTATCAGTTTGGGGCTGCACGGTGGCGCAGTGGTTAGCACTGCGGCAGCACAGTTTACCCTTGGCCGGGGGATTGTGGGGATCGTGGGATCGTGGGTTCGATCCCAGCCCCCGACCAACAGTGATCTGTGTGGAGTTTGCATGTTCTCCCCGTGTTGCGTGGGTTTACTCCGGGATTTCTCCGGTTTCCTCCCACATGCCAAAAACATGCATGTTAGGTTAATTGGCTGTTCTAAATTGTCCCTAGATATCCGTTTCCTATAGGCCCTTAGAATAGAGGGTTAGTATTAATGAAAGCGCTTTGAGTGGTCTTTGTGACTAGAAAAGCGCTATATAAGTGCAGGTTAGTTAGTTATGTTTTTCTTTATATTGTGAATTTTATTTTACTTGAGTACTTTTATTTTGGCAGTACACTTCTCACATCCGCTCTTTCTGTACCTCCGAGGCTCTGGTAGTCAGTCTTTCCCCACAGTATCCCGTTGCTTTGCTGTGGAAGCCTGTGTGGGATCGAGGTACAGACGGAGCGTGATGCATTTTGTTTTATTTCTTCAACAGAGAAATAAATTCTGGAAACAGCAGTCTGGTGTCATCGTGGTCCCTATGCTGCACACACACTTGTTTTGATGTTCCCGATCACGGCCGCTTAGGGGTGTCCCAAAAGAAGAACCATTACACTTGTGACGAGATCCGTTACACAAATACTTATTTTACTGAGGAATTTATCAATTAATTCATTAAAAATCCTTCAGTGTGATTTTCTGGATTTTTTTTTCTCATTTTGTCTCTCATAGTTGAGGTATACCTATGATGAGAATTGGAGACCTCATCTTTTAAGTGGGAGAACTTGCACAATTGGTGGCTGACTAAATACTTTTTTGCCCCACTGTAGCACATTTCATGTACAAGACAATTCAAAGGGCTTTACATAAAAACATTAAAGCATTAGAGCAAGTTGCAAAAGGAATACATAAGAATTTAAAAGCAAACTCAAAAGTAAATTAAAGAGAAACAAAGCAGGCTAAAACAGAATACAACAGAAATAAAAATTTACAGTGCATTGTAGGAGATTGACAATTGTTCTACCGAAAGGCCACAGCAAACAGGACAGTTTTTAACCTGGATTTAAAGCAGCTGAGAGTTTCAGCAGCCCTGATGCTTTCTGGGAGCTTGTTGCATATGTGAGGAGCATAAAAACTAAATGCTGCCTCACCATGTTTGGTTCTAACTCTGGACACAGAGAGTAGGCCTGAGCCTAATGATCTGAGGGCTCTGGTGGTTCTTAATGGACTAGCAGATCTGAAATGTATTTTGGCCCTAAACCATTCAGAGCTTTAAAAACCAGCAGTAGTATTTTGAAATCTATTCTTTGACAGACAGAAAGCCAGTGTAAAGATTTGAGAACTGGAGTTATATGATCTACTTTCTTGGTCTTAGTGAGGACTCGAGCTGCAGCGTTCTGAACCAACTGCAGCTGTCTGATGGGCTTTTTAGGGAGACCTGTGAGGACAGTGTTACAGTAGTCCAGTTTACTGAAGATAAATGCGTAGACAAGTTTTTCTAGATCTTGCTGAGACATCAACCCTCTAATCTTCGCTATGTTCTTTAAGTTATAATAGGCAGATTTCACTACTATCTTAATGTGGCTGTTAAAATTCAGGTCAGAGTCCAGAACCACACCCAGATTTCTGGCTTGGCTGTTGGTTTTGGGAGAACTCCCACAAATACATATGCAATGCGGTCAGGCACAAAATTAACATAGTCCACACCTTTCCACCGCAAATTTTGCCCTGCACTCTTCAGTAAATCTCAGCAGTAGTATTTTAACGCCAAAATAGGGTTTTGTGATGGTGCAGCACATTAGTAAATCTGCCCCATAATCTCTCCAGCGTGTCCTGGGTCTGCCCCGGGGTCTTCTCCAGTGGGGCGTGCCCGGAACACCTCAAGTGGGAGGCATCCAGGAGGCATCCTGATGAGGTGCCCAAACCACCTCAACTGACTCCTTTCTATTTCTGTTTCTATGAATATGAATTCTATGATTAAAAATATATAAATTATAACCTGTTGATTCAGGGATTGTAACTGCCACTTTATTCATTTGCCTTACCATTCAATTTAAGTTACAGTACCATGGTGGTAGCCAGGGAACAGAGGGTGTCATGATCACTGGTCACAGGAGCTCGTCTCTGCTGTTTGCAGATGACCAACAGATCTTACTGAGACGGAGGACTGGGGACATTGCCCATCCCACCCTGGAAAAAAAAGAGAGAATTGTCTCCCAGTGTCGTCATAAACCTTTCTATATCATGTTACAGAAGTGAATAACATGACTTTGACCAATTCTAAGCAGAAATGCAAAAAAAAAAAAAAAAAATTAAACACATCTTTGACATTTTCAACTTTCTTGTATATTTGCAACTTTTATCTCCAAAATGTGCAACTTTTTTCTTGAAAGAATCATTGACTGTAGTTTTTCCACATTTTAATAGCTCACACGTCTTAATGAAATGTTTGTGACCTATTTTGTTCACATTTTAAGATAAGATAAGATAAGCCTTTATTAGTCCCACAATGGGGAAATTCCAGGATTGCAACAGCACAAGGATAGCAACACTCAGAGCAACAATCAGAAGACAAGGAAAAAAAAAACAAGAGCAGCGAATATACATATGTACATATAAATATATAAATATATAAACACACAGTGCGGAGCATTGTAGTTAGATGGAATAAATATATAAACACACAGTGCGGAGCATTGTAGCTAGATGGAATAAATATACAAATACACACAGTGTGGCGCATTGTAGCTAGATGGAATGAACAGCATAACCGTCTACTTAGTTATCCTACATGGTATGATTATGTACCCATACATATTGTCACCCTCCGTAGCGACCGGTATTTTCCTAGCTGTATACCGGAGGGGACCATTGTGTAAGTCTATTGCGTCTTTTGCATTCAATACTATTAGGTTGTCATGTTTTTTTGCTATCTCTGCGAGCAGCCCTGCTTAGGTTATACAGTCTGACAGCCGTAGGTAGGAAGGACCTGCGAAACCTCTCGGTTGCGCACCTAGGAAGATGTAGTCTGCTGCTAAATGAGCTCCTCAGTGCGTTCAGTATGTCCTGCATAGGGTGGGACTCGGACTCCAGCAGAGATGACAGTTTAGCCACCATCCTTCTCTCTCCTATCTCCTCCACTGGGTCAAGGCGTTGCCCCAGGACAGAGCTAGCTTTCTTGATCAGTTTGTTCAGTCTCTTCCTATCGGCTGCTGTAACGCCACTGCCCCAGCAGACCACTCCAAAAGTGATGGCTGATGCCACCACCGTGTTGTAGAATGTCTTCAGCAGCGTCCCTTGTACACCAAAAGACCTGAGTCTCCTCAGTAGGAACAGTCTGCGCTGTCCCTTCTTGTAGAGTGCGTCAGTATTGTGTGACCAGTCTAGTTTATTGTTCAGATGAACACCCAGGTACTTGTAGGATGTCACCATCTCGATGTCTGTTCCCTGTATGTTTATTGGTGCTGTGAGGGGTTGTCCTTGCCTGCGGCAGTCCACCACCAGCTCCTTAGTTTTCCTTGTGTTGATCTGGAGGCAGTTCCGATGGCACCAGTCCACGAAGTCCTGGATAAGTCCTCTGTACTCAGCTTCATCTCCATTGGGGATGAGGCCAATGATCGCAGAGTCGTCAGAGAACTTCTGTAGATGGCAGTGTGTTGTGTTGTGTGAGAAGTCCGCAGTATAAAGGGTGAACAGGAAGGGAGCCAAAATCGTTCCCTGGGGGGCCCCCGTGCTACCGATGATCGTGTCGGACACACAGTCCCGGGTTCTCACAAACTGTGGCCGGTTAGTGAGGTAGTCCAGGATCCATGATGACAGGTGCTGGTCCACCCCTGCGCACAGCAGCTTGCCCCTCAGGATCATCAGTTGGATGGTGTTGAAAGCACTGGAGAAGTCAAAGAACATGATCCTCACCGCATTCCCGGGCTTCTCCAGGTGGGACAGAGAACGGTGAAGGAGGAAGATCACCGCATCCTCCACCCCAATGCCATGCTGGTAGGCGAACTGGAGTGGATCCATTGCTGGTCCCACCAGGGGGCAGAGGTGAGCAAGGAGCAGTCTCTCCAGGGTCTTCATCATGTGGGACGTCAGGGCCACTGGTCTGTAGCTGTTCAGATCTTTGGGGTGGGAAGTCTTTGGTACAGGTACCACACAAGATGTTTTCCACAACTGTGGTACCCTCCCCAGCTTCAGGCTCAGGTTGAAGATGTGCTCCACAATCCCACACAGCTGGTCTGCACAGGACTTCAGGAGCTTTGCGCTGATGCCGTCCGGTCCCGACGCCTTCCTCGCCTTGATCTTCCTCAGCTCCGTCCTCACCTGGGTCTTAGTGAGGGTCAGGTTGGGGGGCTGTGTGTTGGGAGTGGGGGGGTAATGGTGGAGTGGGGTGTGGGCAGCAGGACTCGATGTCTTCAGAGGCAGCAGTGGTTGTTGTTGTTGTGCAGTCGAGGGGGAGGGCGGTTGGTCAAACCTATTAAAAAACAGGTTCAGATTGTTCACCCACTCCCTGCCCCCCGTGGCCTGGGGGGAGGTATTCTGGAGCCCAGAGATGGTTTTAAGGTTTCTCCAGACCCCACCGATGTCGCTCTGTTGCAGCTTGTCCTCCATCTTCTTCCTGAAGCTGTCCTTGCCTTCTCTGATCTTCCTCCTCAGCTCCCTCTGTACGGACTTCAGCATCTCCCTGTTCCCCGACCTGAAGATCCTCTTCTTCTCTCTCAGAAGTGTTTTTATCTCAGGGTTGATCCAGGGTTTGTTGTTCGAGCAACACCGTATGGTCTTGGTGGGTACGGTGTTGTCCACACAGAAGCCGATGTAGTCCATAATGGTGTGAGTGAGGCCATCGATGTCCTCACCATGTGGATCGCAGAGCTGCTCCCAGGCAGTGCTTTCAAAACAGTCCTTTAGAGCGTCCATTGCCTCCTCAGACCATAACTTCACTGTGCGCATGACCGGAGGTTGTCTGTGCACTAGGGGTTTGTACACCGGCCGGAGATGAACCAAGTTGTGATCCGATCTCCCGAGTGGGGGGAGTGGAGATAAGGTGTATGCCTCCTTAGTGTTTGCGTAGAATAAGTCCAGTGTTTTATTGTCTCTAGTGTGGCATGTGACATACTGGGTGAACATGGGTAGAATGGGAGACAGTGAAACATGGTTGAAGTCGCCTGAGATGAGGAGAAGAGCATCTGGGTGTTCTGTCTGCAGCCTGCCAGTTACTGAGTGGATAACGTCGCGCGCTGTCCCAGCGTTCGCCGTCGGATTTGCATAAATAACAATGCAGATCACGTGGGAGTATTCCCTCGGGAGATATGTAGGCCGCATGCTAACAGCTAGCAACTCCATGTCTTTGTTGCAGTGTTGTTGTTTAACCGTGATATGTCCCGGTCTGCACCAGTTGTTATTAACATACATCATCACTCCACTGCCCCTTGCCTTCCCACTGTCTGGTGTTCGGTCTGCCCATATTGCGTGGAAACCCTCCAGTTCAATGTTAGCATCTGCTGCTAGTTCAGTTAGCCACGTCTCTGTGAATAGCATAAGGCAGCACTCCCGGTATATGCTCTCGTAGCGGGAGATAGCCGCTAGCTCATCTGTTTTTCCTAGTATCGATCATACATTCACCATAACAACGGATGGGAGGGTGGGTCTGTACCCTATATTCCTTGCCCGCCGTCTTGCCCCAGCTTGATAACCACGCCGTTTCCGTCTTATCTCTCCCGGTATGTCGAGTTTTTTCGTTAGCATCGTGGGCCGGTTAAGTGCTAACAGCTGGTCTCTATTATACTGCCTCCCGCACGAAACAGTGGCTCCGTCCACTGGCTCAGGAGACATTTGGGCGATCTACGTGTTTGGATGGAATAAAGGTGATGCTGGATCAGAAAGATTGGCAAGAGAGCCAGATAGTAAATAGAAATAGGCAGAAATTGATCCGCTGTTGCAAAAGGCAGCCTACTCGTGTGGCTCCGGAAGTCAAAAAAAAAAAAAAAATCTTTATTTTTTTAAATTATTGAAGCAAATTTGTTTTGTACGGAGGGCTGAAAAGTTCATAGGCTGACTAAGGAGGAGTTATGTCTTTGAGGATCAAAAAGACAGCTTTTATACCGCAGGGATCCAAGCGCTGCAACACCAATGTTGAAATGTTGAAAAATAAACCACATTTGGTCAAATTTGACCACTGCATTATGGTCAGCCTATGAACTTTTAAGCCCCCCTTGTATTTTCTCCACACTTTCTTGAAACGCTTTTATTTAAAGCCTATCACTTTAAGAAACATCCTTCACCTATTCAACTCTGCCCTCCCTCTTACATCAGTTAGCCATTAGCTAACTAGCTTCTAGCCTTTAGCTTTTAGCCCCTTCTAGTTCGGATCAGCGGCGCTGGTTCACTGATCCACAGTCGACAGCGTGCCATGCACCACCTTGGCCTATGCCCCAACCAACCTCACCGTGACTCCACAGCAAATCGCCAGCACTGTGTGCTGGGTGGGGCCCCGGTCACCACAACTGACCCAGCCTGGGATGTGAAGCTGCCAACCAGAGGCCGAGCTGAGGTAAAACTTGCCGAACCAAGCTGCCGAGCCACGGGATCTCAAAGGGCAGTATCCCGTTCCACAGCACTCCACTCCCGCAGCCAACCAGGGGACGTGCCCTCATGAGGCGACTACCCTACGCTGCCCGTGAGAACAGAGTTGTGTGGAGCCCCAGAGGATGGTGGGGAAGCTGGCTGTGAGAGCCAGCACCATCCAGTCAGTAGTGTTGGGTCCCGGGCCAGGTTGGTTGCAGTGACAGGCACGCCGGTGCTGACGATCCGCCGCAGAATCATGACGAAACCACTGGTACATGGAATGGAGCAACGCGAGGCACTCCAGCAAACCAGGTGGTAACAGGGATGGCTGTTAGGGTGACTAAGATCTGAAGACAATATAAGTTGAGCTTGGAGTGAAACTCCTGGTACCAGTGTTAGCTGGGGGGCTAATAGCTCAGGGGCTAACAGGCAACCTTTAGCTCCCCCTTGCATCTACATGATGGACAGCTAGGCGGGCCAATAATAGAGCAGTGGGCTGGTCTCAAAGATGGCGGTGGGTTGGCTTTTTCTAATCATGACGTATACAATTTACCCAGAAGAGTCAAAAATGTTTCTGGGGGAGAAAAACAAGATAATGGCTGTGTTTTGGGTTTTTTTTTTTTAAAGAATTGACTTTTGAAAATTTTTTGATAATTACATGACCAATAGACTCATTTCAGATAGTTAAAACCTATAAACACACCATTTTTCAGTCAATGACCCCTTCAAAAATTTGTGATTTTGCAAATTTTTTCTTCTAAATTTACAACTTTTGTCTCATAAGTCTGCAACATTTTTCTCAACAATTTGGGACTTTTTTCTTGTAAATTTTCATTTTTGTTCTCTTAAATTTGCAACTTTCTTCCTATCCACCTTATTCCTAGCCCCCATGATGCCTTGCGTGAATTATGGGCACAACTTCCAGTACTAGTTTAGAAAGTGGGGGGTTCACAGAAACGGGACACTTTTCCTTGTTAAAAAACAATGACTTCAGCATCAAAAATGTGGGAACACAGCCTTTTGCACCTCAAAAAGAGTAATACAATCATATGACTTCCCACAACTATTGAGGGATGAGAAGATGACCTTAAAAAGTGGCCTTACAGACAGTAGCTCCGTTAGCTCCGCTGCTAAAATGCTAATGCTGTAAACAAATAAAAGCTCTGAGATATATCAATGTTTCCACCACAATAAAGTCAGTTGCATTTTGTTAAAATATGTTGGAAATAATCAAATTTACTGTAAAGCAGACGTAGAATCTAGTCAGAGCCAAAAAGAACCATAACACCGTGCTTGGGTGTTTTAATGTCGGGGTAAAACAGACAGCTGCAGCTGTTTGTTTTACCCTAACATTAAAATGCTCATGCTGCTGCCATGCTGTGAATGCTTGTTATTTAAGTTAACACGTATAGACATTTTCTGACAATTGTTCAAAATTTTATTGATCTATATTTTGTGATAATTTAAAAATTAATGCATGCTGAAGCTGCTAAAATCAAGTCCATATCCTTCCAATGCAGTGCAACGAATGCAAAAAACCCCCCACCTGTTTGATATCTTTCTTAAATCGTTAAGCCTTAAGAAGCAAACTGTTACTATTTTTTCATTTATTATTTTACTTCACGCAACCTTGCATCTGGTGACCTATACAAACATCAGATCTGTGACATTCATACAAGTGAAAACATACCTGTTGCTGTTGTGTCAGTCCTGTGTCTGTACCACCAATCACACCAACAGTCCTTTTTAGTTTTCAGTGCATGATCTATGCATTGCTGTTGAAGCCAGCACAGATTTAGCTGAGGTTTAGGAGTCTCACACCACGAACAGCAGCAAGTACCAGAACTATACAAAAACGTTCAAAAATACAAAAACTACAAGTGCTGAAATTATCTGCCACTTGACTGCAAAACAGGTATGTAGACTACGTTATGTATGGAAAATACCTGGTGCTGAATGAGGCAAGGTGGACTTGGCAAACACTGCTTTATTGTTGAACTATGTACAAGCAGTACACAGTATGCACCATCGTAGGCATCCGGCATAAAGAGACCACAAGATGGACACCCTCTTGTCTTTATAGGGCGATGCAGTGACATGACAGGAAATGCATGTCACTACACTGCATTTCACAATAAGGTGCCAGAACCTGACACCCCCCCCCCACCTTAGAAAAGTCCAAAACCATGCACACAGTTGAAAACCTCCCCAAATTTGGGACCCGAATCACACACTAAAATAATGAAAATGAAGGTACTAAATGGCCTGATACATTCACACACCATAACTTAGAATAGGGCTGATGGGTGGACTGCCATGCAGCCCGCATGCCACAGTGGATTATTCTGCCACTGGTAAATTAAAAGTCTTTATTTGAAACTAAAATTACAGCCGTGCTCCTAAATTAAAACACAAAAGCACATACATATAACCCCCATACCATAACATGCAAAACATTAAAACATCAGAACTATAAATAAAGTGCTACTGCACAGTCATTTGGGTGAAAAAAAACTGGAACCTGCATGGGCGGGTCCAGGGCAGCCCCCCAGCAGGCGCGCCCCTAGAAACCGCAGACCCCCGGAGCAATGGCAGACCCCCCTGGATGGCGAAGCCTGGGTCCCACACCACCATCACCGACTCCTGTCCAGCCTCGCCACCTGGAGTGTCTCCCCGGACATGCTGAAGTTGATTGGCGTGCCTCGACAAGCCGTCAGACAACCTGAAGCACGCTGCGCCCAGCTCAGCCACAATGTGCAGACACCCTTGATGTTTTGCTGGCTGTCGTTTGACCCATTTTCGCCGTGGACGTCCTTTACCCCGAACCTGCACCAACTCCATAACCCAGAGTGGAATTTTACTCGGCCCGATGTGTTGCTGCTGAGCATGCGGTAACTCTACGCTCGACGGTCTGGCTACGTCCTCTTCTATAAACGTTGTAGTGCTCATCATTGTAGCTGCAGACCCCTCACTCAACTGTGGCCAAGTACTGGAGGCATCTGGGGCTAGCATGGTGTTGCTCGCCGGCATGGGTACCGACCCTGGGTGAAAACTGGTTGACTTGATCGCCGTGGCGTCCATTAGCTCTTTGTACTGTTCACTCCCAGCGTCCGCCGTGGGTGAGCGGGGTGATTTCTCCCGTGGGTTCCCCGGTAAAACAAACGACACACCCTGGCATAATGATTCCAACGTCCACATCTACCACAACATTTTTCTCTAGCCGGGTATTTCTTAGCTTTATGGTGGTGCGTCGCAGACCCACAACCCCTGCAACGGGAGTTTCCCGGGAAAAAACCTTTGGCTAGTAGCATTGATTTCCCAAAAATCTTCGTCCGAGATATCATTGCTATCACGGTCCACAGCATTAGCTGAGACAAGCGGCTCCGGCTGTTTTTTGTGGCTGGTGCCAATTTAGCTCCACAGCTAGCGTAACAGCGGCTTCCCACCAGCGAGCTAGCACCATTGCTTTAGCTAACGCTAAGTCATTAGGTGCCAGTAATAGCCTAGCACGCATCTCAGCATTACATGTGTGTTCTGCTAGTTGACCGCATACCATTTCATTTTCAAGCAGTCCAAAACGACATTCGTTGGCTAGCTGCTTCAAGTCAATGACATATTGGCAGACAGGCTCACCTACCCACTGGTATTGCTGCTGAAAACGAATCCTCCAGACAGTCACGTTGTCTGGGGTGGAGAAATGTTTAGCTAGCAGCTTCACAATGTCCTCACATGAGTCTGCCGTGCCAAGCATCCGCAGGACCCTCCGGCCCGCCATACCCAGGTTGTTAATGAGAAGCGCCTACTCTCCCGCCTTATCGAGTTCCCCGAGGCCCAGTGCCAAAACATACGTCTAATAGGCCTCCCACCAATGCAGACACGAAACCTATGGTTCGCCCGGGAGCTCAAGAAAAGCACAAAGCGGGGTGATGCACGCCTCCATGAGTTAATCCTCGATTGCCAAATGTTATGTATGGGAAATACCTGGTGATGAATGAGGCAAGATGGACTTGGCGAACACAGCTTTACTGTTGAACTATATACAAACAGTACACGGTATGTACCAGCGTAGGCATCCGGCATAAAGACACCACAAGATGGATGTCCTCTTGTATTTATAGGATGGTGCAGTGATGTGACAGGAAGTGCAGGTCACTACACTGCACTTCACAATAAGGTGCCGGAACCTGATTCCACAGACTATACATTAAAACTAATTTAAAACACTTTAAAAAAACTATTTTAAATGCCCCACTACTCCAATCTTGCTGACTGGTTTAACAATTCTTCAGCCAAAACCGGAAGTTGCGCCCATAATCGTTTCTACAGCAGTGCTCTCAGGAATAAGGTGAATAAAATTTGCAAATTTTTCCCTCAAAAATTTGCAGTTTTTTTCCTGTAAATTTTCAGCTTTTTCTCATAAATTTGCAATGCTCATCTGTTTGCTGTTTTTTTTTTATTTTGTGTAATTAAATTGTATTATACAACAGTATACCATGTTCAAGCATAAGGGTGTCCATATGTGCACCTGGCACCAGGACACCCTAGGCCGCAGGTCGATGATCGATTTTGTTATCGTATCATCAGACCTGCGACCGTATGTCTTGGACACCCGAGTAAAGAGAGGTGCAGAGCTGTCAACTGATCACCACCTGGTGGTGAGTTGGATCCGATGGCAGGGGAGGAAGCCATTCAGACCTGGTAGACCCAAACGTATAGTGAGGGTGTGCTGGGAGCGTCTGGCTGAGGCCCCTGTCCGGGAGGTCTTCAACTCCCACCTCCGGAAGAACTTCAACCACATTCCGAGGGAGTCTGGAGACATGGAGTCTGAATGGGCCATGTTCTCCACCTCTGTTGTTGAAGCGGCAGCCCAGAGCTGCGGCCGCAAGGTGGTCGGTGCATCTCGTGGTGGCAACCCCCGAACCAAGTGGTGGACACCAGTGGTGAGGGGGGCCATTAAGCTGAAGAAGGAGTCCTATCAAGCTTGGTTGGCTTGTGGGACTCCCGAAGCAGCTGAGGTGTACCGGCAGGCCAAGCGGAGTGCAGCTCGGGTGGTTGCTGAAGCAAAAACCCGGGTATGGGAGGAGTTCGGTGAGGCCATGGAACAAGACTTTCGGTCGGCTTCAAAGAGATTCTGGCAAACTGTTCGGCGGCTCAGGAGGGGAAAGCAGCTCCCCGTCCACACTGTGTATGGTGCGGATGGGACACTGTTGACTTCAACTGGGGATATCGTCGGGCGGTGGAAGGAATACTTCGAGGATCTCCTCAATCCCACTGATACGCCTTCCACAGAGGAAGCAGGGTTTGGGGACGAGGGGGATGACTCGCCTATCACAGGGGCTGAGGTCGCCAAGGTGGTTAAAAATCTCCTTGGTGGCCGGGCCCCGGGGGTGGACGAGATTCGCCCCGAGTACCTCAAGGCCCTGGATGTTGTTGGGTTGTCATGGTTGACACGCCTCTGCAACATTGCGTGGAGGTCGGGGGCAGTGCCTTTGGCATGGCAAACCGGGGTGGTGGTTCCTCTCTTCAAAAAAGGGGACCGGAGGGTGTGCTCCAACTTTAGAGGGATCACACTCCTCAGCCTCCCTGGGAAGGTCTATGCCAAGGTACTGGAGAGGAGAGTCCGGCCGTTGGTCGAACCTCGGATTCAGGAGGAGCAATGTGGTTTTCGTCCTGGCCGTGGCACATCGGACCAGCTCTTTACCCTCTCGAGAATTCTTGAGGGTTCGTGGGAGTTTGCCCAACCAGTTTACATGTGTTTTGTGGACTTGGAGAAGGCATTTGACCGCGTCCCTCGTGGATTTTTGTGGGGGGTGCTTCGGGAGTATGGGGTATCGGGCTTGTTGTTACGAGCTATTCGGTCTCTGTACGACCGTTGTGAGAGTTTAGTTCGCATTGCCAACACTCGGTCGGAGTCATTCCCAGTGAGAGTTGGACTCCGCCAGGGCTGCCCTTTGTCACCGGTCCTGTTCATAATTTTTATGGACAGGATTTCTAGGCGCAGCCAGGGAATGGAGGGTGTCATGCTTGGTGACCACAGGATCTCATCTCTGTTGTTTGCAGATGATGTTGTCCTGTTGGCTTCATCCAGCAATGACCTACAGCTCTTGCTGGGACGGTTTGCCGCTGAGTGTGAAGCGGCTGGGATGAGAATCAGCACCTCCAAGTCCGAGTCCATGGTCCTCAGCCGGAAAAAGGTGGATTGTCCTCTCCGGGTTGGGGACAGGCTCCTGCCCCAAGTGGAGGAGTTTAAGTATCTTGGGGTCTTGTTCACGAGTGAGGGGAAAATGGAGCGAGAGATCGACAGACGGATTGGAGCAGCATCTGCAGTGATGCGGACGTTGTACCGGTCTGTTGTGGTGAAGAGGGAGCTTAGTTCTAAGGCAAAGCTGTCGATTTACCAGTCAATCTACGTTCCTACTCTCACCTATGGTCACGAGCTTTGGGTAATGACCGAAAGAACGAGATCGCGGATACAAGCGGCTGAAATGAGCTTTCTCCGTAGGATTGCTGGACTCACCCTCAGAGATAGGGTGAGGAGCTCAGTCATCCGGGAGAGGCTCAGAGTAGAACCGCTGCTCCTCCACATTGAAAGGAGTCAGTTGAGGTGGTTTGGGCATCTGATTAGGATGCCTCCTGGACGCCTCCCACTTGAGGTGTTTCAGGCACGTCCCACTGGGAGGAGACCCCGGGGCAGACCCAGGACTCGGTGGAGAGACTATGTCTCCCAGCTAGTCTGGGAACGCCTTGGTATCCCCTCTGAAGAGCTGGAGCAGGTGGCTGGGGAGAGGGAAGTCTGGGCTTCTCTGCTTGAACTGCTGCCTCCGCGACCCGGACCTCCGGAAAAGCGGTAGAAGATGGATGGATGGATGGATGGATATACAACAGTTAGTTCCAACCGAGCAATATGATTGGACAATAGGGATTCCAGGAGTTCACTGGATATGTATCACTCTGTTTCAAAGGTGTTTATGTAACTGTTAATTACTAACCGTTATTTACTGTTGACTCCTGGTCGACACTTTAAGACAACATTAATGGAATACGGCAAAACGATTGACATTTTTCCAAATAAAACGTTTGAGTTAAATTATGAATGGTCATCAGAAGAGGAGGAAGAGGAGAAGGGAAGAAGCCAGGCCATTTCCATGGAAACCTCCTGGTGCACAATTTCATCAGCTGACCTGGACAATCTGGAGAAAAACAAAAATAAGGATAACACGGTAAAACCACAATACTTTTGTGGTGATGGACCCTTTGTTTCATCTGAAAATGCCAAGAAAAACGAGTGAAGTGTGCCAAAGAAATCGCTAGCATGCTAACTACAAGCCATCGGCTAGCTACCAGTGTTGTGCCCCACAGTTTGATCTCGGGTCTTCTGCAGTACCAACTCAACAGGTGTGTTTTATAAACAATGACTTGTGCACTTGACAATATTAAATTTGTTTGCATGTGTATGAAATGACAATAGACATAAATTGTGCTTGCCAGAACTGTTGTATAAAAGCAATATTACACTTGAGGTCATTAAGTTATTATGAATATACTAACTCCGGGTGTAATATTGCTTAAATTTACAACTTTTTAAAATTTTTAAACTGGCGTCTTTCATCAAATCTTTACACCTTTATTTCTGCAAATTTATATCTAATTTAAAGGGCCTATATCATGCTATTTTAAACCTTTCAGAGTAAACTATATGCATGTATGTGATAGTATATTACCTTTGGTACACTGGAGAATGAATTTCTTATGAAATATGAGTTATTTTCGCGAGCTACTTTTCCAACCCGGAAGTAAGATGCCTCGATCTCTGAGGCTCCGCCTCTCCTTCTTGTGGCTGCCGCCCATTTCATGACGTAACCCCTGAGCCGGCTGCTGCAGCGTGTCGCTGGGTTCCGCCCACGAAAACAACATCTACAGTAAACTTCAGAAAAGATGGATGAGCATGTTGTGGAGCCTTACACATTTATGCCACTTAGAAGACATTGTCTTACGTAAAAAAGCAAACAGTTGTTGTCAGTGAGCAGATTAGGTGTGAGAGGAACTACTTCTTCACAGCGTCAATGCTAAAGTGAAAGAGTTTTGCCGATCACCGCTCCGTTAGCTGTGCGGAGAAAGTGGGTGTGTGCGTTAGCCCGGGGGCGGTGCTGGCAGCACAGGCACTTCCTGGAGTGGGCGGCTCACCCATGTTCATATGTATGAACGTGGGGACCCAGTCATTATCGGGGACAGGGCGGAGCAGCAGCTCAGAGAGCAGGGTTGAGGAGGAATACTCAGAGATGCGTGAATGGAGCAAAATACCACTTTGGGGGTGTTTTTTGTGGGGAATTAACATTATAACATGCTTAAAAGCTCAAAAAAATCGATTTTGCATGATATAGGCCCTTTAAACATTTGTACCTTATGCTAAATTGGTGAACTGATGATTTGCAAGTAATGTCACTGGTCACATGGATCGCCACAGTGGCAGACAAACATTGTGAAAGGAACAACGAATGGTTTACCATGTCATGTGACAACATTATTTTTTTCCCCTTGTCCTGTCAAGGAGCTAGTGTAACGGATGCCAACTAGTACTGTTCGGCGTAGAACGTTAGTAAACCTCCCTCCCAAAGCCTCATACAGTATCGGTAGCGCTGAGCTATCGGTCGGACCTTTAGCTCAGCGCGATCGTGCTGTGTCTCCCATGCTCGAACTGTGTTAGTTGACTGAGAGGTCGCGGGTTCGTGTCCCGTGTGGGGCGAACTGCGCAGGATGATCTCTGTCACAATGGTGCCATGAACCCGGCATGGGAGTGAGGTTTAAGGGGGAGAGTGTAACGGATGCCAACTAGTACTGTTCGGCGTAGAACGTTAGTAAACCTCCCTCCCAAAGCCTCATACAGTATCGGTAGCGCTGAGCTATCGGTCGGACCTTTAGCTCAGCACGATCGTGCTGTGTGTGTGTCTCTGACCAGTTAACTGTGAGGTCGCGGGTTCGTGTCCTGTGTAGGGCGAACTGCGCTGATGACCTCAGTTACAAAGTGGTGCTGTGAGCCCCAGATGGTAGCGCTGAGCTACCGGTCGGACCTTTAGCTCAGCACGATCGTGCTGTGCATGTCTCTGACCAGTTAACTGTGAGGTCGCGGGTTCGTGTCCTGTGTAGGGCGAACTGCGCTGATGACCTCAGTTACAAAGTGGTGCTGTGAGCCCCAGATGGTAGCGCTGAGCTACCGGTCGGACCTTTAGCTCAGCGCGATCGTGCTGTGTCTCCCATGCTCGAACTGTGTTAGTTGACTGAGAGGTCGCGGGTTCGTGTCCCGTGTGGGGCGAACTGCGCAGGATGATCTCTGTCACACTAGGTAAGCAGAATTGAAATCTGCTTCCCTTACTGTGCCAAACAGATTTACTTTGCCAAAAGGAGCTTTATACAGTACATACTGTATCTATGTACTGTATATTATTTATAGACTCCTCTTGTAATAACTTTTAATAATTTATTTAAATTGTTTTACCCATGATAGGCTCGACCCCCGGGGGGAGAGGGGGTATAGGGAAGGGAGGGGAAAAGAAAAGAGAAAGGAACAGATAAAACAAACTGACACAACTGAAACAGAACTGTTTCTTCTTCTAAAACGGTGTCATGTTCACTGCGCAAACTGCGCAGCAAACATATGAAATGGCAGTGAGCCCAAAACGCAGAGTAAGTAACGTGTTTATTTACAATGGGTGGATGTGTAGAATGTCCAAATACAGTCACACTGGCAAAAGGGGAAGACACCCGGCTACAAATTTAGTTGGTTCAACAGGAATGCCTAACGCGCTCCAGTTAAGCAGGAGTGGAGAAAAAGGTACGAGGAAAGACTTACTATGGTGTCGGAGCGGAAAGGCTGTGAGGGAACAACATGATTCACTCCGAGGGAAACCAACAGAAGCGAGTCTGGATGTCCAAGGCTGACATTGCTGAATCGCCACACCAGCTGGTCACATTCTACCCTATAAATACACAAACCCAGAATGAGGGCAAATGGACACAGCTGTGTGGCCACCCGGTACGTGACTGATTGAACAATGTGTGTGTGCGTGCGTGAGTGTGAATGTGAGTGTTTGTGTATGTGTGCGTGCATGAGTGTGTGTGTGTGTGCATGAGTGTGTGAGTGTGTATGTGGTGAACCATACCACTGGTGGATGCCTGGTGAGGAGGAGGCATGGCTGTGGGACTGATGGTGAGCAAGGCTCAATCCAACAGCTGGAATTGATAATCAATAATTAAACCCAACAGCCACAAGTCATGCTCAGGGTGACGACCCCGAACATGACAAATGGTCTCATCATGAGTCTGGTATCTGCACCTGTAAAAGAACATATGTGTGTGCATGTACCTGTATGAGAGCGCGCTCAAAGTGAGTGTGTGAGTGGTTTGCCAGCAAACATACAAAGAGAGTGGCGGGTCACAGCAATCCACCCCCCCCCCCCCCCGGAAACACAGAGCAAGCAAGACAGCGCTACCAACCCCCCACAAAGCACAAATCCCCCGAAGGCCCCAGAACAGCCATGCAACTGGCCCAGGAGGGATGGCTGAAGGAGGCTGGCGCGGTGCACCCCTGCCCTCACCACTGGATCAGCCACCCCCCCCCCCCCCCAGTAGCACCAACGCCATTCCCCGGGCCACAGAAGCCACCCCCCCAGCCGGTAACCAACCTGCACCCCCCCAAACACCCCCTCCCCAGCAGGCCCGCACCTACCCAAGTGCCCCTGACCCACACCCAGGAACCCCCAGGCCCCCACGCCCAGGGAAGGCAGCAGAAAGGCATGGGGAGCCCCATAGGGGGCCAACCCCCTCCAGTCCAAGGGATCCTACGTGGCCAGGAGCTACCAGGAGGCACCCCCCCCCCCCCAGTCCAGCACCCCCCACCAGCACATATACTCATTCTCACCCTCATGCTCTCACACACACTCGCTCACTCACTCACACTCTCACTCACCCTCTCCTTCACACAATCTTACACTCGCACTCCCACACTCAGACTCATTCACTCTCACCCATTCCCAAACTTGTTCAGTCTCGCTCCCATTCCCACTCGCCCTCACATTTCACTTGACTCACACATGCTTCCTTCTACTCACGCTCACTCATATATACACTCACATTTGCACTTGACTCACTCACATTTACTCGTGCTCTCTCTTACACACTCACACTTACTGTATTCACCCTTTACACTTGGGCCAGCCACGGCGCAGATGCAGTGGGCACAAATGTGCACCAATGCCCAGCAGCGACGGGACAGGCCGCTGGTGCGAACCAGCAGCCACACCCTCGCCAACCCACCCCAGGGCAGCTGCGGCCACAGAAACAGTCCACCGCCACCAATGTCCGCCCAGAGCGAATGACCAATGGACCCACTGCAAGCGCCCAAAAATGCCACCCAACATGCAAAGCACCACAGAAATCCAACCCACCACAACCATCGCTACTGATCACTCCTTCACTCGCACTTCCTCACTAGCTCTCACTTGTTCACTCACTTTCTCTCTCGCTCACTCCCATGCTCACACCTATTCACTCGCGGTAGCGCCTTGGGATGACGACAGCATGATGGGCCCCAGGTCACCAGCCACGCCCCAGGCCCCCAGCAAAAGAAGGGCGGCATGGGTGGAGGAAGACCCCCAGCCCCCATGTGCAAATTGTGATGGGTGAGTGATATTTGTGTGGTTTCATTGGGTGTAGGTGTGTGAACTACCAAAGTGCAGTTAAAACTGGGGGGATAGTATGCTAGGGAATCACTAAACATTGCTATTGGCAGCAGAGCTCCCATCCCCCAATTAAAATTGAGGTGAGGGTGGCTCCACGGCGCAGCAGTAGACAGAGGGATCCTCTTCACTGACACTGTACGGCACCCCCCCACCCCAAAACCCTACATGTATCCAATAAGATGGATGATCCACCCAGAATTGTGGGTTGTGGGGGAGGTAAGACTGGAAAGGGGGCAGTGGCAGAGAGAGCCCCCCCCCCCCCAGAAGCCAGCTCCCAAACTGGCTCTGGAAGCCACCCACTGTCCCCAGATCCCACCCAGGGTGAGGGGTGTCAGGCCGTGCAACCCAGGACGCACCAGTGTCGTACCCTAGTGCTCTCCAACATCATAGGCGTGATGGGGCAGCCACTCTCACACTCACTAATCTTGTACACACCTTGTATGCATGTACACAAACATATATAATAATAATACAATGATCCACATGCCAAGCATAATCTAAAGCACCCCCTGCAAGCCCACCCACCATCCCCCCCAGCCAGACATCGCCGGCGGTAGGCTACCCCCGCAGCCACAGTCGCCCTGGGGCAAACCGACAGAAATGCGACCACCAACCCACGCCAGTGGGCCCCCCGACCACCACCAAACACCCACAAGCCATACCCACACCCATACCCAGCACCACAGACACTGGAGGCAGTGTGGGCAAAGCACCCCGCCCCGGGACCCAACGGCAGGACGGCCAGGAAGATCGGAAACTGAACCGCTACCCCCCAGCCACGAGACGGCCTGCCCCACCCTCGACCACCCAACGAGGTCTTCCCCTCACATACACACCCTCCACAACCGCGTGTCTACCTGCAGGTACTTGCCCCCCACACACACACACACACCCTCACATGTACACATATACATACCATCACATATGTCCACAACACCCACACACACCCTCGCATATTTACACACAACGCACATACGCACACATTCACACATCCATATCCATACCTACACATATACACACAAAGCCACACACACCCACACTCGCGCACACCTGCACATACGCTTGCGTACACACACTCACACACACCCACGCGCACGGATGCATGCGCACACACACCCACACACACAGGATCTGGAGGATGGGGGGCGACCCACCACAACACCCCCACACCAAGACATAGGCACCAGCCCCCGGAGCGCTGGCAGGACCCTGGGGAGGGCATGTCCCCGGACCAGCCCACACTGCCAGCACACACCGGACCCCAGCCCAGAGGGGGAGACAGCCCCCCAGCACCAGGGGCCCAAGGCCAGACCCAGCCCCACCTGGGAGACAAGGCCAGCCAGCCCGGGGCCACGGCCCACCCTGCAGCCCCCCCATCCCTTACCAGGTCACAAGCACAGCCATCCCAGGACAGGTGCCCATAACACAGGCTCCAGTGGGTCACAGAGAACCCCCCTGCGTTCAGGGCACAGCCAGCCGCCAGAGGCACCAAGGAGAATGAGCCACCGCTTGCCACCCCTCAAGTTATAGAATCAATAAGCGGGAACCAGAGAGAATTGAATTCAGGCAACTGTTTTTTAGAGGAGGCAGACATTCTTTCCAGACTAATATAATCTAATAAGAGGTTCTTATACTGGGTTGTACATAAATTTCTTGATTTCCAATTCATGAGGATAGTTTTCTTGGCGATGTATAAAGCAGTGAGAACCATATGTGACACTTTTACCTCTATATTTGTTTCATTTAAATCATCCAATATGCAAAGTGTGGGAGAGGTTGAGATATAACATCCAAGCCATGCTGATAAGTCCACATATCTTCTGCCAAAACTTTTGGACCGGTGCACAGGACTACATATGCATGCATATAACTATCTGGGACATTGGGAACAGATATTTGTGTGACTCAGGCCCATTTTGAACATCCTTTGTCCTGTGTAATGAGTTCTATGTAGAACCTTGTACTGTATGAGTTGTAAATTAGAGTTTTTAGTCATCTTAAAGGTGTTTAAACATAAGAGATATTGATGTGTCCAGTTTTGATAATAGTTTGTGTATTTTCAATATCAATTTAGGGGAATGAAGATTTAGAAACTTTGGTACTTCTAAATCTGTCTGGTTGAAATTGAATCTTGCTTTTATTATGGATTTAAGCTGTTGGTATTCAAGAAATTTTTTAACACTGATGTCCTACTGTGACACCATTTCCTGGAAATGGATAAAGTTTCCACCTCAAATAAAATGTTCTAAGTTTTTTATTCCTTTCTCACACCATAGTGGAAAGTTTTCATCCTCTTTTCTTGCAGGATATCAGGATTATTCCAAATGGGCGTGAGTTTACAAGGGACAAGTGAAGATCCCGTTATTTTTAACATTCTAATGTTAATGCTTTTAAAATAGTCATGGCGCTTGATACAGGGGCTCATGAAAGGTTAATCAGAGATATTTAGGGACCCACAGAGAGCCTGTTCAGCATCTAACCATGGGTTTCCTAGTGGGGTTGATTTTGTCCAATTAGAAACAAACTGCAGTCTATTGGCTAAGAAGTAATTTTAAAAAAAAAAAGGTAAATCTAAACCTCTGCACTCTTTTGCTTTTTGAAGAGTTTTTAAACTGATTCGTGATGGTTTATCCTTCCATGAAAACGTACTTATATCTGAGTCTAGGGACTTAAACCAGGCCATAGATGGTTGGGTAGGAATCATTGAAAATAGATAATTGATTTTAGGAAGGACCATTTGTTATGTCTGGAAGCAGGGACAGTGGAGGCAGTGGCTGTGCTGAACGGTGGTTTTAATAACAGACAGCTAGTAGCATGTGTTACAGTACAACAAGTGTTGCTAGAGGTGGAGTGCCAAATAGGCCGAGCTGCCACCAACAGCCCCTTATTATAGGCACAGCGTGACAACGTCATCTGTGCCTGCACCATTGCGTCCATGCCGTGCATTGTTGTTATGGGACTACACAACATTCACATCCCCCCTGGGACAACCCAAAACCAACATAAACATTGTCATGCATGTGAACTCACAACAGATAAAACCAGAACCTGGGCAACTGGGAGGACCACCAGCAAACCCTGCATGACTGAGTGGGTTATTCAGCCATTGCTTCAGCCATGCTCTGCGTAAACATATCAAAACAGAGTCACTGTGAGAGTTCAACTTGGGGGTGGGGGGGCTCCAGCGAGCCCGTGGTGGGCGCGGCCCTAGAGGTACTGGTTATGGCGGACCTGGGTGCTCTCTCTCAGCAAACTCCCAGTCCTGGTCCCACACTGGCTGGATCAGTTCCAGCATCTTGGCATGATCTGGGGCAGCTGCTCTTACCTTTCACAGACAGCTGGCATGCCATCTCGAATCATCAGCCATCTGGAAGGTGGCTGGCCCCAACTGCGCAATGGTCACCATCAGCGGTGACTGGAGCATCTACAGGTCCAGGCGTTCAGATCGGCGTACCCAAACCCAATCGAATACTGCGAGTGGTGATCTACTTGGCTGCACTCGGCGCTGCTGCTCTCTTGTGCCCAATGTCGGGTGTTGTTGTGGTGGCAGGACACACTCTGGATTGGCATTGATCTGCTAGGTCCTGCCCGGCCACGAACTCTCTCTCCCGCAGCGCTGTGACGGCTCCCTGAGGCTAATGCCGGGTGAGGATCTGAGACGAATCCAGATTACGCCCTCTCTTTCCTGGTGCTGGTTGTGGTCGTGGCGGTGCGTTGATCTCGCCGGGGCCAGGATGCGCGCCATGTTGTCATCGTTCACCGGGATCCCTCTTGGCCATGAACTCCCTCTCCTGCAGCTCTGGGGCGGCTTCCTGAGGCTTATGCTAGGTGAGGATCGGAGACGCGTCTGGTTTATGCCCTCTCTCTGTGTGCTGGCATCACTGCCCCCTGGTTGGGCAGGAGCATGCTTGCGCTCAGTGCGTCAGGGAACCATAGTTACCGCACTTTTGGTGTCTCATGATGTTCTGTTATCTCATAACGTTTACCTCATCATCCTCAGGTTCAGGTTCAGGTTACTTTATTTGTAACCGTAGATAGATTTGTTTTGCAGTCAGGTGACATCCATATTTACAAACCACAGTTACATTCAACATAAACACAGGCACACATGAAGCTGACTATAAAAATGATAAAAGTACTCAAGGCTCCACCAATCAGGACATGGGACAAAGAGATAAGAGAAAAAACAAAGAGAGAAGAGAGAAGGGTCATATTAAAAAGTTAAAGGCTAGTCAAAGAGGTTAAAAACTCAAAGGTCTAAAACCCAATAAAAGATTTAGAACCCAAATAAAAAACCTACAAAAATAAGTAAATATAAAATAAAATTAATAAATAGGTAACTAAATTATGTGCAATATATTGTTACATCTTGTTCAACTCTTTAACAGCAGCAGGAACAAAGCTGCTTTTGTAGCACTGGGTTTTACTTTTTGGGACAGCAAACCTCTGTCTGGAGGGAAGAAGCTGAAAGTGGCAGTGCAAAGGGTGGGAGTCATCATTTAAAATGGAGGTAGCAATCCTCTGTACCTGTCTGGTGTACAGGGATGTCAGGCTCAGCTGTGACTCACCAAGCAAACGACTGGACCATCTAACTACCTGATCCAAGGATTTCCTCTGTTTCAGTTTTATCTGACCAAACCATGACACTAAAGAAAAGGATAAAACAGATTCAATAAAAGCCTGATAAAACATTGTCATTATGGTTCGGTCAATTTGGAAGCGTGCAAGTTTCCTTAAACAATGCAAATGTTGCTGACCCTTTTTGCACACCCTTTCACAGTTCTCTTCAGAGTTTAAATTACTATCAATAATCGTCCCAAGATATTTGTAGGATTGTACACATTCAGTGGTATGGCCTTTTAGTACAGTGTGACTTCGTGCCTGGGAGTTTTCCTCCTAAAGTCAATAATCATATCTTTAGTTTTTGTCGTATTCAGCTGCAGGTAGGAATCCTCACACCAGTGAACAAAATCATCAACTACTGGGCCGTGGCCACTGTCACCATCCTGGAGGAGACTGACAACAACTGAATCATCAGCATACTTTATAATGTGTCTGTTGTCATGTCTGCTCCGACACATGTTTGTGTACAGGATGAAGAGTAGTGGTGACAACACACACCCCTGCGGAGAGCCAGTAGAAGAACACTTTTGGTCAGACAATGTACCATTGACCCTTACTCTCTGTGTCCTGTTGGTTAAAAAAATCCAGAATCCAACCCACCAGATTATTACTCAAATCAAATTGTTGCAGGAGCCTTTCAACTAAAATATGAGGTTGGATTGTATTAAAGGCGGAAGAAAAGTCCACAAATAAAAGCCTGGCGTGTGTCCCATTAAAATCCAGATGTTCAAAAAGCATGTTAAGCAGAGTGACAGTGGCATCCTCCACTCCTCTGTGAGGCCTATAGGCAAACTGCAAAGGATCCAATGCATGCTCAGTCTGCTTTAGTACCTCAAATCTGGCCAGTTTTTCAAAAATTTTCATTAAAATTGAAGTCAAAGCAACTGGTCTAAAATCATTTACCGTTTTAGGACAGCTGGATTTTGGAACGGGGACAACCACAGCATCTTTCCAGATCTTAGGCACATGTTGTGTCTGTAAGGACTTATTGAAAATGTAGTGAAATACAGGACTCAATTCATGTGCACAGGACTTTACCAAGCGCCCACATATATTATCAGGGCCCTGACTTTTGTTCACTTTCACAGCACAGAACTCCCTTTTAACATCCTGCACCTCAATATTAAAGTGCTGATTGTCTTTGAGTTTCTGTTTCAAACCTTGGGTTTCTGTGCTAAAATCAAAGGAGTCAAAACGACCATAAAAACAACAGCATTAGCCAGCTCTGTGTCAGAATTAAAACCATCTAAAAACACACGATTACTGCGCTCTGTGCTCTGAAGGCCTGCAATAGTTTTCATACTGGCCCAGGCTGAACCAAGTCTCTTTGTTGCCATCTTACTTTTCAACTCTGATTTATAATTCTGTTTTGCTCTTAAAATTTCGGCCTTCATCTCTTTTGTGGCAACCTGCAGCTCAGAAACAACACCCTGTTTCAAGGCAAGTGCTTTCCTCTGTAAGCAGGATTTAACTGATTTTGTAACGCATGGCTTGTTGTTGGGATATATTATGACACGTTTACGTGGAACGATCATGTCTCTACAGAAAGCCATGTATGAGCATGTCACATCCACTAAAAAGTCCAAATGTTCTCCGCAGTCTAGCGTGAACACCTCCCAGTCCGTATAGTTAAAGCATTCCTGGAGGCAGTGCACTGAATCCTCTGTCCACATGTTTATGTCTCTGGTCTTCGCCTTGTCTCTTCTGAGAACAGTTTTATATGTGGGCAGCAAATGTACACAGTTGTGATCTGAGGATCCTAAAGGGGGAAGGGGAATAGATTTATAGGCCTCTCAATGGATCCATAGCACAGGTCCAGTGTTTTTTTTGTTTAGTTCTTTTCACCTGGTTGGACAGGAGACATACTGATAAAAGTTTTTAAGTGTCTTCTTTAAAGAAACATGGTTAAAATCCCCAGGGATAAAATTTGAAGCCTCTGGGGAAATCGACTGCAACCGCTGTACCACATCAAAGATGGTGCTGGAGGCGGAGTCAGCATCTGCCCTCGGGTGAATGTACACAGTTATTATGAAAAGTTGGGGGAACTCACGGGGCAGATAAAAGGGGCGTAGTGACACAGACAGAAGCTCCACATCTGGTGTACAGATGCGCTCTCTGACCGTGACAGATGTACAGTACTGTTTATTAATATATAAACATACGCCGCCCCCCTGACGTTTCCCCGTTACCTCTTCCTGCCGATCTGAGCGAAGTGGGGCTCCAAAGCCGTCAATCCACAGGTCCACATCCCGGTCATGCGCCGTAAGCCACATCTCCGTGTAAGCCATGACACAGCAGTTCTTGAAATCCTTCTGATATCATACATTCCCTTGAATTTCATCCACTTTATTTCTCAGGGATTGTACGTTCCCCGTAATAATGGAAGGAAGAGGAATGCGGTTAAGCTGACGCCTCCTCAGGTTTAATCTTGCACCTCCACGCTTTCTGCGTTTCCTCCTCTTGTCTCTCTTTTCATCGCTGTGTCCATAAAAATCTCTTAAAATAAAGTCCGGCAGTTGCGGCACGGACTCAAAAACAGATGCTGCATTATCCATATTTAAATGCAGTAACATTTCTCTGGAATACTGCGTTCTTCCCGGCGTGACCGCGATCGCGCTTACCTCCAAGACAAAGGGCCGGTAGGAAAGAAACCACAGTGCAAAAACAAGAAGGAAATCCATACTGATGGAACCAGGGAGCTCTTCATTATATAGTCCACAAATATTCAAGAACAAAAACGACACAGAGAACTATGTTGAAACACATTAAAGTGCATAAAAACAAAGACACAGACGTCGAACTTTTTTCACCCACTGCCAGTCGCTGCGTGCGCATGCGCCTCAGAGAAGGTCGTGGTGGAGTCAGGTTCTTCTGCCCGGGTAACTGCTTCTGCTAGTGTTGTCTGTTGTTGTTGGTCACCTAGCTGTGATAGTAGCTTGTTGGCAGCCTCCAGCTGGAATGCTAACTCCACCGCCTTCACCAGTGACAGGTCGTCTGGCGCCATCAACAGCTTCACCTGCAGCCGCGGGTTGCTAGTGTGCTCCACTAGCTGATCCTACACCATTCCATCCTCTAGTTGCCCAAATCTGCACGTGCTCGCCAGACAGGGGATGTCTGTGACGTACTGTTGGGTCATCTCTCCCACTCCCTGTTGGTGTTGGCAGAGCTTGATTCGTATAGCCACCTCACTCTCCGGCTGGGGTACCAGACATGCTTCCATCTTCAGGAAAAACATTGAATTTTCCTCCAGAAGACCAATTTTTCTCCTCGTCGCCATTGTTATGTCTGGAAGCAGGGACAGCAGAGGCGGTGGCTATGCTGAACGGTGGTTTTATTAACAGACGGCTTCAGGCCGAAGCCCAGGGCGAGACGGCTTAAATCCCTCGCCGCTGACGAGGCGCAGGTGTGCGTGCAGCTGGCGCCGCTGATGAGCGGCAAAGCGTGACAGTACTCCCCCCTCTAGCAACGCTTCCTGGCGATGGTTTCTCCGGGTGCGCTCGGTGGAACTCAGTAATGAGAGATGGATCCAACACAAACGACGAGGGTACCCATTGCCGATGTTCGGGTCCATAGCTCTCCCAGTCCACCAAGTACTGCAACCCGCGACCCTGGCGCCGGGAGTCCAGGATGGAAGAGACTGGCCAGGCCGGATGACCACCAATCATCTGGGGCGCGGGCTGCGCAGCAGGGGGTCGGAGACTGCCAGCTTCACCATGGAAACGTGGAAGGTGGGATGAATGCGGAGGGAGGGGGGAATAGCCACACGCACAGGCCACTGGGTTTATAATCCTGGTAATGGGGTATGGGCCCATGAAACGCTGTGCCAGCTTTCTCCTCTCACCCTTTAAAACGACGTCCTGGGTAGACACGTAGACACGCTGGCCTACCTGGTAGACTGGGGCAGGTCTTCTGTGCCGGTCCGCCGTAGATTTGTTACGCTCCGCCGTGCGTAAAAGCGCATTGCGCGCCGACGCCCAAATGGAGCGGCACCGCCTGAGGTGCGCCCGAACTGAGGGGACAGTTACCTCACTCTCCTACGTAGGGAACAGAGGGGGGTCGTAGCCCAGGGACGCCTTAAATGGAGACATCCCCGTGGCAGAAGAGCGGGCGGTGTTATGGGCGTACTCAACCCAGGCGAGATGGTTGCTCCAGGACGCAGGCTTGGATGTAGTGACGCAGCGGAGCGCAGCCTCCAGCTCCTGATTGGTCCGCTCACACTGCCCGTTGGTTTGGGGGTGATGGCCGGAGGAGAGGCTTACCTTGGCTCCCAGGGCGTTACAGAAGGACCTCCAAACCTCTGAGGAAAACTGGGGACCCCGGTCCGAGACCACGTCCACCGGAATCCCGTGCAGCCTGACCACGTGCTGGATAAGGAGGTCCGCCGTCTCCAAGGCAGATGGAAGCCCTCGTAATGGGATGAAGTGAGCAGCCTTGGAGAAATGATCTACGATGGTCAGGACTATGTCGAAGGTGTTAGAGGCCGGGAGACCGGTGATGAAATCCAGGGCGATATGCGACCAGGGCCTGCCAGGAACGGGCAGAGGCAGGAGCAAACACGCTGGAGGGGCATTACCTGATTTACTGCTGGCGCAGACGGGGCAGGCCCGGGCGTAGCGGGCAGCGTCCTTCCGCAGGCCCGGCCACCAGAAGGATCGTTGAAGTAAATCGATCATCCGGGAGGAACCAGGGTGGCAGGTGAGCTTTGATGTGTGCAGCCAGTGGATGACCTCCCCCCGGACCGTGGACGGCACAAAAAGCCTCCCCTCCGGTCCGCCGCCAGGGTCTGGTTTCAACTCCTGCGCCTTCCGGATCTTACTTTCGATGTCCCAAGTGACGGCTCCCACGATGCACAACCTGGGCAAGATGGTGTGGACTGCGTCCTCAGACGCCTCAGGGGCAAATTGCCTAGAGAGGACGTCAGGCAGGCCGTTCTTGGAGCCAGGCCTAAAGGTGATGTTAAAGCGGAACCTGGCGAAGAACAAGGACCAACGTGCCTGGCGGGCGTTCAGACGCTTGGCAGATCTCAGATATTCCAAGTTCTTGTGGTCAGTTAGAACCACGAACGGCAGGTCCACCCCCTCTAGCCAGTGACGCCACTCCTGCAGCACGAGCTTGATGGCGAGGAGCTCTCTGTCCCCCATGTCGTAATTTCGCTCCGCCGGGGACAAGCGCCGGGAGAAGAAGGCGCAGGGCCGTTTGACCCCGTCGTCAGGTGACCACTGAGATAGAACCGCCCCCACCCCCGTGTCCGAAGCGTCCACCTCCACGATGCATTGCAGCGAGGGATCGACTTGGCTGAGGACCCGGAAGGAGGAGAACTCCGCCTTCAGCGCCTGGAAAGCAGCTGCGGCCTCTTCAGTCCACCGGAACGGGACCTTAGGGGACGTGAGGCGGATCAGAGGGCCGACGATGGTGCCAAAATTCGGGACAAAGCGGCGGTAGAAGTTGGCAAACCCAATAAACTGTTGCACCTGTTTTCTTGATGTAGGAGTGGGCCATTCCCCCACCGCTTTCACCTTCGCTGGATCCGGAAGCACCTGGTCGTGGGAGATGACGAACCCGAGAAAGGACGTAGTCTTAGCGTAAAATTCACATTTCTCAGCCTTGACATATAATCGGTTCTCCAGCAGCCTTTGGAGGACGCGCCTCACATGGACCCGGTGCCCGTCCCTGGATCTGGAGAAGATGAGGATGTCATCCAGGTAGACGAACACAAACAGGCCGATGAAATCCCGGAGGACGTCATTTATAAGGCGCTCAAAGACGGCTGGAGCATTGGTCAACCCGAACGGCATAACCAGGTACTCGAAGTGGCCGTTTGGGGTATGGAAGGCTGTCTTCCACTCGTCTCCCTCCCGGATCCGGACGAGGTGGTATGCGCTGCGAAGATCCAGCTTGGTGAACCAAGTCGCTCCCTGGAGGGAGTGGAAGGCGGTGTCCATTAGGGGCAAGGTGTAGCGATCCTTCTCCGTGATGTCATTCAGGGCGCGATAGTCAATACAAGGACGGAGGGAGCCGTCCTTCTTGCCCACGAAGAAGAATCCAGCGCCTAATGGTGATGACGAGGGACGGATGATTCCAGCACTCAGCGATTCCTTGAGATAAGAGTTCATGGCCTCCTTCTCCAGCGCAGACAGGCTGTAGATTTGCCCTGAGGGTAAGGGTGCCCCCTGGCGGATGTTTATCGCACAGTCGTAAGGCCTGTGCGGAGGAAGAGACATCGCCTTGGACTTGCTGAATACCATACCCAGGTCGTGAAACTCCGATGGCACTAGGGTGAGATCCGGAGGCGCGGCGTCCTTGGGAGTAGGAGGAGAGGACGGGGAGCAGGCAGCGGATTGAAGGCAGGTGCTCATACAAAAGGAACTCCAGGCGGATACTCTGGCGGACTTCCAGTCCAGGACAGGATAGTGGAGGCGGAGCCATGGGTATCCCAGAATGACGGGTGACACAGAGCTAGGTAGGACGTAGAAGGAGGGTTCCTCCCGGTGGTTCCCAGAGATGATCACAGGGACAGGGACGGTCTGATGTGTAACTTTCCCCAGGGACACATGGGAGAGGTTGACCAGGGCGAGAGGAGATTTAAGGGCTTGGCAACGGATGCCCAGTCGGGTTGCCAGGCTTTGTGAAATAAAGCTGCCCTCCGCGCCCGAATCCACCAGTGCGTGGGTGAGGTGCCCTGTGGGGTTGTGACAAAATCGGATGGGCAGCTTCAATTGAGAGAGGGGAGTTAACCGATTAGCGTCTGCGAGGCCCCCTACAGTGACTCGCGGACCTCCCCGTTTGGCTTCTGTGAACAAAGCTCCACCGTGTGTTGGCTGTCTCCGCAATACATACAGAGACCCAACTCACGGCGGCGTTGTTTCTCCGCTGGGGGGAGCTTTGTCCAGCCTGTCACCATCGGCTCCGACTCCTCGGAGTACCCCGGTGACGGCATTGCCAGGGGGCGAGCTTGGGACAGGCGAGACGAGGCACCTCGAGGGCGAGAAGAAGACGACTTCCGCTCCGAGGCACGCTCGCGCAACCTGTTGTCCAAGCTGATGGCTAGGGAAGTTAGCTCCGCTAAAGTCTCCTGGATGTCCCGTCCAGCCAATTCGTCCCTCAGACCAGCGCTGAGACTGCGAAGGAAGATGCCGCAGAGAGAACGTTCTCCCCAGCCAACCTCCTCCGCCGCTACCCGGAAGTCGATCGCGTAGTCAGCTGCCGACCGGCTTCCCTGCTGAAGGCTGAGAAGCCGATCGACCTGAATGCTCTCTGTACGCGAATGATCAAATACTTCCAGAAACAGTCTCACGAATTGGCCATAGGTGAGGGTGGCGTAACTGGGCTTCGCCATAACGGCGTAAGCCCAGGTAAGCGCTCGCCCCTCCAAGAGGTTCCCTATGTAGCCAATCCGGCTATGGTCTGAGGGAAAGTCTCCAGGCACACGGTGAAACACGGACTCACACTGCATGATAAACCCCCGCGCTCCACCGAGCTTACCGCTAAAGCAGGCGGGGGTCGGAATGGGTGTGAGCCGAGTCGGTGCTGCTGGAGCAGGCTGGACGGCCGCTGGTGCAGCAGGAGCCACGCCGCCCTGACGGGCCGGGGGAAACGGCTATTGGGGGTCCAAGCGGTCCAATCGGTTAGTGATTATGGTTAACTGATTTAAAATCACCTGTTGTTGGTGAGCTATTAGATCCACCCGAGCCTCGAGGGTGGAAAGACGGCGTGCGAGCCCGCTGTCTGCCGAGCCGCTCTGCTGAAGCCATACTGACATAATGCACGGCTCAGGAGACACACACGCAGGCTCAGGGTAGATTTAATAGCTTTATTAACAACAAGTGTGTATGCGTGTGTGTATGTGAGATGTATATGTGTTGGTGGTGGCGTCTGCGTCAGGCACGGAGGCAGGAGGCAGGAGGCCGTTCAGCCGGACAACCCTATGGGAGAAGCAGAGGGAGAAGGGTAACGGGCACCACACCAACACAGGAGATATGACAATGATCGTAGGCTTACTTGGTTTGGGCAGGTGGCTGGCACAGCAAGGGCATAGCCCGGTAGACAGCGACCTGGAGCGCCTGATGCAGCAGCGAGGAGGCGGTGGCTGTAGGAAGTAGTCCGCCGCCGGGAAATCCACCTGTGCACAGGGGAGGAGACTGGAAGGAGAAGGTAAGAGATTCTTACTTGTAATCTTGCTCGTTGAAGGGGATTCCTTGCAGCAAGGGAAGCCAACGAAGACAGACGGCTTCAGGCCGAAGCCCAGGGTGAGACAGCTTAAATCCCTCGCCGCTGACGAGGCGCAGGTGTGCGTGCAGCTGGCGCCGCTGATGAGCGGCGAGGCGTGACAGATCAGCATTCATAAGTGAGATGGGACAGTAGCTGGATGGAAGCATAGGTAATGCTAGCTGCAGGGTAGCAGGATAATGCTAGCTGAGTTCATATTTGGAGGGATTACATGATCTTCTTTAATTTGATTCACCATTTTAAAGAAAGTAGGTGCCATCACAGGCCAAAATTCTTTATAAAATTCTACTGGAAAACCATCTGGTCTCGGAGCTTTGTTGTTTGGGATCTACTTACAGTAAGTGCCTCCTGGAG
The DNA here is from genome assembly GCA_020510985.1 of Pholidichthys leucotaenia. Classification (NCBI taxonomy): domain Eukaryota; kingdom Metazoa; phylum Chordata; class Actinopteri; order Cichliformes; family Pholidichthyidae; genus Pholidichthys; species Pholidichthys leucotaenia. The sequence goes on from CM035837.1 coordinate 27,290,021, forward strand.
TTCGGACACCAGAAGAGGTGCATCCAGAGCTGCAATCTGTTCATTATTTAATCCTGGTAAATTAATATTGTCCAGAAATTCATTTATCTCTGAGTCAGACAGATTAATCTGAGATGAATAGATGAATTAATTTTCTCAGATTGTTGAGTGCCTGTTCCTGTGGAGAAACAGCAGAGGTTAACGCCAGTGATTTAATTTTCTGTTCTAACTCTAGTACCAGCACAGACAACAGTATTTTCTCGGAATACACAAACTTTTTCACTAAAAATCATCTGGACACCCAGGTACTTGTAAGATGTCGCCATCTCAGTGTCTGTTCCCTGGGTGTTTACTGGTGCTGTGGGAGGTTGTCCTCACCTGCGGCAGTCCACCACCACTTCCTTAGTTTTCCTCGCATTGATCTGAAGGCAGTTCCGTAGACACCAGTCCACGAAGTCCTGAATAAGTCCTCTGTACTCCGTATCATCCCTATCAGAGATGAGGCCAATGATCGCAGAGTCATCAGAGAACTTCTGTAGATGGCAGTGTGGTGTGTTGTGTGAAAAGTCAGCAGTGTAGAGGCGAACAAGATGGAGCCAGAACTGTTCCCTGGGGGGCCCCATACTGCAGATGATGGTGTCAGACACACAGTCCTGGGTTCTCACAAACTGTGGTCAGTTTGTGAGGTAGCCCAGGATCCATGATGACAGGTGCTGGTCCACCCCTGTGCACAATAACTTGTCCCTTAGGATCACTGGTTGGATGGTGTTGAAAGCACTGGAGAAATCAAAGAACATGATCCTCACAGTGCTCCCAGGTTTCTCCAGGTGGGACAGGGAATGGTGTAGGAGGAAGATCACTGCATCCTCCACCCCAATGCCAGGCTGGTAGGCAAACTGAAGTGGATCCATCACTGGTCCCACCAGGGGGCGGAGGTGGGTGAGAAGCAGCCTCTCCAGGGTCTTCATTAGGTGTGATGTGAGGGCCACTGGTCTGTAGCTGTTCAGGTCCTTGGGGTGAGGGGTCTTCGGTACGGGTACCACACAGGATGTTTTCCACAGCTGTGGTACCCTCCCAGCTTCAGGCTCAGGTTGAAGATGTGCTCCACGATCCCACACAGCTGGTCTGCGCAGGACTTGAGAAGCCTCGAGCTGATGCCGTCCAGACCTGCAGCCTTCTTCACCTTGATCTTCCTCAACTCAGCCCTCACCTGGGTCTTAGTGAGGGTCAGGTTGTGGCAGGGGGCTTACGTGCTGGGAGGGGGGTGTTTGGGGGAGGCCGTGGACAGCAAGACTAGATGAAGGTGGAGGCAGCAGTGGTTGGTGGGCAGGCGTAGAAGAGGGCAGTTGGTCAAACCTGTTAAAAAAACAGGTTCAGGTTGGTCACCCATTCCCTACACCCCATGGCCTGGGAGGAGATATTCTGGTGCCCAGAGATGGTCTTGAGGCTTCTCCAGACACTGCTGACGTCAATCTGCTGCAGCTTGTCCTCCATCTTCTTCCTCTAGCTGTCCTTCCCCTCTCTGATCTTCCTCCTTAGCTCCCTCTGTACAGACTTCAGCTCCTCCTTGTTACCCAACCTGAAGATCCTTTTCTTCTCTTTTTATAAATACCTTCTTATAAATACGTTAGCATGTCATGATATTTATATTTATGAATATAAATATCTTCTACTTTAATAAATACAAAAAAATCATTCTACATGCTGTAGGTTCATGATTAAAACTGAACAGGTGAACAAAAACTACATTAATAAAAAAAACTCTTTGGTGCCTTAATATATAAAAATTAAAATGACAGGAGGGAATAATAGATTTTAACATTATGTTTGCGAATGAAAAAGTCTGGGGTATCCTCTGGTTGGGAGCATTGATATGTACTGTATTATGCTGCACATTGCAGAACTCATTGGTCTCTCTTTAGAAACACATGGATCCTGGTAGAGCTTAAAATGTAACCCAACACAGGCAGGCAGCTTGCGTACATTTTCTCCAAGGATCACATGTATTAAGTTAATGCATATTGAACACAGTGCAGAGGTGGCCCCAGGGCCAACAGGTATTTGGAAAAAGGGTTTTCTCCACACAGACTTGTTTTTTTCTTGCTCGTATTTAATGTATTTTAAAGGGACCCCCAAGTGAAGAAAGTAAATAAGATTTTCTTTCATTGTTCTTTCAGACTGCTCTCAAATATGTGGGCAGAAAAGAGAACGAGCCAAATGCTTTCACAAGGTTTTACACCAGTGTGACCGATTCAATTTGGCTGAATTCATCCCACTTCAATGTACTTTTATTACATCTTTATCAGATCATCAAGAATTTGGACATTCCGTACACTCCTCGTATATACAGATGTGGACAAAATTGTTGGTGCCCCTCTGTTAATGAAAGAAAAACCCACAATGGTCACAGAAATAACTTAAATCTGACAAAAGTGGTGATAAATAAAAATTCTATGAAAATTAACCAATGAAAATCAGACAATGCTTTTGAATTGTGGTTCAACAGAATTACTTTAAAAAACAAGCACATGAAACAGGCCTGGACAAAAATGATGGTACCCTTAACTTAATATTTTGTTGCACAACCTTTTGAGGCAATCACTGCAATCAAACGATTTCTGTAACTGTCAATGAGACTTCTGCACCTCTCCGCAGGTATTTTGGCCCACTCCTCATGAGCAAACTGCTCCAGTTGTCTCAGGTTTGAAGGGTGCCTTCTCCAGACGGCATGTTTCAGCTCCTTCCACAGATGTTCAATAGGATTTAGATCAGGGCTCATAGAAGGCCACTTTAGAATAGTCCAGTGTTTCGCTCTTAGCCATTCTTGGGTGTTTTTAGCTGTGTGTTTTGGGTCATTATCCTGTTGCAAGACCCATGACCTGCGACTGAGACCAAGTTGTCTGACACTGGGTAGCACATTTCTCTCTAGGATACCTTGATAGTCTTGAGATTTCGTTGTACCCTGCACAGATTCAGGACACCCTGCGCCAGATGCAGCAAAGCAGCCATAGAACATAACAGAACCTCCTCCATGTTTCACAGTAGGGACAGTGTTCTTTTCTTGGTATGCTTCATTTTTTCGTCTGCGAACATAGAGCTGATGTGCCTTGCCAAAAAGTTCCAGTTTTGTCTCATCTGTCCATAGGACATTCTCCCAGAAGCTTTGTGGCTTGTCAACATGCAGTTTGGCAAATTCCAGTCTGGCTTTTTTATGATTTGTTTTCAACAGTGGTGTCCTCCTTGGTCATCTCCCATCAAGTCCACTTTGGCTCAGACAACAACGGCTGGTGCGATCTGACACTGATGTACCTTGACCTTGGAGTTCACCATGAATGTGTTTAGAGGTTGTTCTGGGCTCTTTTGTTACCATTCGTATTATCCATCTCCTCCTGTGGCCACGTCCAGGGAGGTTGGCTATAGTCCCGTGGATCTTAAATTTCTGAATAATATGTGCAACTGTAGTCACAGGAACATCAAGCTGCTTGGGGATGGTCTTATAGCCTTTACCTTTAACATGCTTGTCTATAATTTTCTTTCTAATCTCCTGAGACAGCTCTCTCCTTTGCTTCCTCTGGTCCATGTTTAGTGTGGTAAACACCATGTCACCAAACAGCACAGTGACTACTTGTCACCCTTTAAATAGGCCGACTGACTGATTACAAGTTTGTAGACACCTGTGATGTTAATTAGAGGACACATCTTGGTTGAACATGTCCCTATGGTCACATTATTTTCAATCTTTTCTAGGGGTACCATCATTTTTGTCCAGGCCTGTTTCATGAGTTTGTTTTTTAAAGTAATTCTGTTGAACCACAGTTCAAAAGCATTGTCTGATTTTCATTGGTTAATTTTCATAGAATTTTTATTTATTACCAGTTTTGTCAGATTCAAGTTATATCTGTGACCATTGTGGGTTTTTCTTTCATTAACAGAGGGGTACCAACAATTTTGTCCACGGCTGTATACTGAATGTATTAAAGGTGCCTTCAATTTTCTGTAGCAGTTCTGAATAAACAACTATCAATCAGCTTTTGTCTTCAGCAAATTATTGTCCAGACCATCCCCGTCAGCTGTTGTCCATCAGTCTCTAGTTTTGTTCATATGGAGTCTGTATATTTCACTGACCAAAGTTGAGCCATCATATGAGGGGTGTCCTGATGAAGTGATGCAAATTGATGATAAATGTGAAACGGCGGCGGGGGGGGGGGGGGGGGTGAAAAGTTCATAGGCTGACTAAGAAGGCATTACGTCTTTGAGGATCAAGAAGAGAGCTTCTATACCACAGGGATCCAAGCGCTGTAACACCGATGTTGAAATGTTGAAAAATAAAGCAAATTTGGTCAAATTTGACCACTGCATCATAGTCAGCCTATGAACGTTTCAGCCCCCCCATACATTTCAGGATATTTAGAAATAGATTGATATCATAAATTGTTGCTCTTATAGTTCTTCTACTCTTACGGACTGTAAAGAGACCCTATTATGCTATTAATGAAATGTCTGTGACATGATTGTGAAAACGACTCTGGGTTTAGTTAATACAGATCATTTTACACATGAGGAAGGATCCCTCATCAAAATGTGCTGTTTGGTAGTGGTTCATTAGTTAAATACTAAGTCACAGCTCACCCACCCTCCCTGTTTTGTCATTTTCCTGAGGATAATGCTAGCTTTTAGTAGTGATTATCTGACTAAGTGACATGCTAACAAATACTGGCTGAATGTTACAGTTTCAAAGCTCAAATAAAGCATTATCAGAGACAGGGGTGTGTGTGGTTTGGCTGGTAGCATATGACTGGTCCATTGGGTGTAATAATCAAAGAAATAACCCTGAATGAGTGAATGACTAACTCTGCTGCTAGTGGCAGATAGTCATCATTAATCATGGAGGTGTCCAGTCCAGAGTATAATAAGCTATAATAAAAGAGCTAATGGAATGTATATTCTATTTATATCCCAACAGCACACATACATCACACCAGCATTGGCCTGATGTGAAGTTTACATTGGGAAGACATCTTATAGAGGTTGTTTGCACAGACATCTAGCCCACGTCTTACCAATGTGCAAACAACATCTATAAGATGTCTTCCCAAAGTAAATTTGCTGACGGTGGCCCGATGTACAGTATATGTACTGTTGGGGAAGAAAATAGACAAAAACGGACATCTAGCAGAAAGCTAGCAGACTTCTCTAACTAATAATCGCAATGTTGTTGCGGGTAGCTTTCCCCCAGGTAGGGTCTCCCATTGCAAACAAGTCCTGGGTGAAAGGCCAGACGAAGGGTGCTGCAGTGGATCCCCATGAAAACGAATGTTTACGTATGTAAACATGGTTTTATGAATGAAAGTGAACCTGTAACCGTGTGACTATGCTCCTCGGGTCAGGAGTATTATACCAAATTAATTACACCTGTGGATGCATACATATATGTATATCCCCTGCATCCACCCACTCTTCCTCTTTCTAACAACTGGGAGGAGCCAGCCTCCACCAACGAGAGACAATGAATGGTTGTAGGTTCACTTTCATTCATAAAACCATGTTTACATAGGTAAACATTCGTTTTATTTCATTTCAGTGAACATGTAACCATGTAACAACAGTATACCGAATCAGTCCTGAGGAGAATGAAGGTGGCGTCACCCACAGGCCGAGGGAGTACAATGCTCCAATCACATCATTAAGCACAGGACACAACCAGACGAGTTCAGCTGCTTTATTGTACTTACCTGGGTGCATACAAATTAAGCCACTTCTTCCAGGTAACTGGAGATGAAACAAGAAAAAGCATTTTTGAGCACAAGGCACCCATGCTAGCTAGAGTGAGAAAAACCCAAAAGATGCCACTTAAGAATCTGCTGCGACCCCCAGAACAGATGAGGGGATGACTGATGAGGCCACGTTAAGCTTATAGAAGCGGGTGAACGTTGAGGAAGAAGCCCAGCCAGTGGCTGCGCATTCATCCTCCAGAGGTGCTCCCCTTAACAGTGCCCATTCTCCATGTTGAGTGAATGAAAGTGTTGAAAACTTGGATGCCCTTCTGCCACAGTGGGGCGAGTGCAGCATCCATGCACTTTGTGAATGTCCAAGGTGACAGGGACAGACTAAAAAGTAGGACGTTGTACTCGAAGGCCTTGTCCTGAAAGGAAAATGTGAGGAACTTCCTGTGGGCTGGATTTATGGGAATATGAAAATAGGCATCGTGAAGGTCCACTGTTGTGAACCAGTCACCTGTCCTTGTGGCCTGAAATAAGATCCTCAACCTGAGCCTCCAGAAAAGGAACACCCTGAGATACCTGTTTAACTGCCTTAGGTCTAGAATTGGGTGGAAACCCCCGGTTCGTTTGGGGACATGAAAGTAGGCCGAGTCAAAGCCCTGCCCCTCTTCTCTTGGAGACAGAGGCCGTATTGCATTCTTCCCCAGTGGGGCAGAAACTTTGCTGCCCAAAACAGCAGAAAGAGACTTCTCTTTTACTTTTGTCTCCAAAGCCCCTTGAAATTGGGGGGATGAGATCTGAATTGCAGAATCAGAATCAGATTTATTGCCAAGCACATTTACAAGTAAACAAGTAAACATACGAGGAATTTTACTTGACATTGGGCGCGCACGAAAGGCGCATCCCAATGACGCGGCAGCCATGAAGGGCGCCTGTCATATGGGGGGGGGGGTGAAGAGGGGGGAGGGGGAAAGGATAGGGAAAAACACAATAGGAGAGAGAAAAACGCATTGTTGATCAAAATAGAGCTCATTTTATGACCAAAATTTTGATTACAAGAAAAAAACTCTCAAAAGCACAATTAGCAGACAATACATCACACAATGACAAAGCAGTAGTTGAGGGAGTCAGTGTATTGTGAATATATATCAGTAATTGTGTCAGTAGTGTAATGTTGAATGCAAGTGTAGGTGTGTCAATTGCTAGTGAACAGCAGAGGGCGCCTCCTGGCAGTGGATAGATGTTAAAGTCATGTGATCTAAACATTCTAGAGTCTCTCTCTCTTGCTTGCAGATGGTAAATTGTCACATGGTGCACTGTCCTTGAGCGTTCATCTGCTGAACAATAACAACTGTGTCATTGTTTGGGTTAGCAGGCAGGCAGAGCCGCTATGCTCTGCACTGTGTGTTTATATATTCATATATTTATTCCATCCAGCTACAATGCTCTGCAATGTGTGTCTGTGTGTGTGTGTGTGTGTGTATATATATATTTTATAGTAATATGTACATATGTATATTAGCTGCTCTTGCTTGCTTGTTTTTTTCTTTCCTTCTGATTGTTGCTCTGAGTGTTGCTATCCCTGTGCTGTTGCAATCCTGGAATTTCCCCGTTGTGGGACTAATAAAGGCTTATCTTATCTTATCTTATCCTTCCGCTTATCTTCATCAGGAGGAATGTAAATACGGGGCACCAAAGACAAGGTCAAATCAAATCAGCACAGTGCACTCAGAGAATAGAATTTTTCCTCACCCGTGCAATTCTGTGCTTTCATAATTTCCATGTGCAAGCTTAAACTTTTTTCCATGGAGAGCACAGGGCTCCAGATGTATTCCTCCACTGAATCACTGTCATTCAGTTCACCGTTTGCCGCTACTCGTGCCCTCCCCAACTGGTCGAATTTGATGAAGGAGCTTGCCGGGTCCGCTTTGATCAGCTCTCTCACCTTCCTTCAATTTCTGATGCATCAGGGAACTTCACAGCCAAAAATAGAAGTCCTGAGATCAAGGGGGTATCCAAAGTCCAGTGTAGTGATCACCCACAGACACGAGGTGCACTGACACCAACTCATGAGGTAAATGGTAAATGGTGAATGGCGTTCACTTAAATAGTGCATTTTACTCATCTCTGGATGACCAAAGTGCTACCCACCCATCCACGTACACATTCACACACTGGTGGTGGTGGTGGGAGTGAGGGAGGTGCGCTACAGAGAAGGTTGACGTCAGGGGAAGTGCACCGTCAGGGATCCTGAGGGATTTGGCAGGACCATGACCTGAGCGCTGTTGAACCTGCGCCTGCTGCTGAGGAGCCCGCTGCCTTGGGTGACCCGAACACCGAGAGGAACTTGGCTCTGTGAAACAAAGCTGTTGTGGATCCTCATGCCCCTCAAGAGGTCTCCGGACACTTGACCTGGATGGACCTGGCCGATGAAAGGACTGTGTGTGCAGTCTTACCTTATCCACGTTGTCCAACATCGCCTCTGTTGCAAGCCAAAAGGCCTCACCAGGCACCATTGTAGCCTCCAAAACAGCAGCCTTGTCTGTATCTGCCAATCCAGACTGACTCAGCCAAACATGCCGCCGGGCTATGGACCCTTACCAACTCTGGTAAGAGGTCAGCTTCGCTTTGATTCTAGGTCTTTTATCAGACCTTCTAAATACACCAAAAGAAGTGTTTTGAAATGAAGGTGTTTATTATTAAGGGGAAAAAATCCAAACCTACATGGCTCTGTGGGAAAAAGTGATTGCCCCCTCAACCTAATAACTGGTTGGGCCACCCTTAGCAGCAACAACTGCAATCAAGCATTTGCGATAACTGGCAATGAGTCTTTTACAGGGCTGTGGAGGAATTTTGGCCCACTCATCTTTGCAGAATTGTTGTAATTCAGCCACATTGGAGGGTGTTCGAGCATGAACCGCCTTTTTAAGATCATGCCACAGCATCTCAATCGGTTTCAGGTCAGGACTTTGACTAGGCCACTCCAAAGTCTTCATTTTGTTTTTCTTAAGCCATTCAGAGGTGGACTTGCTGATGTGTTTTGGATCATTGTCTTGCTGCAGAACCCAAGTGCGCTTCAGCTTGAGGTCACAAACAGATGGCCAGACACTCTCCTTCAGGATTTTTTGGTAGACAGCAGAATTCATGGTTCCATTTACCACAGCAAGTCTTCCAGGTCCTGAAGCAGCAAAACAGCCCCAGACTATCACACTACACCCACCATATTTTACTGTTGGTATGGTGTTCCTTTTCTGAAATGCTGTGTTACTTTTACGCCGGATGTAATGGGACACACACCTTCCAAAAAGTTCAACTTTTGTCTTGTCAGTCCACAGAGTATTTTCCCAAAAGTCTTGGGGATCATCAAGATGTTTTCTGGCAAAACTGAGATGAGGATCTTTATGACTTTTTGCTCAGTAGTGGTTTTCGTCTTGGAACGCTGCCATACAGGCCATTTTTGCCCAGTCTCTTTCTTATGGTGGAGTCATGAACACTGACCTTAACAGAGGCAAGTGAGGCCTGCAGTTCTTTGGATGTTGTTGTGGGGTCTTTTGTGACCTCTTGGATGAGTCGTTGCTGCGCTCTTGGGGTAATTTTGGTCCGTGGGCCACTCCTGGGAAGGTTCACCACTGTTCCATGTTTTCACCATTTGTGGGTAATGGCTCTCATTGTGGTTCGCTGCAGCCCCAAAGCTTTAGAAATGGCTTTATAACCTTTTCCAGACTGATAATCTCAATTACTTTGTTTCTCATTTGTTCCTGAATTTCTTTGGCTCGCACAATGTCTAGCTTTTGAGGCTCTTTTGGTCTACTTCACTTTGTCAGGCAAGTCCTATTTAAGTGATTTCTTGATTGAGAACAGGTGTGGCAGTAATCAGGCCTGGGTGTGGCTAGAGAAATTGAGCTCAGCTTTCCAAAAATGTGATAAATCACAGTTAATTTATGTTCTAATGGGGGGGGGGGAATCACTTTTTCACACAGGGCCATGTAGGTTTGGATTTTTTTTTACCCTTAACAATAAACACCTTCATTTAAAAACTGCATTTTGTGTTTACTTGTGTTATCTTTGTCTAATATTTAAATTTGTTTGATGATCTGAAACTTAAGTATGACAAACACAAAAAAATGAGAAATCAGGAAGGGGGCAAACACTTTTTCACACCACTGTATATCATTGGGCTCAGGATGGTCCTTCTCAACCTGAGAGTCACTGTCGATCTCGCTATCACTCCCAAAAACATTCACTCACCCAAAGGAGCCACTGCCAAGCTGCTGGTCTTACCCATAACATCAGAGGCCATGAGAGACACTGCATCAGGGTGCAGTCTAGGGGCACATAAGTCTAGGGGCACATAAGAGAGCCTGGTGCGGCATACCCAAAAGGCGATGTTGATTTGCAGCCATGTGATCCATGGTCTTACGCATTTCCTCCAATTGCCTCCGCATGAGATCCACCTGTGGATCGCATAACTGGTTTCTTCAAACCACTTCCGCCTCCTGTTTGCTTTCCCAGCTCCAGCTGGAGTCCTTAACCCAGAGGGATGGAGCTCTGAGCTGGCGGAATACCGGTTTTGGGGCTACTTGCCCCTTCTTCACTCCCCAAGGAAGCTATTACTCTTTCAGTAAGATAGTAGGAGAGAGAAAACAAGATAATTATCATTATAACAAACAGGCCAAAGGATGTTTCAGGAGGCACAAAGCGCACTAGTCAGAAGACAACGTAGAGCAATATCAGACTTAATTCCCACCTGTATGCAGTACCACTCCCCCACCAGACGTGGTGAGAGCACGCTAAGCACCGGAACACCCATCATCATCATCATCATAGCAGTCTGTCGGGGGCGACAATGACTGTTTCATTTAGGTCTGATCAGATTCCCCCATGCAGCTCCATCCCTCACCCTCCGCCGCCAGGAACCCCCGACCTTGCTAACCCGGGCGATACCCAAGCCAGTATGAGTTGTTTTCTGACTGACCATTTCATGAAACTGCTTGCAACGTATCTGTGTACCGCTAGCTTTTGCTGGACTAGCAGCACATTCTTGGCAGATCGAGGTATTATCAGTGGCAAGGACAGACCAAGACAAACTGACTCCAGTATCTGTTGCAGTGACTGACCAGATGATAGGTTTGTTTATCTCTGCTGTTTGTGTAGTGCATGTCATGATGCACACAAAGTCTACCACAGGCCTTGTGACAGATGTGTTTATCTGCCAGGATGTCCAGTCTCACCCTGTGTAACTGGGAGTGGTCCACCACAGACCTGTGACAGATATTGTTTTTAGTTCTGCCAGGATGCCCAGTTTCACCCTCCACACCCTCGGAAGGGCGGAGCTGCCGGTTGAGTCGCCGACGGCCTGACCCATGAGACAGGTAGTACCAGTTTTCATGGTTATCCGGTAGCAAGCAAACCAATGCCTGACCTGACATGAAGTCAAATATACAGTGGTGTGAAAAAGCGTTTCTCATTTTTTTTTGTATGGTTGTCACACTTAAATGTTTCAGATCACGCTGGTCAACACCAAATTTATTGTCTAAGTTTTTTTTTAGCTGATTTAGGACAATTTTGATGTGCTGAATCCAAAAATCACATTGGTTTTGCTCAATCAGGTCAACTTTTTGAATTATGGCCACATGTTGTTTTATACATTTTTGTTTACATGCACAGGTATTTTCGCTTTATATGATGCAAAATTCTTTTTTATGTCTTGAAATTCTCTGAATTTTGAACAATGATGACGTAACATTAAATTTACATGTACTTACCTTTATATAAAGGTAAGTACATGCACAGTACTAAGTAAGTACAGGTTTTTACTTAGCACCTGATTGAGAGAAATGGATGTCATTTTCGGATTCAATGGTGCAAAACTGTCTTAAATCAGCTGAAAAACACAGACAACTTACAAAAAAATCATTTTTGTAAACCTGCGTCATCAAACAAATTTAAATATTAGACAAAGAAAACACAAGTAAACACAAAATGCAGTTTTTAAATGAAGGTGTCTATTATTAAGGGTAAAAAATCCAAACCGACATGACCCTGTGTGAAAAAGTGACCCCCCCATGTTAAAACAAACTGTGGTTTATCACATCTTTGGAAAGCTGAGTTCAATTTCTCTAGCCACACCCAGGCCTGATTACTGCCACACCTCTTCTCAATCAAGAAATCACTTAAATAGGACCTGCCTGACAAAGTGAAGTAGACCAAAAGATCCTCAAGAGCTCGACATCATGCTGCGATCCAAAGAAATTCAGGAACAAATGAGAAACAAAGTAACTGAGATCCATCAGTCTGGAAAAGGTTATAAAGCCATTTCTAAAGCTTTGGGACTTCAGCGAACCACAGTGAGAGCCATTATCCACACATGGCGAAAACATGGAACAGTGGTCAACCTTCCCAGGAGTGGCTGGCCGACCAAAATTACCCCAAGAGCGCAGTGACGACTGGAGCACCCAGCATCTACATAAAAAAAGACAACTGCCAGTTGACAAACAAATACAGAACTAAAGCCAAATTGTATTGCGCTGTTAAGCTATTAAATAGTTTCTGCCTGAAACAGAAGGCAAAAATATATCACATACCTCTGCACAGATAAGAATAGTGCATACCACGCTGCACACAGCTGCTGCATGCCTTCTCTCACTCAGCAGAAAACACAACAAACTTATGACCCGAGGATCATAGTCACATGGTTACAGGAGGATAGAAAGAGGAAGAGTGGGTGGATGCAAGGGATATGTATATGTGTGTGCATCCACAGGTGTGATTAATTTGGTATAATGCTCCTGACCCAAGGATCATAGTCATATGGTTACAGATTCACTGAAATTAAATAAAAAGTTACAAAGGCCCAGTACACAATGAGTCACATGGGTCTGCCCTCCAGTGGGCTCACCACCCACAGGATGGATCACGGGGATCATGGTGCTACGCGAACAAGGCGGCAGTCTGTCTTCTCTGCTTGGACTGCTGCCTCGGTGAACTGGACCCCCTGATAAGCAGTAGAAGATTGATGGATGGGTGGATGAAGGGCTTAAAATATTCCACCATGCCTGTCGTGAAAATTGAAAATATGAAAGTTTATGTTTTTGAATCACTAACTGGCTGCATTCCATACATCCAGTCTGTCCTAATGACACATCCATTTTCATTTACAGTTGAAACCAGAAGTTTACATACACTGTATAAAAAGACAACCTTTTTTTTCCTCACTGTCTGACATTAAATCAGACTAAACTTTTCCTGTTTTAGGTCAGTTTGGATTACCAAAATTATTTCTATTGCTAAATATTTTTTAGAGAATTTTTTTTATTACTTTCTTCCAAGTCAGAAGTTTACATATATTTCTATAGTATTTGGTTACATTGTCTTTAAACTGTATGGGCCGTATTACAACGACAGGGTCGATTGAAGAACACGTTTATGGGCGTTTTCAAATTCATTTCCTTATCACAACAGCGTAAAAAGGAACTTTCCGCCAGCGCCTGATGCAAAGAGGCTGGTCTAATCATTCAGAGGTGTGTTTTGAATAATCCAATCCAAAGCGGTCCTTCCCATCCCTTTAATGCAAAGGGGCGCATTATCTAAAGTGAACTGGGGTCATTATGGTTTAAGACAGGTTTTGCACTGACCAAAGCCCATGAGTGTGAGCCAAAATGCATGTGATAGTAATACTGCTTGGTAGTAAGGAAGACATCGATCACAGATGATGCCCACCCAGTTAGTTATGTTAAAAAGAACAAATGGTGACGAATGGGCTGAAAAAAATCAGCTGAATGGTTTAATGTAACACGCACGAATGCAACACAGACACACATGGGTTTGACACTTAAGGAAAAGAGGATGACGCCTGTGTAAACTTTCAGAAACTTTCATTCACGATGGCATGGAAGTTGCTCCCAGCTGTCGGAAGATGGAGTGCTCCCTCTCCTGTTGCTTTCACTGACTGAAGCCTTACTCATGCTGCATTTCCCCTCTAGTCCGCTTTGGTCCGCGTGTGCTTTGGATGAGCCCGGTACACACGCGGCGCTGTTCATGCTCACTTTTTTCATCTACCCAGGCCAAGCAGTTGACGCATGTGCACAACCATCATTTGTAGTTTCACTCCCACCCGACAGGTAATGCCAATGCACTGACGCGTCAGGATTTTCAACGACGAAAAAAGTGCTGCTTGCTTTCTGCTGCTTGGCTTCCTGGTTTTCACTCCTTTTCCACGAAGGTGCTGCTGCTGCTGCTGAAGTATTTATGTATGATTCATGTATGTTTATTCTCATCTTTCGCTTCCTCATTGTCTTCTTCGTCTACTTTGTTTTGGTATGCTGTGCCGATATCACCACCTCGTGAATGGGATGTTCAGTCATGCGTATGCGCTTTTCAATGCGTTCAGGTCGTGGGCAGGCGGCACAGTCACAAAATTTGGGCTGCACGCAGTCGTCCACGGTTGAGCACTGCGGACACTAGCAGAGTGGAGACAATGACGTAAATTTCGTCACGCGAGGTTTCCGGTTACACGTACATGGACAGCAGAGGTGCAGCATAAATCCAGCTTGAGGGTCTCTCCGTTTTCGTCCTGGATAGGAGGGAAGGAGGCAATCTGACATGGCTTTCCGTCCACCTCCAACCCCTGCCATAAAGTGAGCCCGCTCTCAGCAGCCTCTGCCAGTGCCAACAGGTGGCCGTCAGGGAGCTTGCTGGGCTGGAAACCCAGGGTGCACGGCTAACGCAGATGTGGACACATCTCCTGTCTCTCTGGGGAGTTATTTAAAAGTAAAACACTGCACACTCCTTGTTCATTCATTTCCCTAAAAATAAACGCATTAATGCCAAATAAGTCTGTGATGAAAATGAACCCCCCCCCCCTTCTCCCCCATGCACCACGCATCACATTGGAACACTGGCACACATGCTCCATGTTCATTCTTTCATTCCCCATACACTAATGTATTGCATCCGGAAAGTATTCACAGCGCTTCACTTTTTCCACATTTTTTGTTACAGCCTTATTCCAAAATGGAATAAATTCATTTTTTTCCTCAAAATTCTGCACACAACACTCCATAATGACAACATAAAAAAAAGGGTTTTTTTGAGATTTTTGCTAATTTATTAAAAATAAAAGACTAACAAATCACATGTACATTACATAAGTATTCACGGTCTTTGCTCAATACCTTTGGCATCAATTACAGCCTCAAGTCTTTTTAAATATGATGCCACAAGCTTGGCACACCTATCTCTGGGCAGTTTCGCACCATTCCTCTTTGCAGCACCTTTCAAGCTCCATCAGGTTGGATGGGAAGTGTCGGTGCACAGCCATTTTCAGATTTCTCCAGAGATGTTCAATTGGATTCAAGTCTGGACTCTGGCTGGGCCACTCATGGACATTCACAGAGTTGTCCTGAAGCCACTTTTTTGATATCTTGGCTGTATGCTTAGGGTCATTGTCCTGCTGAATGATGAACTGTCACCCCAGTTTGAGGTCAAGAGCGATCTGGAGCAGGTTTTCATCCAGGACGTCTCTGTACATTGCTGCATTTATCTTTCCCTCTATCCTGACTCTGCTGCAGTTCCTGCTGCTGAAAAACATCCCCACAGCATGATGCTGCCACCACCATGCTTCACTGTAGGGTTGGTACTGGCCTGATGATGAGTGGTGCCTGGTTTCCTCCAAACAGCACGCCTGGCATTCACACCAAAGAGTTCAATCTTTGTCTCACCAGACCAGAGAATTTTGTTTCTCATAGTTTGAGAGTCCTTCAGGTGCCTTTTGGCAAACTCCAGGAGGGCTGCCATGTGCCTTTTACTAAGGAGTGGCTTCCATCTAGCCACTCTACCAAACAGGCCTGATTGGTGGATTGCCGCAGAGATGTTTGTCCTTCTGGAAGGTTCTCCTCTCTGAACGCTGGAGCTCTGACAGAGTGACCATTGGGTTCTTGGTCACCTCCCTGACTAAGGCCCTTCTCCCCTGATCGCTCTGTTTAGACGGCCGGCCAGCTCTAGGAAGACTCCTGGTGGTTCCAAACTTCTTCCATTTACGGATGATGGAGGCCACTCGGGTAAAGAGAGGTGCAGAGCTGTCAACTGATCACCACCTGGTGGTGAGTTGGATCTGATGGCAGGGGAGGATGCCCAAACGTATAGTGAGGGTGTGCTGGGAACCTCTGGCTGAGGTCTCTGTCCGGGAGGTCTTCAACTCCCACCTCCGGAAGAACTTCGACCACATTCTGAGGGAGTCTGGAGACATGGACTCTGAATGGGCCATGTTCTCCACCTCCACTGTTGAAGCAGCTGCCCAGAACTAAGGCCGCAAGGTCGTCGGCACATCTTGTGGTGGCAACCCCCAAACCAAGTAGTGGACAGCAGTGGTGAGGGGGGCCATTAAGCTGAAGAAGGAGTCCTGTCGAGCTTGGTTGGCTTGTGGGACTCCCGAAGCAGCTGAGGTGTACCGGCAAGCCAAGCGTAGTGCAGCTCGGGTGGTTGCTGAAGCAAAAACTCGGGTGTGGGAGTAGTTCGGTGAGGCCATGGAACAGACTTTCGGTCGGCCTCAAAGAGATTCTGGCAAACTGTCCGGCAGGGAACTAACTAACTAACTAACCTGCACTTATATAGCGCTTTTCTAGTCACAAAGACCACTCAAAGCGCTTTCATTAATACTAACCCTCTGTTCTAAGGGCCTATAGGAAACAGATATCTAGGGACAATTTAGAACAGCCAATTAACCTAACATGCATGTGTTTGGCATGTGGGAGGAAACCGGAGAAATCCCGGAGTAAACCCACGCAACACGGGGAGAACATGCAAATTCCACACAGATCACTGTTGGTCGGGGGCTGGGATCGAACCCACGATCCCACGATCCCCACAATCCCCCGGCCAAGGGTAAACTGTGCTGCCGCAGTGCTAACCACTGCGCCACCGTGCAGCCCACCGTGCACTCTATTCTTCTTCTGACTGCTTCTGACTACAGCTCATGAGAGCCTGAGAGCGATCCCCAGCATGCTTATACAGCAGCTGGGGTGAGCTCCGTGATGGCGATGATTTGATCAATAAACTTCATTAAAACTCCAGACGCCGTGTCTTATTTTAACATCGCCACACTGCCACCGTGCAGCTGCTTCCCCCTTCTTCCCCCGGGAAGAAGGGGGAAGCAGCTCCCTGTCCACACTGTGTATGGTGCGGATGGAGCGCTGCTGTCTTTGACTGGGGATATTGTCGGGTGGTGGAAGGAACACTTCGAGGATCTCCTCAATCCCACTGACATGCCTTCCACAGAGGAAGCAGAGCTTGTGGATGAGGGGGACAATTCGCCCATCACAGGGGCTGAGGTTGCCAAGGTGATTAAAAAGCTCCTTGGTGGCTGGGCCCTGGGGGTGGACGAAATTCACCCTGAGTACCTCAAGGCCCTGGATGTTGTAGGGCTGTCATGGTTGACATGCCTCTGCAACATTGCGTGGAGGTCGGGGACAGTGTCTTTGGCATGGCAAACCGGGGTGGTGGTTCCGCTCTTCAAGAAAGGGGACCGGAGGGTGTTTTCCTACTTTAGAGGGATCACACTCCTCAGCCTCCCTGGGAATGTCTATGCCAAGGTACTGGAGAGGAGAGTCCAGCCATTGGTCAAACCTCGGATTCAGGAGGAGCAATGTGGTTTTCGTCCTGGCCATGGCACATTGGTCCAACTCTTTACCCTCTCAAGAATACTCGAGGGTTCGTGGAAGTTTGCCCAACCATTTTACATATGTTTTGTGGACTTGGAGAAGGCATTTGACCATGCCCCTCGTGGTTTTTTGTTGGGGGTGCTTCGGGAGTTTGGGGTATCGGGCTTGTTGTTACGAGCTATCCAGTCTCTATATGACCGTTGTGAGAGTTTGGTTCATATTGCCAGCACTCAGTCGGACTCATTCCCAGTGAGAGTTGGACTCCGCCATTATGGACAGGATTTCTAGGCGCAGCCAGGGAACGGAGGGTGTCATGCTTGGTGGCCACAGGATCTCATCTCTGTTGTTTGCAGATGATGTTGTCCTGTTGGCTTCATCCAGCAATGACCAACAGGTCTTACTGGAATGGTTTTCCGCTGAGTGTGAAGCGGCTGGGGTGAGAATCAGAACCCCCAAGTCCAAGTCCATGGTCCTCAGCCGGAAAAAGGTGGATTGTCCTCTCCAGGTTGGGGACAAGCTCGTGCCCCAAGTGGAGGAGTTTAAGTATCTTGGGGTCTTATTCACGAGTGAGGGGAGAATGGAGCGAGAGATTGACAGACGGAGCAGCATCTGCAGTGATGTGGACGTTGTACCGGTCCATTGTGGTGAAGAGGGAGCTAAGCTCTAAAGCAAAGCTGTCGATTTCCCGGTCAATCTATGTTCCTACCCTCACCTATGGTCACGAGCTTTGGGTAATGACCAAAAGAATGAGATCGCAGATACAAGTGGCTGAAATGAGCTTTCTTTGTAGGATTACTGGACTCACCTTTAGAGATAGGGTGAGGAGCCCAGTCATCCAGGAGAGGCTCAGAGTAGAACCGCTGCTCCTACACATTGAAGGGAGCCAGTTGAGGTGGTATGGGCATCTGATCAGGATGCCTCCTGGATGCCTCCCACTTGAGAAGTTTTGGGCACGTCCCACTGGGAGGAGACCCTGGGGCAGACTCAGGACTCGCTGGAGAGACTGTGTCTCCCAATTGGTCTGGAAATTCCTTGGTATCCCCTCTTAAAAGCTGGAGCAGGTGGCTGGGGAGAGAGAAATCTGAGCTTCTCTGCTTGAACTGCTGCCTTCACGACCCGGACCTCCAGAAAAATGGTAGAAGATGAATGGATGGATGGATGGATGGATGGATGGAGGCCACTGTGCTCATTGGGACCTTCAGAGTGGCAGAAATTTTCTGTACCCTTCCCCAGATTCAACACAATCCTGTCTCGGAAGTCTACACAGTTCCTTTGACTTCATACTTGGTTTGTGTTCTGACATGCACTGTCAACTGTGGGACCTTATATAGGCAGGTGTGTGCCTTTCCAAATCATGTCCAATCAACTGAATTTCCCACAGGTGGACTCCAATTAAGCTGTGGAAACAGGATGCACCTGAGCTCAATTTTGAGCTTCATGACAAAGGCCGTGGATACTTACAGTGGGGCAAAAAAGTATTTAGTCAGCCACCAATTGTGCAAGTTCTCCCACTTAAAAGATGAGAGAGGTCTCCAATTTTCATCATAGGTATACCTCAACTATGAGAGACAAAATGAGGAAAAAAAATCCAGAAAATCACATTGTCTGATTTTTAAAGAATTTATTTGCAAATTATGGTGGAAAATAAGTATTTGGTCACCTACAAACAAGCAAGATTTCTGGCTCTCACAGACCTGTAACTTCTTCTTTAAGAGGCTCCTCTGTCCTCCACTCGTTACCTGTATTAATGGCACCTGTTTGAACTCGTTATCAGTATAAAAGACACCTGTCCACAACCTCAAACAGTCAGACTCCAAACTCCACTATGGCCAAGACCAAAGAGCTGTCAAAGGACACCAGAAACAAAATTGTAGACCTGCACCAGGCTGGGAAGACTGAATCTGCAATAGGTAAGCAGCTTGGTGTGAAGAAATCAACTGTGGGAGCAATTATTAGAAAATGGAAGACATACAAGACCACTGATAATCTCCCCCGATCTGGGGCTCCACGCAAGATCTCACCCCGTGGGGTCAAAATGATCATGAGAACAGTGAACAAAAATCCCAGAACCACATGGGGGGACCTAGTGAATGACCTGCAGAGAGCTGGGACCAAAGTAACAAAGGCTACATCAGAAACACACTACGCCGCCAGGGACTCAAATCCTGCAGTGCCAGACGTGTCCCCCTGCTTAAGCCAGTACATGTCCAGGCCCGTCTGAAGTTTGCTAGAGAGCATTTGGATGATCCAGAAGAGGATTGGGAGAATGTCATATGGTCAGATGAAACCAAAATAGAACTTTTTGGTAAAAACTCAACTTGTCGTGTTTGGAGGAGAAAGAACACCATACCTACTGTGAATCATGGGGGTGGAAACATCATTCTTTGGGGCTGTTTTTCTGCAAAGGGACCAGGACGACTGATCCGTGTAAAGGAAAGAATGAATGGGGCCATGTATCGTGAGATTTTGAGTGAAAACCTCCTTCCATCAGCAAGGGCATTGAAGATGAAACATGGCTGGGTCTTTCAGCATGACAATGATCCCAAACACACCACCCGGGCAACAAAGGAGTGGCTTCGTAAGAAGCATTTCAAGGTCCTGGAGTGGCCTAACCAGTCTCCAGATCTCAACCCCATAGAAAATCTTTGGAGGGAGTTGAAAGTCCGTGTTGCCCAGCGACAGCCCCAAAACATCACTGCTCTAGAGGAGATCTGCATGGAGGAATGGGCCAAAATACCAGCAACAGTGTGTGAAAACCTTGTGAAGACTTACAGAAAACGTTTGACCTCTGTCATTGCCAACAAAGGGTATATAACAAAGTATTGAGATGAACTTTTGTTATTGACCAAATACTTATTTTCCACCATAATTTGCAAATAAATTCTTTAAAAATCAGACAATGTGATTTTCTGGATATTTTTTTTTCTCATTTTGTCTCTCATAGTTGAGGTATACCTATGATGAAAATTGGAGACCTCTCTCATCTTTTAAGTGGGAGAACTTGCACAATTGGTGGCTGACTAAATACTTTTTACCCCACTGTATATAGATATATAAACACAGTGCGAAGCATAGTAGCTGGATAGAATAAATATACGAGTATATAAACACACAGTGCGGAATATTGTAGCTTGATGGAATGAATATGTGAATATATAAACACACAGTGCGGAGCATTGTAGCTAGATGGAATAAATATGTAAATATATAAACACACACAGTGTGGAGCATTGTTGCTAGATGGAGTAAATATATAAATATATATATAAACACACACAGTGCGGAGCATTGTAGCTAGATGGGATGAAACAGCACAACCGTCTACTTAGTTATCCTACATGGTATGATTATGTACCCATACATATTCTCACCCTCCATAGCGACCGGTATTTTCCTAGTTGTATACCGGAGGGGACCATTGTGTAAGTCTATTGCGTCTTTTGCATTCAATACTATTAGGTTACCTGCAACATTGTGATCAGTCTTACTGGAATGAATGTAGCCAATATGATGTTTACTAAATGCCATACCATCAGAATAAAGCAATTAGGTCTTACTTTTGTTAAGCATTTTCTCAAGCATGAATGGTACTGTAATGGCAAATTAAGATACTTGTATTCTAACCTAAATTACTTTACTTAAAATGCAAGTTTAGTTTCTTTCATAACAAAGAAATGTATTCAGTACATTTCTCAGTAACTCAAATTCACAAATCTCTTCCACATTCTTTCATAATTATGTCAGAACAGTGTCTTCATACTTTCCTGTTTTTCTGTAGACCAGGGGTGGGCAATTAATTTTCACAAGGGGCCACATTACAGACTGGTACTGGTGTGGAGGGCTCCGTTCAATTAGCTGAACTCACTTCTGCTTATTAATGTTAATTTTGTCACTCTGTAAAAAACTTTAAATTGTAATAGTTTGGCTAAAATTTTACAGGTAAAAGTAGATTTACAGTTTTGCAACTAAAATATGAAACGGATGTGGTAAAAAGGGCCAACAATAAATCATCATTTAATTAACAATGGTGTAGGGAGCTTGAAATGAGGAAGCGAAGTGATTTTATAAATCAAGCTTTATTGCCAGCTTCCAGTCCCTAACATGTCTCGTCTCATTGCAGAAGCAGAATGAAGGGATGAGCGCAGTCAGACCTTCATACTTATACCACACACAACAAAAGACATTGCATATCAAAGCCGACATCCCGCATCAGCGTAATCTCCCTCTATTGTCCTCTCTCTCCTCCACCTGACCCTGGGGGGGTCAGGAAGTTCCTTCAGGTCTCCACCGCTGCGTCTCCGTCTGCTCCTTGATCTTCGCCGGTGGTCGAGACCTCTTGTCCTGCTCTGAGACGTAAGGTCATTCTACATATGCAATCTCTAAACATTCCTCTTATGTCTATACATATGTAGGTATGGATATATGAATAATATAAGCCACAGCCCCCCCAAACGTCTAAGAAAAGGACAATAAAATTAAGTTTACTGCTTAAGATAACATTCATGACATATCATACCGTTATTCATCTCAACAGGAAAAAGGAAAAATATCTTCAGCAGTCATGTTAACCTTCAAACTATGTAGCATGCTCCTGTTAAAAATTCAGTGGTAACAACAACAGTATAGTTTATGTCATAAGTCAGCCTTAAAACTGTAACGGCACAATCCAACAGCATAGTTAACAACCCTTTGTCAATTTTACATCAGTCTATGTGTCGTCTGGGTTTCAGTCTTCTCCCGAATCTGCTGTTGGCCCGCTTTGGCGTCCTAGCGGGGCCGTCCTGTAAGGGATCTGCAGCTTGGGGAGGAGAGTGGTTATTTGGTCCCTGCGGGGGGGGCTGAGTTGTTTCTCTTGGGGGGTCTACCCCGTCGAGGTGTTCTCGCCACCCGTGCAGGTTCGTCGCTCAACATGAAATCAGGTTTAAGTCTGTCAATGCTGACTGTTTCTTTTCTGTCCCCTAAATCAAGCACAAAATGCTTATCACCAGGTTCCAGCACTCTAAATGGTCCGTCATATGGTGGGCGGAGGGTTGGTTTTTAAAGCTTCGTGTCTAACAAAAACGAACTCGGCGTTTTTCAAAGCTTGGGGAACAAAAACCCGCGGAAAAGAGTGATGTACGGGTCCGGGGAGCGTGTCCGGTCCCGTGCTGTTTAGGGGCCTCAGGGCTGGTAGGTGCCCGGGCTCTGGATGTTCTGGTAAGAACTCACCCGGGAGCCTGAGAGGTTGTACAAAAACTAATTCTGCTGGGGAGGCGTCTACATCCTCCTTAGGCGCAGAACGCAACCCTAATAGAACCCAGGGAAGTTTATTCACCCAATCTGTATCCGTCAGTGAGGCCCTGAGGGCGGCCTTTAAAGACCTATGAAAACGCTCGCATAACCCGTTAGCCTGAGGGTGATACGCGGTGGTGCGATGAATTGTCGCCCCTAAGCTGCTGGCCATGGCTGACCACAGTTCTGAGACAAATTGGGGCCCCCTATCGGACGTGATGTCCGATGGGATGCCGAAACGCGCCACCCAGGTTGTTAAAAAAACGCGAGCGACTTCCACGGCTGTGGTTGACGCCAGCGGGACCGCTTCTGGCCAGCGTGTAGTACGGTCTACCATTGTTAAGAGGTGTGTGAACTCCTGCGACGACGGTAGTGGGCCCACGAGGTCGACGTGTACGTGGTCAAACCTCCTGGCTGGGATTTGGAAAGGTTCTAGAGGAGCTTTTGTGTGTTTGTGAATTTTGGCGCGTTGGCAAGACATGCAAGTCTTCGCCCATTCCTTTACATTTTTACACAGACCTGGCCAAACAAACTTCTCCGCGACCATTTTAACCGAGGCGCGCACGCCTGGGTGCGCGAGGGAGTGAACGAGTCAAAAATGCGGCGGCGCCACGCGGTTGGAACTACCGGGTGAGGTCGGCCGGTTGACACGTCGCAGATTAGGGGGGGAACACCGTCACGCAAACCCCTTTCCTCCAGCCTTAACCCTGTCAAAAGTGCTGTATTTGCGCTCGGTTTGGTTTAAGGATTTGCTAAAAAATGCTAGCGGTTGCCAGGTTCCGCCAACATGTTGTTGCACGACTGCCCCTATGGCCAGGTCTGACGTGTCTGTGGTCAGCGCTATGCGGGCCAAAGGATCGGGGTGGACCAACAATGCGGCATCCGCTAGTGCTCTTTTTACTTCTGCGAAGGTGCGTTCCCGCTCCGGGGTCCATTCGACCGCGTTGGAGGGTTTTTGTTTTCTGAGCGCGGCATACGGGGGGTGCATGAGTTGAGCTGCGCGGGGGAGGAAACGGTTGTAAAAATTCACCATTCCTAAAAATTCTTGTAACGATCTGACCATTTGTGGTCGGGGGAAATTTGCTACTGCGCGCACTTTGTCCGGCAATGGAACTGCCCCCTCTGGTGAAACTCTGTGTCCCAAAAAATCAATTTGTGACACGCCGAATCGGCATTTGGCTGGGTTGATTATTAACCCGTGCTCTTCTAGTCTCTGAAAAACCGTAGTGAGGTGTTGTTCGTGTTCTTCCTCTGACGAGCTGGCTACCAGAATATCGTCGAGGTAGACGAACACGAAGGGGAGCTCGCGTAACACAGCGTCCATCATACGCTGAAAAGTTTGAGCAGCACCTTTGAGGCCAAACGGCATTCGCAAAAATTCAAAAAGACCAAAAGGGGTTATTACAGCCGTTTTAGGAACGTCCTCCGGTCGAACCGTAACTTGGTGGTAGCCGCGGACCAGGTCTATTTTAGAAAAAATGTGCGCACCCACCAGATGTAGTGAAAAATCTTGGATGTGAGGGATTGGGTAGCGGTCGTGCGCTGTCGCATTGTTTAATCTGCGGTAATCACCGCAAGGTCTCCAAGAACCGTCGGTTTTCGGGACCATATGTAGTGGTGATGCCCAAGGGCTTTTCGAATAATGCCCAGTTTTTCCAGGCTGGCAAACTCGTCGCGTGCTATGGCGAGCTTGGTTGCGTCTAAGCGCCGAGCTTTGGCAAAAACAGGTGGGCCTGTTGTGGGGATGAAGTGTTCAACCCCGTGTTTCGCTACTGTTGCTGAAAATTTTGGAACTGTGAGTGCTGGAAATTGGGTGAGGAGTTGGTCAAACTTACCTCCTGCTGTGGTGACGCTGGCCTGCACGGGTGGTGGGGACACTCGGGCTGAGCAGGGAATAGAAGAAAATGACAGTGCATTAACTAAGCGTCTGTTTGCAAGATCGACTAACAACCCATGTGCACATAAGAAATCAGCGCCCAACAAGTTAAAACTCACCGCCGCTATAATAAAGGTCCACCTATAGTTGCAGCCGTGAATGGACAGAGGCAGGTTTCTTTCACCAAAAGTGTCGATGATCGAGCCGTTAGCTGCCATCGCTCCGTTTCCTCGGGGTCCTGTTGCCCGGTCTGCGTTGGACGGGGTGATAAAGCTCACCTGAGCTCCGGTGTCGATGAGGAACTGTCTCCTGGAGCGTCCGTCAGTCACGTAGAGCAGCTTGTTTGTCTCGCCGAGAGCCATAGCTGCTAACGGTTCCCGGCTTGCGTTTCCCGAGCTCTTGAAATTGCAGGGGGGCACGCATTTGTACACCCTCTCGGCGAAACGTTGATGATAGTAGCAGAGGTCACTCCGCTTGCTGCACCTTTCGGGCCAGCGCGCGGAAGTCCTGCTGGGTCTTACACCGCATGTTGGCCAGGATCCCTCTCATGTGCGGCGGCAGAGTGCTGAGGAAGATGTGTTGAAAGAGGAAGTTGTCGTTGTCTGCCTCCCTCAGCTGCAGCATGTCTTCCATGAGGGCCATCGGTCTGTGTCCCCCGTGGCCGTAAATTGCCAGAATCCTCCCGGCCCTTTCCTCGGCTGAGGGGACGAAACTCTCGATGAGGATCGCCTTCAGTTCCTTGTATTTGTCGTTGGCGGGCGGCTGTTGTATCACGCTCCGCGCACATCTTGATGTGGCAGCGTCGAGTCTGGCGACGATGTGGTAAAATTTAGTCTCATCCGCCGTAACCCCTGCCAGTGCAAACTGAGCCTCAGCCTGCTGGAACCACGAGTTCGGGTCATTTTGCCAGAACTCTGGGAGTTTGACGGTGACGGCGCTTGCATGGGCCGCCTCTGATGAGTCTGTAGCACAAGAACGCCTTTCTTCAGTTCTCGCGGCGGGGTTGGGGACGGCGCTTGGCTGGGACGTCTCTGACGATTCTGCTGTGGGGGAACGTCTTCCATCCGTTCCCCTGTCTGCGTTGGCGACGGCGCTTGCCTGGGTCGCCTCTGACGAGCCTGTAGCGGGAGAACGTCTTTGGTCCATTCTCACGTCTGGTCACCAATGTAGGGAGCTTGAAATGAGGAAGCGAAGTGATTTTATAAATCAAGCTTTACTGCCAGCTTCCAGTCCCTAACATGTCTCGTCTCATTGCAGAAGCAGAATGAAGGGATGAGCGCAGTCAGACCTTCATGCTTATACCACACACAACAAAAGACATTGCATATCAAAGCCGACATCCCACATCAGCGTAATCTCCCTCTATTGTCCTCTCTCTCCTCCACCTGACCCTGGGAGGGTCAGGAAGTTCCTTCAGGTCTCCACCGCTGCGTCTCCGTCTGCTCCTTGATCTTCGCCGGTGGTCGAGACCTCTTGTCCTGCTCTGAGACGTGAGGTCATTCTACATATGCAATCTCTAAACATTCCTCTTATGTCTATACATATGTAGGTATGGATATATGAATAATATAAGCCACAAATGGCAGCAATTTTGAACAAAATATGCATTTTTAAAATATTTCAAAGACCAGCATTAAATCAACTTTATACAATTTACTGCTGCTATTCTGTTTACAGTTTATCACCTCATTGCACATTTTGTTCTTTTTTCATGTTCAGTGAGAAAAATCTAGTCTGTTTTGAGCTTGAACAAGTGCACTAAAGCCAGGTAGAATGTCAGAGGAGGATATGTGGAGGACAGCTGACAGGTGATTATCAGTGAGAAATGATCTGTATCTTGACTTTTTGAATTTCATCACAGAACACTTGTTCACATGCGTAAGTCGATCCACAGGGAACTAACATTTTCTGAGCATGTCTCCCCATGTGTGAAAAGTTCTCCTCTTTAAAAGAAGAATTAAAAAAATCCAGCAGTGATACTGACTTAAAACGCTCTGTAATCAGTGTGTCAGACTGCAAGTCAACCAGTTCAAGCTGAGCATCACTCGGTGCATATCCACACTGCAGGTGAAGGGTTAGTTACAACATGGTTAGTTTTTAGAACGGACTTACACAATACCTCCTGGCGTATAATACAGTATAAAAATATCAATTTCTGTTCTGGATTCATTTCAGTCACCTTATCTTGCATTCGCTTCAAAAGTCTGACATTTTTTCCCTGCCAGATTTGGACATCCGTCAGCTGTAACACCTACCAGTTTGTGCCATTTCAGTCCTAGCTTGTCCAAATATGCACGGACCTCCATGAATAAATCACTCCCCGTCTTCATCCCTTTTATTGCTCCAGATTTCCCGCGATGTCCTCAATCTTTCTTATTCCGTTCATCTGGAGAGGGATATATTCTCAAATGCTTCTTATTTCTCATGACATATTAGCACTGCAGAGTCCACCGAACACTCCTTGATAACCTCCCCATCAGAAAATGGCTTACTGTTTTTTGTTATTTTGTGGGCTACCACAAAACTAGTCCTTACTGCTGCATCCCTGGATGTGTAAATTTTAGTAAAAACTCCCTGCTGCTTTCTTGTCAGCTCCCCCTCAGTCAAGTTCTTGTATTTCTCTGCGTTTAGTCTCACAATGGCGATTCAAGTTGTAATCTTTAAACACTGCAATCTGCTCTCCACACTCTAAGCACATGGCTCTACCTTTGACTTCAGTAAATAAACACTTTAAAGTCCTTTTTTTAACAGGAGGTGGCATTTTTGAGGGCTAACATTTGCCAGCAGTGTGGTACTCCCGCACACGGGCCCAACAATGCATAAACTGGAAAAAATAAGCTGTCGCCTTCAAAATAAAAGCAATGCGGTTGTAACGAGTGGATTATTCACATTTAACTCCTAATTTCCCATTGACTTGGCACCGGCCAGTCAGGACCAGGCACCGGGCCAGATGTGGCCCACAGGCCGTAAAATGCCCAGGCCTGCTCTAGACACTATTCCATCATAAAATCTTCTGGTCATGATGGTGGCTGTTTTAACCTTCTTAGAGAAGATCGTTTTAGTGCCCGAGTTAGGCTGAGGTGTTCCTCTGCTGTCCCAACCCTTGGTACTTCTTTAGTGTTCTCTGGGCAATGTGAAAGGCGTGCTTCATTCCACCTTTTCCCGTCGCTGAGGATGAAGGAGTTCAGACCAGTTTGGTGCCGCACTGACAGGGGATGGGTGTACTGCATTTCCCCTTTTCCAACATGAAAAGGTTTGCGCATTCTGACTGTAGCTCCAACACAGATCTTGGTTGGTTTAGCCCCTCTCTTCTTATTTGTGTAACGTGCACTTTTGGCCTGTTGTTGGGCAACTTTAGCCCTGACGTGGTTAAACTGTCCATTGTACTTAGGTGGAGGTAGGATGTTTAGCTTTGTCCTCATTGGCTGTCCTCTGAGGAACCGGAAAGGGGATTCACCAGTTGTAGCATGGGATGTAGTAGCTCTGTAGCTGTGAAGCATGTCGGTCACCACAGACTTCCAGGGTTGTTGGGTAGCTTGTGCTGTTTGAATAGAATCTTTTAGTACTCTATTAAAGTGCTCCACACACCAGTTTGCCTGAAGGTGGTATACACTGGTTTTAATGTGCTTAATGCCACGTTCACTCAGGAAATCAGCAAAAGCAGAAGATGTGAACTGATAACCTCCCCATCAGAAAATGGCTTACTGTTTTTTGTTATTTTGTGGGCTACCACAAAACTAGTCCTTACTGCTGCATCCCTGGATGTGTAAATTTTAGTAAAAACTCCCTGCTGCTTTCTTGTCAGCTCCCCCTCAGTCAAGTTCTTGTATTTCTCTGCGTTTAGTCTCACAATGGCGATTCAAGTTGTAATCTTTAAACACTGCAATCTGCTCTCCACACTCTAAGCACATGGCTCTACCTTTGACTTCAGTAAATAAACACTTTAAAGTCCTTTTTTTAACAGGAGGTGGCATTTTTGAGGGCTAACATTTGCCAGCAGTGTGGTACTCCCGCACACGGGCCCAACAATGCATAAACTGGAAAAAATAAGCTGTCGCCTTCAAAATAAAAGCAATGCGGTTGTAACGAGTGGATTATTCACATTTAACTCCTAATTTCCCATTGACTTGGCACCGGCCAGTCAGGACCAGGCACCGGGCCAGATGTGGCCCACAGGCCGTAAAATGCCCAGGCCTGCTCTAGACACTATTCCATCATAAAATCTTCTGGTCATGATGGTGGCTGTTTTAACCTTCTTAGAGAAGATCGTTTTAGTGCCCGAGTTAGGCTGAGGTGTTCCTCTGCTGTCCCAACCCTTGGTGCTTCTTCAGAGTTCTCTGGGCAATGTGAAAGGCATGCTGCATGCCACCTTTTCCCATCGCTGAGGATGAAGGAGTTCAGACCAGTCTGTTGCTGTACTGACGGGGGATGGGTGTACTGTATCTAACCTTTTTCCACATGAAAAGGTTTGCACACTCTGACTGTAGCTCCAACACAGATCTTGGTTGGTTTAGCCCCTCTCTTCTTGTTCGTGTAACGTGCACTTTTGGCCTGTTGTTGGGCAACTTTAGCCCTGACGTGGTTAAACTGTCCATTGTACTTAGGTGGAGGTAGGATGTTTAGCTTTGTCCTCATTGGCTGTCCTCTGAGGAACCGGAAAGGGGATTCACCAGTTGTAGCATGGGATGTAGTAGCTCTGTAGCTGTGAAGCATGTCGGTCACCACAGACTTCCAGGGTTGTTGGGTAGCTTGTGCTGTTTGAATAGAATCTTTTAGTACTCTATTAAAGTGCTCCACACACCAGTTTGCCTGAAGGTGGTATACACTGGTTTTAATGTGCTTAATGCCACGTTCACTCAGGAAATCAGCAAAAGCAGAAGATGTGAACTGTGGCCCATTATCATTTGTTACGGTACAGGGGTTTCCTTCACGGGCAAAGACAGAAGTTAAGATTGCAATGACAGAAGTTGTTGTAGCAGTGGGTGTGAATGCTACTTCAGACCATTTGCTGAAATAGTCAACAAGGGTGATCGCAAATCTGCAGTCATAGGTCCCCTGTTCAAATGTGCCCACAATGTCCATAGCTACATGTTGAAAAGGGTGCTCTGGGAACTTAACTGGTTGTAGTGCGGCAGGAGAAACACTGGCCGTTTTGCCGCATGCCTGACAGATTGTGCACAATGGCAGAATTGTGTGGACCAAATCATCCATGTACAGCCACCAGTAAAGCTCCCTAAGGTGTTGTTTAGTGCAACCCATGCCTTGATGTCCTTCAAGGGCAAGATGTACAATCCTTTCTTGCCGGGATTTAGGAACCACCAGACGTGTTCCTCTGAATATCAGTGATGCTTCTGTAGCCAGTTCATGACGTCCAAGGAAGTAAGGTTTGACCTCCTCAGGAAGAGAATTTTTCTCTTTAGGCCACCCTGCACAAATGATCTGTCTCAGTGTTGGAAGTTCAGAACAGTCCTCACATTCAGCTTTGAAGTCAGAAAGTGGGAGTGCAGATAGGAAAGGTGAGATTTCAGATATCTCTGTGATTAAATCCTGTTCAGGATCTGCAGATGGGTTATTGGTGTTAAGGGGAACCCGTGAGAGGCAGTCTGCCATGATATTTTGATTTCCACGGCGGTACTGCATGTCATACTGGAAGCACATAAGCCTGGCTTACCAACATGCAATTCTCATGCCAGCTCTGTTCATGCCTTTTGCACTTAGTAGACTGGTGAGAGCTTGGTGATCAGTTCTGAGTGTGACTCTGCATCCCCATACATACGTTCTCCATCTTTCACTGGCCCATACACAATCAAGAGCCTCTTTTTCTATTGTGGAGTACTTCCTTTACAGGACAGCAGCAGAGCCACCAGGAGTTCTGTTAACAATAACTGTAAAATATTCCACCGCAGAACCACATTTGGACAAACAGCTTTCTCTATAAAGGGCAGTCATATCTGGAACACAATGCCAAATGAAATTAAAATAATAACGGACTTTAAAACATTCACTAAAAATGTTAAAAACTGGCTGAAAAATAAACAAGAATGTACTCATGTATGAATTAACTGTCTGCAGAGTGAGAGCGAATGAAGGGAAGGAATAAATGTGTTTGTTTATAGTGAGTGACGGAGGGAGGAAGGCCTGAAATAGGCAAATGTGAGTTATGTTATATGTGTTAAATGTGAGTCAGGCTGTTATATTTGTGTATTTATAATATTTATAATATTTATGTTAAATGTGAGTCAGGCTGTTATATTTGTGTATTTATAATATAATATTTATAATTGTGTATTTATAATTTTTCTGCATTGATGTATGTGATTATTGTGTATATTTTTTATCTTGATTCTTTTTTCTAAAGCCCATCCAGGGACAAGAGTTGCAAATTAGCTAATAGCTATACACTCTATGTGCAACACATCAGATTAATTGTCTTTGATTAATTGTCTATGTTTATTGCACTGTCCCTGTCAAATAAACTAATCTACTACTACTACTTTCAGCAGCAGACAGGGTGCAGGAAGCGAAGGCAACAATGTATTCCATGTTGTTTGGATGTAACTGCATCAGAACAGCTCCCAGTCCATAGTCTGAGACATAGGTCGCATAGAATGTTGGCAGTTCAGGGTTGTAGATGGCAAGTGCTGAGCTTTTCACAAGTATTGCTTTAAGATCACTGAAACTTTTGTCTGCTGCATCAGTCCATTTTAGTTCAGCCTGAATGTTTGTTCTAAGTAGCTCTCAAAGTGGCTCTACTACTGTTGCATAGTTTAGTAGAAACTTACTGAACCAAGACGTTAAGCCCAGGAAGGAGCGAAGAGCTGCCATGTCCTTTGGAGCAGGAGCATTAGCAATGGCAGTCAGGTGGTCTGGGCTAGGATACAGGCCCTCCTTAGAAATGACATGTCTCAGGAATGGGATGCTTGTCTGACAAAATGAACTTTTTTTCGAAATTGATCTGCAGGCCAACCTCTTTAACGTGTTGGAGAACAGCTTATAGGTTTTCATCATGCTTTTCTTTGGAATTTCAATACACTATAGCATCATCCAAATAGTGCTGTACCCCTGGTAAATCTTTCAGGACTGTGTGCATCATTTTTTGAAAGGCAGATGGTGCTGAAGCCAATCCAAAAGGACCTCTGGTGTACTGAGTCCTTCATGAGTTATAAAAGCAGAGGGGCTTTGGCTATCAGGGTGGAGAGGCAACTGATGGTAAGTTGAGCTTAACCCATTCTGGCTAAAATGTGTAGCACCTGCCAGTTTGGTGAACAGATCCTCCATATGAGGGATAGGATGACAGTCCATGATCACACTTTGATCCCACATTTTTTCCCACCCATCAACACACAGTCTCAAGTCTCCTTCGCATTTCCGTGCCACCCTTAGAGGACTCATCCATTCAGATGCATCTACTGGTTCAATGAGACCTGCTTGAAGTATGCATTTGAGCTCTGCTGACACCTCTTCACATACGCTGAGTGGTAGACATCTCAGTTTTTGGCGTATAGGTTGCGCTGTGTTGGTTACCTGAACTTTGTGGATGAACCCTTTAACATACCCAAGGTGGTGAATTGAACCAGAATCACACAGTTCACCATAGCTGGTTGTCACAGAGGAAGGTTCTTTTGCATCATCCTTTTTTTGTATGGACCACTTCTCCTCCCATGATGTTCATCCTGAGTGCTTTAATCAAGTCTAGACGTAGCAGTAGTGATCCAGCTTTCACCACATAGAATAATCCTGGGACTTTAGCATCTTGATTTGCTATGGCAACTCTAGCTTCTAGGCAGCCAATGACAGGCAGGTCACGTTTTGCATATGTGATTAGTTTAACTTTGGGTTCTGTCAATGGGCAGTGTGCCAAGTGTTGCTTGTATACTGGTTCTGGTAGGATAGATACAGCAGCTCCAGTATCTACTATTACAGTATCTCACAAAAGTGAGTACACCCCTCACATTTTTGTAAATATTTTATTATATCTTTTCATAGGACAATACTGAAGCTATGACACTTTGATACAATGTAAAGTAGTCAGTGTACAGCTTGTGTAACAGTGTAAATTTGCTGTCCCCTCAAAATAACTCAGCATAGCCATTAATGTCTAAAGCGCTGGCAACAAAAGTGAGTACACCCCTAAGTCAAAAATGTCCAAATTGTGTCCAAAGTGTCAATATTTTGTGTGGCCACCATTATTTTCCAGCACTGTCTTAACTCTCTTGGGCATGGAGTTCACTAGAGCTTCACAGGTTGCCACTGGAATTCTCTTCCACTCCTCCATGATGACATCACGGAGCTGGTGGATGTTAGAGATCTTGTGCTCCTCTACCTTCCATTTGAGGATGCCCCCCAGATGCTCAGTAGGGTTTAGGTCTGGAGATATGCTTGGCCAGTCCATCACCTTTACCCTCAGTTTCTTTAGTAAGGCAGTGGTCGTCTTGGAGGTGTGTTTGGGGTCGTTATCGTTTTGGAATACTGCCCTGCGGCCCAGTTTCCAAAGGGAGAGGATCATGCTCTGCTTCAGTATGTCACAGTGCATGTTAGCATTCATGGTTCCCTCAATGAACTGTAGCTTCCCAGTGCCAGCAGCACTCATGCAGCCCCAAACCATGACACTCCCACCACCATGTTTGACTGAAGGCAAGACACAGTTGTCTTTGTACTCCTCACCTGGTTGCTGCCACACATGCCTGACATCATCTGAATCAAATAAGTTTATGTTGGTCTCATCAGACCACAGGACATGGGTCCAGTAATCCATGTCCTTAATCTGCTTGTCTTCAGCAAACTGTTTGCGGGCTTTCTTGTGCATCATCTTTAAAAGGGGCTTCCTTCTGGGATGACAGCCATGCAGACCAATTTGATGCAGTGTGCGGCGTATGATCTGAGCACTGACAGGCTGACCCCCCATCCCTTCAACCTCTGCAGCAATGCTGGCAGCACTCATATGTCTATTTTCAAAAGACAACCTCTGGATATGACACTGAGCACGTGCACTCAGCTTCTTTGGCTGGCCATGGCGAGGCCTGTTCTGAGTGGAACCTGTCCTGTTAAACCACTGTATGCTGCAGCTCAGTTTCAGGGTGTTGGCAATCTTCTATAGCCTAGGCCATCTTTATGTAGAGCAGCAATTCTTTTTTTCAGATCCTCAGAGAGTTCTTTGCCCATGAGTTGCCATGCTGAACTTCCAGTGACCAGTATGAGGAAGTGTAAGAGCAATAACACCAAATTTAACACACCTGCTCCCCATTCACACCTGAGACCTTGTAATACTAACGAGTCGCATGACACTGGGGAGGGAAAATGGCTAATTGAGCACAATTTGGACATTTTTCACTTAGGGGTGTACTCACTTTTGTTGCCAGTGGTTTAGACATTAATGGCTGTGTGTTGAGTTATTTTGAGGGGACAGCAAATTTACACTGTTATACAAGCTGTACACTGACTACTTTACATTGTGTCAAAATGTCATATCTTCAGTGTCGCCCCATGAAAAGATATAAAATATTTACAAAAATGTGAGGGGCGTACTCACGTTTTTGAGATACTGTAACTCAAGGACATGGGAATTCCCTTGTGGTGCTTCAATGTCCATTTGACAGGTGATTTTATCAAGTGCTGCAGCCACTGATTTAATGCCATCAACACGCAACATTGCTAACTCAGGCACAATAACTTCTCTCACAACAGCTACAGCAGATTTGCATACTTTGGCGTAATGGCCCTTTTTCTTGCAGTTGTTACATGTTACTTTTGCAGCTGGACAGTTTTTGTCATTAGCCAAGTGGTTATCAGATCCATGTCTGAAAGCAGTGACGTTGATGCTGTTTACCATTTGCCTGTTTATGATAGTTCTGAGGTGCAGGTTCGTGGGTTTGAGCTGGTCACACTTCTCTTTTTCCCTGAAAACGTGGATGTGCAGTCCCAACAGCCTGAATACGTGCAGCAGGAAATGTAGTTGCAGAAGAAAGCAGTATAGCATTTTTAACTGCTGCTTCAACTTGGCAAGCGGTGGTCATAGCTTTTTCCAGAGTGAGGTCGTCCTCCAGCAGTAACTTGTCTTTTACGACACTGAGATGAGCATTAGCAATAAGCTGATCCCGTATTAATTCACTTTCCATTGTACCAAAATCACATGGCGCCGCTAAATCTTTAAGAGCGGCAAAATACTGGTTCGCGGTCTCATCCACACATTGAACATACTGCCTGAATGTATGTTTGCTAGCCAGCACATTAACTTTAAGGACGAATTGTTTTTCAAGTGCAGGAATGGCTTCAGCAAACATTGTGCCTTGATCTGGTAGTTGTGATATCCTACCGTGTAGCAATGATCACACTTGAGTTATTTCTTTGGCTAACTCTGCCGTTTATTCTGCAACACACATAATATGACTGAACATGGATTCTGCGCGGGGTTTTCACACTCTTGTTCTAATGTGTCCCCTTAATAGTAGTGCTGAACAATACAGGTAGTTCCCCCTAGAGGCATGTGCCAGTAATGTTTTAAATTAGACTTGCAGTCTACCACATCCCTCCCCTCTAGATTAAACTACTTTTAATTACACTAGCCAATTATGCTAGACATCCTGGAACTCCCATTTAACCCTAAACAATCACAGTTACTTTTAACTTCTTAAACACATGTGCCATACACATAATTTCTTTCTCTTTTTTTTTTTTTTTTTACATGTATAACACACATAACAGTCTAACTGGGGATTTGGTTTGACTACCGCATCCCAGGGAGGTTCCAGGACGCATTCTTGTCCTGTGGCTGGGGAACTCACTACTGACTAAGTATAGTCCTTCAAGTAGTCTGGAGCTTTCCTAGCTCGCTGAGATCTTCTCACGGCGGGTGAGCCAACTGCAGGTGAAGACTCAGACTGCTCCACTGTTTCGGCTGCTGCAGTGCTGCCCGTAGAATCTGCAGAGACGGTTACCTCAGGTTTCACCTGAAGTGGTGGTTCGTTGATGCTCTCCTCAGGATGGGTGTCAGACAACACCTCTGGTGCCATCGGCAGGGGAATGGAGCTCCTACCACGAACTTGGTCGATGTGTCGCCTCACCACTTGTCCATGACCTAATGTCACCTTGAATGACACAGGGCCTGTCTTTTCTGTTATTTCTCCTGGTACCCAGGCTGGTCCTGAGCCAAAGTTGCGGGTGTAGACCACGTCTCCTTCTCTCAGTATTCTCTCTCTAGCATGCATGTCATGATAACCTTTTTGTTTCTCTTGTTTATCATGCACTTTGTTTCTGAAGTCTGGATGTATTAAGTCAAATGTTGACCTCAACTTCCTTCCACACAACAGCTCAGCTGGTGACTTGCCAGTTGTAGATTGGGGTGTTATTCGATAGCTGAACAGAGCTCTCGACATTCGGGTTTCAATAGAGTCTCCTGTCATCTTTTTCATGAGTGACTTGAATGTCTGCACGGCCCTCTCGGCTAAGCCGTTAGAAGAAGGATGGTATGGCGCAGTCGTGATGTGACGTATGCCATTCTTTTCAGAAAACTCTTGGAACTGTTCACTCGTAAAACATGTACCGTTATCTGATACTATGATTTCAGGTAGCCCATGTTGGCTGAAACTCTTTCTAAGACATTCAATGGTAACAGTAGAAGTAGAGCTACTCACAGAATATGCATCGATCCACTTTGAGTATGCGTCAACTATGATCAGGAACATTCTTCCCATCCATGGACCTGCGTAGTCAATGTGAATTCTTCTCCATGGTTTATCTGGAACTTCCCAGGGATGTAGTGGGGCTGCTGGAGGACTGTTCCTGTTCTCCTGGCATGCCGCACATGACTTCACAAGCGCCTCCACCTCTGCATCCATGTTGGGCCACCACATGTAACTCCTCGCCAACGCTTTCATGCGAGTGATGCCAGGGTGTGCTTGGTGTAGTTGTTGCAGTAAGGCATTCCTACCAGGTGGTGGAACAACCACGCGTCCTCCCCACAGGATACAACCTTCCTGGGTGCTGAGCTCATCCTGTCGTCGGGCATAGGGAATGAACTCAGGACTGTTCATCTTCGGCCATCCTCGCAAGATGTATTCTCGCACTCTTGCTAGAACAGGGTCTTTGTCTGTCCACTTCTTTATTTGTTGTGCGTTCACCAGGGGCACGCCGATATCTTCAAACAATAGCACTCTCTCCTCCTCCTCAGGCGTGCTGTCTCTTCCTCCATCCAAGGGTAGCCTACTCATCGCGTCAGCATTCGTATGGTCCCGTCCGGCTTTGTAAACGATGGTGTACTCATACGCTGCTAATGTAACGGCCCATCTCTGAATTCTCTGAGATGTCATCTGGGGTATGGCTCTCATTTCACTGAACAGTGAAATTAGTGGCTTGTGGTCAGTCACTATAGCGAACTGTCTCCCGTACAGGTATTTGTGGAATTTTTTTACACCAAATACTACTGCAAGGCCCTCCTTGTCTAGCTGGGAGTAGTTTTTCTCAGCTGCACTAAGAGTTCTTGAGACGAACCCTATGGGTCTCTCTGAGCCATCCTCCATACGATGAGAGAGTACAGCACCCACACCGTAGGGTGATGCGTCACACGCCAGGATGAGTGGTTTGTTTGAATCATAGTGCACTAACACACTACAGGACTGAAGTAGCGCTTTGGACTCTTCAAACGCCTTCTGCTGCTTGACCCCCCATGACCATTTTTCTTCCTTCTTAAGTAAGGTATGTAGTGGTGCCAGCAGCGTGGAGAGCTTTGGGAGGAACCTATGGTAATAGTTCAACAAGCCCAGGTAGGCTTTTAACTCAGTAACATTTTGTGGCTCAGGCGCCTCCGCAATGGCTTCCACTTTGTCTGTTAGAGGGTGTAGACCACTGGCGTTGATCTTGTGGCCTAGGAACACCACCTCTTTTCCCATGAACTCACACTTGCTTCTTTTCAACCTCAGACCGCTTTTCTCCAACCGTTGAAGCACTTCCTCCAGCGTTTTCAGATGTTCTTGTTCATTTGGTCCTGTACAAAGGATGTCATCCAAATAAATGGCAACATTCGGAATTCCACCTAGGATGCCCTCCATAGTTCTCTGGAATATAGCAGGACTGGAAGCTACTCCAAATGGTAAGCGTGTGTAGGTATATAAGCCTTTGTGTGTATTGATGGTTACATACTTTCTTGATTCTTCTTCCAGGACTACTTGTTGGTAGGCGTGACTCATGTCTAATTTCGTGAAGTGTCGGCCGCCATTCAGCTGTGCGAAGAGGTCCTCCACTTTAGGAATTGGATACTGATCCACCCGTGATGCTCGATTGACAGTGAGTTTGTAATCTCCACATATTCTAATGGAGCCATCCGGCTTTCTCACTGGGACTATGGGCGCCGCCCATTCTGCAACCTGCACTGGCTCAATGATCTTGTCATCCAGCAGCCTCTGTAGCTCGCTTTCGACCAGTGGCTTGACTGCATAGGGCACCGGTCGGGGTTTGCAGAATCGTGGTTGGGCCTCCTTGTCCACATTAATCTTTGCAGTGACACTTTTTAGCTGTCCTAAGCCTTCTTTGAACACCTCAGCGTGTCTTTCGAGGATCTCCTCCAGCTGCAATTTGGGCTGAGATTCCACTTTATTCACCAACTGATCAATCATGGCCAGTTCTTGTAGCCAACTTCGCCCTAGTAGATTTGGTCCTTCGCTCCCAACTACTACTACAGGTAAGTCCTTTTCTTTGTTTTCGTGCTGCACCTTCACTTGTGCCATGCCTAGCACGTCTAGCTTCTCTCCTGTGTATGTTTTTAATTTTAATGAACAGGGATTTAATTCTGCTGTGTCTGTTTTCTTCCACAGTTGTGTATATTGCTGTTTACTTAATATGGTTACTCCACAGCCTGTATCAACTTCAAATGTTACTTTCATTCCATTAACATTCATGGTACGCGTGATGGGCGCTACCTTGGTCAGCTCCTCTGACGTGTTGTAAATTGTGTGAAAACCCATGTCTTCTGTATCACTTTCTCCCTCCCCTCTCAGTTGATTCGCTTGCTGTTCCTTTCCTGGGCCCTTGTTTTCATACTTTTGCCCATTAACTGTCGCTTTCAGCACCTGTGCGCTGTCCACCTTTATTCTACATGCTTTCTTAATGTGCCCTCGCTTGCCACAATTATGACACAGCTCAGTGGCAAATTTGCGCTCGGCGGCATTGTGCTGGCCTTTGCAGCGATAACAACTGGGGAATTTGTGCTGAGTTTTGTCAGTCAACACTTTGTGGACACCTACTTGGGTCTTAGGCACACGAACATGCGTTGCTGTGTCCTCTGTTAGCTTCCCTTGCATCTCTCTCACATCTTTAGATGCTGTTTCCATCGCTTGGCATAATTCCAAAGCCTTTGCAAAAGTGAGTTTTGTTTCAGATAAAAGTCGCCGTTGCATTCGGTCATCATTCACTCCACACACAAGTCTGTCTCTTAACATTTCTTCCAATGAGTCTTTGTAATCACAGTGCAGTGTTAATTTCTTCAATTCTGCCACATACTCTGCTATGGACTCAGTGTTCCTCCTTATGCGTGAATTAAATTTGAATCGTTGCACGATTTCACTCGGTTTGGGGCTGAAGTGCTTCTGAAGCTCAGCAGTAAGCTGGTCGTACGTTTTATCTTTCGGTAATGCAGGGCTTATTAAATTTCTCAACAAGCTGTAAGTAGTTGCACCAACTCCACTCAACAGTACAGCCTTCCTTTTGTCTGGCTCCTCAATGTCATTAGCTTGGAAGAAAAAGTCCAACATTTCACCATATTCTTCCCATGACTGAGTCGAGTTATCAAAAGGGGTTACCGTTCCGATTACAGCCGCCATTGCTCGTCGTGGTGGGGAAACCTCGTTTTTCCTCCTCTGAACTTGCACTCGAACTACTGGAGTCACTTGAGTTCGCCACACTTGCAATGTTCTCTGTTTCTCGCCGCTGATTTTTTTCTTTTAATCCTCGTCGCCAATTGTGTGATATCCTACCGTGTAGCAATGATCACACTTGAGTTATTTCTTTGGCTAACTCTGCCGTTTATTCTGCAACACACATAATATGACTGAACATGGATTCTGCGCGGGGTTTTCACACTCTTGTTCTAATGTGTCCCCTTAATAGTAGTGCTGAACAATACAGGTAGTTCCCCCTAGAGGCATGTGCCAGTAATGTTTTAAATTAGACTTGCAGTCTACCACAGTAGTGCATAGAGCAGTTGCTGTCCCTCAGGTCCCAAGCACTGTAGTAAAACAGCGCAGCGTCTTGCGTCGGGTCACGCATTCCCCGTAGCATTTATGACAAGCATGTAGTTGTCAAATAACTTCTGCCAAGTTGCAAATGGTATCGGCGGCTCACCAGCTTGATGCAAAAAGGGTGGTGGAGTCCATACTGAAACAGCCATCTCGTTGCCAGTTTGTTATGTTTTGTTATATCTGGGACTCAGGGATGAGACGTTGTGACTTTTCTGTGCCTTTATTTTAGCTCACTCAGCACTACACTACACATTGCTCTCCTCACTCTTCTTCTTCTTCCCTTGCACTCACACACAGCAACGCCCTCTGGTGCCGAAGTGAAATCACAGCAACAGTTCACTGTAAGCTTGTAAAGACAACATTCTTGTGTATAATTGAAGAGATGAAAGTTGCACCTTCAGGCATCTGGAAATAAGCGACTTTCGCATTAGGAGTGTGCATGTGCGGACTATGTGAGTTCAAAGTTCACGACTACCAAACATTCCGGTAGCTGGCTTGCTTTTGTATACAAACAGTACTGTCACACCTGAACAATTGCTGCTTAAAGTCTGCTTTACGCTTTAAATCTCCATTATGCCAGGTGCACATTGTGCCGTAGTGAAGTGTGGAACGGCATGTATCATCTAGAGCGGTGAAAAAAGCAAACTTGCAGCATACATGCGTGTAACTTCGGGACCAGCGTATGTACATGTCCGCCGCCATTCACGTTATATACATTCCCCATGGAGCTGAAGGATCCGGACTGATTAAAGCAGTAAGTCTATATTATAACATAATTAAATAGTGTTGTGTATTGTTCGTTCTAGCCTAATTGACACGAGTCTAAACCCTGAAGTAGTAGGTATGGCCCGGATCTAGGATATCGTTCTTTGTATATTGGTAATGAAGCTTGATCTACACACACATGTAATTAAGGCCATTGATAAGTAGGCTGGTATAAAATAAAATTGCAAATCATTGAAAATGTGTGGTACTTAAACTATAGTAGTATCGACCTATAGATCTAAGTAAGCAGGCTATGCCTTGTAGTGAAATTCACTCAAAATGACAAAACCAAAGTTGAGCTGTCAAACCACTCGTTTACCTTCTTTGTAGTCGTTTCACAGTCTCGCAAGTAAGGGTGCTTGGTCCTTTGACAACAAAAAATCTGCTATGTCACCGTACATACAGGGGGGCCATTTTGGCCAATTTCTGCAACGTAGCCGCAAATGCAAGCGCAACTAGTTTATCCTTGCGTTTGCGGGTACAACTGGGAACACCCCTACGCATACAATATGCTTGTAGATTAGGAACTTTCCATAAATTAAATGTATTGATAGAGGCTGTTTGGTAGCCACGCTCCTATGATGCTTTGCACGAGCCGAGATGCGAAAGTCGCTTATTGTACCCAAGGATGAACCAGACTTGTGGAGGTCCACAATTCTCTTCTTGATATTAGTGTATATAAATTTCTGACTCTGCAGAAAGTAATAAAAAAGTCAACAAATTATTTAGCAAATAGAAATAACTTTGTTAACCCTAACTGACCCAAAACAGGAAAAGTTTAGTCTGATTTAATGTCAGACAGTGAGAAAATGGTTTTGTGTGTTTTTATAGTGTATGTAAACTTCTGGTTTCAGCTGTATATAGTTTAAATCTGATTAGTCAGTCAGAGACAGTCAGGTGATTCAAGCACAAACCAGGGAGAATGATCTTTCATGTTAATTTTCATTCATTCATTCAGCTTTAGCTTTGACTCAGGAACTTACTGAGTCAGAGACCTCATTTGCTGAGAAAGAAACAGTTCCTGTACACAACAAACACAGATGTTAAACTACAATAAAAATGGGAGAATGCAGTAAAATTGTAACCATGTTTACCACTCAATGCTGCCATATGTAAGAGCTTTGTTGCTTGCTTCTTTAATGGGTTGACATATAGCAAACAGCAGAGAACCTCCCCTAAAAAAGAAAAAAAAACTGAATGAGGAGTTTATAATGCGTTTCTGCATGTAGTGCTATGTTTTCAGAGCATAAATGGAACCAGCAAAGTAGACAGCAGGATAAAACTGACATGGACGGTCAGACATCTGTGTAGTCTGGCTCTGGTTAGGCCGTTGTGACGAGCCAGGGAGATTTCCAGCCCAGAGTGATTCATTTAGGATGCTTTAAGGATGTTCCACCCTCGTGATTCACCAGCAGTAACCCATCTGCTTCAGTGTCCTCCATTGTTGGAACTTTTTCACAACATTTTGTTTTACTGAGTAATTGTATTGCAGGATGCTTTTTACTCATGCTTGAGTACATTTATTAAGAAAAACTTGTGCTTTTACTCACATGAATTTGGTGGGACATTTTTTACTTTTAATTTTACTGATATGAAATGAGTGTTTGAAATCACTGTTTTTCTATTCAGGCTCAAGAATTTCATTTTTTAAAAATAAATTTAATGTACTTAATGGTGTGTAGTTTGCAACAATGTGTCACTGGAAAATGTAAGTATCAGATTGTGACTTGTTATCAGCCAGTCCTCATTAATAAATGACTGACTGTTATAGAAGAGAAAAAAATCTTGATCATGACATCCCTAGTTTCTGTTTGTATCATATTAGAAGCCACAGGATTAGTTTATATTTTAGTCTAACACATCTACTATATAAAAAAAATTCACAAATTGCAAATGTATGAATTAAAAAAGTTGCAAATCTATGAGAATAGTAACAAATTTTTGTGAGAAATTTGCAAATTTATGAAGGGGAAAAAGAAATTTAAAAGAAAAAAATTTGCAAATTTATGACAAAAAAGTCACAAATTTAAAAGAGAAGTTCCAAATATGCAAGGAAAAAATTACAAATTTATCTTTAACCCCTTGCACTCCGGTCAATTTCCCTAAAAACGCCAAAAAATAATGTGCCCAAATTAAATCCAAAGCTGTTCTTCAACCCTTTGCAGCATCTTCATGGGGTTGGTGTCATTTAAAAGAAAACACTTTGAATTTTTTGGCAAAACAGCCATAATCTCTCTAAGTGCTCCGGCCACTGAGTTACAGTCATCTAAACATAGTGAACTTGAAGAAAATAAATTTGGCCTGGGTGTTTTTTTGGATACAAATGCTTGCAAATAGCACACAGCTTCAGATCCGGGCTGGAAAATGCAACAGAAATGTAGAACCAAGTGTTATCCAGCTGAGGTCCAAATTTTGTAACAATACCACAAAAAATGAATATATTACACAGCTTTTTCCTCAGGTAGTTCCCAGGCGTTTTGGAACTGTGCCAAATTGTGCCAAATGGCACAGTTTGGAAAAACGTCTGTAACTTTTGAATGATTCAATGTAGAAGCTTCATTTTGGGCTCTAATGAAAGGTCACACTCAGGGCTGTGTCTGTGTGTGTGTGGGGGGGGGGGTTGTCCCCCTCCTCGCTACAGAGGACGAACATCGCCCATCGCTACATAACGGATTAGCCTCATATGGCGATGTGGCGACAGCAGCGCAGTCACCGTGGCTTCCCCCCCCCCCTCGCTACAGATGAATAGTGGGGGGGGGCGGCGTTCACGGTCTGGACGCGACGAACGACCCGTGTACCGCGGCGCACGAACTTCAGACTTCCTGTTGTAATTTACTGATCGGTCAAAAGTCATTTTGGATTACAATTTTCAGGGATAAAGAATAATTTAGCTTATAACACCTTAAGATAAGATAAGATAAGATAAGCCTTTATTAGTCCCACAACGGGGAAATTCCAGGATTGCAACAGCACAGGGATAGCAATACTCAGAGCAACAATCAGAAGGCAAGAAAAAAAAAAAACAAACAAAAAAAAAAAACAAGCAAGCAAGAGCAGCTA
Source organism: Pholidichthys leucotaenia (assembly GCA_020510985.1). Taxonomy (NCBI): domain Eukaryota; kingdom Metazoa; phylum Chordata; class Actinopteri; order Cichliformes; family Pholidichthyidae; genus Pholidichthys; species Pholidichthys leucotaenia. The sequence goes on from CM035837.1 coordinate 27,333,576, forward strand.
ATATACATATGTACATATTACTATAAAATATATATACACACACACACACACACACACACACACAGTGCAGAGCATTGTAGCTGGATGGAATAAATATATGAATATATGAACACACAGTGCAGAGCATTGTAGCTGGATGGAATAAATATGTAAATATATAAACACCCACAGTATGGAGCATTGCAGCTAGGTGGAATCCTTACCTCTTCACAGCAGCAGTGTCCTGGCGAACTTCTCTTCCTCATTGTCAGACAAACGCAACGCTGGTCCGCTCGTGGTTCTGGTCTCGCGACCCGATCAAAACATAATTCCATTATTGCGGTTTTGTGCTTCCATGATTGCGGTTTTTGGCGAACGATTTTTCAAAGCAAATAACAGTAGTAATTAAAAAAAGACTGGTGAAGGCGTGTGTGTCACTCAGCCTTCGTCGTCGGCCTCCGTCGGTCTATGACCATGGAAGAAATCATAATGTCTACTCTGCTGGAACAAAAACAAAATAAGCACCGCCTGTGGCCGAACATGCCGATGCGCGAATGGCAGTCGCTGTCACACAGATTGCATTTGTGGATGGTCTCCGTGCTGCTGGGTCTGTGATGGTTCTTCCTGCGGGTCCTTTTTTGATCCGCTGCAGCAGTCAGTCTTCACCCAGCCTTAAAAAAAACAGCTCACGAACTTCTCTGCTTCAATTGGCTCACTGCATTCACAGCGTTGGTAGGCGGGTCCTTCTTGCTAGGTTTTAAGTCATTGGTTCTTCAAGGTTTCAGAAACCCAATTCAAGGCTCTTATTAGTCGAATGAGAGGTCAATCAGATGAACTAATCTGTTCGCGGCTGTGTCTGCAGCTTTTATTTTCAGTGCGCGCTTGGACGCCATCACTATCTCCATCTCCATCTCCATCATGCGTCCTAGAGCGCACGAGGGCGCACGAGAGCGCCCTCGTGCGCTCTGGGACGCAGAGACTTGCCTGCCCACGGTACAACGGAGTGCAAGAGGTTAAAAAGCAGTTTCAGATTTACAAGAAAAAATGCGAATTTTGAATAAAAAAATTACAAATTTAAAAGAAAAAAGTTGCAAATGTATGTAAAAATGTTGGCGATTTATGAGAAAAAAGTCACAAATTTAAAGGAAAAATAATTAAATATGCAAGAAAAAGTCACAAATTTACATAAAAAAAGGTGCAGCTTCACAAGAAAAAGTCAAAATCACCAATTTGAGAAAACAATGCAAATATGCACAAAAAATCAAAAATTATGTAAAAAAGTTGCAGATTTACAATAAAAAGTTGCAAATTTATGAGGAAAAAGTTTCAAATTTACCTGAAAAATTTGCCAATTTATGGGAAAAAAAGTGTGATGGAATTTTGAATGTTCAACACTGAGACTGTGTTCAATCTTTATTCCATATCATTGGCTGTAGAATTATAAGAATTTTGATGCTCAAGGAAAACTGTAGAGGACAGATAAACAGGAAGATATGATGACCTTCTCCGAGGTTCCAACTTGTATGGCTATCTTTTGGCTGTTATGTGAATAAGATCAGAGGGAAATCTTTATAAAAACCGTCAAGATTGTTAGGATTTTTGAGTTTTCGCTCACTGCTGCTTGCTTTGTATTGACTACATCTCTCTGCATGGATAATAAACTCACAAAAAGCCAGTTCTGGTGTACTTGGTCCCTGTTTGAGTCTTCTAAGTACAGAAGATAGAACTCCAATGACAAAAGTCACAAATCTATGTGGAAAAAATAGTAAGTGAATAGTGATTAGTAATAGTAATAGTGCAAGTTTGGATGGAAAAAAATGTCAGATTTATTATGAAAAGCTGCAAATTTATCACACCATTTAAAACTACCAAATTGTTGAAAAAAATTTTAAAGAAAGATGCCACAAATTTAGTAGAAACCCTGACTTGTTAGTGGGAGTATTAAGCAGTGAGCATTGTGTGGGATCCTATTCTGTTTTCATACAAACAAGTTTACTTAGACTCATGTGTGATTAGTGTATCATGGTTGTGGAAATGAGGTTTCCATTATACACACCTCAGGCTGCAGGGGAGGATTAGACATAAAAGTTATTTAAAGTAATTAAATGTGAAACTTTCCTCTTTTAAGTCTGCTTTTTTGTCATGATTCTTTTTGGTGTAAATTTTAGTTTTTTCTTTTAAAATTTCCCTGCATCTTTTCATTTTTTCCCCTATAAATTTGCAGCAGGGAAGAAGGAAAATTCCTCTGCCCGTGGCAGTGAAAGCAGCAAACCACCTGGCCTGACATATCATGCGGTTGAAAGTTTAAATTTTTCAACTTTTTCTAACTACCACAGTGGCAATGACAAACCAGATGTTGACACTCTCATCAAACTGAATTGTCAACTGTTTAAAACGGTGGTTCCCAACCTTTTTTCATGGAGCCTCCCTTGCTTGTGTCCAAGATAAGCCAGGCCAGAAAAGAAGGCTTACCTTAGCTGGATTGTGAAAAAAGTCCACTGTACAAGCAGGCCATCATGAAGGAAAAATTTTGATTCCAGCTTTGCCCCAGCAGCTCCTACAACAAATCAGCATAGAAGCAAATCACACACTCACCTTCAACATGGCATGCTCATAAAAGGGTTGCAGATAGACTCTTTCACAGTCTGTGAGTCAGGGATGGACTTAGTCCATTTGGGGCCCAAGGCAAAGACAGAAATGGGGCCCTACTTTTTCTTTGTTCTACACTTTCTTTTCAGGCCTTATTGAAATTCTACCTGAAACTTATAGTCCTCGGAAGTCTTCAAATGATATCATTCAGGCATCAGGAATTACATTCGTAGAAAAACAAAGAAGTTTAACAAATTGAATGTAGACTCTTGTCTAGTATAAAAAAACAACAATTCACATGGAAGATCTGTTGTTTAACACTTATCAGCCCTTACAGGATTTTGCGATATTGCGATCGCACTAATTCATGCGAAATCAGGCCATCACCACATCTTTTGAGCGACCTTGCAACTTTGTCCAATCACCACAACTTTCCTGCAATTTGGGCCAGTCCTCATCAACTTCCACCAATTTCGCCAATCAAATTTGTCCCTGAGAAGCACTCAAATGCTCAGTCTAACCAATCAAATGTGTTGCTGCACCATGCTCACTTCTGTGTTTACAGTGAGTATTAACGGAACACATCAGCAAAAAACAGTGTGTGATTTAAAAAAAAAAAACTCGCCCGCAAGTTTTCCCACACCGTCCACTCCTCCGTCTTCCCCAGCCTGCCGGTGGACGTCTCCCCACGTCTCTGTCTTGACCTCGTGTACAAAGTGCTAGGTTTGTGTTGAAAAAAGTCTGCCTGCCTGAAAAGCACCCCAACGCGTGAGCGGTCATGAGGAGAGATGTCGTAAAACCACAAACAAATGAGCAAATCTAACAATACAGCCAGTGCTGTAACATTTTATACATCTTTAGAGGTAAAATCATTACTACATCTTGTCAGTGAGCTTTAAAACTGTGAATCTGTGGTCTGGACACGGACCAATGCATACCCCCAGCAAACCCCCAAGGAGAGCGCCTCCTCCCGGTAAAGGAAAGATGAGTATCTGATGAGACAGGTGTGTGTCAAGACGTGCAGCAGATAGACAGACAGGTAGGAGTCAGGCATAGAACGACAGAGAATATTCAGTATTTTTTTTTCAGAAAATCACAGACTTCGATAAACAATACAGAGCAACAGAATAAATTATTTCTTTTTTCTCTGGGCTCAGTACCGTGTGGTTGGGCACTGCTGTGGTTAGGGAGTTTTCAAATGAAGGTGCTGCCATAATTTCCAAATCTTTTTATCTCTTTAAGATAAGATAAGATAAGATAAGATAAGCCTTTATTAGTCCCACAACGGGGAAATTCCAGGATTGCAACAGCACAGGGATAGCAACACTCAGAGCAACAATCAGAAGGCAAGAAAAAAAACAAGCAAGCAAGAGCAGCTAATAAACATATGTACGTATTACTATAAAATATATATATATACACACACACACAGACACACAGTGCAGAGCATTGTAGCTGGATGGAATAAATATATGAATATATGAACACACAGTGCAGAGCATTGTAGCTAGATGGAATAAATATGTAAATATATAAACACCCACAGTACGGAGCATTGCAGCTAGGTGGAATAAATATGCAAGTATATAAACACACACAGTGCGGAGCAATGTAGCTAGATGGAATAATATGTAGATATATAAATATATAAACACACCCAGTGCTGAGCATTGTAGCTAGATGGAATAAATATGCAAATATATAAACACACACAGTGCAGAGCATTGTTGCTAGATGGAATGAAACAGCATAACCGTCTACTTAGTTATCCTACATGGTATGATTATGTGCCCATACATATTCTCACCCTCCATAGCGACCGGTATGTTCCTAGTTGTATGCCGGAGGGGACCATTGTGTAAGTCTATTGCATCTTTTGCATTCAAAAAACTATTAGTTTGTTACGTCTTTTTGCTATCTCTGCGAGCAGCCCTGCTTAGGTTGTACAGTCTGACAGCCGTTGGTAGGAAGGACCTACGAAACCTCTCGGTTGTGCACCTGGGATGATGTAGTCTGCTGCTAAATGAGCTCCTCAGTGCATTCAGTATGTCCTGCATAGGGTGGAACTCGGACTCCAGCAGAGATGACAGTTTAGCCACCGTCCTTCTCTCTCCTATCTCCTCCATCGGATCAAGGCGCTGCCCCAGGACAGAGCTAGCTTTCTTAATCAGTTTGTTCAGTCTCTTCCTATCGGCTGCAGTAATGCCACTGCCCCAGCAGACCACTCCAAAAGTGATGGCTGATGCCACCACCGTGTCATAGAATGACTTCAGCAGCGCCCCTTGTACACCAAAAGACCTGAGTCTCCTCAGCAGGAACAGCCTGCGCTGTCCCTTCTTGTAGAGTGCATCAGTATTGTGTGACCAGTCTAGTTTATTGTTCAGATGAATACCCAGGTACTTATAGGATGTCACCATCTCGATGTCTGTTCCCTGTATATTTACTGGTACTGTGAGGGGCTGCCCATGCCTGTGGCAGTCCACCACCAGCTCCTTAGTTTTCCTCGCGTTGATCTGGAGGCAGTTCCGATGGCACCAGTCCACGAAGTCCTGGATAAGCCCTCTGTACTCAGCTTCATCTCCATTGGAGATGAGGCCAACGATCGCAGAGTCATCAGAGAACTTCTGTAGATGGCAGTGTGTTGTGTTGTGTGAGAAGTCCGCAGTATAAAGAGTGAACAGGAAGGGAGCCAGCACCGTTCCCTGGGGGGCCCCCGTGCTACTGATGATCGTGTCGGACACACAGTCCCGTAACATGCGGGGACATGCATGTAACATGCAGGAACATGCATTCAATGCAATTTAGCTGTTGTAATGGATAATTATTTTTTCATTCTTTTTATTCACAGTCTCAGCAAGAGTAGCCTACAGTGTTGGTCATTTTTATAACAAATTTATGAGTAGCTATTTCATTCTCACTTAACCCTCATCCTACCAACATATTTTACATACAAATAGTACCAACTGGGGTCCGTTTGCACCCCACACAAAATTTAACTGTTAATTGGATTATTAAGCAATACCAAAGTATTTTTTTCACTTAAAATGTTTTATTTGGTTAAAACAAAGAGTTGTGCTTGAAACATGATCCAAAAATCCCGGAATGGAGCTAGTTTGTCGGTTGCCTGCCTTTCAGCACGAGTAGCCCGGTTGTAATGTGTTTTTCAACCAGTGTGCCCTGGTGCGTTCAGGTTTTTGTGGGAAATTATCTAATTTCACTTCTTAATTGGTACAGGAAATGCAAATACTTTGCCATTGTTGTGCATGTGTTCTGTAGGGCCTACAGAATACAATGCTACATGCTACATGTAGCATGCTAGCATGTACTACATGTATGTAGCATGTAGTACATACTAGCATGTAGCATGCTACATGCTAGTATAAAATGCTACTTTGCTACAATGGCAAAGTATTTGCATATTTGCGTGGCAAAGTCTACCTCGTTGAGCCATCATTCACTGAAATATAACACAAAATTCATACATTTAATATCATTAACATCATATTTTTCCCTGGGGTCCGATCGGACCCCAATGAAAAATCTGAACTGACAGTACAGAAGAAAACTGTATTTTAAATCAGATTTATTTTTTGTGATTCACAGATGACAAACAAAGTCAGAAAGCATGATAGCTGTGATTGATAATATGTCCATGTTGTGCATAAGAACATATGTGTGGGGTCAATTGGGACCCCACTCGGTAGAATCAGGGTTAATTGTGTTTAAGTCTGTATTTGCTGTTGCACAAAAGTTTTTCTGTATAGCAGAAGTTTCTGCTTAATTTACAAATCACTATTTAATAGGAAATATTTTGACAATCCTGTGCTTTTCTTGTGGTGTTATATCCACCTTATTCCTAGGCCCCATGATGGTGTAGAGATTGAAAGGGTATCTGAAACTAAATTCCTTGGAGTAATAATTGATAACAAACTGTGTTGGAAGTCACATATTAATTATATTAAAGGTAAAGTCTCCAAATCAATTGCAATATTACACAGAGTGAAATATTTGCTGAATCAACCCACACTATACACCTTGTATCATTCATTAATACTCCCATACATGACATATTGTAATGAAGTATGGGGAAATACATATAAAACAAACATATATCCACTCTTTATGCTTCAAAAGAGAGCTATTAGAATAATAAACAAAGCAGCTTACAGGGAACCAACAAACCCACTTTTTCTCAAACAAAAAACTCTCAAGTTGAAAGATCTGGTTGACTTTAAAGCCGCAATAATAATGTTCAAAGTGAAGAATCTATCACTGCCCGCAAATATCCAAAAGTTGTTCCAAACAAGGGAGAAACGATATCACTTCAGAGGAACATGTATATTTCAAAAGCCTACAGTGAGAACAACCACCAAGCAACACTGTATTTCAGTGCAAGGAGTCAGATTATGGAACGATTTTGGACCTGAATTAAAATCATGTACAACGCTTGGACAATTTAAACAAAAACTAAAGGAAGAAATACTCCAAACATATTTACAAGACGACATGTAAACTCACATAAGGATTGACATTTCCAGCCTGTGTTGTGTTGTAGCTTAGTTGTTTTTTTTTTTTCTTTTTTCTCTGTGACATTTTGTCTTAGATTTGTTTTGAATAGTAACCGCTTAACTTAGCTTAGTTTTCTTTTTTTTCTCTCAGTCACATTTTGTCTTAGCTTTGTTTTAAATTGTAATCGCTCTTGTCTTGTTTTCTCTTTTTTCTCTTTTGAATTCTTGGATGGAATATGGGTGGGCAATATAAGCTGCGGCTTCAGCCATCACCCATTTCGGATAACTCACGTGGAATTGTATAGAAGAAGGAGTCTTTGTCTAATTTGACCTTGTTGTTATATTATACAGTTTCTTTTAACCTGTACTGTACTATCCGAAATAAATTCATTCATTCATTCAAATTATGGTAGCAACTTCCGGTTCTAGTTTAGAACATATGGCTGTCACTGAAACGGGACACTTTTCCCTGTTAAAAACAATGACTTTGGCATCAGAAATGTGGGAACACGGCCTCTTGCACCTCTAAACAGTTATATAATCATACCACTTCCCACGACTATTGAGGGATGGGAAGATGACCTTAAAAAGTGGCCTCGTAGACAGTAGCTCCATTTGTTAGCGCCGCTGCTAAGATGCTAACGCTGTAAACAAATGCCCCGTGCTGGCAAAATGAGTCAATTTGAAGACATTTTCAAAACTGATGTAACATTATTTCCATATTCTGTATTGAAAGACTTTCAAAATGATATTTAATTTGTAGGTAGTGTGCAAAAACTGACATGGAAAAAGATGATTTGTTTATATTTTGGCTAGGTTGAAAACTCGCGTTCCATCGGTCAGGAGTTACGTCTTCTGCATAAACATAGGTATTTTTAGAAAGTACACTTTCTAAGCTTTATAATGTTACCAGGCACTCATGGGGTTTTCCTGGGACTTCCCACTACCAAACAAAAAAGAAGTCATGATTTATGACTTCTTGTTGCCTGTAGCTCGTAATGACGTAGTGTGCATTCCGACTCATTTTGCCAGCACGCCTCCACCACAATAAAGTCAGCTGCATTTTGTTAAAATATGTTGGACATAATCAAATTTACCTTAGGCCACAACACCGTGCTTGGATGTCGTCTGTCACCGTGTGGTGAGAAGCCTCCATTTATCCAGTCTGGCACAACCACGAACACCAGCAACAAGCACCAGAACTACGCCAAAACATTCAAAAATTACAAAAACTAGAAGAGCTGAAATTAGCTGCCACTTGAGTGGAAAACATGTATGCGGACTATTCATTAAAATGAATTTGAAAAAACTTTTAAAAACGCTGTTTTAAATGCCCCTGCTACTCCACTCTTATTGACTGATTTAACGCTAGGTCAGCCGAAACCGGAAGCTCCGCCCATAATCGTTCCTACAGTGGCACCCCCAGGAATAAGGTGGATAGAATATCATTGCAGTAAACTATGAAAAAAAAAAACATCTGTCTTAAAATTTAGAATTCTTCCCACAACTTTTAGTGCAAAAAAACCCCTCAAAACATCACAATTTTTTAAAGCTCCCACAAATTCAGGCTTTTTGGGCCGCAACAATCATAAAAACATCCCATGAAATCCTGGAGGGACTGACTTACCCTCATTTGCCAGCAGAGTCCTGTTCATGGTCTGCTGACTGGTCCATTTTGCAGAGACATCTATTGTACTTCCTCCTCTGTACAACATAGACACAAGGGATAATATATACTATGTTAGACCCCAGGAAGAATAGCCAGTGTTTTATACAAGTGGTAATGGGGATCTTAATAAAACAAACAAACTATATTTGATCTCATGTAATACAAGCAGCTATCCCTTGCATGCCTGGGGAGCATAGTTGGTCATATTAAAATTAAACCTTGTGAGCCTTGGCCTCTACAAATCTTGCAATTAGAAAAAAATAGTAAAAAAAAAACTGTTTACCTGTACTGTCAGTAACCGGCATCACTGCTGCCTCCTCATTAACAACAGGTGTTGTTGTTAATGAGGAGTGGTGGCCTTGTTGATAGAGCATCCTCCCCACAACCAGGAGGTTGTGGGTTCAAGCCCCGGCCAGGTCATACCTAAGACCATAGGAAAGAAATGGTAATTCCCACCTTCTAGCTTGGTGCTCAGCATAATAGAATGAGGGAAGGAAAAGTTGTTTCTTGCAGCGACCCCTCTGATTCTAGATGCGATTAACATTGTAGATAGGAGAAACGGAATTTCGTTCTACTGTACATGACTGGCTGTATGGATTGAATGGCAATAAAACTGGCTGCTTTCTTCTTCTTTATTAGCATCATGTGTGCTTGTACAAGCAGCGTCAAGCAGCGTTTCTCTCTCGTAAGCTTAAGTCTCCTCACTGGTTAAAGTGAAAAAGGTTGTTTTAATAAAAATAAAAAAGGGCGGTGCGGTGGCGCAGTGCTGCGCCAGCACAGCAACTCACCCTTGGCCATGGGATCCCTGGTTCGATCCCAGCCCCTGACCAACAGTGATCTGTGTGGAGTTTGCATGTTTCTCCCCATATCTGCGTGGGTTTACTCCGGGATTTCTCCGGTTTCCTCCCACAGGCCAAAAACATGCAGGTTAGGTTAATTGGAGACTCTAAAGTGGCCCTAGGTGTGAATGTGTGTGTGAATGGTTAAGGGATAGCGCCATATCGTGGCTGCTTCATCCATCCAGGTGGATGCCCTCAATTTCCCCTCTGGGGATCAATAAAGTATACAAAATTAAAAAAAATAAAGAAATAAAAAAAAATAAGAAATAAAAAAATAAAAAATAAACATTTTCCGTGTTCTTCTCTTTTTCTCCATTTCTTTGCACCGCTCAGATAACTTTGTTTCATTTTGCCTACACGCTGTACGGCTTGTTTACAATGTAACCAAAGATACGCACATGCGCATGTCTCAGAGACAACATGAAGAGTCCAACAATCTGAGGAGAAGAGGGAGGATGTTACATTCATGACTTGATTTGCCGTTTATGTAAATACTGGTGTTTCTTTATTTTGTTGGTCATCATGTTAAATATGCTAAACATTTAAAAAATATATATGGGACTCCTAGCAGATCGGGGCCTAAAAGCAGTCGCCTACCTTTGCCTAATGGTAAGGCCACCTCTGCTGTGAGTCTTTGGTGGTTGGAAAAGTGACACTCAAACTTTCTAACAATGATTTTTTTAAATTCATTTTGGCTAGGTAGCCTCACCACTAACTACTGTAATAGTAGGGCTTGCGATATAGCTTAAAAAAATGTATCGCAATATAATTTCCTCTATATCGTGATACACATCGCAGTATGTATTTTGTGTACTGAATGTCCTTTAAAATTTGGTTTTACTTACATTTTTATTAGAAATTACATATAATGTACAGTCGTAAAAAAATTAGGACACACCATTAAATATTCAGTTCTTTATTAATAAATGTTCGCATATCTATGTCTAACCTTGTTTTTGTTTTTATTTGCATTTTTTAACATTTATTTTAGCCATTTTAAGTGGGAATGAATCCTTAAAAAAAAGGTGTCCTAAAAATGATGGGGGGTGTCCTAATTTATTCCTAATTTATTCCTCACTATTTGTTTAAAATTACATTTTTCCAGAAAATTTGAAAAAAGTCTTTAATTCATTTTTAATTGATTAGTTGTATTCCATGAATCTCCCAGTATTTTTAATTTTGATATTAAATATCCATATGTCCAAATATGTTAAAAGCTTATACAGGGTGTCCTGATTTTTTCACATGACTGTATATTCATTCATTTCACTTATGAAAAGCTGAATAATAAAATAAAATGAAAACTTATGTCGGAGAAAATTCTTCAAAACAATATGTAACTGAGCAAAGTGTCTTTTTTTCTTTTGCTTAACAGAACTCACATTATCAAGTGATCAAGTTTATCCACGTGGGCAGAAATGTTTCAGTTTACCACACATAGTTAATACTTGGCTGTCTATTAAGTGACAGAAGTATATTTTGCCACTTTTTTTTTTTTTTTTATGTCTACATTTCATCAGTTCTTTATTTGGCGATCCACTCACTCTTACTTTGAAGGGTTGCAAGACCGGATAGAAGCTCTTATTTTGAATGTTCATTTGCTAAGTGAGTTGCATGCAGAGGTCAGACTTGAAATGTTTATCTAGTCCTGCCTCCCCCCCTTCCCTGTGCTTTAGGTGAACCTACAGTTATTCTGTTATATATACGCAGGGGGCGGGGCAGCTGCACTGAGCTTCTGCTCAGACTACAGAAGTGGCAATGCTGCAGGTCTCACAGCAGCAGCTCATATTGTGTGACAAGTACTCAAATATAAGCGATACCACTATTTATGTATCGCAGGCGGCCAAATGTACCAATACAACAAGTATAGTCAGTATACCGCCCAGCCCTATGTAATAATTATGTATGTGTTAAGACCATGCAGACAGAATAGACAGGAAGTCAGGTGGGAAGAGAATATCTGGTAAATTTTTAAACCAGAACATTTTGATATTCAATAGAGAGAAACAGAATAAATTATTTTTTCTTTGTGACCCAAGTGGTCCGTGAACCACAGGTTCGGGACCACTGCTTTACAGTATAACAATTATAAAATAACAATAAAATGTTTTATCAGATTTACCACTTTGTTTTTAAGAGGGAAGCCCCTATGATGCTTTTTGGGATTTTCCTTTTATTTTAGTCCATTATGTAGCATTTTTGTGACATTGGTCTGCAAATCCAAACAGCCCACAGTCCTCCTGCACAGGAGTTCTCCTCTCCCAGAATCTAGAACAATGACTCTGAATGAAACACCTTGCTTGGCTCAGTTGTTCTCTTCTGTGAGGTTATTACATCATTACTTAGCAGACCTGATACAGACCCGCCTCCTGGATAGTCTAGAATTTCCTCTTCTTGGAGAAGAGGAAGTTTACCACTGAGCCGCAGAGCTCACATACTGTAGCTACAATGAAGCTAGCTTAGCTTGCAAGCTAGTTAGCAAACCAACCATGGTTTTAGAGCTCTTCTCTGTAAATTCCAGTCACCCCACTAGACATCCATGGTCCTAGCTTATTCATGAATCAAGTCGATAATATACTGCACATCATTCTGACCTATTTTTGTTACTTTTTCCAGGACTGTTAAACACAGTGAGCTAAGTGGCACAAATCAATGCAACCATGGGTTTTATGGTGATTTTTGTAAATTGTAGTCACTATAATAAACTTGCTCGTTCACTAATCCACTGTTGATTATGTACAGGGCTGGCCCAAGGCATAGGTGACATACGCCACTGCCTAGGGCAAACCCTGCTGGAGAGGGTGCAGCTGCAAGCCCTCAATTTTTTGTTAATTAATTTAAAAATGTCAGTGGTGATTCCGCTGCCAACTGGCCAGTCCTGTGGATTCAATCTCCAGCTCCAATGAAAGTACCAAGGTGCTGATGTCTTGGCGTCAGAGTCTTGGTGGAGGTATGCATTCTCAGATCATCACCAAAATGTTATGAGTTCCTCTCTAGCCCAAAGACCACCTCTGGTAAAAATTTTATCCAAATCCATCCAGTAGTTTTGGAGTATTCTTGCTAAAACACTGTGCGAAGATAGGAGCCTTGGTGGAAGTATGAGTACTGGGATCATCACCAAAATGTTATGGATTCCTCTTTAGCTCAAGGACCACCTCTGGTAAAAATTTCATCCAAATCCATCCAGTAGTTTTGGAGTACACGCATGCACAGTGAAAATAATCTGCAGTTCACATGCCCGTACTGTCGGCGGCAGCCAAGAGCGACTAAACTGAACAGTTCAACTCCACGTGCTGTGTTGTGCTGTAAAAAAGTCACACTTCCATCTCTAGTGGTCAGGCATAGTTATTACAATACCCTTTTCTGTGGCTCCATTGACATGAAGGTGAGTTAAATTTGTTTATTTCTAAATCAAAGCCTTATCTCGGAATTCTGGCAAATTAAAAATCGAGAAAATATGGCGATACAATGATACAAGCTTTTAGTTGCAATTTATTTTGATTGGGCAAGCTGAAAAGCTGGTAACAGACACACACACACACACACACACACACACACACTGACTGATTACTGTATGCCTCAGTTTTCACCGAGGCATAATTAGCTCCTGTGTTGCCTCTCAAATATGATTTATTACAACAAAACAGCAAAGGTAGGACAAAATTTACTGTAGTGGTTGTTCGTTTTTACTCTTCTTGTGTGTGTTTGTGTGTGCACACACAGTTTTCTGTTGCAGTTTTGAAGATACGATAAGATAAGCCTTTATTAGTCCCACAATGGGGGACTATCTTAGAACGAAATTAATATGATTTGTCAGAATAATGATAGGCAGTCTTCTAATTAAAAGTAAAGGCTATAGGACCATCTCCAAGCAGCCTGCCGTTCTTACGACCACAATTGGCAATATTATTAAAAAGTACAAGGTTCATGGGACTGCAGCCAACCTCCCAGGACATGGAGACAAGAGGAATTGCAACCCAGGTTGATCAAGAATAGTGTGTATTGTAAAAAAAAAAAAAAAAGATGCTAAGAAACTATCCAAAATCATTCAAGCTGAACTCCAAAGTCAAGCTTTCAGGAATACTGCCTGACTTCCAGATGTTGTTGAAAACCATCAAGAAAATGGATAGTGCACTGGGGGATTGCCCTGATGATTAATATGTTGTATTTGAAGTCTATTCTCCTGTGAGATCATCTCGTGCAGATCATTCGGCCATGTTTGGAGACCCAGGCTACTTTCGTATCAGCGGCGCGGGTCACCAGTGAGGACGCCGAGCTTTGCTGATTGCAACGCGGAGCAGTTTTCACCTTGAAGAAGGAGCTGAGGCTAGGACCGGAGCTAACCCCTAACCAGCCTCAGGCCTAACGCTACAGCTAGTCGTAGCTAACACCGACACAAAGGAGCGACTCTGCCTCTGGTTCGTCTCACCGACCCAGCATCAGCCCGGTAGATGACGACTGAGCCTCCCGCACGGATTCTCAGAATCTTGTGATTGGGAATCGGTGGAAGAGCTAATCGAGGCCCCAGCTGGATAGGAGCCAGATCGGAGCTCAACTACAGCGGCGGAGGGCAGCGGGGCTCGGCGGAGTAGCGAACCAAGGCCCCAGCTGGACAGGAGCCGGATCGGAGCTCAACTACAGCGGCAGTAGGCGGGGAAGAACAGCGAAGGAGCTAACTGAGGCCCCAGCTGGATTGGAGCTCAACTACAGCGGCGGTAAGTGGCGGGGCTAGCAATGGAGGGGCTAGCTGAAGCCCCAGCTGGATCAGAGGTCAGCTGGACCAGATACCAGCAACACCAGCAGAAATAATCCTGCTATCATCAGGTCAGTAAAAAATGCCACTGAAGAAAGAGGAAATGGAAGAGATTAAAAAATCTCTGAACTTCATGTCAGATGAACTTACCAAAGTTGCCAATCAGCAGTCCAAATTATTAGGGCTAATGGAGGAAGTCTGAGAGCTGAAATTAACAATTAAGGAAAGAGACAAAAAAATTGCAGACTTGGAGCGACGCATCAAGGATCTTGAACAATATACCTGTATGGATGATTTAATCATTAGTGGACTAGACATTAAATATCAATCATATGCTCATGCTACAGCAGGAATGAAAGGTGAGGAGGGCTCCCCCAAGTGAATCAGTCTCCTTGGAAAACCAGGTGCTTCAGTTCCTTGAAAGCAGAAACATAAACATAAGGAGGAGATAGGAGAGAGAAGGACGGCGGCTAAACTGTCATCTCTGCTGGAGTCCGAGTTCCACCCTATGCAGGACATACTGAATGCACTGAGGAGCTCATTTAGCAGCAGACTACATCATCCCAGGTGCACAACCGAGAGGTTTCGTAGGTCCTTCCTACCAACGGCTGTCAGACTGTACAACCTAAGCAGGGCTGCTCGCAGAGATAGCAAAAAGACGTAACAAACTAATAGTTTTTTGAATGCAAAAGATGCAATAGACTTACACAATGGTCCCCTCCGGCATACAACTAGGAACATACCGGTCGCTATGGAGGGTGAGAATATGTATGGGCACATAATCATACCATGTAGGATAACTAAGTAGACGGTTATGCTGTTTCATTCCATCTAGCAACAATGCTCTGCACTGTGTGTGTTTATATATTTGCATATTTATTCCATCTAGCTACAATGCTCAGCACTGGGTGTGTTTATATATTTATATATCTACATATTATTCCATCTAGCTACATTGCTCCGCACTGTGTGTGTTTATATACTTGCATATTTATTCCACCTAGCTGCAATGCTCCGTACTGTGGGTGTTTATATATTTACATATTTATTCCATCTAGCTACAATGCTCTGCACTGTGTGTTCATATATTCATATATTTATTCCATCCAGCTACAATGCTCTGCACTGTGTGTCTGTGTGTGTGTGTATATATATATATTTTATAGTAATACGTACATATGTTTATTAGCTGCTCTTGCTTGCTTGTTTTTTTTCTTGCCTTCTGATTGTTGCTCTGAGTGTTGCTATCCCTGTGCTGTTGCAATCCTGGAATTTCCCCGTTGTGGGACTAATAAAGGCTTATCTTATCTTATCTTAAAGGTTGCTGTAAATGCAATTTCAGCCTGCCATACTCTACCCAGAAAGGATAATAAAACAAAGAAATCAATTGTGATGCGCTTTGTGAACAGAAGGGCAAAAAATGACATATTGAGGCAGGCCAGAAAGCTGCAAGGAGCAGAAGTTTACCTAAATGAACATTTAACAAAGACAAATGCTGAAATAGCACGGCAAGCACGGATGTTGAAAAGACTAAACAAGATAGAGGCAACATGGACAAGAAACTGTAGAGTCTGGATTAAACTAAATGGAACACCTGAAGAAGCAAAGGCCATAATAATTAGAGATCTCACTGACTTAAATAAATATAGATGAACACTGATTAAGAAACTAAGAGACTACGATAATCCATATCCACACACACGGCAAGAACAGTCCTGTTGTGACATAACATGAAAATGTACTCATGACTGACTTTAGTAGACATCAGTCATCCCCAATTGGAGGAAGTCATTTGACACAGAGAGAAGAAATTCAGACTCTGAAAATATCTCATTATGCTGAACACAAACTACAAGAGATAGACAATGATATTGATCCTGACAACCACTTCTTCAATAATATTCATAATCACTGTGAATATTACACTGAAAAGCAATTTAAAAGTCAAGTGCAAGTAGATGGCAAATTATCAATAATTCACTTTAACAGCAGAAGTCTTAACAAAAACTTTCCACAGATTCAGGACTATTTAAAACAGCTAGATAGAAAATTTACAGCTATCGCAGTCTCTGAAACTTGGCTCAATGAAGGGCAGGCTTCTTTGATGGCAATAGAGGGATATCAGATGTTCCGTATTAACAGATCTCAAAAAAAGGTCTTTTGCACTACCAGGGATTCTGGAATGTGTTACTGTTGAGATTGACCAAGATAAAACAAAAAATCTAATTATAAGTTGTATATATAGAATGCGGTATGGATGTGAGAGTGAATGGTTGTCTGTCTCTCTGTGTTGGCCCTGTGATGGACTGGCGATCTGTCCAGGGTGTACCCTGCCTCTCGCCCAAATATGCTGGGATAGGCTCCAGCCCCCCCGCGACCCGAAAGGATTAAGCGGTAGAAAATGGATGGATATATAGAATGCTGGGAACTTGTGTTGAGACATTCAGAGATAAGTTAGTCGAGCTGCACAATAATATAACTAATAAGAAAATGGTTGTAATCTGTGGAGACTTCAATATTGATTTACTAAATCCATTTCAACAAAATGTAATTACAGAGTTCATGAATTATATGTACAGTATGAGTCTATATCCTACAATAACACATCCCAGTAGAATCACAGTCCACACCGCTACACTTATTGACAACCTGTTTGTTAATATTATTGATAAGAAAATAGAAAGTGGATTATCGATAAATGGCATAAGTGACCATCTGCCAGTCTTTGCACTTATCCATGGCCACACGGGGGCCAATACAGAAAAAAATTTAAAATCTTTCAGACACAAATCACAAAATGCAATCAGTTCTTTTAAAGAAAACCTGCTGAAGCAAGACTGGACAAAAGTCTGTGTATCAGATGTAAATGAAGCCTACGACACATTCATGAACATTGTAACCACTCTTTATGAAAAAAAAAATTGTCCATTAGTAAAGAAAAAGCTTAAACAGAAATTTAAGATAAGATAAGATAAGATAAGCCTTTATTAGTCCCGCAATGGGGAAATTCCAGGATTGCAACAGCACAGGGATAGCAACACTCAGAGCAACAATCAGAAGGCAAGAAAAAAACAAGAACAGCTAGTATACATATGTACATATTACTATAAATATATATATAGAGAGAGAGAGACACACAGTGCATTGTGGTTGGTGAATGTGCAGCAGAAAGTCTAAGCTCTCTCTCCCTCCACGGGTGCGGCGGGCCAGCTGGATGTCTTTGGGCATGATGGTGTCCCTCTTGGCGTGGATGGCACACAGGTTGGTGTCCACGAAGAGACCCACCAGGTAGGCCTCGCTGGCCTCCTGCAGAGCCATGATGGCGGAGCTCTGGAAGCGCAGTTCGGTCTTGAAGTCCTGAGCGATCTCCCTCACCAGGCGCTGGAAGGGCAGCCTACGGATGAGCAGCTCCGTGGATTTCTGGTGGCGACGGATCTCTCTCAGAGCCACGGTACCGGGCCTGCAACGGTGAGGCTTCTTCTCTCCCCCGGTGGCCGGAGCGCTTTTCCGAGCAGCCTTGGTGGCCAGCTGCTTCCTGGGGGGCATTTTCCTCCAGTAGATTTACGGGCGGTCTGCTTGGTTCTTGCCATCGCTCTTTATTATTCTGTCTTATATTTCTTGCACGCCGCCTAAACTCCAGCCCGGCACCTGTGTCGTTTTCGCCACAGTTCCTCGGCATGTCGAGCTTCTCCATTTAGCACCGGGTGGCGGTTGGAGCTAGCTAGCCAGCCAGCTAGCTCTTCCCTGCTGTATCGTCCCCCGCTGCAAACAGTGGCTCTGTCCGCCGACTCGGGAGATCCTTGGGGCGGTCTGTGTGTCTGTGATATATACAGTGATCCCTCGCTACTTCGCGCTTCACCTTTCGCACCCTCAGTGCATCGCGGATTTTTCAAAAATATTCATCAAAAATTCAAAATTGAGAAATAATGGGCGGGCGCTAGCAGAAGGCAGGGAGACTACATTAGACCATCAGGTGTCAACACGGAGAGCAGCACAACTCTCTGTTCGCTGTTGTTGTGTTGGCTGGGCTCGGAAATCTCGCAAGCTGATTGGCCGAGACGTTTCACCCCACAAGCTGATTGGCCGAGACGTCTCACCCACCTCCTCTCCCTGCCGAGCACCCATGAAGGGAAGAAAGACCGCATTCATTGCTTTTTATCGCTCGTGTTACTTAGTCTTGCCGCGTGGAACTTTTTGCTGTTCTCTTGTGCCATTTTGTGCGAAATAGTCTTCCCGTCGAGGCACTACGCCGCCTCCTGCGGCTTCAGCTCTATCGGAAGCTGCCCTCGATGATCCTGAGCCTCCAGCACCTCACGATGAGGCGTCACCTGAGGAGCAGTAAAGCTCTCATTAACCTGTGCAGTAAATCATTTTCATCTTGAGTTACGTATCTTGTTATAAGAATAAAAGAGTTCTAAAAACATATTTATGTACACTTTGTTTACATCTACGTATGTATGTACACGTACACACACACACACGTATCATATGAGAGTGAGAGAATGAACGTACGTATTGTTTATGGATGACGTCATTGGGGTGACGCTACTTCGCGGTTTTTCACTTTTCGCGGTCGGTTCTGGAACCCATTAACCGCAATAAGTGAGGGATCACTGTATATATAGAGTGAAAGGTGTAGAAAGAAGAAGGAAAATAAGAGAAGGGCAGTTGCAAAGGGCAGCCAACTCGTGTGGCGCCTCCGGTCCGGCGGAACCGAAAAAAAACAAAAAAAACAAAACAAAACATGTTGACAAGCCATGGTTAACCAAGGGATTACAAAAAGCATGTAAAAAGAAAAATTCACTCTATAAAGTTTTTCTAAAGAAAAGGACAAAAGAAGCAGAGCAGCGGTATAAAACATACAAAAATAAGTTAATATATATAATGAGATGTAGTAAAAGAGACTATTACAGTAAAGAACTGGAGAAAAACAGAGATAACACTAAAAATACATGGACAATACTTAACAATATTCTTGGAAATAAAAACAGAAATACAAGCTACCCAACCAATCTTTAAAAAAAAAAAACGACTCAGTGTGAAAGCAGTCTCACCTGCAGATGAATTTGATAAATTTTTTGTTAACATTGGTCCTAATTTGGCACAAGAAATACCCATTATGGCACCTATAGGTGATACAATAAGCAAAAACATTGCTATAAATGACTCCATCTTCATAAAGAACACAGATGAGAAAGAGGTCATTGAAATTGTTAAATTGTTTAAAAGTAAAACATCTACGGATTGTGATGGTATTGACATGCTTTTAGTCAAAACTACCATTGAATGCTTAGTGAAGCCACTGACGTATATCCATAACCTGTCTCTCCAAACAGGTATATTTCCCAATGCAATGAAAATAGCTAAAGTAATTCCGATATACAAGACGGGTGACAGAGGGGAATTTTCAAACTATATGCCTATTTCACTATTGCCGCAATTCTCTAAGATACTCGAAAAAATATTCTGTGAGAGAACTGACAACTTTATAATGAAGAATAATTTACTGTGTGAGCAACAATATGGGTTCAGACAAAAGAGGACAACTGCATTTGCTGTAATGGAATTTATAGAAAAATTATCAACTGCTGTAGAAAATAAAGAGTATTCAGTTGGGGTATTCCTGGATCTAAAAAAGCATTTGATACAGTGGATCATAAATTATTGTTAAAGAAACTACAAAATTATGGTTTTAGGGGGTAGCACTGTCCTGGTTTTGTAGTTACTTAAAGAACAGATATCAGTACGTATGTGTTGGTAGCAAAAACTCACAGTTACTGAAGGTTACTTGCGGAGTGCCACAAGGTTCAGTTTTGGGGCCATTGTTATTCAATATGTATATAAATGATTTATGTAAAATTTCAGAAAAAATGGATTTAATAGTGTTTGCAGATGACACAAATTTCTTATGCAGTGGAAGCAATTTGAACAACTTCTGGATACACTCGGAAAGGAATTAGGAAAGCTCAAACTGTGGTTTGATTCAAACAAATTAACGCTCAATTTAAGTAAGACAAAATTTATCATTTTTAACAACCATCACAACAACTCAGTATCTAAACTCAGTGTAAATGGTGTAGAGATTGAAAGGGTATCCGAAATTAACTTCCTTGGAGTAATAATTGATAAATAAAAAAACTGTGTTGGAAGTCACATATTAATTATATTAAAAGTAAACTGTACCAGAGTGGTGGCTCAGTTGGTAGAGCATCCGCCCCACACCTGGGAGGCAGGGGTTCAAATCCCGGCTGGGTCATGCCGAAGACCATATAAAATTGGAACTTCCTGCCATCCAGCTTGGTGCTCAGCAATAAATGGAATGGAGGAGGGAACTCTGTGGTGGCGCCTTGCATGGCAGCGGCCCTCTGATTCTGCACTTGGGGTGTGTGTGATTTACACTGTAGATAGGTAAAGCACAATCTCGTTCTGCTGTACATGATTGGTTGTACGGTTGAATGACAATAAGGGTGATTTAATTTAATTTTAATTTAAAAATATCCAAATCAATTGCAATGCTACACAGAGTGAAATATTTGCTGAATCAACCCACACTATATACTTTGTATCATTCATTAATACTCCCATGCATGACATATTGTACTGAAGTATGGGGAAATACATATAAAACCAACATATATCCAGTCTTTATGCTTCAGAAGAGAGCTATTAGAATAATAAACAAAGCTGCTTACAGGGAACCAACAAACCCGCTTTTTCTTAAATTAAAAGCTCTCAAGTTGAAAGATCTGGTTGACTTTAAAACTGCAGTAATAATGTTTAAAGTGAAGACTCTATCACTGCCCGCAAATATTCAAAAGTTGTTCCAAATAAGGGAGAAACAATATCATTTCAGAGGAACGTGTATATTTCAAAAACCTTCAGTGAGAACTACCACCAAGCAACACTGTGTTTCAGTGCAAGGAGTCAGACTGTGGAACATTTTTGGACCTGAATTAAAATCATGTACAACGCTTGGACAATTTAAACAAAAACTAAAGGAAGAAATACTCCAAACATACAGTATATACAAAACGATATGTGAAATCACACAAGGATTATCATATCTAGTCTGTGTTGTGCTGTTACTTAGTTTTTGTCACGTTTTGTCTTAGCTTTGTTCTGATTTGTAATCACTTTTATTTTATTTTCCTTTTGAATTCTTAGATGGAACATGGGTGGGCAATATAAACTGCGGCTTCAGCCATCACCCATTTCGGATAACTTATGCTGAATTGTATAATCTGAGGAGTTATTGTTTAATTTGACCTTGTTGGATTTTTTTTCTTCCCTTTGTTATATTATTCTGTTCCTTTCTTTTAATCTTTTAATCTAATCTATCCAAAATAAAGATTCATTCATTCATTCATTTCCACTCTTTGGGCCTTACTGTATTTTGATGATCATCCGCGGACTTTTCCGTCAGACTTTCCACCATACGCCACTGTTTTTGTTAGTTTTTGTCAGCGCATTGTTTTTTTACGCTTTGCATCATGCCATCAAATTACCAGCAGACAGTGCACTCGCTATGCGCTGGCAGGGGGAGGCTCATTTCAAAGAGGTATGGCAGTGCGCAATGTAATGTGCATCACTGTTATAGACCATGTCATGAGATAGTAAACAATAAAATGCTCAATAATAATGCATAAAAAACGGTGAGGAAATATCGCACCCCATGAGTAAAGTCATGCCCCCTCTACTTCTACATGTGGGACTTTGGAAAAATAATATTTTTTAACCTGACCGAATTTTCCCAGGAGTTACACATATGTTTGTCAATTTAAAAGGTAATTTCCACATAAATAATGGTGTAGGTTGTTGTCTTACTGTTAAAGTATATAAGGTAAAATATGTAAATTGAAAAGACTACAAATGCAGACTGACATTACGTCATTGTTTTCGAAGTGAGCCCACAGGGAAGTATCAAGTTGATATTATCAACAGTCCTTTGGATTAGCTGCATAATGACAAAACAGCAAAGCTGTGTTAAAATTTATTTTGGTGGTGGCTGTATAAAGTGAAGCTTTTTGTCTTCTTTGTCTGTTGGCTGAGATTCAGTGAATGTTGGTTGCAGAGTGATAAAATCTTGTACTCAGCTGCTGGATCTCTGTGGGTATGGTTAATGCTGCAGCAGCAGGAGTTGTTATGCTATTGTAAACCGTGATGTATGGACATGCATGTTAAGGTCATTTAGCAGTTTTAAGATGCAATTGCTTCATGTGACTGTGTTTTGTGTAGATCGAAGTTCTTAACTTTATTATGAGGCCCCGAAAGTGATGTGTGTGTCGACGAGTGCGTGGGGTGTGCACCCTAATCCCACCAAGGGTGCCAAAACGACCAGGGCTGGCCCTGATTATATAGCCTACCTATTGTCCACCATTACGAATAAGGAACAAATAAAATACCTAGAATTGATAGCTTGGTGCAGCAGTGCTTAGCACCATCACCTCACAGCAAGAACAGCCTGGGTTTGAACCCAAGAGCTGGCCAATGGGGATCCATCTGTGTGGAGTTAGCATGTTCTCCCTGTGTCTGCATGGGTTTTTACCGAGTATTCCAGTTTCCTCCCACAGTCCAAAGACATACACATATGGTTAATTGGCATTAACTGGGTATAAACTGTCCATAGGTATGAATGCGAGAGTGAATGGTTGTCTGTCTCTGTGTTGGCCCAGCAATGGACTAGCGATCTGGGCTGGGATAGGCTTCAGCCCCCCGCAACCCTAAAAGGATTAAGTAGTTAAGAAGATCGGTAAAGAATATGTAATGCTCCTAAATTCTGACCTGAACTGAAATTAGCCAAATCAACGTACAAGTCTATACAGATTGATTTGGAGCATTGAGTGGTTAAAAGAGGAACTGCAGTTTTGGGGTTTAGACGTTGGTCTCATTTTTATCCCTCGAGGCAAATTTTTTTGCCCAACATTGATTGATGTAAGACACATTAGGTGTCTAATATAAGACATAGATTTTGGCACCATCTCCCTGGTTTAGTTTTTCAGTCCCGGAGGCTGTTATTTGTATTTGATGCCTTTGGAAAATGAGAACAGGCTGGTACAACATTGTGTTTGCATACATACAGATAAAGTGCAGAGGCATTTAAGGACAACTTGTCTCAATCCCCCAAAATCGATCCAAAATCAAAGCATTTGTGACAGCATTACTAATGAGGGGCAGATTCCAAAAAAAGAAGGGATCTCTGAGTGGAGAAAGAAAAGAAGATGAACTTTTTTAAATGACTAATATAGGGAGAAGAGACAGGAGAGGATTTAAGAAGATAGTCTCTGAAGATGTCTCTCATTACTAACAAGGGGCAGATGGCGTTGGGGCATTATGATGTGGCACTGCTGCAGCCCCCCTGAAGCTGAGGGGTTGGAGGGGAAAAATATCAGAAGTAAACACACAGAACTGAACATCCTTGTCATCACGTTGGCCCCTCATGTGACAGATAAACAACTGAATATCATCTATAGTAAAGTGTGCCAGACAACCGGAGACAGACCTCCAGCGTGGATTTAAGTTTTCACCGCTGCACCGGCAATAATGAAATATCAGTGACAGGCCTCGAGCTAAAATATCGTTTTTTCTTCGGTCTGTGGATAGAAAGTGGGAACTCCAAAATTACCCCCCTGAACGCAAGTGATGTGCCCTTAAAACAAGAAGTTAAAACACCACAACACAACTTGATGAAAACTTACAGAGGTGGGAAGAGCAGTCAGAAATTGTTCTCAAATAAAAATGGTGTTGCCGTATGATATTGTAACGTCGGGGCTGTATTAAGAGGGGGGAGCAGGGATCTCCCCAGCATGCTTTGCAACAGTGGACGTTATTTTGTGTTTGTTTAAATGTTATTACTGAGTTATTATACTGCTGGGTCATTATAACTGCGTTATAATGACCCAGCAGTGTTTTATAGGCAGAATTAGGGCAAGATGTATCATGTGTTGTATAACCATGATTGAAACAGAGGTCTGGGAGAATGACCTCCCCTCCTGTCTGTGCTCAGTGTGTGTGTGTGTGTGAATAAAGCCTGTTCGTCAAAACCATCTGCTCCTCTTCTTTGTGTGAACCTCGCCTACATCACACTGGTGTCAGGAGTGGGGATGGAACAGATGGAAGCCAGGATCAGAATGGAGATCCAGCAGCTGGAGCGACTCATCGCTCAGCTGGCGACGGACGACGGGGCCGAGAAACCACCCCCCGGAGCCGCTCGCAGGGACAAACGAAGCGGCGGACCCGACGGGGCCAGCACACCCCGCCCTCTGCCTCTTTCAAGGCAGAGTAGTAGTAGTAGTAGATTAGTTTATTTGACAGGGACAGTGCAATAAACATAGACAATTAATCAAAGACAATCAATCTGATGTGTTGCACATAGAGTGTATAGCTATTAGCTAATTTGCAACTCTTGTCCCTGGATGGGCTTTAGAAAAAAGAATCAAGATAAAAATATACACAATAACCACATACATCAATGCAGAAAAATTATAAATACACAATTATAAATATTATAAATACACAAATATAACAGCCTGACTCACCTTTAACATAAATATTATAAATACACAAATATAACAGCCTGACTCACATTTAACACATATAACATAACTCACATTTGCCTATTTCAGGCCTTCCTCCCTCCGGAGGAAGGCCTGAGCAAGCGGAGCAGAGCAAACCAGCCCCGCTTCCCACCCTTTTCAGGGCAGGATGGGCTGGCGATTCCACGACAATCAGGAGCGGCGATCGATCAGGAGGCGACCGTTCCATCCGTTCAGCAGCGGGCCAAGATTCCCTGCTTCAACGGCGAAACCTCGTTGGATGACTACCTGGTCCAGGTCGAGCTGGCCGCCGCACTAAACGGCTGGTCACCAGAGGAAACCGCCATGCAGGTCGCGCTGGCCTTGGAAGGGAGGGCTCTCTGCACGCTCTCTGATCTCCGGCCTGAGGAGCGCTGCAGCTGGCTAGCGCTACAAGGAGCGCTCCAGAGACAATTTGGGAGAACGGCGGACGCTGAGCACGCCCAGGAACAGCTGATCCACCGCCGTCGAAGCAGCCAGGAAAGCCTAGGAGCCTACGCGGCGGACATACGGCTGCTAACATGGCGCAGCTACCCGGATTTCGCACCGGAGGTGGTAGAGAAGCTCGCCGCCCTCCGGAACTTCATCCAAGGTCTCCACCCGGCCCAGCTCCAGAGCCACGTACGGATCCACGCCGCAAGCAACTAGGAGACTGCGGTGGCAGAAGCAGAGCGGGTGGAGCCGCTGATGAATTGCACAATCGAAACGTCGACGCCAAGACAAAGAACCTTCCAGGCCCCGGCTGAGAGCGAGGGAGAGGAGGAGGAGCTACGGCAGATCACAGCAGTGTGTCCACGGAGAAGACGGCCGCGGCGGCGTGTGGAAGGGTGCTCCTGCTGCGGAGAGCCAGGACACATCACACGGTACTGCCCTGCACCCACCCCACGATAAACTGATGAGCTGTCACCGCGCGTGGGCCAAATTGGACACTCGCCAGGGATGTATCTACAGTGCAGCCTGGAGAAGACGTTGATCCGGGCCCTGATTGACACCGGCTCTACAATCTCCTTGGTCCGACCCGGTGTGCTGCCGGGCACGAACGAGATGACCCCACGGGGGTGGGAACCCACTGAGCGCTGCGTCACCACAGCTACCGGTGAGCGCGCCAGATTGGGGGGGGCAGAGAGTTCTCGTGGTGGAGGTGGCTGGTCAGAACATAAAACACCCGTTCTGGCTGGCTGACATCCAAGACCCCTGTATTATTGGACTAGACCTGCTCACAGCGTGGAACGTCAAGATCGACACCACCGGACCGTCCCTCCAGCTGGGAACCCGGACCATCATGCTCCACAGCAGAACCCAGAGAAGGAACACGGAGGCCTGCGCGATCGAGGGACCGCCAGGGCGGACCGGACCAGGCAGGCCACCGCGAGGACCGGACATGATGACGCCACCAGCGCGGGCAGAGAAAGCACGAGCACACACAAGGACAGCAAGGGGAGGGGTCAACGCGTCAGCAGAGACGCAGCAGGCGGTCGAGGAATTATTTCAGCGGAGCTGCAGCAGGCTGGACCCGGAATAGAGACGCCAGCTGCGGGAACTGTTGGACTGTTATATGGGTGTCTTCGCCGCGAAGGATGAGGAATGCAACCGGACCGGCTTGGTGCAGCACGAGATCAACACCGGTGAGACCAGGCCGATTCGACTCCGCCCACGCTGGCTGCCCTTTTCAAGGCGGGCAGCAGCAGAACAAAAAGTGCGAGAAATGCTGGAGGCAGACATCACTGAGCCCTCCAGCAGCCCCTGGGTGGCGCCAGTGGTGCTGGTCAAGAAGAAGGACGAGTCGTGGTGGTTCTGTGTGGATTACCGGCGCCTGAATGACGTCACCCGGAAGGATTCCTACCCCCTGCCCCGCATCGATGACACACTGGACCACATCGCCGGCTCCAGCTGGTACAGCTCACTGGATCTATGCAGCGGCTATTGGTAGGTAGAGCTGTCACCTGAGGCCCGCCAAAAAACAGCCTTCTCCATTGGGCAGGGACTGTACCAGTTTAAAGTGATGCCGTTTGGACTCTGCAACGCCCCGGCCACCTTTGAGCGCTTGATGGAGCAAGTGCTGGCTCACATGCCCTGGAGTCGCTGCGTTGTTTACCTGGATGACCTGCTGGTGCATGCAGCTGATTTTGACAGGGCCCTGTCAAATCTCCGAGAAGTATTGGACGCCATCCGACAGGCGGGGCTACGGTTACACCCGAGGAAATGCCACCTATTCCGGCGGGAGACCACCTTCCTGGGCCACATCGTCAGCGCAGCG
This sequence comes from Pholidichthys leucotaenia, assembly GCA_020510985.1. Classification (NCBI taxonomy): domain Eukaryota; kingdom Metazoa; phylum Chordata; class Actinopteri; order Cichliformes; family Pholidichthyidae; genus Pholidichthys; species Pholidichthys leucotaenia. The sequence continues at coordinate 27,360,741 of CM035837.1, forward strand.
GGAGTCGCCACCGACCCAGAAAAAGTGGCGACGGTGAGAGACTGGCCAGTGCCGCGGAATGTGGGAGAACTGAGGCGCTTTCTCGGACTGGCCTCCTATTATAGGAGGTTTGTGAAAGACTTCGCCACCATCGCCAGCCCGCTGCATCAGCTGACGCAGAAAGGATGCACGTTTCAGTGGAGTGAGAACTGTGCTGCTGCTTTCTCCCAGCTTCGCGCGGCGCTCATCAGAGCCCCCATCCTGCAGTATCCCGACCCGAACCGCCCTTTCATCGTGGACACGGACGCCAGCAACCAGGGCATCGGGGCGGTGCTATCCCAGGAGGGAGAGCAGGGAGAACAGGCAGTCGCTTTTTTCAGCCGCACTCTCAGCAGAGCCGAGAGGAATTACTGTGTGACTCACAGAGAGCTGCTGGTTGTCATCCAAGGACTGCGTCATTTCCGCCTGTATTTGTACGGGGGGAGGTTCCAGCTCAGGACGGATCACGCTTCCCTGACCTGGTTATTGAACTTCAAAGAGCCGGATGGACAGTTGGCGAGATGGCTGGAGGCACTGCAGGATTATGACTTTCAGATTGTGCATCGTGCAGGCCGCCTTCATGCCAACGCTGACGCGCTGTCTCGGAGCCCCTGTGTGACAGAGGAGTGTCGTCATTGCCACCGGGCTGAGGATTGAGACCAAGTCGTCCCACGGGCTGCTGCTCTCCGGACCGCTGCGAGCAGGAATAACACAGCGACGCGCAGCCCCTCCTCGGATGATCAGGCAGCCCCCCCCAGCGATGACATCACAGAGGTCCTTGGCGCGCAGCAGCTGCAGAGCGAGCAGGATAGAGACCTGGTCATTTCTCAAGTTCGGCAGTGGCTGGACGCAGGACAGTGGCCCGCCTGGGAGGTTGTGTCAGCGCTGGACCCAGAGACTAAGGCCCTACACTCCCAGTGGGCCAACCTCCGCTGCCACAAGGGCGTGGTGTATTGACAGTGGCAGACTCCAGCTGGGCAGCGGCATGTCTGGCAGCTGCTGATTCCTCGTCGACTCCGGCCCAAGGTACTCCAGCTGGTTCATGGGGCAGTAGGAGCGGGCCACTTCGGGGTAACAAAGACGCTGCAGTGTCTTCGAGCCCAGTTCTACTGGCCCGGTTGTCATCAGGACGTGGAGCTCCACGTCCACCACTGCGACACCTGCACAGCTCAGAAAGGGCCAACTCAGCGATCCCACGCTCCCCTGCAGCAGTACTGGGTGGGAGCACTGATGGAGTGGATGGGAGTGGACATCCTGGGCCCTTTCCCAACCACGGACCAGGGGAACCGCTACGTGCTGGTCGCAATGGATTATTTCACTAAGTGGCCAGAGGCGTACGCGGTCCCAGACCAGAGCGCCGCTACGACGGCATCAAAGCTGGTGGACGAAATGTTCTGTCGGTTTGACGCACCGGAGGAGCTGCACAGCAATCAGGGTCGGAACTTCGAGGCGGAGGTCTTCGGAGAGGTCTGCAAGCGGCTGGGCATCCGGAAGACCCGGACCACTCCGCTGCATCCACAGAGCGACGGCCTGGTTGAACGATTTAACCGGACCCTCACCACCCAGCTCGCTATCCTAGTGGACCAGCGACAGCGAGACCGGGACCTGCATCTGCCTTTTGTTTTGTGGGCGTACCGGACGGCAGCTCAGGAATCTACTCGGTGCACCCCTGCAGCGCTCATGTTTGGACGCGAGCTGCGCACACCGGTGGATTTGGTATCCCCCCCCCCCCCCGAGCCGGAGGTGGAGGGAAAACCCAGGTTGGATAATTTGTTTTGTTTAAAAGAACGTCTCCACACAGTACATGAACTAGCTCGGGAGGCCCTGGCAGCGGCGGGGGGTCGGCAGAAGTGAGCGTATGACTCCCGCTGCCAGGGGAGGGACTTTGCACCGGGAGATCGAGTCTGGGTTTTCTGCCCTGAGAGAAAGAGAGGACAATCACCGAAGTTGGCGAGCCACTGGTCGGGAACATGCGTGGTTCTGCAGAGACTGTCGGATGTGGTGTACAGGGTGAGGCTAAAAAAAAGGGACCGGGTCGTGGTGCTCCACCGTGACCGTCTCGCCCCGTATCAGCCATCCGCCCCGCTGGTGGTCGAACCGGAGCTTTCATCCCGACCAGATACTCCGACCGAGACTCAGTTGGACACTAGGGGGCCTGTACGTGCTGGTCGTCGGCATCGAAGGCTGCCCCGACACCTGGACGAGTTCGTATTGGACTTTTGAATTGGACTTTAATTTTTCTGGGGACAGAAACCAGTCCGGGGGGAGGGGCAGTGTAACGTCGGGGCTGTATTAAGGGGGGGGAGCAGGGATCTCCCCAGCACGCTTTGCAACAGTGGACGTTATTTTGTGTGTTTGTTTAAATGTTATTACTGAGTTATTATACTGCTGTGTCATTATAACTGCGTTACAATGACCCAGCAGTGTTTTATAGGCAGGATTAGGGCAAGATATATCATGTGTTGTATAACCATGATTGAAACGGAGGTCTGGGAGAATGACCTCCCCTCCTGTCTGTGCTCAGTGTGTGTGTGAATAAAGCCTGTTCGTCGAAACCATCTGCTCCTCTTCTTTGTGTGAACCTCGCCTATGTCACAATATTCATGACTCAGGTATAAGTAAGAGCAGAAGGGATCATTGGGATTATGGGTGCTATGAACTATAGATCAGGTGACAATCTGGCTTTCTCTGCTTGAACCTCAGACCCTGTGATCCAGATCCCCAAATAAGCAATAGAAGATAGATGGATGGATAACTAAGAGTCACAAAAAAATAACACTAGTAAGAATAAGAAAGTATCTACTAAAAAAGATTGCTTGAGTAGTGGGAACTTACCCTCACTAGATTGTCCAAATGATGCTCCATGGTGGCCCAAGACCCTGCAGGATTTCTCTTCCACCCAGTCTCTTTGGCAGGTGTTTTCCCTGATCACTAATCAGTAGGAAGAAATTCCTCGAAATCACCTGTTGAAGACATTGGTTGGACTGTAGGGTCTTGGGCCACCATGACAGATGGTTGGGGACCACTGCTATAGGGTATATGAACTGTCCATTGGTGCTGAAGTTATTGTGGAACCTGGTGCAAGTTGCTTTGAAAACCCAGACCCTTCAGAATGAAGCAGAAAATTAACAAGATTCCCACATCTTCATTCAGTTCAGAGCTGTTGCCCTATTCAGTGTGGAAGGGGAAATCTTTTTGGCAATGGTGGCCAAGCAAGTGACCGACTACCTCCTAGCTAACAAGAGCACTCTGAGGCGAGTGCAATATCCCTCACCTCCCTTTTCTGTGAAGATCCCAATATTTACTGACAGAAAGCAGTTTTCAACTTTTCAAAAAATTACTGCGGCAGAAACAAATAATGATAAACCCATCAGGCACGAATATGCAACAAAGTATACAACCCATAGTTGTAGGGCAGGATCCTGAGGTGAACCTGTGTGGCAAGTTTGGTGACCCTTGAGAGATTTACATGTTCTATAGTAAGAGAGGATAGGGAGTGTCAGTCTTGACCTTTGACTGTTTGATCCCAAACCTGTAGTCAAAGGTCATGGTCTTAGAGTGAACCTGTGTAGCAGGTTTGGTGACCCTAGCTTTCTTTGTTATTGAGTTGTAGTTTATAAGCCATTTTGATGTTGACCTTTGACCTTGCAATCCCAAAACCATAGTCACACTTCAGGGTCACAGGGTGAACCTGTGTACCAACTTTGGTGATCCTAACTTTATTTGTTGTACAGTAATAAGCCATAGGGAATGTTAACCTTGACCTTTTGACCCCAAACCCATAGTCAGAGGTCAGGATCCCAAGGTGAACCTGTGTAGCAAGTTTGGTGGCCCTATATTTACTTGTTGTACAGTAATAAGACATAGGGAATCTTAATGTTGACCTTTGACCTTTTGACCCCAAAACCATAGAGGTCAAGATCCCAAGGTGAACCTGTAAACCAGGTTTGGTGGCCCTAGCTTTATTTGTTTTATAGTAATAGTAAATGTAGCATTTACCATAGTGCAACTACAATGTTAACTTTGACCTTTGACACCTTGACCCCAAACTCATAGTTAGGTCAGGGTGTAAATCGTCCAAGATGTGTATTAGATACATCTACTGTATCGATTTGTAAAGCCTAGATCATTTCTTCCAGTAGTTATTGTGTTTAGAAGATTTATAGAAAATCTGACCTGTGACTTTTGACCTCAAGGTCATCTGATGAGAGAGAAATTGCAATATGCGCATCATCAGAGTATACCAAACCATAGTACCGAGTTTCAAAACAACTGGAACAAAACTGTAGGAGGAGTTGATTTCACAAAAGTGGGGACAGATGGGCCCTGCGATGGACTGGCGATCTGTCCAGGGTGTACCCTGCCTCTCGCCCAAAGATGCTGGGATAGGCTCCAGCCCCCCCGCGACCCGAAAAGGATTAAGCAGAAGAAGATGGATGGATGGATGGGGACAGATGGACTAAAGCAACGTTGTTGATTTACCAGTCAATCTATGTTCCTACCCTCACCTATGGTTATGAGCTTTGGGTAATGACCGAAAGAATGAGATTGCGGATACAAACAGCTGAAATGAGCTTTTCCCGTAGGATTGCTGGACTCACCCTTAGAGATAGGGTGAGGAGCTCAGTCATCCGGGAGAGGCTCAGAGTAGAACCGCTGCTCCTCCACATTGAAAGGAGCCAGTTGAGGTGGTTTGGGCATCTGATCAGGATGCCTCCTGGACGCCTCCCACTTGAGGTGTTTCAGGCATGTCCAACTGGGAGGAGACTCCAGGGCAGACACAGGACACGCTGGAGAGACTAGCTGGCCTGGGAACGTCTTGGTATCCTCTCTGAAGAGCTGGAGCAGGTGGCCAGGGAGAAGGAAGTTTGGGATTCTCTGCTTGAGCTGTTGCCTCGGCGACCAGGACCTCTGGAAAAGTGGTAGAAAATGAATGGATGGATGGGACAGAATCAGAATCAGAATCAGAATCAGAATCAGGTTTATTGCCATTGTTCATGTAGTACACAAACTAGGAATTTGTCTCGGTACAATGCTGCAACATTAAACATGATAAGATAAGAGAAATAAACTATACATGTAATAAAGTGTAGGATAAGATTAAGTGATACTGGTCAACAGTTAAAATATATATTAGCCAGCAGCAGATACTGTGGAGAACTATATAGTGCAGTCGGTAATGCAGGAAGAAAACAGTGATGATTGACATGAGTCTGGTTGAGCTGCTGTACATGGTGCACGAGAGTCACTTAGTGTTCAGCAGTCTAATGGCAGAGGGGAAGAAGCTGTTCATGTGACGGGAGGTTTTAGTCTGGATGGACCGAAGTCTTCTACCAGAGGGGAGGGGGGCAAACAGTACGTGACCAGGGTGTGAGGGATCGGCTATGATCCGGCCAGCACGCCTCCGGGTCCTGGAGATGTACAGATCCTGGAGAGATGGGAGCTTGCAGCCGATCACCTTCTCAGCAGTGCGCACGACGCGCTGCAGCCTTAGTCTGTCCCTGGCAGTGGCTCCTGCGTACCACACGGTTATGGAGGTGGTGAGGATGGACTCGATGATGGCTGTGTAGAACTGCACTAACATCTTGGTGGGTAGCTTGAGCTTCCTCAGCTGCCGCAGGAAGAACATCCTCTGCTGGGCTTTTTTGATGAGTGAGCTGATGGTCAGCTCCCATTTGAGGTCCCTGGTGATGGTAGTGCCTAGGAAGCGGAAGGAATCAGCAGTGGTGATGGGAGAGCCTGAGAGGGTGAGGGGGGGCAGAGGAGTAGTGACTTTCCTGAAGTCTACAATCATCTCCACTGTCTTCAGAGCGTTCAGCTGCAGGTTGTTATTGCTGCACCAGGACGCCAGCTGGGCCACCTCTCTCCTGTAGGCGGACTCGTCGCCGTTGGAGATGAGCCCGATGAGGGTGGTGTCGTCCGCAAACTTGATCAACTTGACAGACTGGTGGCTGGAGGTGCAGGAGTTGGTGTAAAGGGAGAAGAGTAGGGGGGAAAGTACACAGCCCTGGGGTGATCCGGTGCTGATGCTAGTATAGTCTGAGACAGTCTTTCCCAGCCGCACATGCTGCCTCCGGTCCGTCAGGAAGTCGATGATCCACCTGCAGAGGGAGTCAGGCACGTTGAGCAGGGACAGCTTGTCCCGGAGCAGAGCGGGGCGGATGGTGTTGAATGCGGAGCTGAAGTCCACAAACAGGATCCTGGCGTAGGTTCCCGGGTTCCCGGGACAGACTGACAGACTGACCGACCCATAACATAATGCCCCTTTGGGCTTTGTCCGGCAGGGGATAATAAGCATACTGGCACAAGCTGCCAGGAAGCAGGCATCCCTGGGTTTGTTGTTAGTGTGAAACATTCCTCAAAGATCTGGGAGCAGATTCAAACAGCCAAACGTGATAAGTCAAACTTTCACATAGTCCAGCTGGGTCTGGGAAAATGCCTATATGCCCTTGAATTTTTTTCATATCCTCAGCTATATCAGAAGCCTGGTTTCAAGATTCAAGATTCAAAGGCTTTATTATCATGTGCACAGTTAAGAAATGCAACATTTCCTGAGCAATGAAATTCTTACTCTGCTCTCTGAACCAATGCCAAGGTAATAAATACACATCAATACTAATAAAGGTAATAAACACACCTTAATACTAAATACTATTATGAATAAATACTAATAAATACACATTCAAAGTAATTAGGACAGTTAAAGCAATTAAAACTAGAGGAAACAAGAAGAATGAAAATTTAATGGGTGACTATAACATGTCCCTGATTAAATAAAAATTCACTGAATGAGTATGACTCACCTCTGATAATACCCAATAGACTGTGCAATGGTAATTTTAATATCAGAGATGGTATGAACTTAAGATGGCATGAGACTATTTACAATGTGCAAATGAGCAGTGTACTAATTAGCACCCAGTGTGAGAATTCCTCTGTGTAAAGCCGTGTGCCCTGATAATACCCAGTAGACTGTACAATGATAATTTAGCAGCAAGATGATATGGACATGAGATGGAGTGAGACTATGTACAATGTGCAAATGAACAATGTGCAAATTTAGCATCCACTGTGTGAAGTCCTATTTGCAAAGCTGTGTCCGGAGTTGTGCTATTTGTTCAGGAGTTTGATGGCAGTGGGAAAGAAGGAGTTTTTAGTCTGGATGTCCTGCATTTCACACTTCTGTACCTCCGGTCTGAAGGTAGAAATGTGAACATTCTGTGCTGGGGGTGGGTGGGGTCCTGGAGGATGGAGGCAGCTCTCCTTTGGACTCTGCGGTGATAAATGCTCTGCAGAGAGGGGAGTGGAGTTCTGATGATCTTCTCAGCTGTCTTCACCACTCTCTGCAGGCGTTTGCGGTCCAAAGCAGTAGTGTTGCTGTACCATGCAGTGATGCAGTTGGTCAAGATGCTCTCAATGATGCAGCTGTAGAAGTTGTTGAGGATCTTGGGGGACATGCCAAACTTCCTCAGCTTCCTCAGAAAGTACAGCCGCTGTTGAGTTCTCTTAACCAGCTCTGTGGTGTTAAGTGCCCACGTAAGGTCCTTGCTGATGTGGATGCCCAGGTATTTAAAGCTGCTCACCCTCTCCACCTCAAGCTCCTGAATGAACAGCGGCCGATGAGGTCTCCTCCCCTTCCTCATGTCCACTGTCATCTCCTTCATCTTGTCCGTGTTGAGGGTGAGGTTGTTGTCCTCACACCATGACACCAGGCTGGCCACCTCCCTCCTGTAGGATGCTTCATCACCACCAGTGATGCATCCTATCACTGCTGTGTCATCCGCGAACTTTAAGATGACATTGTCCTTGTGGGAGGCAACACAGTCATGGGTGAAGAAGCTGTAGAGGATGGGGCTGAGAACACAACCCTGTGGGACGCCTGTGTTCGTGATGACGCTGGCTAAGGTCCTGTTACCCATCCTGACAGACTGAGGCCTGCCAGTCAGAAAGTCCGGTAACCAGTCACAGAGGGTGGGGTGCAGGCCAAGTAAAGACAGTTTGTAGGTGAGTTTGTGGGGCATGACCGTGGTGAAGGCAGATCTGTAGTCGACAAAGAGCATCCTGATGTAGGAGTCTTTATCTTCCAGGAGGGAGAGAGAATAATGGAGTGCAGCAGCAATGGCATCCAAGGTGGACCTGTTGGGCTGGTAGGCGTACTGCAGAGGGTCCAGGGTATCCGGTATGCTGTCCCGAATGAGGGCCAGCACCACTCTCTCAAAGCATTTCATGATGATTGTAGTGAGTGCTACTGGCCTGTAATCATTCAGGCAGGTTGGCAGGCTCTTTTTGGGGAGGGGAACGATGGTTGTGGTTTTGAAGCAGGAGGGGACTATGTTCTGGTTGAGGGAGAGGTTAAAGATGGATGTGAGAACATCAGTCAGCTCGGCAGCACATGCTCTGAGAGCCCGCCCAGGGAATATTAACCCCGCAAGGGGTTAATATTCCTCAGTGCTTTGTTTACCTGGCCTGATGAGACTTTTAGTGGAGGGGGAGGGTGCGGCGTGTGTGTGTGTCTCCTCTCTGCACTGTAGCTGGAGGTCTTAAAGTGAGTGTAAAAGATGCTGAGATCATCCGGCAGGCTGTCTGTGGAGCTAGTGGTGCTGCTGGTGGTTGTCTTGTAGTCTGTGATGTGTTGCAGGCCTTGCCACATGCGCCCAGGGTCAGGAGTGGAGTAAAGGCTGTCCAGCTTTTCTCTGTACTGCCTTTTGGCTGTTACAGCCTTCCTCAGTCCTTACTTTGCAGCTTTGTACTCGTATTTGTATTCCTGCTACTTAAGCAGTTTCACATCTGATACACAAGAGGCCACAACCAAGTGGTGCCAGCTTGAAAAAAGCAACACCCACACTTTTCAAAGGTGCTGTGGTTCGAAGGCGGGGGGAATTTAATACCCAATAGATTTTTACAAAAAAAAAATGGTCTTCATCATTACTTATTTATTTACAGGACAAAGGGTCAATGACAAAAAAGAATAGGCATACATCTTTGCAAAAATCTGAAAGGATTTTCTTTCATTAAATAAAATATTAAACTGTGGGGCACATATATGCACATAGGTATATGACTGCATGATTCATACGTATGCCACCTTAGGCTTCACATCTGAGACGGAACAAAGGACTGAGCCGCTCTGGAGATAACACGAGGGTGTGAAGTTTAGTCTTTGGCATGCAAAGAGACAGCCTTGGGGGATTTCGCCCAGCAGCCAGAGACTGAGAGGTGGAGTGTGTTAAGTGCGGGGGGAAGTTACATTGTGACTGGGATTAAGTACCATGTGACTGTATGTTTGATGTCCTGGTATAAAAGGGACAGATGTTGGAAGATTCATTCTCTTTTTCTCTTTCTGTGTTGAATGATGTTGGAGAATGTAAATAAATCTGACTTGAGAAATAAACTCAGCCTCATCTTTTCCCATTCTCCACACTGGTGACCCTATGACGTATCATGAGCAGAAGTAATTCCCCCGAGCCGGACTCGTCAGGAGCCAGCCAGGCGAACGCAGCCACAGTCAAACTACCAGACTTCTGGCAAGACAATCCGTGCTCCTGGTTCCACTTGGTCGAGGCACAGTTTGCCCTCCGGGGGATAACGGTAGATGACACCAAATTCTACCACGTTATTTCCAAGCTCAACAACTGCACGGCTCGATATGTGCAGAGCTTTTTGGAGCGCCCACCGGCCGACGACAAATACGGCGGGTTGAAGGCTGCGCTCATCCAGCGTTTCACTCCCTCAGCCCAGGAGAGAGCGGAGAGACTCCTGGCCCTGAATGACTTGGGAGATAGCACGCCCGTCGACCTGATGGAAGACATGCTGAGGCTGAGAGGCTCAGACAGCGACGACTTCCTCTTCACCCACATTTTCCTGAGAACCCTACCGTCGGCCACGAGAGTGACCCTGGCCGGTTCACCGTTGATGGCCCAGCAGGACTTCTGCGCGCTGGCCCAGGAGGCACAATGGATTCTCAACGCCAGCAGACAGCGCGCGGCCACCGCAGCAGCGACAGAGCTCGGCGCGGCGGCCGGAGACGACAGAGGGCCAGAGGCGGCGGTAGCAGACCCACCGACAACGGCGGCGGCGAGGGCCAGGGATCGCGGAGGAGACGACCTCCGTTTTTACCATCGCCGCTTCGCAGAGAGGGCACGCAAATGCATACCACCGTGCCAGTTCAGGAGCTCGGGAAATGGCAAGACCGGGGGTCGATAGCAGCTGCGGCCCTCGGGGAGGAGAACAAGCTGCTCTACTTGACAGATGCACGATCGGGGAGGCAATTCCTCGTGGACACAGGCTCCCAAGTGAGCTTTATCATGCCTACATACGCTGACCGGCTGGCGGGTCCCGGAAGTCATGGAGCGTCAGCAGCAGACGGCTCGAGGATTAAGACCTTTGGTGAGAAGGCTCTGCTTCTATCCCTACACGGCCGTACATTTGAGTGGACTTTTGTTATAGCTGAAGTGAACTTCAATATGTTAGGGGCTGATTTTCTGTGCTCACATGGTTTGTTGGTTGATCTTGCTAATAGGAGCCTGGTTAATGCACTTTCTTTTTATTCTATTCCCTGTGCAGCCCGAGTGACCCCGCCCACAGCACAAGCCAACGTCACAACAACAGGTGGTAAGTTTCACACACTGCTCACTCAGTTCCCAGCACTCACGGTTCCCACATTTTCAGCAGCGGTCGCTAAACACGGAGTGGAGCACTTTATTACTACCACCGGACCGCTCGTTTTTGCAAAAGCTCGGCGCTTGGACGCAGCTAAACTGTCCATAGCGCGCGAGGAGTTCGCCAGCCTTGAAAAGTTGGGCATCATCAGACGTTCGAAGAGCCCATGGGCTTCCCCGCTTCACATGGTCCCTAAAGCCGACGGCTCATGGCGTCCTTGTGGAGATTTCCGCAGGCCGAACAACGCTACAGCACATGACCACTACCCAATCCCGCATATCCAAGATTTTTCCGTTCATTTGGCGGGGGCGCGCATTTTTTCTAAAATAGACTTGGTCCGCAGGTACTATCAAGTCCCAGTACGCGCTGAGGACATCCCCAAAACGGCGGTGATAACTCCGTTTGGCCTTTTCGAGTTTTTGCGCATGCTGTTTGGGCTTAAAGGCGCCGCGCAGACGTTCCAGCGCATGATGGACGCGGTGTTGCGTGATCTCCCTTTCATGTTCGTCTACCTGGACGACATTTTGGTAGCCAGCTCGTCCGAAGACGAACATGAAAATCACCTCACGGCAGTTTTCTGGAGATTGGGGGAGCACGGTTTAATAATCAACCCAGCGAAGTGTCAGTTCGGGGTGACGCAGTGTAGCGTGAAATAGAGATGGAATATTAATAAATAATAAATATGATCAGGTACGAATTATTTAATTTCTATTGATGTATTGGAATCTGAGATCAAATCTCGTTTCATATACATCAGAAAAGTTAATAACACTCGCGGGGCACCAGCTCCTATCTCTAAGAAGCAATTTAATCTTTAATTTCACTTTATACCTGTTTAATCACTCAATTAATCAATAATCAGTCTCAAAAATTTTCCGTGAATTCGATACCTGTGCTTGAAACAGACTCAGAATGAAATAAATTCTCAACAACTTCTCTCATTTTTACAGATTTATTAAACGAAATGATTAACAGACATTGCAGTAATTTCATTAATCATAAAATCAATCTTGTAAATGATAGATTAACAATGTCAATATTTTCGGAACCAGGGTTAAACTGAGAAACCAATTTCTATCAGTTTGTGTTAACAGATTATGGAAACAACGCAAATTTATGGAGAAAGTTTACTAATTATATGAAAAGTCCTGGATTAATCTTAAGAAAATAAAAACGGAATTTTAATAAAAGAAGAGTTATGCTAAGGGCTTCTTAATTTGCATCTGATTAGATATACAAATTATTACCGAACCTCAGACGTTTAATTCAGCAGATGAATTAAAGTTACAGCTCACGTGATCCCTCGGTGATGATGGTGCTTTCGTCGTCCTCAGCCCAAGATTTCGTGGACGTTAATATCTGCCCGCAGATATTTTCAGGGTCTACATTTTGACCTTTAAATTCAAGCGGTCGAAGAGGCTGGATTCTGGGCTGTATGACCCACAGTTGAAACTGGGTTTGGAGCCAGATGATGACGACGCTTCTTCAGCGTGTGAACAGCTGCGCGTTGATTCCTCAGCTGCACGAGCCTCCAGAGGTCTTCGATAATAATTAATTAAGGATATCTAATCCGATCTCAAATTAAAGAGTTTCGGACTTTAGATAAAAATATTAGCTTCTGGTGTGTGATTGGTCAAGAAAAATATTATAAAAATAAAGTCAAGATTAAAGTTTACATTAAAATTAAACAAACGGTGATTTTACAGAAAGTTTAACAAAGAAAAAGTGATGAATAAAAATTGGAGTTTAACTCCGATTAAGAATTGAGCTCAAAGAAATAGGAATTCCTAGGTATTTAAGAGAAAAAGGAAAAACATTAAAATACAAAGTTACATAAACAAATTACGAGTTATCTGCTCTGTGTTCAGAAAAGCGGAACGTGGTAGAAGTCTGTTCAGACGGTCCTTTGTTCTTCCTTGCTCTTCCTTGCTGTGTGTAGACAATGGAGAAGAACGAGAAGAGAAAAGAGGAGCCGAAAAAAGGACGAAGCAGGGGTCCCTCTCCTTTATATAAGCTCTGTTGAGCCTTCCCGGCTTCCGGCTGACAGGAATCTCAGCCAATGAGCGTCCTTTCGTGGGCGGGCTCGATGAACCTTTAGTCCAATAACAAACAGTCTACAAGGGACCAATGGGATGAAGAATTGTTGTCATGCAGAGATTGGCTGCTGGAGTCACATGTGATACCGGGCCACCCGAATACACACAATTTTAAATACATTGGAATATACACACTTATGTATAACTAAACTAACCTTAGTGTATCTTATAAGCAGTGCTTCTAAATCAACATGCAGGAATAAACATTCATTTAAACATTAACATGCATATATATAAAATCACAGATTAATGCATTTCAAACATATTATTGATTTTCCACATTAAAGACATCAGAGTCCATTTGCCTTTCATAGTCCTAAAAAGAAGAAGGTTTAGAACTGAGTTTGTAATAATGTACTTTAAAGTTCACTGGTTAAATCCAGCGTGTCCCAGAGTTTAAGGAAATTTTATTAAGTTGTGGGTCTGTGTGGCCAGGTCTGTTGCATGTTTTATGGGGGCAATAAAAGCAAAGCTGGACATTGGGGAAATTCCTTAGGCTGGTTTTTAACAAAGGAATGGGATTTCAGCTGTGGCCTGGGGGAGAAAATCCATTTCTTTGTCTTACTCCTGGGTGAAACAAAAATGTCTTTAAGCAGAAGAATAATTATTGCTGAGCCAAAGTGAGATGATGCTACAGCAGATTGATTTTTTGGGGCATCGCGTCTCTCCAGAAGGAGCCGTCCCTCTGCCTGACAAAGTGCGCGCAATAACAAATTTTCCCCAGCCACAAACTGTCAAAGCGTTACAAGAGTTTTTGGGAATAACCGTTTCCTCCCCCGCGCAGCGCAGCTCATGCAACCATTGTATGCCGCGCTAAAAAAACAAAAACCCACAAGCAAAATCGAATGGTCCCCTGAGCGGAAGCGCGCATTCGCGGAGGTCAAAACAGCCCTAGCAAACGCTGCGTTGTTAGCACATCCAGACCCCACGGCCCGCATAGCGCTCACTACTGATGCATCAGATGTGGCCATAGGAGCGGTCGTAGAGCAGCAGGTCGCCGGGGTTTGGCAGCCACTTGCCTTTTTCAGCAGGACGTTGCGCGATAGTGAGCGAAAATACAGCGCATTCGACAGGGAGTTGTTAGCTCTCCACTTAGCCATTCGCCACTTCCAGTTCTGGCTGGAGGGACGCCGTTTCACCGTGTTCGTTGACCACAAGCCGCTTACTTTCACGATGGCCAAGGTTTCAGAACCATGGTTGGGCCGGCAGCAGAGGCAGCTGGCTGCAATCTCAGAGTTTACTACCGATATTCAGCACGCAGCGGGTAAACTTAATGTGGTGGCAGACTGTCTCTCGCGAGCTGTAGCGGCCCCAGTCCGCATAGGGGTAGACTGTGCAACCATGGCCGCAGAGCAGGCTAGCGACGCGGAAGTGCGCACCGTCGCGGTCCGCACAGTGATAGATTATGCAGCCATGGCCGCGGAGCAGGTTAGTGACGCGGACGTGCGCGCGCTCCAGTCTGGACCAACAGGGTTAAGGCTGGAGAACAGGGTGTTACAAGATGGTATCCCCCCCCTAATCTGCGATGTCTCCACGGGTCAACCGAGCCCGGTGGTACCGACTGCGTGGCGCCGCCGCGTTTTTGACTAGATTCATTCTTTGGCGCACCCAGGGGTGCGCGCATCGGTCAAAATGGTAGGAGAGAAATTTGTATGGCCGAGCCTGCGCAAGCAAGTTAAAGAGTGGGCAGCAGCCTGCGTAGCTTGTCAACAAGCCAAAATACACAAACACACTAGAGCTCCCTTGGAGCCGTTTCACATCCCAGCTAAGAGGTTCGATCATGTGCATGTCGACCTCGTAGGCCCCCTCCCGCCGTCACAGGGGTGCACACACCTTTTGACATTGGTGGACCGCACCACGCGTTGGCCGGAAGTGGTCCCACTGGCATCAACCACAGCCGAGGAGGTAGCACGCGCGTTTTTAACGGCATGGGTAGCGCGTTTTGGAGTTCCGTTGGACATTACGTCTGACAGAGGTCCTCAATTTGTTTCCGAGCTTTGGTCAGCGATGGCCCGCAGCCTGGGGGTAACGATCCACCGCACTACCGCGTACAGCCCGCAGGCTAATGGTTTATGCGAACGTTTCCATAGGTCATTGAAAGCAGCCCTCAGAGCGTCGCTTACGGATGCAAATTGGGTGGACAGGCTACCGTGGGTTTTATTGGGGTTGCGTTCTGCACCTAAAGAGGATTTAAAAGCCTCCCCAGCTGAGTTAGTTTTTGCACAGCCACTCCGGCTACCCGGGGAATTTCTCCCAGATAATCCTGCGCCAGAGTGCCCCCCTGCTCAGCGGTTGCAGAGCGACACGGGATCGAGCACGCTTCCTGGCCCCGTTCATCACAGTTTTCCGCACGTTTTTGTGCCTAAGGCCTTAAAAAATGCGGAGTTTGTTTTTGTCAGACACGATGCGCATCGCCCCCCGTTGTGGCCACCTTACGATGGACCTTTTAGAGGGCTGGAAACAGGGGATAAGCATTTTTTGCTAGATTTGGGGGGCAGGGAAGAACAAATTGGCATAAACAGACTCAAACCCGCCTTTGTGTTGGCCGACGAAAATGTGCTGTTGGCTACGGCATCTCGGCGCGGCAGACCCCCTAAGGAGCATTCATCAGGACACCCACAGGGATTGACTAACAGTTCTAATCCTCAGGCAGCAGCTCCCCAGCAGGAGGGCGCCGCGAGAGAGGTAAAGCCTGCTTACAGCAGATATGGGAGGCGACTGAGGCCCAATCGACATGTGGACTGATGTGTAATAATTTTACCATGACTTGCAGACTGTTATTACGGTTGTTCCATCTTAGACGTTTGGGGGGGGGTCATGTGGGGCACATATATGCACATAGGTATATAACTGCATGATTCATACGTATGCCACCTTAGGCTTCACATCTGAGACGGAACAAAGGACTGAGCCGCTCTGGAGATAACACGAGGGTGTGAAGTTTAGTCTTTGACATGCAAAGAGACAGCCTTGGGGGATTTCGCCCAGCGGCCAGAGACTGAGAGGTGGAGTGTGTTAAGATCGGGGGGAAGTTACATTGTGACTGGGATTAAGTACCATGTGACTGTATGTTTGATGTCCTGGTATAAAAGGGACAGATGTTGGAAGATTCATTCTCTTTTTCTCTTTCTGTGTTGGATGATGTTGGAGAATGTAAATAAATCTGACTTGAGAAATAAACTCAGCCTCATCTTTCCCCATTCTCCACAAAACCTCCATTTATATAAATAAATCCTTAAAAAAAGTAAAAAAGGCCATTACCTTTGTCAGCAAAATCAGCCAAAATCCTCCCCTGTTAACCTACCACCCTCCATTCTCATAAAGATGGCAAGGAGAATTTATACATGACAACATAGTTTATCAGTGAAAGGATAGTAGCAGATCCATCCATCCATCCATCCATCTTCTTCCGCTTAATCCTTTTCGGGTCGCGGGGGGGCTGGAGCCTATCCCAGCATCTTCCCATTTCTTTTAGTAGCATCCGAGTTTTCCTACTTTGAGTGTTATTTTGATGCGGAGAATTACCTGATGCATCCCAGTATGGATTCAGTCTTAGAATGAAGTCTCCACCACATATTTTCCGGTTCCGGTTCCGCCGGACCGGTGGCGCCACACGAGTAGGGTGCCCGTTGCAACAGCCTTTTTTTTTGTCTTCCTTCTTCTTTCTACACCTTTCACTCTGTATATATATCACGGACGCACGGATCGCCCCGGGGGTCTCCCGGGTCGGCGGACGGAGCCACGGTTTGCAGCGGGAGACGTTACAGCGGGGAGGAGCTAGTGCTAGTGCTAGCTAGCACTTGGCCGCCGCCTGGTGCTAATGGGAAACTCGACATACCGGGAGCTGTAGCGAAAACGACACGGGTGCCGGGCTGGAGTTTAGGTGGCGTGCAAGAAATATATAAGACAGAATAATAAAGAGCGATGGCAAGAACCAAGCAGACCGCCCGTAAAATCTACTGGAGGAAGAAGCCCCCCAGGAGACAGCTAGCCACCAGGGCTGCTCGGAGAGGCGCTCCGGCCACCGGCAGAGTGAAGAGGCCTCGCCGTCACAGGTCCGTGGCTCTGAGAGAGATCCATCGCTACCAGAAATCCACGGAGCTGCTCATCCGTAAGCTGCCCGTCCAGCGCCTGGTGAGGGAGATCGCTCAGGACTTCAAGACCGTCCTGCGTTTCCTGAGCTTCGCCGTCATGGCTCTGCAGGAGGCCAGCGAGGCCCACCTGGTGGTCTCTTCTTCGCTAAGGGGGTCACCATCATGCCCAAAGACTTCCAGCTGGCCCACCGCATCCGCGGAGAGAGAGCTTAGACTTTCTGCTGCACATTCACCAACCAACCATAATGCTCCGCACTGTGTGTCTATATATATACATTTATAGTAATATGGACATATGTTTACTAGATGTTGTTTTTTCTTGCCTTCTGATTGTTGCTCTGAGTGTTGCTATCCCTGTGCTGTTGCAATCCTGGAATTTCCCCATTGTGGGACTAATAAAGGCTTATCTTATCTTATCTTATATCACTAAACCTTGGGCTTTAGTTATCATTAGGTCAAATACATTTTTATAAAATTTCCAGTTAACCCCTGGAGGTGCATATACATTCAGCAGGGTGATAGTACAAGAAAAATCATGAAAATGTGAGAAAAGTTGCTGTATATTCTATAGGAAAAAATTTGCAAATTTTGTAGAAAAAAGTTGTAAATTTATGATTATATTCAATTCAATTCAACTTTATTTATATAGCGCCATTTCACAACAACAGTCATCTCATAGCACTTTCAACTGAAGGGGGAACCCCCACAGTTGCAGAAAGTCCCCAGCAATCAGGCGATCCCCTGTGAGCAAGCGCTTGGGGACGGTGGAGAGAAAAAACCTCCAGCAGGGGAAAAAGTTGCACATTTATAAAAAAAAAGTTAACTTCCCAAGAAAAATGTTAATTTACAAGAAAAACCTCACTAATTGGTTAGAAAATTGAACAATTATAAGAGAAACAGATAAAACAAAAAGAATAGAAAAAATGCTCTAGAAAATTGGCATTTTTTCTTGTCAATGTGCAACTTAATTGTTGTAAATTTATGATTTTTTTTTCTTGGAAATGTGGGAGTTTTTTCAGCATTTGGAAGTTGTGTAATTTCTCACAAAAATGTAACTTTTTTCTCGTAAATTTGGGACTTACTTATAGTAAATTTGGGACTTTTTAAATTGTAAATTAGCATCTTATCATATTTTTGCACCTTTATTCTTGCAAATTTGTACTGAAATTACATTTACGCCATATACTACATTTATGAACATCCCCTTGTTAAAAAATAAATCACCAACTGTGTGTAAAAACTCTCCAGGAGGGCACTTCAGGGGGCAAAGGGGCAGTCCAGGAGCATCACAACACAACATCACAACATGAAATTGGGAATTTTATATTCACACACACAGAGCCACTCTTCCTCCAGCAGACCTCTTTCACAAACTAACTAAAAAAAAACTGTATTTAGTGAAGCTTTCAACTTTACAGGAACGCAAATCAGGCGATCACAATCAGCCGGTCAAAAGTGTCATGTTTCATGGAACAGGAGAAGGAGGGGGGAAAGCAGCGCGCACAGAGGCCAAAGAAACTGAGCAGTGTTTGTGAGAAACTGTGGGTGTTTAACAGTGTCCCCTTGAAAATTGTGGGTGTTAAAACACCCACGGGTGCGATACCCTTGACTTCCACATTACAAGAGATGGATTGCAGTCTATATCCATAACTGGCTGGGTCTTCTTCAAAGCTTCTCCAATGTAACCCTTTTCAGAAGGAATGCACTCCAGATGTTACTAAAGTCCATCAGTTTTGGGTACAGATGGAAGAAGGTAAGGTTCATGTTAGAACTGAGAGACTCACCTGACCCATCTAGAAGAAGCCTCAAGGAGCCAGTCCAGACTAGAAGAGAGTGGAAGACAGAACAGGAAGTCGACCAAGCCTTCAGTTGGCTGAAACATTTGGACATTATTGGTAGGACACAGTTTGGGACTGCTGACCTGGAGTGGGGTTGGGCACCGCCACCAAAGTGTGATCGAAAGCCACGAAGAAAGAGAGGAGGGACCTGATAATCAAAGTGCTGGCCAAGATGGAAGACAAGCAGTACAAGACTAGAGCGCACAGTCTGCAGTAGCAGGGAAGGTGGACTACCTGGGAAAACCGTCATCTCCAGGACCTTGAATTGGTCCACAATACAGAGGCTTCTTATTTGGTTAAGTTTTGTCATTAGGGATATGCATGACATACTTCCAAGTCCAAGCAACCTCAGGCATGGCACCATTGCAGCTGGTTAAATTTGTGAGAGAAAGAGGCAAGACATAAGACCTTATACAGGTGAGATTTGGTCTAACATCCATGCGTGAATGGAAGATGTAGGTGGATCTCTATCAGCAGCTCAAGCTTCCATCAGACGTAGTCACAATGTCTTTGAGGGCCGATATCATCCTATGGTCCACAACAGCATGGGTAGTGATTAGGGCTGAGGTCACAGTCATGTGGAACTGAGGCATGGAGGTCACTTTGAAAGGAAGCAAGATAGATAGACAGAGTTTATGGTTGGATTTAGGGAGACACGATGGTCAGCTGTTACCTACCCTGTGGAGGTTGAGTGTTGTGGACTTGCGGCACGCTTCTTCAGTAGTGTTGGAGTGGGCAGCTCAAAACTCAGGAGGGCACTTGAGGATCTCTCTGAAAAAAAAAAACAGAACAAGGCAGCTTCTGGCTCTGACTCAGAAGTAAAGATCTGGTCCTAAGGACAGCTGTAGAGTATGATAGGGAGACATCCCTACCGTGGTTTCATCACCATGAGATATTCCAGAAATAATGTAGCCATCAGTGAAAGGTTGTTCCTGCCTGATGACTTGGCGGCTGTTCCATTGGCACCACTAGAGGTGCAACAGGCACCTAGATATGCATTTTCAACTCATTCCAGAGTTCCAAAAGGAACTCTGTTCACATTTCATGGGAATCGTTACTTCTCCTAGGCAACTGCGTTAATGATCACCACTCACTCACAATGATCCTCAGGTTGGTCTGAAACCAGGTTTTGCTCAAGGTCATTGTCAAAAGTCATGAGATCTGGAAATTTATGATTTCACAAAAATCGTTAGACAGTTGCCCCAATGTTTGGCAAACTCATACATGATCCTCAGGTGGGTCGAATCTAGGCTCAAGGTCAACAGGAGATCTGAACATCCTTGGGATGATTTCATCAGGTCGGAATAATCTACTCTATCACTGACAATCTGGTTTTTTTATTATCTTAATTTGTGATTTGTTTTGTATATTTAAGCCTTTATTTGCATTTTCTTTTTTGCAATACATTTCCAAGCCAGCATGTCCAAGTGGGCCACACTGTCAGTTAAACTGAGCTGTTTCGTGTGGGTTTGTCCACAGTTTTCATGTTGGCCCCATCCATGTTTACCCACATGGACTTAACCTGTGGGACACAGGTAATCTGCTTACCCACTTAAACCCCATCTGCGCCCAACATGGGTCTAAAGCAGGTTTCAGTAATACTGGCTCCACAGGTACAGTCCATGCGGGCAAACACAGATGAGACCAGCATAGAAATCGAGGACAAACCCACAGAGACCCAGAAGACAGCCCAGATTTAACCTGTGGTGGTGTCCACTTGGACATACTGGCTGGGCTTTGCTTTCCATTTGTCCATTTTTTTTGTTTTTTCCTCAATTTGTGACCATTTTGTTGTGTTTCCCCCATCTTTTGATTAGTAACTTCTCTTTGTAAATTACAATCTTTTGTTCCATAAGTTTTCAAATCTCAGTCGTTTGGCTGAAATTTCCCAACGTGTCACAGCAGACCTTTTCAAATATGGTGATGTCACTACATTTTGCATGCTCTGGCTTGCTCATTAATATTAATGAGCCCCACTCTGATTAGATAAAGGTTTTTGAGTGGGCCAATCATAAATAAGGAGGCAGTCAGGGCTTGTTTATTTCAATAACAAAACTGCAGGAAGGGCTTGTTGCTTTGTCATGTCATAAAACACAGGAAGTTATCTTTAAAGTTTAAAAAAAATAAAGGCAATATATGCTTCTCTGTGAAGTGTTTCAATATTTTAACATATTTTAGCAGGACAAAACCCTACAAAACATCCTTTTGTGGTTAATGGGACCTTTAATATTTTAACAATTTGTTACTTAGATTTGATAAACTAGTGCAGTGCCCAGTCACGTGACTATATAAGGAGTTGTTCAGAATTCCTTATAAGAACTCCATATAAGGAGTCTGAGGTCAGGAGTTCTGAACAACTCCTTATAAGGTCTTCTAAGGAAGAGCTGGTTCTGGAGCTTAGATCGGGCCCAAATTTTTATTATTTTATCCCACTGGCTTTCAAAGCCTGCTCTGTGAATTTCAGCCCCATAACTCCCAGTAGTTATACCTTTTCCACCTCTGTGTTCATGTAATAGTTTCCCTATGGACATTCAATAAAGATTTTCCCTCCGAAACTTCCACATATCCAGGGAGGCTGAAATTTACAGGGGTTATTGGGCTTTTACACCTCTGTATTCATTTAATACTGTAGCTCCTCTATGGACATTCATTAAAGATTTCTCCTCCTAAACTTCCACATATCAGGGGAGGCTAAAATTCAGGGATGCACCCCCTCGTAACCACAGCAAAGTACATATCAAGTCAGAGGTCAGTCTGACAAACGGTTCGAGAGCTATGCGAGGAACAGACACACACACACACACAGAATCCTTGCATTATGATGGATGGAAGTGACTTATTGGAACGGTTCTGCCAAAGCCTCCCTGACCTGTTGGGCCCTGACTGAAGGCATCTGTGGGTGTCCTGTGGAGTCTGTATCAAGTGTTCTCTGCTGGGGCCCTGTATGGTTCAGGCTTGGATTGGATTGCGATCTGAGGATCCCAACCCTGTTCTGATGGCGTCATATGCAGTACACTTAAACCTGTACACGTTGTATTGTAACCTTGGCAGGTTTAGACACACAAGAGGTCATTTATAGCACTGCATAATCACCAGAGTTTGACTTTCACATTTGCCTTCCTTCTTTTCTTCTCTGCCTTTTTTTCGTGCATTTATTTTCACTCTCTGATGTCCAACTGAGCTTTAAATCAACATCAGCACTGTATATTAGAAAATGATCCCACTTCTAATCTGATGCCAGTAGAGCCAGAGCCCTCCTCTCCGTTACTGAACATTAGAACCACATTTTCCATCCAGACTAAATTCCGGTTTAATGGTGCAGGACAGCTCTATGAGGGAGACTTTAAGGGTTCAGCCTGATACGCCCAACATGTCGGGAAATATCTGAACTTGTCTTCATCAAGTCCTGCCCTATTAAAGCTCTGCAGTTTAACAAATTTACAACAAATATAATCTCTGTGCTGACGGTAGATATCGAAATAACAGCTGAAGTATGAATTCTGATTAAAATATAAACAAGCTCACATAACACATCTCAGTAATTAAACAGAACCAGAATCACACTTTTTAACTTCCACATATCTGACTTTTATGAAAGAAAATACAGAGGTGATTGAAACAGCAGGAAATTTGTACTCAAGTAGAAGAAACATTACCTTATGATATTTAAGTTAGTGAATTCCCTTGATATTTAAGTGAGTTAATTCCCTTCCACAGCATGTGGGACACCATGTGGTGTATGAGGCGGTGCCTATCTCTGATTCTCTGACCCCAGGCCACACAGCTACTATAAGTAGTGAAAGCTACAGTGGGAGGTCAGTCCTCTGGTAGCTCTGTGTGTTAACTTTCCTTTCCCCGTTTTATTATGCTGAGCACCAAGCTAGAAGGCGGAAAGTACCATTTTTATATGGTCTTTGGTATGACCCAGCCTTTTACCCTCGAGCTCTCAGTTGTGGGGCAGATGCTCTACCTCCAAGCCACCACTCTGGTTTGAGTATTTAAGTACTCAATTTTAAATAAGTCGTCACCAAAATAATTAAAATGTCAACTAAGAAATACTTTTAAAATGAGTAATGACTTTTAATCCCAATTTATTTTTTCTCAAAAATTGTGACTCTTTTCTCTGACTTTTGTTACTTTTTTGCATGAATTTTCTACTTTTTTCTTTACAAATGTATATATTTTTTGTATATTTCAAACTTTATTTTCATGTGTGACAGTTTTCTCATACATTTAATACAGCACATTTACAACTATTTTCTGTGTAATTTTTCAATGCTTTTTTCCTCATATTTGTTTTTTTTTTCTTAATTTTCACCATAAACTTGTAGTGGAATTTAAGGGTCCATTCACACTGTAGTGTCTGTTCTAACCAAAGTTTGACCCCTAAAGTCTGGAATGCTTGATAAGTGTGATCACTCCCTTCTGTTCTGCAGTAATGTCATAATAGCTCACTTTTGACAAGCCGACAGTAGAGGTTGCCATGCAAACTTTTTTAGTTGGCAGAATGTTTTTTCAAGTGAATGGAGACAGTTTCTGGTTCATATCAACACCTCAACCAACTTTACCCGATACACATAGGCAGCTTCAGCCACTGAGGAGACGCTGGCCAGGTACAGCGCATCCAGAAAGTATTCACAGCGCTCTACTTTTTCCACATTTTGTTATGTTACAGCCTTATTCCAAAATGGATTAAATTCATTTTTTTCCTTCAAAATTCTGCACACAATACCCCATAATGACAACATTAAAAAGTTTTTTTTGTTTAATTTTTGCAAATTTATTAAAAATAAAAAACTAAGAAATCATATGTACATAAGTATTCACAGCCTTTGCTCAATACTTTGTTGATGCACCTTTGGCAGCAATTACAGCCTCAAGTCTTTTTGAATATGATGCCACAAGCTTTGGCACACCTGTATGTGGGCAGTTTCACCCATTCCTCTTTGCAGCACCTCTCAAGCTCCATCAGGTTGGATGGGAAGCGTCGCTGCACAGCCATTTTCAGATCTCTCCAGAGATGTTCAATTGGATTCAAGTCTGGGCTCTGGCTGGGCCACTCAAGGACATTCACAGAGTTGTCCTGAAGCCACTTCTTTGATATCTTGGCTGTGTGCTTAGGGTCATTGTCCTGCTGAAAGATTAAACCATCGCCCCAGTCTGAGGTCAAGAGCGATCTGGAGCAAGTTTTCATTCAGGATGTCTCTGTACATTGCTGCATTCATCTTTCCTTCTATCCTGAGTAGTCACTCGATTCCTGCCACTGAAAAACACCCCCACAGCATGATGCTGCCACCATTATGCTTCACTGTGGGGATGGTATTGGCCTGGTGATGAGTGGTGCCTGGTTTCCTCCAAACATGACACCTGGCATTCATGCAAAAGAGTTCAATCTTTGTCTCATCAGACCAGAGAATTTTGTTTCTCATGGTCTGAGAGTCCTTCAGGTGCCTTTTGGCAAACTCCAGGTGGGCTGCCATGTGCCTTTTACTAAGGGGTGGTTTCCATCTGGCCACTCTACCATACAGGCCTGATTGGTGGATTGCTGCAGAGATGGTTGTCATTCTAGAAGGTTCTCCTCTCCCCACAGAAGAACACTGGAGCTCTGACAGAGTGACAGTCGGGTTCTTTGTCACCTCCCCGACTAAGGCCCTTCTCCCCTGATTGCTCAGTTTTGACATCCGGTAAGCAGAAGAGTCCTGGTGGTTCCGAACTTCTTCCATTTACGGATGATGGAGGCCATTGGGACCTCAAAGCAGCAGAAATTTTTCTGTACCCTTCCCTAGATTTGTGCCTCGAGACAATCCTGTCTCAGAGGTCACCAGAAAATTCCTCTGACTTCATGCTTGGTTTGTGCTCTGACATGCACTGTCAACTGTGGGACCTTATATAGACAGGTGTGTGCCTTTCCAAATTATGTCCAATCAACTGAATTTACCACAGGTGGACTCCAATTAAGCTGTAGAAACATCTCAGGGATGATCAGCGGAAACAGGATGCACCTGACCTCAATTCTGAGTTCATGGCAAAGGCTGTGAACACTTATGTACACGTGATTTCTTAGTTTTTTATTTTTAATAGATTTGCAAAAATCTCAAAACTTTTTTCACATTGCCATAATGGGGTATTGTGTGTAGAATTTTGAGGAAAAAATTAATTTAATCCATTTTAGAATAAGGCTGTATCATAACAAAATGTGGAAAAAGTGAAGCGCTGTGAATACTTTCCAGATGCACTGTATTGTCACTTTTTCCTCCTCCACACTGACCACTGCTATGGCCTGCCATTGGAAGGTTGGAGGATTGCCTCCACAAGGTTTTGGTCTTCATGTGGCCGGAGCCTTCGGGCTGGTCAGTTATCAATCTGCAGGCTCCAATTTGGCCATGCATGGAGCCAAATAACCAGGAGATTCCATTTATGTTCACTACACATCTGGCAGTGAATCAGCCCGTCTGCCCAGGCTTCCAGCAGCAGAGCCCCATCGTCATCCTGGTGCCAACATTTAATGAACAGATTGTCAATTTCTATACATATTCTGTTACTACTCTTGAACTATTAACTACAAACTTTTAATTAATTGTTTATTATACAACAGTTAGTTCCAACCGAGCAATCTGATTGGACAATAAGGATTCCAGGACTTACTATATTACCCGATAATCATAATCACACTCGGATGTTTCACCGAATGCGTATCACTCCGATTCAGCTATGTTTTGATAATCTTTAAATTAATTAAAGTTAATGTCAGTCATGTCTTACATGCGAGAAATGTAATATTGTATTGGATACTTTAATTTCTCCAGTGAGGCTGTTGTTTCTGTTTGAAAAGCAACTAGACAGTCTCATTCCAACCTTCTGTGATCCGAAAGTCCCATCCTTTTTAACATCCGGTGACATATTTTACATCTGTTTAAACAAAACACACAGGCTAGAGTTGAATTTATTGACTCGATTAGAAAACCACATTACAGTTGTGGTGAAGGACTCTTTGTTTCATCTGAAAATGCCAAGAAAAAGTGAGCAGAGTGTGCCAAAGCCAAATCGCAAGCATGCTAACTAGCTACCAGCATTGGCTACGTTTTGATCTTGGCCCTTCTGTGGTACTGATTCAACAAGTGATCAGTATGTATTTAGGTGCTTAGCAACAGTTACTGGCTACATTTAAGTTAAGTTGATCCCATACCACAACTTGAGGCGTATGGGCGGCACCTGTCTCTGTTTCAGAGACCCTAGGCCACACAACTACTGTAAGTAGTGAAAGCTACAGTGTGGGGGTCGGTCCTTCTGGTAGCTCTGTGCGTTAACATTCCTTTCCCCATTCTATTATGCTGAGCACCAAGCTAGAAAGCAGAAAGTACCATTTTTATATGGTCTTTGGAATGACCCAGCCCAGGATTTGAACCCACGACTTCCCAATTGTGGGGCAGATACTCTACCAACTAGGCCACTACCGGAGTTATGGCTACATTTAGAAGGGACTATTTATTTCTCAGCTGTGCAAAATAACTGGTTAAACAAACAAATTATAATATTTTGTCCAGTATTGCTGTCATTTAATAAAAAGTGCTGTTGTGTAAAAGCAGCATTATATGAGAGCAAGTGCAGAATCAGTGAATATTTTAACTGGCAACAGATCATCACCAGTGAAAATATTCATGATACCACAACAAGCTCGAATGTAATATTGCTTAAATATGCACAGATTCTGTTCATGAGCTGAATGACAGCTGCCAACATCCACCCACACAGCCTGTAGTGAAAACACAAGCCTGATCAGGGGTTACCGCTCCAAACTGTACCATGCCAAAATTAGCCTTAATATACTGCTTTGTGGAAATGATCGGAGCTTTGTAAGAGAAACAGCAGCTTGTGTTGTGAGCCACGAATTTCTCTATCAATGGAGAAATCTGAAACGCCCTCCCGTCATACACACACATGATTGAGAGCGGACCTGCAGTGACTTTCCACAGCTATCAGTAGAGGGAACCGTGCTAAACAAAAAAACAATGTGAGTGCAGGCTGGTGCAGGCCAGCCATTGACAGATGACCAGAGGGTCATTAACTTTGCACGGAACAAGTCAGGTGGCACCAGTGAGAAAACAACGTAACACATTTGATAGTTTTCTTGTAAATTTATGACATTTTCCCACATAAATTTGAAACTTTTTGGAGGTAAATTTGCAGCTTTTTTGTAAATTCACAACTAATAATAGTAATTGTTACTGTTACTAATAAATTTTTTCCTGTAACTTTTGGTGGAAAATTCTGACCACTTCATTTAAATTTGTAATTTATAATTAATAAATGTTCATAATTTTCCTCTTTTTTTCTTGTAAGTTTGTGACTTTTTTCTTGTACTTGTGACTTTATAGAAATTTGTGAAGTTTTCCCTCATAGATTTAAAACAGTTTTCTTGTAAATGTATGACTGTTTTCATCTAAATTCTATACTTTTTGGCTTCTTGTAACTTCATATTTTTCTGGCATGTGCTTCAGTAAGTCAAAATTTTCCTTTGACCTTCTGCCTTTGATGAAACTTGAATAAGCATTGGCGTTAGAATATTTTGTTGGTTTTAAATCAACAGTGTGGGCAAACTTTAAGAGTCCAACAGTGAGGTGAAGAGCAGCTGCTGAATATACAGTGGTGTGAAAAAGTGTTTGCCCCCTTCCTGATTTCTCATTTTTTTGTATGTTTGTCACACTTAAATGTTTCAGGCCATCAAATAAATTTCAATATTAGACAAAGATAACACCAGTAAACACAAAATGCAGTTTTTAAATGAAGGTATTTATTATTAAGGGAAAAAAGATCCAAACCTACATGGCCCTGTGTGAAAAAGTGATTGTCCCCTAAACCTAGTAACTGGTTGGGCCACCCTTAGCAGCAACAACTGTAATCAAGCATTTGTGATAACTGGCAATGAGTCTTTTACAGCACTGTGGAAGAATTTTGGCCCACTCATCTTTGCAGAATTGTTGTAATTCAACCACATTGGAGGGTTTTCGAGCATGAACCGCCTTTTTAAGGTCATGCCACAGCATTTCAATCAAATTCAGATCAGAACTTTGACTAGGCCACTCCAAAGTCTTCATTTGTTTTTTCTTAAGCCATTCAGAGGTGGACTTGCTGGTTTGTTTTCAATTATTGTCCTGCTGCAGAACCCAAGTGTGCTTCAGCTTGAGGTCATTAACAGATGGCCGGACATTCTCCTTCAGGATTTTTTGGTAGACAGCAGAATTCATGGTTCCTTTTACCATAGCAAGTCTTCCAGGTCCTGAAGCAGCAAAACAGCCCCAGACCATCACACTACCACCACTACATTTTACTGCTGGTATGATGTTCCTTTTGTGAGATGCTGTGTTACTTTTATGCCGGATGTAATGGAACACACACCTTCCAAAAAGTTCAACTTTTGTCTCGTCAGTCCACAGAGTATTTTCCAAAAAGTCTTGGGGATTCTCAAGATGTTTTCTGGCAAAACAGAGATGCCCAGTGCTCAGCAGTGGTTTTCGTCTTGGAACTCTGCCATGCAGGCCATTTTTGCCCAGTCTCTTTCTTATGGTGGAGTCATGAACACTGGCCTTAACTGAGGCAAGTGAGGCCTGCAGTTCTTTGGATGTTGTTGTGGGGTCTTTTGTGACCTCTTGGATGAGATGTAGCTGCGCTTTTGGGGTAGTTTTGTTCGGCCAGCCACTCCTGGGAAGGTTTACCACTGTTCCATGTTTTCACCATTTGTGGATAATGGCTCTCACTGTAGTTCGCTGGAGTCCAAAAGCTTTAGAAATGGCTAGAAAATTGAACTCAGCTTTCCAAAGATGTGGTAAACCACAGTTAATTTACATTTTAACAGGGGCGCAATCACTTTTTCACACAGGGCCATGTAGGTTTGGATTTTTTTTTTTTACCTTTAATAATAAACACCTTCAATTAAAAACTGCATTTTGTGTTTACTTGTGTTATCTTTGACTAATATTTAAATTTGTTTGATGATCTGAAACATTTCTGTGACAAACATACAAAAAATGAGAAATCAGGAAGGGGACAAACACTTTTTCACACCACTGTAATTCTGCTCAATCTGACAGGGGTTTATGGGATTTTCAGGTGGGAGATTAACGGCTGTCATATGTTGCACTGCATGAACTAATATGGTCCTTAACAGAAGTCTTTTGATTTGAGTTTTTGTTGTTGTTGTTGTTGTTTTGGAGGGATTCACATGAGAACAGTTTTGCAATCCACCTTATAAAAAGAAGATCATCAGTTGAGGTACAGGTTATCATTTTAAAATCAACATTAAACATGATACTGTGGAGAGAATAACCAGGCCGAACTTTTCCAAGCAGATGAAACTTTATTCCACTCTCTCTCACATTCACCAGAATCAGAAAACTCTCCACCAGGTTGCAGGCACTCTCTTTTATATCACAGCACTAGCACTTCTCTGCTACCTGGAGTGCTGCATTAACATATCACTCCCCACACTCCTCACCTTTGATCTGCCACTTCACTCTGAGGGAAAACTACTGAGTAACTACTGAGTGGGTTCCCCACCCCATGACCTTTGGGCTTCAGCCTCCGTCCATAGCTGCTATAACGGGGGGTCTTCGGCTCAGAGGCGCTACTGTGCCGGTGGGGGGTTCCTGGGGGTGTGTCCGTCTGTGGGGGGACAATGGGGGGGGGAGCTGACGATTCATTTATCTGGGGAGTTCTCCGTGGGGGTCTTCCGCACCGAGGAGCTCGGGCCAACACCACCTGCTCGTCTGCTAAAACAAAGGCGGGCTTAAGCCTGTCTATACAGATTGTCTCCCAATGACCCCCCAAGTCTAACACAAAATGTTTGTCCCCGGGTTCCAGCACTCTCAATAGGCCATCGTAAGGCGGGCGCAATGGGGTCCGGTGGGCATCGTGCGTGACAAATATGAACGACGCGTCCTTCAAGGTTTTTGGCACAAAAGCACATGGAAAACAGTGGTGGGCCGGGCTGGGTAGCGTCCCTACCTCTCCGCTATGTCTTGAACGCGGGGATGGATCAGTGTTCGGCGTGGGGTTATCTGGCAAAAATTCCCCGGGGAGCCGCAGCAGCTGGGAAAAAACTAGCTCTGCTGGGGAGGCTGCCAAATCCTCCTTCGGTGCAGAACGCAACCCTAATAGAACCCGTGGCAACCGGTCCACCCAATTTGCATCCGTAAGCGAAGCTCTGAGCGCTGCTTTAAGTGACCTATGGAAACGCTTGCATTGTGGCACATATGTTGGGTACATATTTTCCACAAATGTATTGCTGTATGTTTATTGTGTGCTTCACGTCTCGAGGGACAAAAGGACTGAGACTGCAGGAGATATCGAGAAGGTGTGAGATTTGGCCTTTGTCTCAGAGAGAAGCCCCGGAGGGATTTCCGGACCATCGAAGGCTAAGAGACAATGGTGGAAGATCAAAAGGGTTACAGTGTGACTGTATGTTTGCTAAGACACCATGTGACTTGAGTTTCGTTGTTCCGGAGTATAAAAGAGCGATGTGATATTGATCTGTCTCTTTTCTTGCTTGGAGATTGTTAGAGTAGGTGTTCTGTTAATAAAGCTGAACCTGAGAAATAAACTCAGCCTCATCCTTGAGCACATCCTCTACACTGGTGACCCTAAGACGAATTATGGCCGGTGGCGATTCCCCTGCACCGGACTCATCAGGAGCCAGCCAGGCTAATGCAGCTACCACAGTCCAGCTACCTGATTTCTGGCAGCATAGCCCGTGCTCCTGGTTTAACACAGTCGAGGCACAGTTCCATCTTCGGGGAATTTCGGCAGATGCCACGAAATTCTACCATGTGGTTGCGAAGCTGGACAGCCACACAGCCCAGCGGGTAGAGAGCCTGATTAACCACCCGCCAGACGACGACAAGTATGACGCATTGAAAGCTGCTCTCATCCATTGTTTCACCCCCTTGCTGGGAGAGCGAGCAGAGAAGCTCCTGGCGTTGACTGAGGGCGAGGTCGAGAGACCTGCAGACCTGATGGCGAGGATGCTGAGTCTGAGAGACTCCGAAGATGATGGTTTTATCTTCGCCCACCTTTTCCTCAGAACACTACCGTCAGCGGTGAGAGTTACCCTGGCCAATTCACAGCTGCTGGCCCACTGAGACTACCACGAGCTGAGCCAGGAGGCGCAGCGACTCGTCGACGCCCATAGGCGACACACGGCCACGACCGCAGCAGCGCAGCTGAGCGCAACATCTGGAGATGGCAGGGGGCCAGAGGCTGCAGCACCAGACTCATTGACGACAGCAGCGGCGGAGGCCAGGAGACGCGGAGCGGACAACGTCCTCTGCTTTTACCATCGCCGTTTCGCCGAGAGGGCACGCAAGTGCATTCCACCGTGCCAGTTCAAGCGCTCAGGAAACGCCAAGACCAGGAGTCGGTAGCAGCTGCGACTCTTGGTGAAAAGAGCAAGCTGCTCTCCCTGACGGACGCGCGATCTGGGAGGCACTTCCTTGTGGACACAGGCTCCCAGCTGAGTTTCATCACACCTTCCTACACTGACCGGCTGGTGCCTTCCAGTGGTCCCGTGGTGTCGGCAGTGAACGGCACGGCGATTAAGACCTTCGGGGAGAAGACTCTGCTTCTGTCTCTGCACGGCCGAACATTCGAGTGGACTTTCGTCATAGCGGCAGTCAATTTCAACATGTTAGGTGCTGATTTTTTGTGCTCACACAGTTTATTGGTTGATCTTGCTAATAGACGTCTGGTTAATGCACTGTCTTTTCACTCTATTCCCTGCACAGCCCGGGTGGCCCCACCGACTGCACAGGCCAACGTCACAGCTGCGGGTGGTAAGTTCCACGCACTACTCACTCAGTTCCCAGCACTCACAGTCCCAACGTTTTCGGCGACAGTGGCTAAACATGGGGTGGAACATTTTATCACGACCACCGGGCCGCCCGTTTTTGCAAAAGCTCGGCGCTTGGACTCAGCTAAACTGGCCATAGCGCGCGAGGAGTTCGTCAACTTGGAAAAACTGGGCATCATTAGACGTTCTAAAAGCCCCTGGGCTTCACCGCTACACATGGTCCCGAAGGCTGATGGTTCGTGGCGACCTTGCGGTGATTTCCGCAGGTTGAATAACGCCTCAGCACACGGCCGCTACCCGATTCCGCACATCCAAGATTTTTCGGTTCATTTGGCGGGGGCGCGCATTTTTTCTAAAATAGACTTGGTGCGTGGTTACCATCAGGTCCCAGTGCGCGCTCAGGATATACCCAAAACAGCGGTAATAACTCCTTTCGGGCTTTTTGAGTTTTTGCGCATGCCTTTTGGACTCAAGGGTGCCGCGCAGACGTTCCAGCGTATGATGGACGCGGTTCTACGCGACCTCCCTTTCGTGTTCGTCTACTTGGACGACATTTTGGGAGCCAGCACATCCGAAGACGAACACGAAAGCCACCTCACAGAGGTTTTTCGGAGGCTGGCAGAGCACGGGTTAATAATTAACCCAGCGAAGTGCCAGTTTGGGGTAGTGCAAATTGATTTTTTGGGGCATCGCGTTTCGCCAGAAGGGGCGGTCCCTCTGCCCGATAAAGTCCGCGCAATAACAGATTTTCCCCGACCTCAAACGGTCAAAGCGTTACAGGAGTTTTTGGGAATGGTTAATTTTTATAACCGTTTCCTCCCAAGCGCAGCGCAGCTCATGCAACCATTGTATGCTGCACTAAAGAAGCAAAAACCCACAAATAAAACTGAATGGTCTCCGGAGCGGGAGCGTGCATTCTCCCAAGTCAAATCAGCCCTGGCAAACGCGGTTTTGTTGGCACACCCAGTCCCAATGGCCCGCATGGCGCTCACCACTGACGCTTCCGATTTAGCGGTGGGGGCGGTCGTTGAACAGTTTGTTGCAGGGACCTGGCAGCCGCTCGCGTTTTTCAGCAAAACCTTGCGCGATAGCGAGCGAAAATACAGCGCGTTCAACAGGGAGCTGTTGGCCCTACACTTGGCCATCTGCCATTTCCAGTTCTGGCTGGAAGGGCGCCATTTCACCGCGTTTGTGGACCACAAGCTGCTAACGTTTGCGATGGCCAAGATTTCAGAACCTTGGTCGGGCCGGCCACAAAGACAGCTGGCCGCGATATCGGAGTTCACCACCGATATCCAGCATGTCGCAGGTAAACATAATGTAGTGGCAGACTGTCTCTCGCGTGCTGTAATGGCGCCAGGCCCCGTGGGGGCAGACTCGGCAGCCGTGGCCGCGGGCCAGGGTAGCGGCGCGGAAGCGGACGCAGCCCCGGTCCGCGTAGGTTTAGATTATGCAGCCATGGCCGCGGAGCAGGTTAGTGATGCGGATGTGCGTGCGCTCCAGTCTGGACCAACAGGGTTAAGGCTGGAGCACAGGGTGCAGCAAGTCGGTATGCCCCCCCTAATCTGCGATGTCTCCACGGGACGGCCGCGCCCCATGGTATCAGCTGCGTGGTGCCGCCGCGTTTTTGACTCAGTCCATTCCCTGGCGCACCTGGGGGTGCGCGCATCGATCAAGATGGTGGGAGAGAAATTTGTTTGGCCGGGGTTGCGCAAACAGGTCAAGGAATGGGCAGCAGCCTGCGTAGTGTGTCAGCGAGCCAAAATACACAAGCACACTAGAGCTCCTTTGGAGCCTTTTCACATCCCGGCTAAGCGCTTTTATCATGTGCATGTCGACTTGGTGGGCCCCCTTCCGTTGTCACAGGGGCACACACACCTTTTGACGATGGTGGATCGCACCACGCGTTGGCCAGAAGCGGTTCCTCTGGCATCAACCACAGCGGAGGAAGTTTCGCGCGCGTTTTTAACATCTTGGGTTGCGCATTTTGGAGTCCCGTCGGACATAACGTCCGACAGGGGTCCTCAATTTGTCTCCGAACTCTGGTCATCGATGGCCCACAGCCTTGGGGTGAAGATCCACCGCACTACCGCGTATAACTCCCAGGCTAACGGTTTATGCGAACGTTTTCATAGGTCATTGAAAGCAGCCCTCAGAGCGTCGCTTACGGATACAAATTGGGTTGACAAACTTCCATGGGTTTTATTGGGGTTGCGTTCTGCACCTAAGGAGGATTTGCACGCCTCCCCAGCTGAGTTAGTTTTTGCACAACCTCTCCGTTTACCCGGTGAATTTCTCCCCGACAATCCTGCGCCAAATTGCCCCCCCCCCCCGCTCAGCTGTTGCAGAGCGACACAGGACCAAACACACTTCCTGGCCCCGTTCATCACAGTCTCCCACGCGTTTTTGTGCCGAAGGCTTTAAAAAATGCAGAGTTTGTTTTTGTTAGACATGATGCTCATCGCCCAAATTTGCGGCCACCTTATGATGGACCTTTCAGAGTGCTGGAAACAGGAGAGAAGCATTTTTTGCTAGATTTGGGAGACAGGAAGGAGTTGATTTGTATAAACAGACTCAAACCTGCTTTTGTTTTGGCGGATGAACAAGTGCAGTTGGCGAGGGCCCCCCGTCGCGGCAGACCTCCGAGAAGGCATTCTCCAGAACCCCCACAGAGACTGGCTAACAGTTCTAATCCACAGGTGCAGGAAGTCACTGCAGAAGCAGCAAGGCTGGCTTACAGCAGATACGGCAGGAGGTTTAGACCTAGGCAACTGGTGGATTGATATTTGTCATGTAGTAATGTTTTTATGTCATGCATCTCTGATTATGTTTGTCCCATATTAGACGTTTGGGGGGGTCATGTGGCACATATGTTGGGTACATATTTTCCACAAATGTATTGCTGTATGTTTATTGTGTGCTTCACGTCTCGAGGGACAAAAGGACTGAGTCTGCAGGAGATATTGAAAAGGTGTGAGATTTGGCCTTTGTCTCAGAGAGAAGCCCTGGAGGGATTTCCGGACCATCGAAGGCTAAGAGACAATGGTGGAAGATCAAAAGGGTTACAGTGTGACTGTACGTTTGCTAAGACACCATGTGACTTGAGTTTCGTTGTTCCGGAGTATAAAAGAGCGATGTGATATTGATCTGTCTCTTTTCTTGCTTGGAGATTGTTAGAGTATGTGCTCTGCTAATAAAGCTGAACCTGAGAAATAAACTCAGCCTCATCCTTGAGCACATCCTCTACAGCATAACCCATTGGCCTGTGGGTTGTACGTGGTCGTGCGATGAATTGAGACGCCCAGGGTCCGGGCCATGGTGGACCAGAGGTCGGAAACAAACTGCGGGCCCCGATCGGATGTGATGTCCGAAGGAGCGGCGAAACGTGCCACCCATGTTGTCAAAATAGTGCGTGCCACATCTGCAGATGTGGTGGAAGCTAGCAGGACTGCTTCGGGCCAGTGCGTGGTGCGGTCCACCACTGTCAGGAGGTGCGTGAACCCCTGCGATGGCGGGAGGGGACCCACGAGGTCCACATGAACGTGGTCAAATCTCTTAGCCCGGATATGGAACGGCTCCAAAGGGGCCTTCGTGTGCCTGCGCACCT
The DNA here is from genome assembly GCA_020510985.1 of Pholidichthys leucotaenia. Taxonomy (NCBI): domain Eukaryota; kingdom Metazoa; phylum Chordata; class Actinopteri; order Cichliformes; family Pholidichthyidae; genus Pholidichthys; species Pholidichthys leucotaenia. The sequence continues at coordinate 27,395,894 of CM035837.1, forward strand.
TGGCTCGTTGGCACGCTACGCAGGCTGCGGCCCACTCTTTCACCTGTTTGCACAGGCTCGGCCAAACCAACTTTGCGCTCACCATTTTGACTGACGCACGCACTCCTGGGTGCACCAAGGAGTGAACTGACTCAAAAACACGGCGGCGCCAAGCGCATGGGACCACCAGTCACAGGCGGCCTGTAGAGATGTCACAGACTTGGGGGGGGGCGTGTTGCAGCACTCTGCTCTCCAGCCTGAACCCTGTTGGTCCAGAATGGAGCGCGCAAACGTCTGCATCACCGATCTGCGCAGCGGCCATGGCCGTGTAATCTATCTATCCCCACATAGACTGGGGCCACTAATGCGCGTGAGAGGCAGTCAGCCACCACGTTGAGTTTACCGGCCACATGTCGAATGTCAGTCGTAAACCCCAAGATCACGGCCAGCTGTCTCTGCTGCCGGGCCGACCATGGTTCCGAAACCTTGGCCATCGTGTACATAAGTGGCTTGTGGTCCACGAACGCAGTGAAGGTGCACCCGTCCAGCCAGAACTGGAAGTGGCATATGGCCAGGTGGAGAGCCAGTAACTCTCTGTCAAACGTGCTGTATTTACGCTCATTGTCGCGCAGCTGCCAAGAACCGGCGACGCACTGCTCCACGACGGCCCCTATGGCCACGTCTGATGCGTCGGTAGTAAGCGCTATCCTAGCTGCTGGGTCCGGGTGCGCCAGTATTGCGCCGTTCGCAAGAGCTGTTTTAACCTCGGAAAACACCTGCTCTCGCTTAGGAGGCTTCTGTTTTTTAAACGCGGCGTACAATGGCTGCATGAGCTGGGCTGCGTGGGGGAGGAAACGATTGTAGAAGTTAACCATCCCCAAAAACTCCTGCAGCGCCCTGACCGTCTGAGGCCGGAGAAAATTCGTCACGGCGCACACCTTGTCCGGCAAGGGTATCACGCCCTCCGGTGAGATGCGGTGGCCCAAAAAATCGATCCCCGTCACCCCAAACTGGCACTTCGCTGGGTTGATTATTAATCTGTGCTCCTCCAACCTCTGGAAAACTGTCCTGAGGTGGGCTACGTGTTCGTCCTCGGACACGCTGGCCACCAGGATGTCATCCAGGTAAACGAATACAAACAGCAGATTGCGCAACACCGCATCCATCATGCGTTGGAATGTCTGCGCCGTGCCTTTTAGCCCGAAAGGTATGCGTAAAAACTCAAACAGATCAAATGGGGTTATTACTGCCATTTTAGGTATGTCCTCAGCATGCACCGGGACCTGGTGGTAACCGCAGACCAGGTCTATCTTGTAAAAAATGCGTGCCCCGGTGAGGTGAATGGAAAAATCCTGAATATGAGGGATGGGGTAGTGGTCGTGCGCTGTGGCGTTGTCTAATCTGCGGAAATCTCCGCAAGGTCACCACGATCCCTCGGCCTTAGGAACCATATGTAGCGGAGATGCCCATGGGCTTTTTGAGCGCCTGATGATGCCCAACTTTTCCAAGATGGCAAACTCCTCACGCGCTATGGCCAGTTTAGCTGCATCCAGGTGCCGAGGTTGTGCGAAAACGGGTGGCCTCATAGTGGTAATGAAGTGCTCCATCCCGTGTTTAGTGAAGGTTGCTGAAAACGTCAGGACCATGAGTGCTGGGAACTGGTTGAGTAGTGTGTGGAACTTACCCCCTGGAGCTGTGACGTTGGCTAGTGTTGTGGGCCCAGCTCCTCGAGCGAATCAAAAGACATTGTGTTAATCAGGCGTCTGTTAGCAACATCGACTAGTGGGGAGAACAACCTCTAAACACATTCATGGTGAACTCCAAGGCCAAGGTACATCAGTGTCAGATCGCACCATCCGTCGTTGTTTGAGCCAAAGTGGACTTCATGGGAGACGACTAAGGAGGACACCACTGTTGAAAACAAATCATAAAAAAGCCAGACTGGAATTTGCCAAACTGCACGTTGACAAGCCACAAAGCTTCTGGGAGAATGTCCTTTGGACAGACGAGACAAAACTGGAACTTTCTGGCAAGGCACATCAGCTCTATGTTCACAGACGCAAAAAATGAAGCATACCAAGAAAAGAACACTGTCCCTACTGTGAAACATGGAGGAGGTTCTGTTATGCTCTGGGGCTGCTTTGCTGCATCTGGCACAGGGTGTCTTGAATCTGTGCAGGGTACAATGAAATCTCAAGACTATCAAGGTATTCTAGAGAGAAATGTACTGCCCAGTGTCAGAGAGCTTGGTCTCAGTCGCAGGTCATGGGTCTTGCAACAGGATAATGACCCAAAACACACAGCTAAAAACACCCAAGAATGGCTAAGAGCGAAACATTGGACTATTCTAAAGTGGCCTTCTATGAGCCCTGATCTAAATCCTATTGAACATCTGTGGAAGGAGCTGAAACATGCCGTCTGGAGAAGGCACCCTTCAAACCTGAGACAACTGGAGCAGTTTGCTCATGAGGAGTGGGCCAAAATACCTGCTGAGAGGTGCAGAAGTCTCACTGACAGTTACAGAAATCATTTGATTGCAATGAATGCCTCAAAAGGTTGTGCAACAAAATATTAAGTTAACCCCTTGCACTCTGGTCAATTTCCCTAAAAACGCCTAAAAATAACATACCCAAAGTAAATCAAAAGCTGTTCTTCAACCCTTTGCAGCATCTTCATGGGGTTGGTCTCATTTAAAAGAAAACACTTTGAATTTTTTGGCAAAACAGTCATAATCTCTCTAAGTGCTCCTGCCACTGAGTAACAGTCATCTAAACATACTGAACTTGAAGAAAATAAAGTTCGCCTGGGTGTTTTTTTTGGATACAAATGCTTGCAAATAACACACAGCTGTCAGATCCGGGCTGGAAAACGCAACATAAATGTAGAACCAAGTGTTATCCAGCTGAGGTCAAAATTTTGTAACAATACCACAAAAAATGAATATATTACACAGCTTTTTTGTCAGGTTGTTCCCAGGCATTTTTGAACTGTGCCAAATGGCACAGTTTGGAAAAATGTCTAACTTTTGAATGATTCAATATAGAAGCTTGATCTTGGGCTCTAATGAAAGGTGACACTCAGGGCTGTGTGTGTGTGTGTGGGGGGGGGGGTTGTTTATTCATTCATGAATGAACAAACAAGCCCCCACACACAAAGAAGCATGCCACGTAAAAAATGTGTGGCTTTTTTTTACAAGAAAAAATAACCTACAGTGCACTAAAAATTATACTAAAATATCTAATGTAGAGGATAACAACTCCCACCCCCCCACCCCCACTACAGAAGACGGACATCGTCCATCGCCACATAACGGACAGCGGGGACGGTGCGCCGCGGTCTACTACGCACAGTTGTACTAAAATATCTGCAATATATCTGCAATCCGCTACAGAAGAGTAGCGGGGGGGGGGGGGGCGTTCACGGTCCGGACGCGGTGCACAGACCGGTCCGTCATGTGGCGATGATGCACAGTTGTAATTCATCGATCGGTCAAAAGTCATTTTGATTACAATTTTCAGGGATAAAGAATAATTTAGCTTATAACACTTACCTGTCCACAACAGCAGTGTCGCTGGCGAACTTCTCTTCCTCATTGTCCAGACGAACATGACGCTGGTCCACTTGTTACGACTTGTGGTTCTGGTCACGTGACCCGGTCAAACCATGATTCCATTATTGCGGTTTTGCGCTTCCATGATTGCGGTTTTGGCGAACGATTTTTCAAAACAAATAAGAACAGTAGTAAGAAAAAAAGACTGGCGAACACGTGTGTGTCACCAAGCGGCTTACACAAAACAGATTTGACGCACGGGACGCACGCTTTCAATAGTCGAACTTCTCTGCTTCAATTGGCTCGCTGTATTTGCAGCCGTTGGTAGGCGGGTCCTTCTTGCTAGGTTTTCAGTCATTGGTTCTTCAAGGTTTCAGAAACCCAATTCAAGGCTCTTATTAGTCAAATGAGAGGTCAATCAAATCTAAACCAATCAAAGCACTCCTTTGGCTTTCTGTTCGCGGCTGTGTCTGTAGTGGAAGAACGGAAATGCAGCTTTTTTTTTCAGTGCGCTCTGAGACGCACAGTGTGCGTCCTAGTGTGCACAGGGGCGCGCTAGGACGCAGAGACGTGACCGCCCGCGGTATCCCGGAGTGCAAGAGGTTAAGGGTACCACCATTTTTGTCCAGGCCTGTTTCATGAGTTTGTTTTTTAAAATAATTCTGTTGAACCACAATTCAAAAGCGCCGTCTGATTTTCATTGGTTAATTTTCATAGAATTTTTATTTATTACCACTTTTGTCAGATTCAAGTTATTTCTGTGACCATTGTGGGTTTTCTTTCATTAACAGAGGGGTACCAACAATTTTGTCCACGTGTGTACACCTTTGACTGTATTCCAACCCACCCAACCCCTGTCCTCGTGAAATACATGGACGATACCACCTTGATTGGGCTCATCACCGACGACAATGAGAAGGCATACAGGGTAGAGAATCTGCTGCTGTGGTGCCAAGCAAACAACCTGAAACTGAATGTCCAAAAAAACAAACAGCTCATTCTGGACTTCAGGAAGAACAAACAGGACCACCACCCCTCCTCATAAATGGCGACTGCATGGAAGACGTCCCCGCTTTCAGGTTCCTGGGCACCCACATCTCCTCTGACCTCTCCTGGACTGTCAACACCAAGGCCCTGGTGAAGAAAGCCCAGCTGCAGCTGCACTTCCTTCATGTCCTGAGGAAACACAACCTGGACCAGAAGCTACTGCTGGTCTTCTATCACTGCTCAGTGGAGAGCGTGCTTACCTACTGTCTGGGTGTATGGTACGCCGGCTCCACAGCCAAGAACAGGAAGGCTGTGCAGAGGGTCATCAAAGCCGCCCAAAAAATTATTGGCAGCCCTCTGGCCCTCCCTGGAAGATGTCTTCAGATCCTCCTGTCTCAGAAGGATCAAGGCCATCACAGGAGACCCCTCACCACCCCGCCCACCACCTGTTTGACTGCTTCCCTCTGGACGACGGTTCAGGTCGATCAGGATTAAACAATAACTCCTTGGATTATACAGTTCAACATAAGTTATCCGAAATGGGTGATGGCTGAAGCCGCAGCTTATATTGCCCACCCATATTCCATCTAAGAATTCAAAAGGAAAATAAAATAAGAGTGATTACAAAACAGAACAAAGCTAAGAAAAAACGTGACAAAAAACTAAGCAACAGCACAACACAGACTGAATATGATAATTCTTATGTGATTTTACATGTCATCTTGTATATATGTTTGGAGTATTTCTTCCTTTAGTTTTTGTTTAAATTGTCCAAGTGTTGTACATGATTCTAATTCAGGTCCAAAATCGTTCCACAATCTGACTCCTTGCACTGAAACACAGTGTTGCTTGGTGGTAGTTCTCACTGAAGGTTTTTGAAATATACATGTTCCTCTGAAATGATACTGTTTCTCCCTTATTTGAAACAACTTTTGGATATTTGCGGGCAGTGATAGATTCTTTGCTTTAAACATTATTACTGCAGTTTTAAAGTCAACCAGATCTTTCAACTTGAGAGCTTTTAATTTAAGAAAAAGTGGGTTTATTGGTTCCCTGTAAACAGCTTTGTTTAGTATTCTAATAGCTCTCTTCTGAAGCATAAAGACTGGATATATGTTGGTTTTATATGTATTTACCCATACTCCAGTACAATATGTCATGTATGGGAGTATTAATGAATGGTACAAAGTATACAGTGTGGGTTGATTCAGCAAATATTTCACTCTGTGTAGTATTGCGATTGATTTGGATATTTTACCTTTAATATAATTAATATGTGACTTCCAACACAGTTTATTATCAATTATTACTCCAATAAATTTAATTTTGGATACCCTTTCAATCTCTACACCATTTACACTGAGTTTAGATGCTAAGTTGTTGTGATGGTTGTTAAAAATTATAAATTTTGTCTTACTTAAACTGAGCGTTTATTTGTTTGAATCAAACTACAGTCTAAGCTTTCCTAATTCCTTTCCGAGTGTATCCAAAAGTTGTTCCAAATTGCTTCCACTGCATAATAAATTAGTGTCATCTGCAAACAATATTAAATCCATTTCCGAAACTTTTTCCATTTCCGAAACTTTCCATATATCATTTATATACATATTGAATAACAATGGCCCCAAAACTGAACCCTGTGGGACTCCACAAGTAACCTTCAGTAACTGTGAGTTTTTGCTACCAACACATACATACTGATATCTGTTCTTTAAGTACCTACATAACCAGGACAGTGCTACCCCCCAATACCATAATTTTGTAGTTTCTTTAACAATAATTTATGATCCACTGTATCAAATGCTTTTTTTTAAGATCCAGGAATACCCCAGCGGAATACTCTTTATTTTCAACAGCAGTTGATATTTTTTCTGTAAATTCCATTAGAGCAAATGCAGTTGTCCTCTTGTGTCTGAACCCATATTGTTGCTCATACAATAAATTATTCTTCATTATAAAGTTGTCAATTCTCTCACAGAATATTTTTTCGAGTGTCTTAGAAAATTGCGGCAATAGTGAAATAGGTCTATAGTTTGAAAATTCCCCTCTGTCACCCGTATTGTATATCGGAATTACTTTAGCTATTTTCATTGCACTGGGAAATATTGTCATGGGTCGTGTGCTGACTCTGTCGGCACTCGGGCTGTGCGGTAGTCTCCGTTCTCTCCTCTGTCGCGCTTCTAGACATTTATTTCCTCTATGCTCCGCACTGTGTGTGTTTATATGTTCATATATTTATTCCATCTAGCTACAATGCTCCGCATCGTGTGTCTATATATTTATGTTTATATGTACATATGTATACTCGCTGCTCTTGTTTTTTCTTGCCTTCTGATTGTTGCTCTGAGTGTTGCTATCCCTGTGCTGTTGCAATCCTGGAATTTCCCCATTGTGGGACTAATAAAGGCTTATCTTATCTTATCTTATTTTATTTTGACAGCATCTCGGCAGGGCTTCCGGCTGTCAGTGGAGCCCGCGAATAACCCGTTTCCAATCAGCTGATGACTCTTCATCAGCTGATCAATCTATTCAGCCCTATTTAAGGGAGCAGCTCTGTTTGCAATGTTAGTCATTTTCTGGCAGTTTAACTGAGCATTTAATTCTGCATAAATCATTGTTTAACAGGAAATTTTTGGCAATCCTGTGCCTTTCTTGTGGTGTTACAGTATCTCACAAAAGTGAGTATACCCCTCACATTTTTGTAAATATTTTATTATATCTTTTCATGGGACAACACTGAAGATATGACACTTTGATACAATGTAGTCAGTGTACAGCTTGTATAACAGTGTAAATTTGCTGTCCCCTCAAAATAACTCAACACACAGCCATTAATGTCTAAACTGTTGGCAACAAAAGTGAGTACACCCCTAAGTGAAAATGTCAAAATTGTGTCCAAATAGCCATTTTCCCTCCCTGGTGTCATGTGACTCGTTAGTGTTACAAGGTCTCAGGTGTGAATGGGGAGCAGGTGTGTTAAATTTGGTGTTATCATTCTCCCACTCTCTCATACTGGTCACTAAAAGTTCATCATGGTACCTCATGGCAAAGAACTCTCTGAGGATCTGAAAAAAAGAATTGTTGCTCTACATAAAGATGGCCTAGGCTATACGAAGATTGTCAACACCCTGAAACTGAGCTGCAGCACGGTGGCCAAGACCATACAGCGGTTTAACAGGACAGGTTCCACTCAGCACATGCTCTGTGTCATATCCAGAGGTTGTCTTTTGAAAATAGACGTATGAGTGTTGCCAGCATTGCTGCAGAGGCTGAAGGGGTGGGGTCAGCCTGTCAGTGCTCAGACCATATGCCGTGCACTGCATCAAATTGGTCTGCATGGCTGTCATCCCAGAAGGAAGCCCCTTTTAAAGATGATGCACAAGAAAGCCTGCAAACAGTTTGTTGAAGACAAGCAGACTAAGGACATGGATTTCTGGAACCACGTCCTGTGGTCTGATGAGACCAAGATAGACTTAACTGATTCTGATGGTGTCAAGCATGTGTGGCGGCAACCAGGTGAGCAGTACAAAGACGAGTGTGTCTTGCCTACAGTCAAGCATGGTGGTGAGAGTTTCATGGTGTGGGGCTGCATGAGTGCTGCTGGCACTGTGGACCTACAGTTCATTGACAGAACCATGAATGCCAACATGTACTGTGACATACTGAAGCAGAGCATGATCCCCCTCCCTTCGGAAACTGGACCGCAGGGCAGTATTCCAACATGATAACCACCCCAAGCACAACTCCAAGACGACCACTGCCTTGCTGAAGAAACTTAGGGTAAAGGTGATGGACTGGACAAGCATGTCTCTACACCTAAACACTATTGAGCATCTGTGGGGCATCCTCAAACGGAAGGTGGAGGAGCGCAAGGTCTCTAACATCCACCAGCTCCGTGATGTCATCATGGAGGAGTGGAAGAGGATTCCAGTGGCAACCTGTGAAGCTCTAATGAACTCCATGCCCAAGAGAGTTAAGGCAGTGCTGGAAAATATTGGTGGCCACACAAAATATTGAGACTTTGGGCATAATCTGGACACTTTCACTTGGGGGTGTACTCACTTTTGTTGCCAGTGGTTTCAACATTAATGACTGTATGTTGAGTTATTTTGAAGGGACAGCAAATTTACACTGTTATACAAGCTGTACACTGATTACATTGTATCGAAGTGTCATATCTTCAGTGTTGTCCCATGGAAAGACATAATATAATATTTACAAAAATGTAAGGGGTGTACTCACTTTTGTGAGATACTGTACATAGAACAGCATCACTGTAAACTATGGAAAAATCAGCTACTTTAAAATCTGTACTTCCTCACACAACTTTCAGTGCAAAAAACTTCTAAAAAATGTCAACTTTTTGGAAAAGCTCCCACAAATTCAGGCTTTTTGGGCCACAACAATCACAAAAACAGCCAACAAAATCCTGGAGGGACTGAAATACAGTGAGATTATGTCTACATGCTTCATGCATTGAATTAGTTTACTGACTCTGGGTTGTTAACTTGACATGACACACCCTTTGCATTCAAGAAAAAACTTGTTAGCACTTCATGAAATCATAAGTTAAATAATAAAAAGTGCATTACTGTAACTGATTTTGGGTCAGTTCTTTATATGATAATTTAGGTATTAATCAAGTTAGAGTATTCTTGGTACACTTTGCAGCATTCGGTGTTAGAAGTTTTTTTTTTCCTGGCAATTAAAATGGCTATTAAAATGGTAATTTCCCAGACTGAATCAGGATCAAATCAAATCAGAATTGAATCGATTCAGAATCTCAAGAATCGGAATCGAATTGATTCTGGAAATTAGGGATTGTTCCCGGCCCTAATACCAAAAATGTTCATTTTGACAGACCAGGAAAAATTAAATGATTGATAGCTGCACATTCAGTCTAGTGGCTAAATGTTAAAATAGCTCACCATAGCTTCCCTTTATTTTGTAACAGTTTTAAAAAAAAAACCCAGCAGCTTTACTTTGTGAGCTTCAGGTGAGGTTGTTTATGAGTAAAAATACACAAAAAAACAACAACTCTGCAGTTACACAACTAATAAAATCCAGATGTGTTGTGAATATAATAAACTGGTGGCCAAATAAAACAAATACATAATCCTGTTTTACAGGAAGGAAACAGAAGAAGAAAGGGGGTCTTGGCAGGAAGAGGGAGAGGAAACGGCTGCAGATGCTCGCCATGGCCAACAAAACGACAGATGCAGTTGGGGAGCGGTGAGAGGAGGACAGACGGACACCGCCGAGCACGCCGGACACATGTTGGACAACCATCGTCTAACCGCAGGACTCCGGCAACGTTTCCATCACGGCGAGGAATTAAAGTTTAGACGTTCTTCAGCTGTGATGGCTTTGACCAAAGAGTCAGATTTACAATAATTAATACTCTGTAACTCTCATTTATCCAGAAGCGCCATAATCTGGTCCTGAGTGAATATTTTTGCTTATTTCAAACACTATTTATTCTTGGAAACAATCAAAGATAGCTTTGCATGATTCACAGTTCAATCCGAAGTGTCTGAGGATGTTTTCCCGATGGCACAAATCAGCAGGAGTAAAGTCACAAATTCTAACGATGCAGTGAAGTAATCGGGAATTTACCACAAATAAGTCGTTAAAAAGCTGCAAATGAGGAAAAAAAGATGAACTCATGAGAAAAGTGACAAATGTACACAATAACATGCTGTCTGTCGTGTTTCAGAGGAGATTATTCTGTTTACTGTGTTCACTGACACCATTCAGGGCCGTTTCTACCTTTTTATGGGTCCTATGTAAGATTGTGTTGGAGGGGCAATGTTTTTGTAACGGGGAAGAGTTCAGACCCTTTAAAAATGGAGAAAAAAATCCCCCCCCCCAATAAAAACATTGAATAAATAAACTTGGGTCACTGTCTAGAAGAACAGAAAAAATTAAATCATGACATAAAGATTTAACCAGCAGCCATATAAATGGCTGCAATTTACATGGTGGCGCAGTGGTTAGCACTGTGGCCGCACAGAAGGGTCACGGGATCGATCCCACCCCCTGACCATCAGTGACCCCTCTGTGTGGAGTTTCCATGTTCTCCCCATGTCTGCGTGGGTTTATCCCGGGTACTCCGGTTTCCTCCCACAGACCAAAGACATGCAGGTGAGGTTAACTGGAGACTCTAAAGTGGCCCTAGGTGTGACTGTGTGTGTGAGTGGTGAAGGGACCGGCACCGGACCGTGGCCGCCTCATCCATCCACGTGGACGCCCTGAATTTCCCTCTGAGGGGCAATACAAAACACAGAAAATACAAATATGGATGTTGCAGATTTATGACAAAGTGGTAACATTACAAGAAAGAAGAAACAATGTTGAAAAATTATAATAAGTTACAAGAAAAAATAAAAATTTGAGAAAAAAGTTGTAGATTTATTAAAAAAAGAAAACATTTTGAGAAAAATAAATTTACAAGAAACGCCAAAATTATGAGAAAAAAACTTGAAAGTTACAAGTAAAAAATAGAGATTTATGAGAAAAAAGTAGATTTATAAGAAAGTCAAATTTAGACAAAAACAGCAGTAAATTTTCTAGGAAATAAGTCAAAATTATGAGGAAAAAATGAAAGTAAAAAAATTAGAAATTTATGAGAAAAAAAGTAAAAAAAATTAGAAAAAAATAGTGAATTTACAAGAAAAAAAATTTTAAAAATAAAAAAATAGAAAATTTACAAGAAAAAGATGCTAATTTATATGAAAGTCAAAAATTGAAAGAAAATTATAGGAAAATTACAAGAAAAAGGTTAAAAAATTATTTTAAAAAAATTGAAAGTCACAAGAAAAAAGTCAGAAATAACAGAGAAAAGTTGAAATTTTGAGAAAAAAGTTGTGAATTTTTAAAACATTTGAAATTTATGCAAAAGTTGTAAATTTACAAGAAAAGTCACAAATTTATGAGAAAATAGTAAAATGTACAGGTCAGAAATATTTGAGAAAAAGGTTGCAAATTTATGACCAAAAATAGTAAATTTACACAAGTAAAAAATTATGATCAAGTTTTAAAAATTTACAAGAAAGTTTGTAGAATTACAAGAAAAAGTTAAAAAATGAAAGTAAAAAGAAAAAAGAAATGCCTCAAAAGGTTTAAATTTTATGACAAAAATTGCAAATTTATCAGAAAAAAGTCACATATTTGTGACAATATAGTAGTAAATGTACAAGGAAAAAGATAAAAATATTTAAGAAAAAAGTTGCAAATTTATGACAAAAAAGTAGTAAATTTACAAGACTCAAAAATTTATGAAAACAAACTTGAAAATTTCAAACATTTGCAAATTTACAAGAAACAACTTGAGAGAAAATTGTAGAGAAGTTACAGTCAAAAAATTATTACAAAATAAAGTTACAACTAAAAAGTCAGCTATGAAAAAACTTGGAAAATTTACAAGAAAAAAATACAAATTCTAAGAAAAAAAGTGAAAACTTTGGGAGAAAAATAGTAAATTTACAAGAAAAAAAGTCAAAAAATGAGGGGAAAAAACTTGACAGTTTACAAGAAAAAAGTCAGAAGTTTGTGAGTGAAAAGTTGCAAATTTGAGGGGAAAAATGAGTTAACTCTTCCCCTAAAAATAGTGCTTTGGGGCCCCCTAGTGGCTTCAGTGAAAACTGCATTAATGTGACAGTAGCCAGCTTGCTTCTCTATATACTGTAGGTTAAAGCCAGTTTATGAAGGAAGTATTTATTGAACAGAATTTACCAGCGTGGGCCTTCGTCCCGCTCTCCTTTGGTCTCGTCTCTTATCGTCTTGCTTCTCTTCATCGTATATTGATCAGTATTCTGAAGACAAAGTGAGATTTTAATCCACAACCTGAATGTACGGTTCAATAAATGCAGATTTTGATGGTGCAACACTGGTCTGGGCTTTTCTTCTGTGGCTCTGCTCCAGCTTCGTTTCGTCGCTGGACATCTGCAGCAACACTGCGGCGGACTTGATCAGTCAGCACTTCGCTGATGTTGATTTCAGACTTTTTCACATCATTTCTGTTTTCTCTTCTTTGACCTTTAAAGATCCCCGATTGTGTTTTTTGGGGTTTCTACTGTAGTGCGTCATGGAGGATTATCATTATTACTGACACCAGTTCTAAGCAGAAATGCATAACAATCTAATCATTTTGCAAATTTTTTCACATAAATTTGCGATTTTTTTCTTGTGAATTTGCAGCGTCCCCCCTCACAATTTTGCTATTTTTTCTTGTTAATTTGTATTTTTTTCTGTAAATTTTCAACTGTTTTCCTCATTAATTTGAAACTTTTCTCTCAAAGATTCACAAGTTTTGTCCTCATAAATTTGTAAATTTCTTTTCCTGTAAATTTTCAACTTTTTTCCTCAAAAAATAGATTTTCCTCTTGCAAATTTGCACCTTTTTCACCAAATAATTTTGCCATTTTTTCTTCTTAATTTGCAAAATTTTTTTTCCTGTATTTTTTTTTTACTATTTTCCTCATAAAATTAAAACTTTTCTTTCAAAGATTCACAACTTTTTTCCTCATAAAATTGCAAATTTCTTTTCCTGTAAATGTTCAACTTCTTTCCTCAAAGATTTGTGATTTTTCTCTTGGAAATTTGCAGCTTTTTTCTTATAATTTTGCTTTTTTATTTTGCAAAAAAAAAAAAAAAAAAAAAATCCCTGTAATTTAAAAAAAAAATTCTTATAAATTTTCAACTTTTTCCTCATAATTCTGTAACGTTTTCTCATAAGTCCTGCGTTTCCTGAGTTTCGCCGTCATGGCTCTGCAGGAGACCAGCGAGACCCACCTGGTGGTCTCTTCTTCGCTAAGGGGGTCACCATCATGCCCAAAGACTTCCAGCTGGCCCGCTGCATCCGCGGAGAGAGAGCTTAGACTTTATGCTGCACATTCACCAGCCATAATGCTCTGCACTGTGTGTCTATATATATATATATATATTTATAGTAATATGGACATATGTTTGCTAGATGTTGTTTTTTCTTGCCTTCTGATTGTTGCTCTGAGTGTTGCTATCCCTGTGCTGTTGCAATCCTGGAATTTCCCCATTGTGGGACTAATAAAGGCTTATCTTATCTTATCTTATCTTAAATCTGTGATTTTTCTCTTGGAAATTTGCAGCTTTTTCCCCGTCAGAATTTTGCATTTTTTCTTTATTTGCAATTTTTCCTGTAATTTAAAAGTTCTCATAAATGTTCAACTTTTTTTCCTCATACATATGATTTTTCTTTTGTATATTTGCAAGTTTTCCTCATAATTTTTCATTTTTTTTCTCGTTAATTTGCAACTTTTTCTTATAAAATTTCAACTTTTTTTCTCATAAATTTGCAATTTTTTGCTGTAAATTTTCAAACATTTTCTCATAAATCTGTGATTTTTCTCTTGGAAATTTGCAACTATTTTGTCATAAATTTACAACTTTTGTCTCATAAGGTTGTGATTTTTTTCCCCTGTAAATTTTTTTTTCTCATTCCTTTGTAACTTTGTTCTTGTAAATTAGCATCATTTATCTGGATGCTGGCTCAATCTTTATTTAAATTGTAATTTTTGACTTTTTAAATTGTTAAATTTGAATCCTTTATCATAGTTTTGCACCTTTATTCTTCCAAATTTTTATCTAATTTACATTTATATGTTCCACGTACCAAAAGCCAGTTTAGAAAGCTTGGGATCAGTCCGCCAAGGTCTCCGCCTTTGACCACCACCTAATCCACATAGCACCGGACCCCCATGATCCCTCCTGTAGGTGGTGAGCCCACTGGAGGTCGGACCCATGTAACTCCTTCGGGCTGAGCCTGGCCGGGTCCCATGGGTGGAAACCCGGCCACCAGATGCTAGCCTTCGAGCCCCTCCCCCAGGCCTGGCTCCAGGACTCCGACTCCGCCAGGGCTGCCCTTTGTCACCGATCCTGTTCATAATTTTTATGGACAGGATTTCTAGGCGCAGCCAGGGAATGGAGGGTGTCATGCTTGGTGACCACAGGATCTCATCTCTGTTGTTTGCAGATGATGATGTCCTGTTGGCTTCATCCAGCAATGACTTACAGCTCTTGCTGGGATGGTTTGCCGCTGAGTGTGAAGGGGCTGGGATGAGAATCAGCACCTCCAAGTCCGAGTCCATGGTCCTCAGCCGGAAAAAGGTGGATTGTCCCCTCTGGGTTGGGGACAGGCTCCTGCCCCAAGTGGAGGAGTTTAAGTATCTTGGGGTCTTGTTCACGAGTGAGGGGAAAATGGAGCGAGAGATCGACAGACGGATTGGAGCAGCATCTGCAGTGATGCGGACGTTGTACCGGTCTGTTGTGGTGAAGAGAGAGCTGAGTTCTAAGGCAAAGCTGTCGATTTACCAGTCAATCTACGTTCTTACTCTCACCTATGGTCACAAGCTTTGGGTAATGACCGAAAGAACAAGATCGCGGATACAAGCGGCTGAAATTGTGGGGAGCGTGAAATAACGAGGCTGAATTATTTCTCAATTCAGGTTTTAATGTAGCTTTCACATCCCCAGCGATCTCTCAAGAACAGAAGAGAGAGAGCTGCATCAGAACCCCCACATTTATACATCAACATCAAAGGAAGAATCACACATCTCTGTCAAACCCCGCATTGACAATAACTCTCCCCCCGAGTCCCTTAGTCATCCGCCTGGCCCCCAGGAGGTCAGGAAGTCCTTTCAGCTCCTTATCACGGTACCTCCGTCCTCTTGCCGTTATCCACAGGCGGTCCAGACATATTGTCCCATCCTAAGACGTGAGGTCAATCCACATATGCAATCCTAAGCATCTCACTTTATACTCATACATATGTAGGCAAAAATACATGAGCCACATAACCCCCCCAAACGTCGAAGAATGGACAATATCTCATATTTCACAAAACATGGCAACATCAACAGCATGATCTACACAACATGATCAAATCATACATCAGTCAGTACGCCGTCTGGGCTTCAAACGTCTTCCAAATCTGCTGTAAGCAGGCCTCGCTGTCCCGGCGGCGCCGTCCTGCAAAAAATCTGCCAACTGAGGAAGAGAATGGTTACTTGATCCCTGCGGGGGCTCCCGGACATGTTCCCTGGGGGGGTCTGCCACGTCGAGGAGCCCTCGCCACCCGTACAGACTCGTCGTTCATCACAAAAGCAGGCTTTAGTCTGTCAATACTAACTGTTTCCTTTCTGTCCCCCAAATCTAGCACAAAATGCTTATCACCTGTTTCCAGCACTCTAAATGGACCATCATATGGCGGGCGGAGGCCTGATCGTAAAGCCTCGTGCCTGACAAAAACAAACTCGGCATTTTTTAAAGCTTTGGGAACGAAAACACACGGAAAAGTGTGATGAACGGGGCCCGGGAGCATGTCTGCTCCCGTGCCACTCAGTGGCCCAAGAGCCGGGGGACGCCCGGGCTCCGGATGCTCTGGTAGGAACTCACCGGGCAGCCTGAGAGGTTGTGCAAAAACTAACTCCGCTGGGGAGGCATTTAAATCCTCCTTGGGCGCCTGGGCTTCAACTGTCTCCCAAATCTGCTGTAAGCTGGCCCCGCCTTGCCTGCGGCGCCTGTCTGCTCCGGCTCTGTTGACTGAGGAAGTGGATGGTTATTTGGTCCCTGCAGGGGCTCCGAGACGCTCCCCTTGAGGGGTCTGCCGCGTCGAGGTGCCCTCGCTACTGGTACAGACTCGTGATTCATCACAAAAGCAGGTTTTAATCTGTCAATACTAATTGTCTCCTTTCTGCCTCCCAAATCTAGCACAAAATGCTTATCCCCCGTCTCCAGCACTCTATATGGCCCATCATATGGCGGTCTGAGGGTTGATCTTATAGCCTCGTGCCTGACAAAAACAAACTCAGCATTTTTTAAAGCTTTGGGAACAAAAACGCGCGGGAAAGCGTGATGAACGGGGCCCGGGAGCATGTCCGCTCCCGTGCCGACTAGTGGCCCAAGAGCCGGTAGAGGGGGTGGCTCCGGGTGCTCTGGTAAAAACTCGCCTGGCAGCCTGAGAGGTTGTGCGAACACTAGCTCCGCCGGGGAGGCATCTAAATCCTCCTTGGGCGCAGAACGCAACCCTAATAAAACCCATGGAAGTTTATTTACCCAATCTGCATCCGTGAGTGACGCTCTGAGGGCTGCCTTTAAAGACCTATGAAAACGCTCGCATAAACCATTGGCCTGAGGGTGATAAGCAGTAGTGCGGTGAATCTTTGCTCCTAATCCGTTGGCCATCGCTGACCAAAGCTCAGAGACAAACTGAGGCCCTCTATCGGACGTAATATCCGACGGAACCCCAAAATGCGCTACCCAGGCCGTTAAAAAAACACGAGCTACCTCCGCGGCCGTTGTCGACGCCAGTGGGACCACTTCCGGCCAGCGTGTGGTTCGGTCCACCATTGTCAAAAGATGCGTGAACCCCTGCGACGACGGTAGGGGGCCCACGAGGTCGACATGCACGTGATCGAACCTCCTGGCCGGAATGCAAAATGGTTCTAAAGGGGCTCTTGTGTGCTTATGGATTTTGGCCCGCTGACAGGACATGCAGGCCTTTGCCCACTCTTTCACGTGCTTGCGCAGGCCTGGCCAAACAAACTTTTCTGCCACCATTTTCACCGAAGCGCGCACTCCCGGGTGCGCCAGCGAGTGGACCGAGTCGAAAACGCGGCGGCGCCACACGGCCGGAACCACCGGGCGTGGACGCCTGGTCGATACGTCACAGATTAAGGGGGGCGTACCGGTTTGCAAACACTTGCTCTCCAGCCTTAACCCTGTTGGTCCAGACTGGAGCGCGCGCACGTCTGCATCTTCCCCCTGCAACGCCGCCATGGCTGCATAATCTATCCCCACGTGAACTGGGGCTGCGTGCGCTCCCGCGCTGCTACTCTGCTGCGCGGTCGCGGTGGCCTGATCTGCCTCTGCGCGCGCCGGTGCCGTGACCGCGCACGAGAGGCAGTCTGCCACTACGTTGAGTTTACCCGCTACATGCCAAATATCAGTGGTAAATTCCGAAATTGCGGCCAGCTGCCTCTGTTGCTGGCCTGACCACGGATCTGAAATTTTGGACATGGCGTACGTGAGCGGCTTGTGGTCCACGAAAGCGGTGAAACGCCGCCCTTCCAGCCAAAACTGGAAGTGGCGAATAGCCAAATGAAGCGCCAACAGCTCCCTGTCAAAAGCGCTGTATTTTCGCTCGGCTTCGCTCAAGGATTTGCTGAAAAAAGCCAGCGGTTGCCAAACTCCGGCAACCTGCTGTTCTATCACGGCCCCTATGGCCACATCTGACGCGTCGGTCGTTAGCGCGATTCGTGCCGATGGGTCAGGGTGGGCCAGGAGCGCAGCGTCAGCCAAGGCTTTTTTCACCTATGTGAACGCGCGCTCCCGCTCAGGGGACCATTCAATAGTATTGGAAGGTTTTTGTTTCTTGAGCGCAGCATATAGTGGCTGCATGAGATGTGCAGCGTGGGGTAGGAAACGGTTATAAAAATTCACCATCCCTAAAAATTCCTGCAATGACTTGACCGTTTGTAGTCGGGGAAAATCTGCCACTGCACGCACTTTATCCGGTAACGGAACCGCCCCTTCTGGGGAGACGCGGTGGCCCAAGAAATCGATCTGCGCGACGCTGAACCGGCACTTGGCGGGGTTAATTATTAAGCCGTGCTCTCCCAACCTCCTAAAGACCACCGTGAGGTGTTTTTCGTGTTCTTCCTCTGAAATACTGGCGACCAAAATGTCGTCGAGGTACACGAACACGAACGGGAGATCGCGTAACACGGCGTCCATCATCCGCTGGAACGTTTGCGCCGCCCCTTTAAAGCCCAAACGGCATGCGTAGAAACTCAAAAAGTCCTAACGGGGTTACTACTGCTGTTTTAGGAATGTCCTCAGGTCGGACTGGAACCTGATGGTAGCCGCGAACCAGGTCTATTTTTGAAAAAATGCGCGCCCCCGCCAGGTGTATTGAAAAATCCTGGATGTGTGGGATGGGGTAGCAATCATGTGCTGTGGCGTTGTTTAGTCTGCGGTAATCACCGCACGGTCTCCAGGAGCCGTCAGCCTTCGGGACCATATGTAGTGGCGAAGCCCATGGGCTTTTCGAACGGCGAATGATGCCCAGCCTCTCTAGGCTGGCGAACTCCTCGCACGCTATGGAGAGCTTGGCAGCATCCAAGCGCCGAGCCTTCGCAAAGACAGGGGGGCCAGTTGTAGTGATAAAATGCTCCACCCCATGTTTTGCGACCGTTGCTGAAAAAGTGGGTACCGTGAGCGCTGGAAACTGGGTGAGGAGTGTGTGGAACTTACCACCTGCTGCGGCGACGTTGGTCTGTACTGGTGGCGGGGACACTCGCGCTGAACAGGGAAGAGAGTAGAAAGAGAGTGCATTTACCAGCCGCCTACTGGCAAGATCAACTAACAGACCATGTGAGCACAGAAAATCAGCACCTAATATGTTGAAACTCACCGCCGCTATGACAAAAGTCCATTCATATGCGCGGCCATGCAAGCGTAAAGACAAAGTCCTTTTCCCGTAGGTGTTGAAGCTGGAGCCGTTTGCCGCCGTTGCTCCGCTACCACGGGGTCCAGCCACCCGGTCAGCATAGGTTGGGGTGATGAAACTCACTTGGGCCCCGGTGTCTATGAGGAACTCCCGCCCGGAGCTCGCATCTGTGATGTAGAGCAGCTTGCTGTTTTTGCCGAGACTCGAAGCTGCTAACGACCCTCGGTCTTGCCGTTTCCCGAACACCTGAAGCTGCATGGCGGCACACACCTGCGTGCCCTCTCGGCGAACCTCCAATGATAAAAACAGAGGTCATCTCCTCCGCTGCGTCGGGGCCGCGCCTCTGCCGCTGAACCATCACCTCCACCGCGTCAAGGCCGCGCCGCTGCCGTTGCTGGCAGGATTGGGTCTGCTGCCTCTGGCTCTCCGCTGCCTTGGGTCGCCGCTGCTGTCGTATGCTCGCCGCAGGCGTCCAGGAGCCTCTCTGCCTCCTGGGCCAGCTCCCGGAAATCTTCCTGGGTCTCACAACGTGCGCTGGCCAGCGTCCCTCTCATGTGCGCCGGGAGGTTAGTTAGGAAGATAAACTGGAAAAGGAAACCATCGTTGTCTGATCCCCTCAGCCACAGCATGTCTTCCATCAGGGCGGTGGGCCTGTGTCCTCCTTGGTCGAGCAGAGCCAGGAGCCTCCTAGCCCTCACTTCAACTGAGGGTGTGAAAAACTTGATGAGGGCAGCTTTCAACCTGCCGTATTTGTCGCGGGCGGGTGGTTGCTGCACCAAGCTCTGCACGCACCGAGCTGTGCGATTGTCGAGCCTAGCGATGACATGGTGGAACTTGGTGTCATCTGCTGTTACCCCTGCGAGCGCGAACTGTGACTCCGCTTGTAGGAACCACGACTGTGGGTTGTCCTGCCAGAATTCTGGCAGTTTGACGGCTACGGCGCTCGCCAGGGCGGACTCCAGCGAGCCCGGAACTCGGAGATCTTCTCCAGGCATTCTCCACGTCGATGGGTCACCAATGTGGGAAGTGCGGAATAAAGAGGCTGAATTGCTTTTTAATTCAGGTTTATTCAAGCATCCATTCCCAGCCTTCTCTCCCAATGAGCAAAAAGAAACTGAGTTACAACCAAGCTTCACTTTTATACAGTTTCACATAAAGGCTTTTCACACAACTGCATCACACAAAGGAGGGGTCACATATCCTCGTCAAAACTCCTTATTGACATTTGTCCCCTGTCCAGCCTTCAGTCCTCCACCTGCCTCCTGGAGTCGGGAAGTCCTTTCATCGCACCCCCGTCCTCTCGTTGTCCCCCGCAGGTGGTCCAGACCTATTGTCCTCTTCGGTCGTGAGGTCAATCCCCATATGTCCTTTTATGCTTAAACATATGTAGGCACAAATACACAGCTACAGAAAGGAAAGTTAAAGTACCAGAGGACTGACCCCCCACTGTAGCTTTCACTACTCACAGTAGCTGTGTGGCCTAGCATCAGAGAAGCGGAGCTAGGCGCCGCCCCATACACCACATGGTGTCCCACATGCTGTGGAAGGGATTAACTTAACCTGGAAAAATGGGTGAAATCAGTGGGGGGGGGGAATTCTAAGTACTGGACCATGGACTTAAAGCTTCTGCATAAATCTGGAGTCAATCAGATCAGAAATGTAAACGCTAGAGTGGCAACAACAGAAAATGTTGAGCAGACAGATGGACGGACAGGTCAAAAACATCATACCCTCTGCATCTCTCTGCATGACGTCTAAAAAGCAGGATGAAAACATGGCTGCTTTTCTTTTTGCTTTGATCAGATCTTCATTCGTCAGTGGATGAGACTGCCTGCTGACACACACAACCAAACAACGCTTGGTGGCTTGAAGAAGGCGTTGACAGTTTGAGCGGTCTGGCACTCGTAGTTTCCCCACAGAAAGACTGCATCCTGTGAACAAGTCTAGATCTCCCTCTAAGGCCTTGATCAAGTCGATGCTGTTTGGCAGCACCCATTCCAAGAGAAACTTAGGGACTCTCACTGCATGTTTGAACCAGAGAAGAGGAGTGTGGCTTATCATGATGTTCAGGCCACAGCAACCGGTTCTTTCCCTGATCTCCCAGTTTGATATGTGGTCACAGAACCCAACATTCAGAAACCTGCAAAGATGGTATGATGGAAGGCGTCTAAGTGGCGTAGCTGCTGCTGTTGTTTTAGAGCGCAAGGGACGCATCCATAGACCAGTGTTGTAATGACTCTGCACTCATAAATTTTCATCTTGGTAGTGAGGGAAATCCCACTGCTCCTCCAGATCTTGTTTAGGGACCCAGATGTTTCTTTATCAAGGGACCCATCACAAGGTATCTGAAATGATTTCCTTCCTCCAGATTTTCATCACTGACTTTGACATCAAGTAACTCAGAGAGAGGCTGTGTGGATGATGTGAATGGAGCTTTCCGATGGGTGTAGTCTTGGTTTTGTTCATGCCAATCTTGCCGCACTTTGTGATGAGTGGTCGTCTCTTGAAGTCCAGTGGGGGAGTTGTCCAGGGCAGCTATGTCAACAGCATAGTCTAGATTGGTAATGAAGACTGTTGAATACCGAGAACTTCTACAATTCTGTAGCAGGAAACCCAGAGAACCAGATTTTTGAACAAAATCATAAATAATATGGTTGAAAAAAATGTGGTGAAAAAATGGTAACCAGAACATCAATGACAGAAGAGGTCATTGCAGCAAGATGGAATTACCCGGGAATGGTCAGATCTCCTGATGGTGGACCTTAAGTCCAGTCTAGATGCAGGCCCCTCTAAAACGAGCTTCAGGTCAAGGTTAATTCAATTCAATTCAACTTTATTTATATAGTGCCATTTCACAACAACAGTCATCTCATAGCACTATCAACTGAAGGGGGGGAACCCCCACAGTTGCAGAAAGACCCCAGCAATCAGGCGATCCCCTGTGAGCAAGCACTTGGCGACGGTGGAGAGGAAAAACTCCCTTTTAACAGGAAGAAACCTCCAGCAGAACCAGGCTCAGGGAGGGGCAGTCATCTGCTGCGACTGGCTGGGGGGTGAGGGGATAGAGAAGAAGAAAAGAACAGACATGTAGAGAGCAAACAGCACGATGGGGACTCAATCTATGGGAGAGAACAAACAAATGTTAATGACCAGCAAAAAAAAAAATATTTCATAGAGAGTGAGGAAAGGAGTGAGGCCCAGTGCATTACTGGAGGTCCCCCAGCTGACTAAACCTATTAGCAGCATAACTAAGGGAGGGTTCAGAAACACATGATCCCTCCCTAATTGTAGGCTATATCAAAAAGGTAGGTTTTAGCCCTGTTCTTAAAAACAGAGATCGAGTCTGACTCCCGAATCCAGATTGGCAGCTGATTCCACAGGAGAGGAGCTTGATAACTGAAGGCTCTGCCTCCCATTGTACTTTTGGAGATTCTAGGTATTACAAGTAATCCTGCATTTTGGGAGCGTAGTGCTCTGTTAGGATGATACGGTAGTATCAGATCTTTTAAATAAAAAGGAGCCTGATTGTTTAAAGCTTTGTAAGTAAGAAGAAGGATTTTAAACTTAATTCTAAACTCTATGGGAAGCCAATGAAGGGAGGCCAGAACCGGAGAGATATGATCTCTCTTTCTAGTACCTGTTAAAACTCTTGCTGCAGCATTTTGGATCAGCTGAAGACTTTTTAAAGATGTTTTAGGACAGCCTGATAATAAAAAATTACAATAATCTAATCTCGAGCTAACAAAAGCGTGGATCAGCTTCTCAGCATCACTCTGAGACAAGATGCTCCTAATCTTGGCAATATTACGCAAATGATAGAAGGCAGTCTTAGAAACAAATTTAATATGTGAATTGAAGGACAAATCCTGATCAAAAATAACTCCAAGGTTCCTCACGGAGCTATTAAGAGAAAGAGTAACTGCATCCAAACTGAAAGTTTGATTTGGAAAGGAATTTCTAAGGTTTTTTGGACCAACAAGAATGACTTCAGTCTTATCTGAATTTAATAGCAGGAAATTACAAAGTCATCCAAGCTTTGATTTCCTTAAGACAGGCTTCTAACTTGGCTAATTGATTACTATCATCTGGCTTCATTGACAGGTATAATTGTGTGTCATCTGCATGACAATGAAAATGTATACAGTGCTTTCTAATAATGTTGCCTAACCGAAGCATATATAAACTAAAAAGAGTAGGGCCTAGCACAAATCCCTGTGGAACTCCATGACTAAGCTTTGAGTTGAAAGAAAACTCATTATTTACATGAACAAACTGGAACCTATCAGATAAATAAGATCTAAACCATTGCAACGAAGTTCCATTAAGTCCAACATAGTGTTCTAATCTATCAAGTAGAATATTATGATCGATAGTATCAAAAGCTGCACTAAGGTCTAAAAGGACAAGTACAGAAACTAGTCCATTATCAGATGCAATGAGGAGGTCGTTAGTGACCTCCGCTAAGGCTGTTTCAGTACTATGATGGATTCTAAACCCAGATTGAAACTCTTCAAGTAAACCATTTCCCTGCAGGTGGTCAAATAATTGCGTAGCAACAACTCTTTCTAAGATTTTTGAAATGAAAGGGAGATTAGAGATTGGTCTATAGTTAGCTAAAGCTCCTGGATCTAGCGTTGGTTTTTTGAGTAAGGGTTTAATTACAGCCGTTTTAAAAGCCTGCGGTACATGGCCTAAAGTTAATGAAGAATTGATTATATGAAGAATAAAGCTACCAATAAGTGGGAAGACTTCTTTAAATAACCTGGTAGGAATAGGGTCTAAAAGACAAGTTGAAGGTTTGGATGAGGAAACTATTTTGTCTAACTCACAAAGGTCGATTGGAGTAAACTCATCAAGACAGACATCAATAGAAGGAGTTGTAGTAGTTACAGTATTTAAGTTAACTGTGGGAAGAATCTGATTGATTTTATCTCTGATGGATGAAATTTTATTATTGAAAAAGTTCATAAAGTCCTGACTAGTAAGCTCTAAGGGGATGCTAGGTTTGACAGAGTCCTGACTCTTTGTCAACCTGGCTACAGTACTGAAAAGAAACCTGGGATTATTCTTGTTCTCTTCTATTAATGCAGAGTAATAATTCGTTCTAGCTTTTCTAAGAGATTTTTTATAAATTAAAAGATGATTTCTCCAAGCTAAATAGATTTCATTTAAATTAGTACAGCGCCATTTTCTTTCTAATTGACGAGTCTTCTGTTTTAAGCTACGAGTTTCTGTGTTGAACCAAGGAGTTAGAAATCTCTGATTAGACTTTTTCTTTTTTAAGGGGGCCACCAAGTCTAGAGTCTGATGTAGAGAAGCTGAAACACTATCCACCATGTTATCAATTACAGAAGGAGCAAGCTGTCTATAGCTTATTTCTGTTGTGTTGACACATGGCATAGAGGAAACAATCTGCATAAATTTGGAAACAGCATCATCTGAGAGGCATCTACTGTAATAATATTTTTCTTTAGGAGCCAAATAGTCAGAAATAGTAAAATCAAAGGTTAACAGACAATGGTCTGACAGTACAGGGTTATGAGGAGACACTACAAGATTTTCTATTTCTATGCCATATGTCAAAACAAGGTCCAATGTATGGTGGAGGTAATGAGTAGAATTTCCTACTTTCTGAGAAAACCCAATCGAGTCTAATATTGAATTGAATGCCACATTAAGGTAGTCACTATCTACATCCACATGTATATTAAAGTCCCCTACTATAATTATTCTATCAGATTTCAGCACTAAATCAGCTAAGAAATCAGCAAATTCGGATAAAAATTCTGAGTAGGTTGATGGGGGACGATAAACTATGGCAAATAAAATTGGGTTTAACCTAAAATTGCTAAAGTGCCCAATACTGAGGACCAGGCCCTCAAAGGAATTATAACATGTTTTTTGCTTTACATTAACTAGTAATTTGGAATGGTAAATTGTTGCTACTCCTCCTCCACGACCAGAACTTCTGGGATTTTGACAGTTTAAATAACCAGAGGGAGTTGATTCATTTAAACCAACATAATCCTCTTGTCCTAACCAAGTCTCTGTAAGGGAAATTAAATCAATCTGATGATCAATTAACAAATCATGGACTAACAGAGACTTGGGAGTTAGAGACCTGATATTTAATAAACCACATTTAATTTTTAAATTATGAGGAGGAACAGAGGCCAAATCATTCAATTTAGAGGCTTTATGTTTAATTTGAGTTTTACCAATATTTTGCTTTATCACTTTGGGATGCTTATACATTATATTTTTATTTACTAATGGCCGTGGACGGGTCGGCAACCTCGACTACGCAGAGCTACTTTGAGAGACTTTTTACCAGCAAAATTGTCATGGAGCCACAAAAATGTCTGAGCCTGAAAAGTGAAGTAAAACAGGAACATTAACAGCACAAACTGGCTTCTTCCTCAGAAAATCACAACTTCTTTCCAAGATTTGAGAGATTTTTGGGGATAAAGTTTCTTCTTACGTACTGGGGCATAGACTGTGTTATGGTTTAATTACAATATCTACAACTATTTATGTCCCTGAACCTGGATTAAAAAACAGAATAAACCAGTAGATTCACTCTTTTTGTCAGTGAGTGCAAAGACAATAAAGTGGAGGCGTTGTAGGAACTCTTGACCATTTAATTCTGATTTAATTACATTTTAAAAAACAGATGAGCAGGTGACATTAGCAGATAGCCGAACTTCCATCTGAATCGAAATGCTTCTGTCGTTTGTGTCGTAACAAAACGAGCCGTTAATCAGTCATGAGACAATGCAGAGACGAGAACTGTACAATAAATACATCATTTACCAGGAGAGAGAAACATTTCTGAGGTGACACTGTTCTGCAGAACGTTAATGTTCAGTGGAAAAAAAAAAAAACACTGATAGAGAAGGCATGGCGTGACATGAAGAGACAAACACTGAGCTTTGACCTCCAGCTGTAGTTACGTACTGCACCTACATGATCGATTCAAGTTTTTAACACCAGAACGAGCCAACAAACAGGAAGTCCATCTGAACTTCCTTTTTACTCCACTGGCTTCCCCTTCTGATTTAGTTTCTCAGGAATCTCACTGAACACATGAGCGCTCGCTAACATTTTTATTTTATTCAGGCCTCAGGCGTGGATTCTGTGTGTGAATCATCATCCCAAACACAAGGCCTCGTGCAGGAGGGGAACAGATTCAGATTAGGACGCCGTCCTCAAAGGGGAAATTCTGATGATGCACCAGTTCTGATGGTGAGATCTAGGAAATCAAACTGTGGTCAAAATGCAGCTTATCAGCGTACAAAGCTCTGAAACTCCAGCTGTGTTTGAACAAAGTGACCACAGACTGTAAATAAAAGTTGGGACGTAGCTTTTAGCTGCTAACTCAAAACTATTGGATATTAAGTCATAATTCTGCAAGTTTTTTTTTTTTAATTTTGACTTAGTGGATGTATATTTTTGCAACACTGCAGTAAATACAAAGTGAAAAGTTGTGAATACTGCCGCCAGAATTAAAAGTAAAACAAAAACTCACCCTGTGGAGGGGTGGGGTTATATTCATAGCCTGTACCTGCTGGGGCAATCCCAAAAACATTGTCATGTTTGGGTTTACAACATAATCCGGCGGTGTACACAGCCGGGAAAATTTCACTGCTTCCTCCAGAAACTGCATCTTAATAACTGCCATTTTCAGCCAAACCAAGGCTGATCGGTGCCCAGTTTGATGAGCTGCTAGCCCTCGTTAGCAGGAGTTCATGGATGGAAACAAACTACAGATATTTTCTCTCAGCTGCAGAGCGCAGCCCCATCTGTCTCAGTTTTTTACCGGAGTGGTGGCTCAGTTAGTAGAGTATCCGCCCCACACCCAGGAGGCCAGGGTTTGAATCCCGGCCAGGTTATGCACCATATAAAAGTGGAACTTCCTGCCGTCCAGCTTGGTGCTCAGCAATAATGGAGCGGAGGAGGGAAATTTGTGGTGGCACAATGGCAGCGACCCCTCTGATTCTAGATGTGATTAACATTGTAGATAACAGAAACATAATTTTGTTCTACTGTACATGATTGGCTGTATGGATTGAATAACAGTAAAGTTGGCTTTACCTTATCCTTCATTTTTGACACTCACTTCCAGTGACTGGCTATGGTGACTAGGGCTAGACAATCTGACCTTAAATCAGCATCACGGTTAACTGACTCTCTCATGTTGGTTGGTATGTCGGTTATTTTTCCATCCTCACTTCTTGCCGACAAGGCTCATAACTAAGCAATATTACACAAGAGTGTGGCAACATATCACTGCGTTGTGGTAGTAAATGAGCATTATGTATTAAATAACAGGCCTATTAAACATTATCCAGTGTTTACAACACATACCTCTTGAGGGTTTCTGGGTTACGTTATATGTGCAGCAGCTAATTAGCCTGTTAGCTGCATTGGGGGAGTCCTTTTTGCACCCATGACTATGTTACCACCACACAGTGATTATGAGTCTCTTATCAGGTTCTTAAATACAGCCTTAGCTTGTCCATTCCCTCTGTAAAACAGCTGAGATGACGCAGATAGCTGTCAGAAGGCTAACAGTGATTTAGCTTCTGCTCCTTTTAGTGTTAGTATCCACACACTTGGCTCACTTTTTCTTGGAATTTTCAGATGAAATAAAGTCAATCATCACATACTATGTAGGTGTTTGCTTTCGTTACAAGCCATCTTTAATTGCTCCGCCTGCTGACTGAGCTGCTTCTGGAATTACATGCCTGCGCCTGTAACTCTGTGGCCGCGTCTTAAAGGGGCAGTACATGGAAAGCTCTCACAAACACGCAGACAACAGTGAGAGCAGAAAAATGAAAAAAAAAAAAAAAAAAGAGCAAAATCCCATCGGTTCTATACCTTGAAAGTCAGTTCCCATTTTATTTTGGTTAATCACCCAGCCCCAATATAAAACACACTTGGTAAGCTAACTCCCTAGTAGCACTGTTACCCTGAGTGTGCAGCTTCTCTGAGACATTAGGCTGGCTAATAGCAGAGCAGTGGGCATTTTTGTAACATACAGGAGCAAACCCGGAAGAGCTACATCGGCTTTTCACAGAAAAAAAAATAATGGAGAAAAAGGCTGTTTTTTTGAGTGAGTGTTTTGATGTTTTCCACCAATCACGACGCGTTTGAGAACATTAAAACCTACAAATCACTATTCTGCAGTGACTGGGACCTCTAATTTTGTCACTCTCAACGTTAAAAAGGCAAAACCATGACAGTGGCCTCAGTGCTCAACTCTAGGTTTTAAAACCAGAAAATGTGGCGACTACGTCAGCATAGATGTAAATGTGTGTGTGTGTGGGGGGGGGGCATGCCCTGCCCAACCTGAAAAAAAAAACAGAATTCCCCCCCCCCCCAATTCATCATAAACCTTTTTTTTAATATCATGTTACATAACAGAATAAAATGCAACTGAAGCACCAATTTTAAATTTGCAACTTTCTTGTAAATTTGCAACTTTTTCTCATAAATTTTTCACCTTTTTCTCAGAAATTTTCCAATTTTTTCTTGTAAATTTGCAACTTTTTTTTCCTTCGTGAATTTGCCATTTTTTCTTCATAAATTCACCACTTTTGTCAAATCTGCAACTTTCTTGTAAACTTGAAACTTTTTCCTTCTAAATTTCTAACATCAATACAAAGGGGAGGTGGGGCTGAAAAGTTCATAGTGGTCAAATTTGACCAAATGTGGGTGATTTTTCAACATAGTCTCCCCTTCAGTCCACACATTTCTTCCATCAGTGTTGAAGCGTTTGGATCCCTGCGGTTGAAAAATAAAACACATTTGGTCAAATTTGACCACTGTGAACTTTGCAGCCCCCCCCCCCCCATATAGACGCTGGTTTAATTTCATTCTGTGTAATTGATTACATTTTCTTTGTTCATGAATCAAGTTTTTATAATGTTTCTGTTTTCAAGGGTTTGAACTCTTCTCTATTACAAACATAGGAGCCCCTAAACACAGCCTTGCGTAGGGCCTGACTACAACAACACCTATACTGCCCCCCTTTATCTTTACTCGAGAAAATATTCTGGTCATCGCCCCCCCAACAGTGAAGTGAAATATCCGCCCATGTACGTCGGTGTTTTAAATACAGTCTATGGAAGGAAAAAAATAGATAAAAGCAGTAGCAGATGGGAAGCAGAATATTTATCAAGCAAGTGTTGGACTTGTCCAAATATTACACTTCCTAAAAAAACAAATCAGAATTTCCCTTTAAAGGAGAGCATTTTTAAACGTTAACAGTTTTTCAAAGGATGATGTCACCATGGAAACAACACAGTGTGCAAGTGAAGCTGACCCAAAATAAAATAATAATAATAATCATAGAGGCACTGGTAAGCAAACAGTCACCTTTTTTTTTTTTGTTTTTAATCCTTTTGTGCTTTGAGGGAGGACTGATTGACTTTTAGGATTAAACGTGGTGATTTTTGGACAGTGGTACCTTCTGTTAGCCATGATGACCTTCACAAAAAAACAGCAAAATAAACAAAGATAATACGTCCCAATAAGGAAATGTAACAGAACACCGTTAACAAAACATTACGAGCTAAATAAGGCATTTTACGCTGAATAATAAACATAATTAAACTAAGGAAAGAAAGAAAAGAATGTATTTGGTGAAGGTTTGGCAAAGCAAAAAGGAGAATAATAATAATAAATTATATGGAGCCACAAACTTGTGACAAGGCAACAACTATGTTTTACCCCCCTCCCCCAAAACGAGAACTGTAACGACGAGACTTCACGACAAAACGTCCAGAAACCGGTTCAACACTCACAAAGAGACGCTGTGCAAAAAATTGGTTTTCTATGAATGAAAAAGAAATAAAAGGTGAAGTGACACAAGAACATCTACCCGCCTCCCCCCCCCCAAAAAAAATGCACCCTGTTGTGACTAAAAACCAGCGATTTGCATCCATGTAACGTACAGTACTGTCTGATTGGGGGGGGGGGGGTTATGAGGGAAAAAAAACACGTCAAGTAATTTCTCTCCACAGAGAAACTAGAAAAGAAATAAAATAAACGGTGCACTTGAAATAAAAACCAGCAATATACAGCCACAGATTTACATATTTAGCATGAACCGTGATTAAAACGCTCGCTGTTTATCATCTGTTCTTCATTCCTAAAAGAAAGAAAAAACAAAGACTCTTCCCCTTCCCAGAACACAGACGTCTGGTGTTGTGAACGAAAAAATGCTACAGGTCATGATTACTTTCTTCTCCTTTGTTTTGGGATTCGAGGAAATTCCCAGGGTTCTATGTTTCTAAAGCCGGCCTCCTGTCGCCCCCCAGTGGCTGCTCTGTGCTCTACACATTAACCTCGTTCTGATCTGATTCGGCCTCATCGTTCTAGGGGTCGGACGGCCTCTAAAAGTGACTTTGTGGCTGGGCTAATAAAAAAATGTTTATGTGGTCTAAAAACAAGGAATTATTCTCACAATTGTTCCTGCTTTATAAAAACAAAAGGATCAGACTTTTTTCTGTTTTTAAAGAATGTGAATTTGTCAGCTCGTGCAGAACTAATCAGCTCAGTGAAGGAGTTATTGCAGAAACTATACAGGAAAATTAAAAACACGGACAACACGGCCCCATCTAAAGTGTTTACAAAGTGAATTTTTAAACATTGTGGCTCAAGTTTCAGGCCTGGTATTTCTGTAATTGTATAATTAATGTTAAAGGTCTCATATTGTGCATTTTTCAGAGATTATTTTTAGGTCTGGCCATCTTTGAGGACACACGTATTACATGTAGCTTTAATGACCAAAAACTATTTCTGTGTTGTTTTACAGCTCAACAAAAAGCTCCACTGAGGTGCTAGAACCCATTGGTCTATAGAGGATTTGCTCGTGATGTGATCGCATGGTAAAGGAAAAAAAACTTTAAATTACAGCACAGTAGAACAATGGTTAGCACTGGTACCTCACAGCTAGAAGGTTCCTGGTTCAAATCTTCAGGCTGGCAGAGGTAGGAATCTTTCTCTGTGGAGATGACATGTTCTCCCTGTGCTGTGTGGGTTCTAAAGGTGTGCTAAGTGGCACGATTACTTGTTAACTCTTGTGAACAGATGCAAATTTGCATCCGAGCGACTTGCAGACAGGCAGAGCTGCCTTCATAACTTCTGCAGCAGCTTTCTACCTGCTGTGGAAACCCCCACAACGCCATCATGTTTAGGTTTACAATGTTACCTGGCGGGGCACACAGCTGGGAAAATGTCACTGCCTCCTCCAGAAACTGCACCTGGGTGACAGTTGTTTATACTGCTAGCCTATTTGCCATCATTAGCACATCCGCAGCAGGAGTATGTGGGTCGATAAACAACAGATGCTCCATTTCAGCTGCAGAGCGCCCTGCAGGTGAGTGGCCAGCTCATTTTCAAATTAGTTTACTCTGTTGATGGCAGAATCTTAAGGCTCATTACTAATGACTGCACAAGTTTGCGTATATATTTGCATTGGGTTCATTAAAAATCGCTTCGCATTTAGTGTGAATGCAAGGGCTCAGATTTCCTCCCACAGTCCTGCAACATTTTTCTTGTAAATGTGCAACTTTTTTCCTCAGACATTTTAAAAAATTTCCTCACACATTAGACACATTTTTATTGTAAATTTGCAACTTTTTTTTCCCTCAGACAATTTCCAACTTTTTTCTTGTAAATTTGTAATTTCCTTCCTCACACATTTAAAACTTCTCATAAATTTACAACATTTTTATTGTAAATTTGCAACTTTTTGTCAAATGTAAAACTTTTTTCTCATAAATTTGCTACTTTATTGTAAATTTGCATTGTTTTTCGTGTTAATTTGTAACTCTTTTCCTCAGACATTTAAAACTTTTTCATAAACTTTCAGTGTTTTTAATTGTAAGTTCGCAACTTTTTCTCATTTTTTTCGCATAAATTTGCAACTTTTTTCTCATAAATGTAAAACTTTTTCTCATAAATTTGCAGCTTTTTATTGTAGCACTGTTTTTTAATGATCTTATTCCTTTTATATGGTTGTATTTTATTATTTTAGCTTGTTCAATGGTTAACTGTATGGTGTTTTTAGAATTTGGTCAGCATTTTGGTCAGCTGCAGTTGTTTTAAATGTGCAATATAAATAAACTTTGACCTGACTAAATAAACTCCGTGAGTGTTCCTCTGTGAACATGTGACCCATGACTGTTACAAGGTTTAAACCCACAGAAACTACTTTACACAATATGAGACCTTTAATTTTGAGTGGGTATAATACTACTGAAGATTTTTTTCCTGATTTGGCAGCATTTTAAATGCACTTAATGTTTTAAATTGTAAAATGCACTGCTGCTGTCTGAATTCTGTTGCACTTTTTGCATATTTAGTTTCACGTTATCCACACTTGTAAGTTTTTTCTTTAGTGTCACGCTTTCTGATTTTTCTAAGCATTGCACGGATAAAACGAAACA
Organism: Pholidichthys leucotaenia; assembly: GCA_020510985.1. Taxonomy (NCBI): domain Eukaryota; kingdom Metazoa; phylum Chordata; class Actinopteri; order Cichliformes; family Pholidichthyidae; genus Pholidichthys; species Pholidichthys leucotaenia. Next base: position 27,428,352 of record CM035837.1, read on the forward strand.
AAAAAGTAGAAAAATTAAAGGAATTAATTTGGTGGCGTGTCAGAACGTAAGATATGCCAGCGCTCCCTGCACCAGATTCTCTGAATTCCCACAACTCTGTGGTGAGAAACTTTTTTTCAGTCACCCTCGTGTCCATGGAAACACGTCGACGCCCGCAGCCACTCCTCCATCTGTCACCTGTAGGGTGTGAGCGTGTGTCTGTGGGGGGTCTCGACTCAGTCTGGATGCAGGATGGAGGGTAACAGGACAGGAGATCGTTTCTTGCACGAGTTTTTTTTTTCTCTGTATACAATGAGGAGTGGAGTGGGCGGGGCCTCCATATATAAACATGAGCGAGCTGAATATAATCGTCATCATAATAAAAGTCTTTACATGGACACTGACTGACAGACACGGCACAAACTTTACACTGTCGCTCAGCTGAGGGAAAAAGGAGCAGAAGGGAGGAGACGGAGGAGGAGCAGGAGGTGTCTGTCTCTCTCAGGCCTCTGCTGTTTTCTCCTCCTCGCCATCCTGTTTCTCCTCCTCTTTCCCCTCTTCTTCTGTGTCCGCCAATCTTTTCTCTATGGCCGCTCCCTCGCTGTGGTTATTGGAGTCCAGACTGTCTGCGTCTCCCTGCTCCGTCAGAGGTGGGTCTGGGTCTGAGGTTGAGGTAGAGGGGATGGAGGGAGACGAGGAGGCGGCTGGGTGGGAGGCACCACCGGCTTTAACTGTACTTTCTTCTTCGTCTCCCATCTTCTCTTTCTCCCTCTCCTCATCCTCCCTCCCTCTCTTCCTTCTCCTCTTGGGGCTGCCCGGGGAGCTGTCGACTGCGCTGGGAGGCATGGCGGGGAGCGCCATGATGCCGCCATGAGGGAGGAACATGTGGGGGTACAGCAGCCCGTGGGACATGCCCGGGATCAGGAAGGGGTTGAAGGTGAGATGGCTGCCGCCGCCGGCCCCCAGATGCGCAGGACTGATGTGCGCCCGACCAGTGGAGGTGATGATGGCCGCCGCTTCCCGTTTGCTGCCCTCTCCTGCTCCTTTCTCCTCCCGGCTCCTCTCCTTTTCCCCACCGGTAGCTGAGGAGGAGGCGCCCTCCCTCTCGGCGGGCGTCGTTGAAGACGGGCTGGCTGCATCAGATGTAGAAGGTGCTGTTGTCGTGGTTACCTTGGCAGCAGACACAGAAGAAGAGGAGGACGTCGGGGAGGAGGAAGCAGGGTGGGGTGGAGGAGGTGGCACCGTGTGGGTCATCATTGTGCCAACGCTGAACAAAGCGTGCTGTGGGATCGCAGCCCCGTGGGGGTGCGGGATGCCATGGAGCATCATGGGCAACATGCTCAACCCATTCTTGGCATCCTCTGCTGATGCGGGGGCTCCGCCGGCCGACACGGCTGCGGGGAATGCGTGGGGGAATCCGGCCGCCATGATTCCCGATATAGGAATGCCAGGAATAGCTCCGCGAAGGTTCTGCATGGCCACCATAGAGTCCATGCTGCTGATTAATCCTCCGTTCATGAACAGAGGAGGAGCGAGGCCCGACGAGGAGGAGTCGGAGACAGAGAGCAGAGGTTTGGGCATCTCACTGCGAGGCCGACGGCCGCGGCGACGTGAGCCCGCATCTCTGTTGACGGGTTCAGTCAGGATCCGAGAGAATTTTCCCTCAGGGAGGAAACCCTGGAGAGGAGGACAGGAAATGATTCAAACTAAATTAGAAGCAAGAAAACTGGTGAAAATCTTGCATAGTGTTGCTTTAATGACAACAAATACTCAAGTGTAGAAGAAAAAAATGGTTTCAAATTTAATAGGAAAAGAAAACACCTCTTCTGGATATGCTAAATTTATGGCAAAGAGATGCAAAATTACAAAAAAAAGTTGCACAAAAAAACCCAGCTAATAATTACTTCTGCTGACAGGTCAGTTTAGGTTCTAAGTCAGGGGTCCGCAACCTGTGGCTGTGCCAGGAGCCAATGGCTCCCTGAGGCCTTGAGAGAAAACTCACAAATTTTCAAACATTTTCAAAAAGAAGCAACACGTTTTTGATTGCACATTCATGAGAAAAATATATAAAAAGCTGAAAACGAGAAAACCTGAAATTTAGGCCAAAAAAATCTCGCAAATTTAGAGAAAATGTTGCAATTTTCTGAGGAAAACAAACCCATGTTTTACAAGAAAAATGTCACCAAATTTCTGGAAAAAAAAAATAGAAATGAACTGGAAAAAGGTTCAAGTTTTATGAGAAAAATATAAGAAATTTATGTTTAAAAAAAAGCTGCAGTTTTACTTGTGAAAGGTAATAAATTTACCAAGAAAAATGAAATGAATGTACAGAATACCTGAAAATCTATGCCAAAATTTGCTACAATTTTATGAGAGAAAAAAAAAAAAACACAAATTTGACAAGAAAAAGTCGCAAAACATCTGCTGAAAAAAGGCAAATTTACCAGAAAACTGTGGCACATTCATATGGGAAAAAAAGCTGCATTTTTACCTGAAAAAAGCAACAAATTTACCTCAAAAAGCAAAATCTATGGAAAAAAGTAATTTCATTGAGGAAAAAAATGACACAAATTTACATCAAAAAATTTTCAATTTTACTCAACAAAGGTATCAAATTTGCAAGGAAAAATATGCCAAAATTATGAAAAAAGCACAACACATTTGTGCCAAAAATATAACAGCCACATAACAAAAGAACCCACCTTCACATGCAACGCCGGGGCAGCTCCAGTTCTGCTGCTATTTCAGGACAACGCCCACAAGTCCCATTCAGACCAGTCACCATAAATATTAATTCATTTGTGTTCTATACAGAGTTCTACTGTAACAATGTCAGACACCTGAGGGAGCATTCAGAGGTAAACTCACCAGACTGACATACTTACAGAGTGTTTGACCACATCGGCCCAGTCTGGAGCCACAAAGTACTCCGAGTTGGCGTCCAACCACCGAGACAGCTCCTTTATTGCAGGAGCCATAGCACCGCCAAGCTGCAAGAGATGGAAATAACACCAGAAAAAAAAAACAAAACTGTTGTATCAAACCAGATTTTGAGATTTCCATGACTGTTCCAACTCACAAACTGCCTGTAACATTTTATATTTGCAGACAACAAATGAGAAGATGAAAACATTACAGGTGTTACCACCACCAAGAAGGGAATCCAGGAATAAAACTGAACCGATTTCCATGAAACTTGAAGGAAGAGTGGCACTTGTGCCAGACTGGACTACTAAATTCTGATGCAGATCCAGATAAATGTGGGGGTTCTACAGCAATTCATTGCTTTTTTAAACATACTATACCTCACAGAGAAGATCCAGTCTGCACCTGTTTGACGACAGTCCCCTCCTGAGCACATCTGCATGTCAATATTCATGTCAATATCACCATAGTCCTGTCCAGTGACAACAGGAAGTCACACGTTTTACACTTTTATGTACTGTTCTAAGCCTGTTTATTATGATTAGGGGTGGGGCAAAAGATTGATTCTGCATATTATCGCCTTATTTGGTACTTGCAATGATGTAACGATGCACATCTTTTTCTTCTTCTTCTTGCTGCTCCCTTTAGGGGTCGCCACAGCAGATCTTCTGTCTCCATCTCACCCTATCCCTTGCATCTTCCTCTGGAACACCAACCCTCTCCATGCCCTCCTTCACTACATCCATGAATCTTCTCTGTGGTCTTCCTCTTTTCCTCCTTCCTGGCAGCTCCATCTTCAACATCTTCTGTCTAATATATCCACTATCCCTCCTCTGCACATGTCCAAACCATCTCAGTGTTGCTTCTCTTCTTTGTCTCCAAACCGCTCAACCTGTGCTGTCCCTCTGATACTCATGTTTAATTTGTCCCTCCCAGTCACTCCCAATGAGAATCTCAGCATTTTCAACTCTGCCACCTCTACCTCTGCCTCCTGTCATTTTGTCAGTGACACCATCTCCAAACCGTACATCATAGCAGGTCTCACTACCATCTTTTAAACCTCCCTTTTCACTTTAGCTGCAATGGTTCCATCACAAATCACTCCTGACACTTGTCTCAACCCAATCCACCCTGCCTGCTCTCTCTTCTTCACCTCTTGAGCACTATCCATTGCTTTGGATGGTTGACCCCAGGTATTTAAACTCATCTACCTTCACTACCTCGACTCCTTGCATCTTCACCGTTACACCTGTCTCCTTCTCATTCCCACATGTATGCTGTCTTGCATCTACTGTCTTTCATTCTTCTTCTCTTCAAGGCTCCACTTCCCACATCCTCTTCCACCTCTACTCTCACTACAGATCAATGTTTTTTGCAAACATCATGGTCCATGGAGATTCCTGCCTGACCTTGTCTGTTAGCCCGTCCATCACCATGGCAAACAAGAAGGGGCTCAGAGCTGATCCCTGATGTAACCCCACCCCCACCTTGAATCCATCTGTTACTCCTACAGCACACCTCACCACTGTCTCACTGTCCTCATGTACTGCATGTCATGCACCCCTCTCGCATACTTCTCTGTCACTTCTGACTTCCTCATACAGTTTTGATGATCATATTAATCAGTGGACAAACAGCCTTGGTAGAGGTATGCACTCTAGTAACAAATGTAACTGTGTGTATTCGGTGCGTCTTTTTTTTTTTTTTTTTTTTTTTTACCCTGCGTCCTGTCCCTCGATGCACAACAGGGACCCTCTCCTCCCCCGTTAAGGAGTTGATGTCCAGCTTGGTGGGATCTTTGCAGCGATGCCTCCTCTGTTTGGGACGTTCCACAAAACTGTGTAACAGACCGGCTCCAGACTGTAGCCCAGAGGGAGAGGAACAACGATCATGAGGATTATGGCACAACTAAATAATACAGAAGAGTATGGGACAGCAGCAAATGAAGGAACACCGTAGTAAACTTACGTGAGTGAACGCGGGCAGATCCATGCTGTAACCCGGATTCTGCCTCAGCCACTCAATCAGACCTTTGCTGGCTGCCTCCCTGTCGATGGCCACAATCTCTGGCTGAGGGGGTGTCTGGGTGGGAGTGGGTGTGGAGGAGGAGGAGGGAGTCTGAGGTCCCGCAGGCCGCTCAGAAGGAGAAGGAGACGGAGAGGAAGTGGAGGAGGAGACTGAGGAGTGGCTGATGGCCTCCACCCGACCCTAAACATGTACACACCAGACACAAAGAGGATTTAACATGTTGAAACCATTTTCCTCCTGACCTTCAACTTTCTTTTCACCCCAGAATGATCGGGGTCAGGTTTCTCTTTCATAATGAACAACAACAACAACAAAAAAAACAAACTAACTGCCCTTACGTTCGTCCTCCCTCCACCCACCTGTGTCTCAGGGAGGTGCAGTCCTCGGCTCTTGGTGAACTCAGAGTACAGAGCCTCCACATTTCTCCTCCTCCCTCTCCTCCTCCTCAATGAATCATCTCCTCTCAGGCTCCCGTTAACTATCTGTCCCGTTACGGGATGGATGAGGCCGGCCTGCAGTATCCCGGCCATGTCGATTCCCACCGAGCCGGGCAGAGGCGCTGTGATGGGGGGCGGCGGCGGCAGCTTATGGCTGCTGCTGGCGCTGTGGGGGCTGACTCCAGGCGCCACCATGGCTTCGTTTGTCCCAATGCTACTTGTGGTGCTTATTTCTCCTGAAGCCTTCGTTAGATCAATGGCCGCTTCCTGCCAACCATTTATCAACAAGGCTCCTGTACGGTGAGAGGGCGGGGCCACCACCGGCATTTTCTCACCGCTGGAGCTTGTGTTGGCAGCTGTGTTGCAGGGCGAAGAAGATTTCCCAGCTAAAACTTTGGCCGCTGCCGCGGCAGCTTCATAGTCGAAAGACCTCCGGCCCCCCGCTCGTTTGAGCTCAGGGAGGAAGGGAGGAGCCACGAGCCTCTCCTGTAAGAGAGGCAAGGAGGTGAGGCGCCAAGCTCCGCGCCCGCATGCGCCGCCCCGCGGCATGTACTGTCAGGGTGGACAGGGTGGGTGAGGGGTAGACAAGAATGGGAGAGAGATGATGACTTTGTTAAACACACATATGGACTGAGACACAACACACAAGCGGCTGTACACCAGACCTGGGTTACAATAAAATCTTCAAATAATTCAGAGCGTGTTTAAGTTTTTAGGAGAGTGGTTTGTCGTCTTTGGAGGCTGCTTCAGGCCTGATGATGAATCAGCATGTTTACCTCTGAAACAAACAGCTAAACCATCTGTTTACTGCGCTATGCTAGCAACAATCACTGTGACTCATTACTCAAACTACAATGTGAGTGTAAATATAAGCATCTGAATTCATAGTCCCTCAAATCTCAGACAGATATGCTGTTATTTTAGATTAGGATTAGCCGCCCAAGTCTAATTTACACATATATATCATTAACAGTTCACATTACAGAGACAGAATACTTCACAGTAAGCAACAAAGCAATGATGTGAACTAGAGGTGCCCAGTGCTCTACACATGAATTAACAATAATAATAGTAGTAGTAGTGATAATAATAATATAATATTTACATGCATTTTACATGCATGATTCATATGTTTTTGCCTTTACTAACACAAATGAATAAAAGCATGCTACAAAACAGCAGATAAAATAGACACCAAGGCTGAAAAAGTAGAAGCCACCAATTTTTAGAAGTCACTGATATTCCATCAACCTGCGTTTTATATGCTGTGGGGGGTCTTCTTCTTGTTATCTTGACACAAGCAAGGGGGCTCCACTGAGAAAAGGTTTGGAACCACTGATTTAATAAACCCAAAATGGTTGAGAGTAGGGCTGGGCAATTAATTAGGAGAAATGTAATTTTAATAAAAAAATAACCGACCCCACCCCATCCCCCCCCAAAAAAATGAAAGAGTCAATTAACTGTGAAGCTGATTTAAGGTCAAATTGCCCAGCCCTAGTCATGAGAAAGAAATGGAGAAGCTGTTTGTGGCGGCACCTTGCATGGCAGCAACCCCTGATTCTACATGTGATTAACATTGTAGATAGGAGAAATGTAATTTCGTTCTACTGTACATGATTGGCTGTATGGACTGAATGACAATTAAATTGGTTTCTTCTTAAAGCTCTGATCACAATGACTAATAACCCATAACAGGGATAAGGACCTGTACTTATATAGCGCTTTTAAACAGTGGGACTGTACTAGTTAGTAAAGGGAGTAAAACCAACAGGTTTTTGGCTTTTATTTCTGAGGTAAAGAGTACTTTGACATGTTTAGAAGCACATAAATAAGAGGAACAACTAGTTATATAAATTGAAGAAACTAAACACGATGATGTGGGATGATGGGAGTTGTCTGCTAGTCATTTAAACAAAAACTAAATACTACCCTGTTATTGTGCGACAGCTGACAACTTTAATTACATGGAAAGTTATCTTTTAAATTGATAAACATATGTGTAACTCGTGGCAAAATTTGATTGGGATCAAAAGATAATTTTGCTCTTGCCATTCATTTCAATGGAGAATTTTTTCAATTTACGGTTCCATATGCGGAAGTAGAAGGGCGACTTAGGCTCTCTATAGGTTTAGACACCTGTGGGACCTCCCATGATGCACTGGGCTTTCACTTCTTTCTTCACTCTCTATATGTCTTGTACCTTTTTTGCTGTTCATTGACATCTGTTTGCTCTCTATCTTAGATTGAGTCACCGTCCTGTTGTGACATATCTCTACATGTCTGTTCTTTTCTTCTTCTCTATTCCCTCACCCCCCCCAAGCCACTCGCAGCAGATAACTGCCCCTCACTGATCCTCGTTCTGCTCAAGGTTTCTTCCTGCTACAAGGGAGTTTTTCCTCTCCACTGTCGCCAAGTGCTGCTCACAGGGAATCGCCTGATTGCTGGCTTTTTTTTTTTGCTGCAATAGTGGGGTATTCCCCTACAGAGAAGACGGTTGTTGTGAAATGGCGCTATATAAATAAAGTTGAACTGAACTGAATTGAAAGTTTTAGCAGTTTAAGCAGTCTGGGCACCACTTTAATGAACCATGGTGTGAGACAAGAGAGATAAATGCTGACAGATGATGTACATACACCGATATGTCCAACAGAGGGAGTTATTCACTTATTCACACGTCACAGGAAGGTTCTCACCTTTGGGAGTCTGGTGAGAGGGGGAGGGATGGGGAACCCCAGACCTGGACTGGCCTGCTGGACCCTGGGCTGGCCCTGGACGGAGCTGGAGGCCGTGGTGGGGAGGAAACCCCCTCGCTGTTGGTGGTGCTGGGCTAAACTGTTGGCCAGACAAGAGCTGGCAGCCAGGGAGGAGGGTGAATCAAACTGCTCGCTGGACGACGGCCATTTCCCCTTCAGGATGGCATGGCAGATGCTGTCCAACCGGTTGATGATGACTCTGTCCTGAAGGGGGCGACACAGACAGGAAATGAGCTAAAGCCCGTGAGCACTGTTTTCTCCAACAGCGGTTGAGTGTCAACAAACTGCATTTATACTAGCATATCTAAGTCTTAACAGTTTAATTAAAATGCAACCACTACGCCAGAGGATTTCTACAGCTGTGTTTAGGTTCATCTGTGGAAGTCATCAATCCACATTTTCACATTAGCAAGCAAGGATGAAGGAGAAAGCTTCAGTGAAGATGGACAAATAATCAGGGTATTTGTGGGCTGCTGGGTGGTACCAATTCTCCACCATCGAAGCTAACATTCAGAGGCTACCTGATGTTGGTTCCTGTCAGTTTCAGAGTCCTTTATCAGCAGAGAAGACAGTACAAAATTTAATAAGAGGACGTGAGAAGGAGGAACAAGCACAGTGTCTAGCTCGCAATACATTACTCTAATGCAACTGTATGACCCATTCTTAATAAACAAACACTGAAAATGTTGAGCAGAATTCATTCCAGAGAATTCTTCGCACATTTTTTTTTTTTTTTTTTACCTTTGGCCACTCAGAGAACGAGTAGAGAGCTTTCTCCTGCAGCAGCTGAGCGATGGCCGGTTCTCTGGTTTCATGGAGGCTGTCGGGAATGTCGCACATGGAAACGGGTGCCGCAAATCTGGGGCTGCCAGCGTAAGTCTCCACCACTGGCACTAAGGACAATAAAAAACAAATTAAACCCCCATAATCCTCATTAAGAGATGTCATCTTGATTTTTTAAGTTGAAGCACAGGTGTTAATATCGAGGCTCAGTGTCCAGATACAGCTCTCCAGACTGGCCCACTATGAAATTTGAGGTTATTAAAATCCTGACCCCCTCTCCTAAATTTTAAGCTTTTTTGTGCACTCATAAATTTGGGACTTTTTGCTCCTAAGTTTGTACCCTTGTTGTAAATTCACAACTTTCCACCCCTCTCATAAATTTATTACTTTTTACCCCAGTCTTGACAATTTGCAATTTTTTTGTCCTCTTGTAAATTTGCAACTTTTCCTCTAAATTTGCAGCTTTTCAAACCTCTCATAAATTTGCAACTTCTTTCATAAATCTCAAAAATTCACAACTTCTTACCTAAATTTGTGACTTTCCAAACCCTTATCAATCCCCCCACAGATTTTCAACTTTTTTGTACCCCCATAAATATTTGTCCCAAGTCTTGAAAATTTAATCTTTTTCTCTAAATTTGAAACTTTTCAGCTCCCTCAAACAGTAAAAACTTTTCCTCCCAGTCTAAAAAATTTGCAACCCCCATGTCTTGTAAATTTGTGACTTTTTTCCTGAGTCTTCATCATTTTGGAAATTTTTCCCAAATTTTGTGACCTTTTTAACAGTTTTGTAAATTTCTGACTTTGTGCCCAAGCCTTGTCAATTTGCAAGTTTTGCCCTAAATTTGTGATTTTTCACCCCCTCGTCAATTTGTGACTCCCTCTTACCTCATACATTTACAACTTTTTTGCCCTCTCATAAATCTGTGACCCCCTCCATCTTATAAACATACAAGTTTTCTCCCCAGTCCTATAAATTTGCAACTTTTTTCTGAAGTTTGGGACTTATCACCCCTCTGGTCAATTAGTTTCCTAAAACTGTTTCTACAGTCTAAATATGCAACTTCACCCTCTCCCCTCATAAATTAACTTTTTCCTATTCTTGTATGTTGCTATTTTTTTTTCCCATTTGTAAACTGTAAACGTGTTTTTCTGCAAACATGTATGATAGATTACCATGCTGGAGAGACTGGATGTTTTCACACCCAACCTGTTTAGTCCAGACTTTGAGAGTTTGCAGTGGGCTTTGGATCAAAATTTTAGGTGAAAAACCTCCAACGAAAGGTCAGGGCCAAAGAGCTGAAATCTGGACCGGCAAAAAGAGGTGGACTCGGTCCGGATCAAACTAAAACATGGTCTGTTTTGTTTAGAGTTTGACAGCAGTTTTCGTTAAGATTCAGACTTTTGGATCAAGCACAGCAAATTAAGACAACCAGTAAGAGGGAAAATGAGCCATGGTAGCACTCAGAGATAGTCAGGTAAAAAAATAATTCAAATGCAGAAACTTATCAGATATTTCTGGAGACGATGCAAAAAAGTTTATGAAAAAAATGGATAAGCAATTCCCCCTGAAAACCATCACAGCTGATGAGAAGGACAAACGTCCTTTTTAATGAAGACTTGGCTTATTCTGGCCTCACTAAACTAGTTCATTGACTAAAAATGATGATCTTCTCCAATTTAAACTTAAAGTACGGTTACCGTAATCAGAAGAAATTAGAGATGGAAACTAAAACTTGGTGCTCCTACATTTGCCCCCCCCCCCCCTTTTTGGGGGATTGTATGTTTTGTTCTATTTTTAAAAAAAATATATACAGATAGAAAATGTTATTGTTTAAAGAGTTTTGGACTGTGTTCTGAATGTAATATATACTATGAAAAATGAATAAAAAACAAAGGTTACAAAAAAAAAGTACGGTTACCAATGTGTCCAGAGCTGCAGAAAACGCCTTGAAGGGTGAGTATCACGTTTGCTAGCTAACAGTCTGTGGTAACAACACAAATGTCACCATGACAACAAGGCGTAGGTACATCATGTAGGGCAGCGTGAAACCAAACCTAACCAGACCAAATGTAGACAATGTAACAAAACCATCAACTCTGAGTCGGCGGATGAGAAGTCAGGGCTTCTCTGCTTAGACTGCTGCCTCCATGACCCAGACAACCAGATAAAAAGTAGAAGATGAATGGATTGATGGATAATATGTATTTTTACTTTACTTTATTATTTTTTCTAATTAAAACAAATTAAATAATAAAATGAATGCCAGCCCCTGGTTTAATGCATTCATTTTCCTGGTAAATTTTCAACTTTTCCTCTGTGAATTTTCAACTTTTTCTCATATAATCTACAATTGTTTTGGTCATAAATTTGTGACACCCCCCCCCCCCCAAAAAAAACCAAACAAAAAAAAACTTTTTTCTTGTAAATTTGCAGTTTTTTCTGATAAATTTTCAACTTTTTCCTCAAAAATTTGTGACTTTTCTCATAAATTTACAACATTTTTGTTCCTCAAAACTGAATGCCAGGCCCTGGCTTTAGTCATTACCCTCTTGTTGGCCCTCATTAAGGCTGAATTTGCCCCCCCCCCCCCAAACTAAACAGATTAGTGTGGTTTTTTAACCTTTTCATTGTAAACTTACCCGGTGAACTTGGCCTCTCTTCCTTCACTTGGTCTTTCAGCACCAGGTTTTCACAGGCGTCTACAAGTCCATCTGCCTGCTCCAGTTTCGGCGTCAAGACTGTGCTGTCGGGCTCCAACAGCTCGTGCTTCATCTCCGCTTTGACTTGAGGTAAAGCGGTAAAGGTAAGGCCCTCCGGTTTCGCCTCGAGTTTTATCTCAGAGCTGTCGGGGTAGCTTGTGAAGTCCAGACCTTCAGGTTTTGTTTCAGGCTTTGTCTCGGTCTTCAGCTTGGCTGGGTCCAGATAAGCAACCAACCCCAGAGCTAAAGGTTTGACTTCAGGCTTGACTTCACTGTCATCAGAGTAGGCTACAAAATGGAGGACTTCTGGTTTGGTGTCCAAGTTCTCAACCTTCATGGGGAAGCTGAGATCTTCAGGTTTTGTCTCCAGTGCTTCAGGTTTAACAGGGTAGTCCAACTGTTCAGCTTTGGTCACAAAGTCTTCAGACTTCACTGGGTAGGTAAAATAATGATCCTGTTTGACTTCAGAGCTATCCGGGCAGTCGTCCTCACCAATCTCTGTTTTGGTTTCCTCCACCTTCATGGGCAGCAGTAAATGTTCTGGCTTCTTCTCATCATCGACATCTGGTGAAAAAGATATTTTAAGGTTGGTCGGCTTTGTGTCTGTGCTGTTTTCAGGTAGAGGGAAAGCCGTTTTGATTTCAGGCTGACCAAGCAGATTGTCTTTGCTTTTCTGCTCAACAGAAAATGTCAGTGTGCTGGTTCTACAGTCTTGGCTTCCATTTGGTGCGTTCATTTCATCGTGCAAATCCTCATAGGGCGCCCGATCCACAGAGACTCTGGCTTTAGCTTCATCTTTCCCAGATGTCTCAGAAAACGGTGCATATTCAGAGTAGATATTCTCTAACTCCATCTGACTGGTTTTGGTGTCCAGTTTCTCCACAGCCTGCTCCTCCTCTGGAACATCAATCAGAGAGACCACCCGCCCCTCTGAGATCTCATCCACTTGATCTGCGAGATCCGAGCAGCCCAGTCGACCGTTGTTTCTGGAATTTTTGCAAAACTCTTCACTTGTATTAGCCATCAGTGATTTAGTGTCCAGAGAATCCTCGTCCTCGGTCTGATACAGAATCATCCCCTCTACCTCCTCCACAGGCTCTTCTATAGACTCGGGACACACCAGGCTGTCCTCCTGTTCCAGGTACGGGTGCTTGTCATTGGGCAAGTCCCCCTTGTGAAGCACTCCGTCAAACTGCCCCTGAAGGCCTTCAGACACCCGGTTTAAAACATCCACAGCCTCATCCTGTTCTGGCTCCATTTCATCCATATCAGACATTTGCATTGGCTGATTTAAGACCTCCAGACTTTGGTCTGAAGCTGAAAGCAAAAAATAAAATGTTATATAGAATGAGGACAAAATTGTCTGTGTCAAATCATTTGGAGAGGTACAAAGGTTTGTCATTTTTTTTTATTACACTGTTAAAATTTTCTCCCTCAACATACCTTGCTGCCGATTACATCCCTCTCTTTGTTTTTCAAAATTCTGCTCCATGGAATCTGCCGACAGGTCTTCCACTTCTTCCTCCTTGTCATTAAACTCAAACCCGGCGTTTCCCTCACAGTCGTCTCCTTCCTCCACAGGATTGGTCAGGCTCTCGGAGTCATCCTGTGGCTCGTGGGCAGTGATGTCAGACAGAGAGAGGGGGGGAGGGGGGACGTAGGACAGAGGGGGGCTTGCTGACAGGTCGGTCTGGTCTGTGCCGGGTTCTTCACGTACACTGATGTCCTGCATGCACAAAGCCAAAAGTGTCAGGGGTTCTCTCGCTGATTCTGGAGTATAAGCAGCAGGTGATTTGAGGGGGGTGAGGGAGGATGCTATCCCCCTTGCTAGCAAAACGACCCAAAATGACCCTCCCAATATGGGAAAAAAACAGAACTGCCCACCAAGAAATGCAAGTTTTTTCTCATAAATCTGCAACTTTTTTGTCATAAAATTGAATTTTTTTATTGTAAATTTGCAGTTTTTTTCTTGTAAATGTTCAATTTTTTCCTGTAATTTCAAACTTTTTTCTCATAGATTTGCAACTTTTTTCTCAGACTTGTCAGGATAGAGGGAAAGATGAATGCAGCAATGTACAGAGACATCCTGGATGAAAACCTGCTCCAGAGCGCTCTTGACCTCAGAATGGGGCAACGGTTCATTGTCCAAAATAGACCTGGTCCACGGTTACCACCAAGTCCCAGTGCGCGCTGAGGACGTACCCAAAACAGCGGTAATAACTCCGTTCGGTCTATTCGAGTTCCTGCGCATGCCATTCGGGTTAAAAGGAGCGGCACAGACGTTCCAGCGCATGATGGATGCAGTGCTGCACGATCTCCCGTTTGTGTTCGTCTACCTGGACGATATCCTGGTAGCCAGCGCGTCCGAAGACGAACACGAAACCCACCTCAAGACGGTTTTCCGGAGGTTGGAGGAGCACGGGTTAATAACCAACCCGGTGAAATGCCAGTTCGGCGTAACAGAGATTGATTTTTTGGGGCACCGCGTCTCTCCAGAAGGAGCGATCCCGCTGCCCGACAAAGTGCGCGCCGTGGCGGAGTTTCCTCGGCCTCAAACGGTCAGAGCGCTACAAGAATTTTTGGGAATGGTGAACTTTTATAACCGTTTCCTTCCCCGCGCGGCGCAGCTCATGCAACCATTGTACGCCGCGCTCAAAAAACAGAAACCCGCGGATAGGGTCGAATGGACCCCGGAGCGAGAGCGGGCGTTCTCGGAAGTTAAAGCAGCCCTGGCAAACGCTGCACTGCTGGCACATCCAGACCCGACAGCCCGCATAGCGCTCACCACCGACGCTTCAGACGTGGCCATAGGGGCTGTCGTGGAGCAGCGCGTCACCGGGGCTTGGCAGCCGCTCGCCTTTTTCAGCAGAACTTTGCGCGACAGTGAACGTAAATACAGCACGTTCGACAGAGAGTTGCTGGCTCTCCACTTGGCCATTCGCCACTTCCAGTTCTGGCTGGAAGGGTGCAGTTTCACCGCGTTTGTGGACCACAAGCCGCTAACATTCGCGATGGCCAAGGTTTCAGAACCGTGGTCGGGCTGGCAGCAGAGACAGCTGGCCGCGATCTCAGAGTTTACTACCGATATTCAGCATGTGTTGGGTAAACTGAATGTAGTGGCGGACTGCCTCTCGCGCGCCGTGGTGGCCCCGGTCTGCGTGGGGATAGATTATGCAGCCATGGCCGCGGAGCAGATTAGCGATGCAGACGTGCGCGCGCTCCAGTCTGGACCAACAGGATTAAGGCTGGACAGCAGGGTGCTGCAAGACGGCACGCCCCCCGTAATCTGCGATGTCTCCACGGGTCGCCCGCGTCCCGTGGTCCTGGCCGCATGGCGCCGCCGCATGTTTGAGTCGGTTCACACTCTGGCGCACCCAGGAGTGCGCGCGTCGGTCAAAATGGTGGGAGAGAAGTTTGTGTGGCCCAGCCTACGCAAACAAGTGAAAGAGTGGGCTGCAGCCTGCGTGGCGTGCCAACGAGCCAAGGTACACAGACACACGAAGGCTCCCTTGAAGCCGTTTCGTATTCTGGCTAAGAGGTTCGACCATGTTCACGTGGACCTCGTGGGCCCCCTCCCGCCATCACAGGGGTGCACGCACCTCCTGACAATGGTGGACTGCACCACGCACTGGCCAGAAGCGGTTCCGCTGGCGGCAACCACGTCCGCAGACGTAGCGCGTGCTTTTTTAACAGCATGGGTGGCGCGTTTTTGGAGTCCCGTCGGACATTACGTCCGACAAGGGCCCTTAATTTGTTTCCGAACTCTGGTCTGCGATGGCCCGCAGCCTGGGTGTTACAATTCACCGCACAACTGCGTACAACCCACAGGCCAATGGGTTATGCAAGCGTTTTCATAGATCACTGAAAGCAGCACTCAGGGTCTCATTGACGGATGCAAATTGGGTAGACAGGCTGCCGTGGGTTTTATTGGGGCTGCGCTCCGTGCCGAAAGAGGATCTAGAAGCTTCCCCGGCAGAGCTCGTTTTTACGCAGCCACTACGGCTGCCCGGGGAATTTCTACCAGATAATCCCGCTCCGGGCAGCACCTCGTCTCAGCTTTTGCAGCGTAGCGCAAACACAGGCACGCTGCCGGGCCCTGCCCACCACAGTTTTCCGCGTGTTTTTGTGCCTAAAACTTTGAAGAGCACGGAGTTCGTGTTTGTCAGACACGATGCCCACCGCCCTCCATTGCGTCCACCCTATGATGGACCGTTCAGAGTGTTGGAAACAGGGGATAAGCATTTTTTGCTAGACTTGAGGGGTAGGAGGGAAAAAATTGGCATAGACAGACTCAAACCCGCTTTCGTTGTGGCGGACGAGCAAGTGCTGTTGGCTAGGGCCCCTCGGCGTGGGAGAGCTCCCCAGGGAAATGATTCTCCAGAGCAGCCACACGGACAGACCGAAGTGCCCCCCTTCCAGCAACCTCCCATCGGCACAACGGCACCGCAGAGGCGGTAAAACCCAGTTACAGCAGATACGGGAGGAGACGGAAGCCCAAACAGCATGTGGACTGATGTTCTGTTGTTCTATCACAGCATGTGAACTGTTATTCTATTGTCCTATCTAATGCTGGGGGGGGGGGGGGGGGGTATTTGTAGCACCTTGGGAGAGTCAGATTTCTAGCATCTCAGACAAGACACAGTGAATAAGATGGGAGACAAAAGAGCAGGAGTCTCCTGGTGAGAGAGCAGGAAGGAGTCAAGGATGTAGGGGGTTGAATGCAGTGTGATGCAAATGTCCTGTTGTGTGTGATGTAAGCCGTGAAACTTAAGAGGAGAGTCTCTGGTAAAAAGTTCAGACTGTTCTGTGCTCGTGAGATGTGAGTGTGAAATAAATCATTTTGAAATGAATCTGCCTGTGATTTCACACACACCACAAGGGTAAAAAAAAAAATCTAAACCTACATGGCCCTGTGTGAAAAAGTGATTCTCCACCCATTAAATCATAAATTAACTGTGGTTTATCATCTTTGGAAAGCTGAGTTCAAAACACCCAGGCCTGATTACTGCCACACCTGTTCTCAATCAAGAAATCACTTAAACAGGACCTGCCTGACAAAGTGAAGTAGACCAAAAGATCCTCAAAAGCTAGACATCATGCTGCGATCCAAAGAAATTCAGGAACAAATGAGAAACAAAGTAACTGGGATCTATCAGTCTGGAAAATGTTATAAAGCAATTTCTAAAGCTTTGGCACTCCAGCAAACCACAGTGAGAGCCATTATCCACAAATGGTGAAAACATGGAACAGTGGTGAACCTTCCCAGGAGTGGCCGGCTGACCAAAATTACCCCAAGAGTGCAGCGACGACTCATCCAAGAGGTCACAAAAGACCCCACAACAACATCCAAAGAACTACAGGCCTCACTTGGCTCAGTTAAGGTCAGTGTTCATGACTCCACCATAAGAAAGCGACCGGGCAAAAATGGCCTGCATGGCAGAGTTCCAAGATGAAAACCACTGCTGAGCAAAAAGAACATAAAGGCCCATCTCAGTTTTGCCAGAAAATATTTTGATGATGACTGACGAGACAGAAGTTGAACTTTTTGGAAGGTGTGTGTCCTATTACAGCCGACGTAAAAGTCACACAACATTTCAGAAAAGGAACATCACACCAACAGTAAAATATGGTGGCAGTAGTGTGATGGTCTGGGGCTGCTTTGCTGCTTCAGGACCTGGAAGACTTGCTGTGGTAAATGGAACCATGAATTCTGCTACCAAAAAATCCTGAAGGAGAATGTCCGGCCATCTGTTTGTGACCTCAAGCTGAAGCACACTTGGGTTCTGCAGCAGGACAATGTTCCAGAACATACCAGCAAGTCCACCTCTGAATGACTTAAGAAAAATGCTGTAAAAGACTCATTGCCAGTTATCGCAAACACTTGATTGCAGTTGTTGGTAAGGGGGGCCCAACCCGTTATTAGGTTTAGAGGGCAATCACTTTTTCACGCAGGGCCATGAAGGTTTGGATTTTTTTTTTACCCTTAATAATAAACACGTTCATTTAAAAACTGCATTTTGTGTTTACTTGTGTTATCTTTGTCTAATATTTAAATTTGTTTGATGATCTGAAACATTTAAGTGTGACAAACATACAAAAAAATGAGAAATCAGGAAGGGGGTAAACACTTTTTCACACCATTGTAAAAATGGGGCCCCCAAACACAATCTTCGATAAGGCCACCTAAAAAGCAAGAAACAAGTCTGATTGTATCAGTTTTATTGGTAATGTGACACTGATAAAAGCCATTAATCATTTAATACTGATAGAGTGACTGAAAGAATAACGTAGCCTGAAAGAAATGTACCTTAAAGTCATGACACAAGCTACTTATAATTTTCCAGCCTTCTTTACTTTATTTTTTTCTCTGGTACCTTCCCTCTTTTATTCTAAAACTCAAATGATACTTTTTTTTTTTTATTTCACCATGTTCCTCTACCGCCTATCCCAGTGGGAAAAAAACAAAACAAAACAAAAATTAAAGTAAAACTGCTTTTTAGATTATTGGTACCTTGAGGGCTATATTAGCAAAGACAATTTCTATAATGGTTTACAGCCGTATTTCATAAGCGGATAATGTTTTTCCCAATAGTGCACCCACCTTAAAGAGCATGTAACTGGAGGACAACGGCTCTACGGGGTCTTCTGCTGATGGATGGGAGGGGGAGGATGAGGGTGGGAGGCCTAAACACTCCTCCAGGGTTCCACCTTCCTCTCCTCTGTCTCCCGCTTGCGTCTCCTCGTCCTCCTCCTCCAGGAAGCCGGTCTCCAGAGCAGAGGGGCCCAAGATGGGATCGGACTCGTTGAACATGTGGTGAGCAGGGCTGGTGTGGTCTGTGCTGTCCCAAGGAGCCTAGAAGGGTGGAGATGGAAGAAAGAAAGAGACGGATGAAGACGTGAATCAATGCAATCATGGACGGATATTTAATTTCACTGTTGGGAAGATGGTAAACAGAATATTTTCTCTGCAGTAAATACTGAGGGGGCACTGTTAAGTACTATTGTAGTCCGTTTCTAGACTTGAAAAGGTTGAAAATTTACAAAAGTCACAAATTTATGAGAAAAAGCTGAAAAAAGTAATGAATTTTACAGACAAAAGTTGTAAATTTACAAGAAAAAAGGTCACAAATTTACCAGAAAAATTTGCAAATTTGTATGAAAAAAGTCACAAATTTACAACAAAAAAGTCACATGACAAAAAAATCACAAATTTGCAAGAAAAAAGTTGCAAATTTATGAGAAAAAAAATGCAAATTTATTAGAAAAAAATCACATTTATGAGAAAAAAGTCACAGATTTATCAGATAAGTCATAAATTTTAAAGAAAAAGTCAAATTTATGAGGGACAAAAGCTACAATTTTATTTGGAAAAAAGTCACAAATTTATGAGAAAAAAGTCACAAATTTACAAGAAAAAAGTAGCAAACTTATTAGATGTCATAAATTTGAAAGAAAAGTCACTAATTTATTAGAAAAAAACACAAATTTGGAAGAAAAAAGCTGCTAATTTATGAGTTTATTAATTTTATGAGTTTTGTGAGAATCGAGAAAAACAGAGGCATAAAAGGATATCTAGTGTTTACCTTTTATGTCTGTTTTTTGGTTGGAAAGAAAATTAATTTTTAAAAAAGAATCCAGGTAATTGCCTCGGAGGAGGAGTGATTTTTCTAAAATCATGTAAGTGTCCAGATCTCCTGACCTTTGACCTGGCAGTGACCTTATGGCAGTGGCTCAGGAGGTAGAGCAGGTCGTCTAATAACTGGATGGTTGGCGGTTCGAATCCCGCTCTCCCCAGATATCCTGCCGTTGTGTCCCTGGGCAAGACACTTCACCCACATTGCCTCCAGTGTCCATAACACTGGGTATGAATGTGTATAAATGTATAAAAATGTTTGGTGGTGGCCGGAAAGGCCGTTGGCGCAGATTGGCTGCCACGTTTCCGTCAGCCGGCCCCAGGGCAGCTGTGGCTGCAGAAGTAGCTGCCACTACCACTGTCTGTCTGGAGTGAATGAATAATGTACCTATTTGTAAAGCGTCTTTGAGTATATATGATATATAAAATCGATGCATTATTATTATTATTATTGAGCACAACTTGGATGCAGACCCTCCTGGGGTTCCTTGTGAGTGAGTTTGGTGACCACTGGGACAATTGCCTAGGAGGAGTAGCAATTTTTCTGAAATCACACAGGGTCCTAAATCTCTTGACCTTTGAACTTGACCATTGGGGAAAATGCCTAGAAAGAGTAGCGATTCCCATGAAATGTGGACAGACGGATGAACAACGGACGCCACTTCGTTGCACTAAAAAAAGCTGCACATGCATGAGAAAAAAGCACTGCATTTATGCTTCGCACTGAATGAGTTTTACTTAGTTCTGTATCATGAGATAGAAATTTTTAGGATGATATTGGAGGGACAATTCTTTCTTTTTTCCAAAGTGGGGGGGTATGTCCCCCTGTCCACCCTTTGATTTACGCCTATGGGTGTAATCAAAAAGGGTAAAAGGAAGCATCCAATTGAGTCCACAACCCCTGCACTCAAAAATATAATGCAAATACTATTTAAACAGCAAAATGCATCTATGAGGATGGGGGCTGAAAAGTTCATAGTGGTCAAATTTGACCAAATGTGGTTCATTTTTCAACCGCAGGGATCCAAGCACTGCAACACTCATGGAAGAAGTGTGTGGACCAAAAGGAAAACTATAATGAAAAATAAACCACATCTGACCAAGTTTGACCACTATGAACTTTTCAGCCCCCCGCCCCTTCCCCTCGTAGATCAGGGGTCTCCAACCAGTCACACCAGGAGTCTTTCTGAGTTGCTCATAACACTGTAAAAAGAATTTATCAGCTACATCCAGGATGTTTATTTTGAAACCAAAAGAAAATGTCAAATTAATGGTGATGTTCATTTTCAGCGCTACCACAGATGTAAAAAGGTTGGAGAGTCCTGAGTTGGTGTCCAAATCACAGTGCAGACCTGTAGCTGATCCAGTTCCACTGATGGTGCCATCAGCCCCGTTTCTTCAGATGAGCCCTGTTCCCCAACGAGCACATCACTCCTTAGTTTGGAATCCAGGTCCGCTCCACCTACACCGTATGAGTTGAGCATGCTTTGACCCCCTGCAGCCGAGTTAAATGGAAAACCGTTTAAGGCGTCTTTGGACGCCTTCCCTCCGTGTAAAGCGTCCGCAGACATGGCATCGTGCTGCAGCCCACCCAGCTCCAAAGTCTCATCCAGAGGGGGACAATCGAGGAAATCTGCCCGCGATCCAGGAACTATTCCCAGACTCGGTGAGGCGGACTCGCAGGTGTCCAGAGGAGGAGGGTGGAGGTGAGGGTGAGAAGACGAGGATGAGGAGGAGGACGGAGAAGGCGCAGATGAAGGTATGGGGTGCTGCTGGTGATGATGGTGGTGGGGATAGTTGGGGGGTTGTGGGGAGTGACGGCCAAGTCCGGAGTCGTACAGACAGCAGTGAGGGTGAGGGAGCTGTGGGTGAGATGAGGACGAAGAGATCCCAGGATGAGCTGCCAAGCCGGTCTGGTGATGATGACTCTGAGGATGAAGATGGCTGGGGTGGCCCCTGACGTAGTTCCTGTGAGTCTCCAGGAAGCTGAGCTGGGGGTCGTTCAGGATGTAAAAGTCTGTGCGGCTCAAGCCGTGGCGTGCTGCCCCGATCAGAAGGTCACGGTCGTGCTTTCCAGACTCCCACCAGACTGGGAGGTAAAGGGAGGGGCGGCACAGCTGTAGGTGGGCCGACAGCAACGGGTGACGGAGAACCTGAGAGAGGAAGAGATTCTGTGAGTGAGGATTAGCCCAAAAGTAAAATTAATCTGCAGTTTTCCTCCTGTAGTAACATTCATTTGAGTGAGGTCAGCTTTAGAGAAGAGTCTAAAGCCACTCATTGACAGCACAGCTAGCCTAGTTAGCTTAGCAGAGCAACTATGGTTTTTATGGTTAAGTCACTTCTAGGCCTTATTCTGGCATATATTGATATATTTGACCAGAATGACCCTGTAATCACACCAACAGACATGTTAGCACATTATTCACATTTCGTGCTGGTGGATCATAACCAGGTTGTAAGACAGAACAGTCACAGGAGTAAGTAATTTATTGAAAACTACATTTAAACTCAAACTGGCTGTTCATCAGCTGACCAAAAGTTTAAGACCATTTTAAAAGTGTCAAAAAAGGACTCAGCAGTGAGTAGCCCCACCGTTCTGGTTGAGTATTTATTTAGGGACAGTGTATGGTTTAAACATAAATGTTGCCATTTGATGATCACTTCAAAAATTCATGTAGTCATGCTTGATGCCAGTGTTTCCAGGAGGCTGGTGGGAACACTGCTCAGTGTGGTGAAGATGGCATCATGAAAGGCATCCATGGTCTGGAACTGACATCAGTTTCTGTAAACTTCCGTTGCCATCCATCCTCAAATTTTCTCAATGGGATTTCGATCAGGGGATGTATGTTTCCCTCATCTAAATCCCACTGAGAATGTTTGGGGATGGATGGCAATGGAAGTTTACAAAAACGGACAACAGTTCCAGACCATGGCTGTCCTTCATGAAGCCATCTTCATCACATAGAGCAACGTTCCCACCAGCCTCCTGGAAACACTTGCATCCATCAATCAATTAATCAATCAATCAATCATATAGCACTTTTCATATAAAAGTTGTAACATAAAGTGCTCCACACGCTGAAATAAAACACAATTAACTCCCCCAGACACCAACACACACAAACTTTCGTCTGTGTGAGGCTTATTTGATTTGATGCTATTTATTTTGAACAAGACAAAAATTAAAAACAAGAATAAAAATATAAAAATTCAAATGCAGTCCGAAAAGGAACAGGATTGAAGCCTAAAGCTTATCTTGTCCTATCCCATCATTAACTAATTAATATACTTATATACCTGCATGCACATATACACATACATACAGTGGTGTGAAAAAGTGTTTGCCCCTTCCTGATTTCTCATTTTTTGTATGTTTGTCACACTTAAATGTTTCAGATCATCAAATAAATTTAAATATGAGCCAAAGATAACACAAGTAAACACAAAATGCAGTTTTCAAATGACGATGTTTATTATTTTTTTTCTTCTTCCCCTTGTCCTGTCAGGCAGCTAGGTCAGCAGAACCAAAATCTTCCCTTATTGTGCCAAAACAGATTTACTTTGCCAGAAGGAACTTTATACAGTACCTATCTATGTAATGTATATTGTTGTAAACTCCTCCTGTAATAACTTATAAGGTGTTTATTATTAAGGAGAAAAAAATCCAAACCCACATGGCCCTGTGTGAAAAAGTGATTGCTCCCCAAACCTAATAACTGGTTGGGCCACACTTAGCAACAACTGCAATCAAGCGTTTGCAATAACTGGCAATGAGTCTTTTACAGCACTGTGGAGGAATTCTGGCCCACTCATCTTTGCAGAGTTGTTGTAAATCAGCCACACTGGAGAGTTTTCAAGCATGAACCACCTTTTTAAGATCATGCCACAGCATCTCAATTGGATTCAAGTCAGGACTTTGACTACGCCTCTCCAAAGTCTTCATTTTGTTTTTCTTAAGCCATTCAAAGGTGGACCTGTTGCTGTGTTTTGGATCATTGTCCTGCTGCAGAACCCAAGTGCACTTCAGCTTGAGATCACGAATAGATGGCCAGACATCCTCCTTCAGGATTTTTTGACAGACAGCAGAATTCATGGTTCCATTTACTACAGCAAATCTTCCAAGTCCTGAAGCAGCAAAACAGCCCCAGATCATCACACTACCACCACCATATTTTACTGTTGGTATGATGTTCCTTTTCTGGAATGCTGTGTTACTTTTACGCCAGATGTAATGGGACACACACCTTCCAAAAAGTTCAACTTTTTTGCTCAGCAGTGGTTTTCGTCTTGGAACTCTGCCATGCAGGCCATTTTTGCCCAGTCTCTTTCTCATAGTGGAGTCATGAACACTGACCTTAACTGAGGCAAGTGAGGCCTTCAGTTCTCTGGGTGTTGTTGTGGGGTCTTTTGTGACCTCTTGGATAAGTCGTTGCTGCGCTCTTGGGGTAATTTTGGTCGGCCGGCCACTCCTGGGAAGGTTCACCACTGTTCCATGTTTTCGCCATTTGTGGATAATGGCTCTCGCTGTGGTTTGCTGAAGTGCCAAAGCTTTAGAAATGGCTTTATAACCTTTTCCAGACTGATAGATCTCAATTACTTTGTTTCTCATTTGTTCCTGAATTTCTTTGGATCGCAGCATGATGTCTAGCTTTTGAGGATCTTTTGGTCTACTTCACTTTGTTAGGCAGGTCCTATTTAAGTGATTTCTTGGTTTATAACAGGTGTGGCAGTAATCAGGCCTGGGTATGACTAAAGAAACTGAACTCAGCTTTCCAAAGATGTGATAAACCACAGTTAATTTATGATTTAATGGGTGGAGAATCACTTTTTCACACAGGGCCATGTAGGTTTGGATTTTTTTTTTACCCTTAATAATAAACATCTTAATTTAAAAACCCCTGCCTCCCGGGTGTGGGGCGGATGCTCTACCAACTGAGCCACCACTCCCGGCCGGGTCATACCAAAGACCATATAAAAATGGTACTTTCTGCCTTCTAGTGTGGTGCTCCGCATAATGGAACGGGGAAAGTAAAAGTTATGCACAGAGCTACCAGAGGACTGACCCCCCACTGTAGCTTTCACTACTTACAGTAGCTGTGTGGCCTAGGGTCAGAGAAACGGAGATGGGCGCCGCCCCATGCGCCTTCATGGCGTGAAGGGAATTAACTAACTAACTTAATTTAAAAACTGCATTTTGTGTTTACTTGTGTTATCGTTGTCTAATATTTAAATTTGTTTGATGATCTGAAACATTTAAGTGTGACAAATATACAAAAAAATGAGAAATCAGGAAGGGGGCAAACACTTTTTCACACCACTGTACATAGATACATTATCATAACAACATTATCAAGCATGCCTAAACAAATTTCTGAAATGATCAACAAGAGTGGGACTACTCACTACAGAGTCCTTTTTTGACACTTTTAGTTCCGTTTTGGGGTTTTGGGGGCTATGGTCTTAAACATTTGACCAGCTGATGAACAGCCTGTTTGTGTTTCAATGCAGTTTTCAATAAATTACCTACTTCCTATTTTTGTCTCTTGCTCCTGCTTTTTCTTTCTGCATTTTGAAGCTGTACTTACAACCTGGTTCCGATCCACCACAGTGAAATGTGAATACTTGTAATTTTTTCACTGGTCTAAAGATTTTGACCAGGAGTTTATCATGTGCTCCGTTTCGGTGAGGATGGACCTGTGATCACACTAACACACTGGTTACTACCCATGAAGGGTCAGCCACCAACAATTGATCATACATCTCATTACAGATGTTATTTTAGCGTATTTTACTATTTTAGTTTAATTTATTATACTTAGGCCAGGACGGCTCCTCCATCAGTGGTTTCTTTTCTCTGTTTTCATTCATTCATTCATCTTCTACCGCTTAATCCTTTTCGGGTCGCGGGGGGGCTGGAGCCTATCCCAGCATCTTTGGGCAAGAGGCAGGGTACACCCTGGACAGATTGCCAGTCCATCGCAGGGCCAACACAGAGAGACAGACAACCATTCACTCTCTCAGTCATACCTAAGGACAATTTAGAATCCCCAGTTTGATGCCAATTAACCTAACTTGCATGTTTTTGGCATGTGGGAGGAAACCGGAGAAATCCTGGAGTAAACCCACGCAGACACGGGGAGAACATGCAAACTCCACACAGATCACTGTTGGTCGGGGGCTGGGATCGAACCCAGGATCCCCCAGCCAAGAGTGAGTTGCTGTGCTGCCGCAGTGCTAACCACTCCGCCACTGCGTTGCCCTTTCTGTTTTCAAACAATTGATAAATAACATTAACTAGAGCATCCATTAACTTCAAAATGAACTTGTATCAAAGCCTTCAAAAGCAATTACTGCACTGCAGATAAATCTTGAAGTAGAGTAAGTGTTTGTAACTTTGCGTGGCATCAGTCAAAATGATCCGTTTTTGCTCTTCAAACGGCCCACCTGCTCTCTGATCTTGCGCAGCAGCTCGATGCGGTACAGCGTCCTCGCCGCTCTCTCTTCTGTCAGCGGCTCCACGACCACGGAGGGATCCACCAAACCTGAGAGCGGGATGGAAGAAGAACAAAAGTGGGAGCGAGAGGAGAAGGAGTGAAATGAAGGAGTGTGTCAATGGAGGCAGTGAAGCGGAAAACAAAGATGCAGAGATAAAAGCAAGAGGATGTCGAGAGTGTGAGAGTCACTGCTGTAATTATCCAGCAACACATGTACAACAGGATCAGATATCGGCTATGAATCTCATCAATTCTGATTTAGATGTTCTTAATCAAAACGCTTTTCAAGTGTGTTCAAAAGACTTCAGAACATTTGTCTGTTAGAAACTCTGCAGGTGGCTTAAGGGTTCTGTTTTTATACAGAAAACACAAAGAAGCTGCTGTACAAGCACAGAGGGCAAAACGGCTTTGGATTTCTTTGTTTTATCCTTCTTTCTTTGTCTTTTGAATTCCTTTGTTTTATTGTGTGATTTCACTTTCACACCACTGTTCAACAGTTATTTTCCCCAGGTGAACTAGGAGAGGAAGGGAAGCAAGGATAGAAATGGTAGCTGGGCTCATGGGGAAGGAATGCAGAACTGGGATGATCGAGGGGTTTCATCTAAAACGATGGGAAGAAAAGGTCACAAATTTATGGGACAAAAGTGCCACATTTTAATGGGAAAAGTCCACACAAATTAATTTTAAAAAACTGTAAAATTTACATGAAAAAGTCACAATTTTAGGAGAAAAAGATGATTTCATGTAAAAAAAAAAAAAAAAAAGTTGTACATTTATGTGGGGGAAAAATAAAAATTTTAAGAGAAGTATTTGTTCAGATATAAGTTATATTGTAGGGACACTAGACACAGCGGGTGGACATCCCTCTCACACCCAGAAGCAGGAAGAGGGGCAGAACAATGGACTGAAGGGGGTAGCCCCCGCCCCCCCTGCCCAAGGAGTAACTAGACAGACAATGAGGGCAGGGGGGTGAATGTACGGTCAAGAAGGTAGCAAATGTTATGTTAATGTGTCACACACAAGCATAATGCACTAGCCCACTAGCCCAGCTCTTTGTGCATACCATTGGGGCTATTTAAGAGAATGCAGAGAGAGTTGAGGAGGATCTCCTACCAGACACTCAGCCCCAGCGGACAACGCTTAGGTCCACCGGCTGTATTTATGTTAGAGGGTCAATAAGAATCTGTGTCGACCTACACTCGTGCCTCGCCTCCACATTCTTCCCTTACACCCTCTACAATATCACTATCACAATATTCAACAACTTTTCAAATTGTATGTTTTCCTAATTTTGTGTAGCCCTAGTCCCTATGTAGCTTCCTTGTTCTGGGCAGGGACACTGAACATGTTGACTATGACCTCAGTCCCAACAGCCAATCACAGGGTGCTTAGCTGTTGGTGTATACAGTTGTGCCGCATGATTTGGTCGTTGGAACTGAGGTCATCATAGTTGCTATAGTTGTGGTCTTTGTAGTGTTGCTATCAAGAACAAAGCTGCTGCACATAATGTAGGTCAAACAGGTTATGGTGGAAGGAGAGATTGCACTAGACTTTTTTTTTTTATTATTATCCGTCATTTTGACAGACAGGGTTGTACAAATTCTGTCATCATTATTATTATCCGTCATTTAAAAATGTTTTAATTAGATCACCCTCAGTATAATCTGTCAAAATGACAGACAGCTTTCAGATTTTTCTATCACTGCTGAAAAAAATTCTGTCAATGAAGGACAATTTTCAGTCAAAGCAACCTCTGGGAGGAAGTGACGGTCACCTGGTCAAAGGTTGAGATACCATCAAAACAATTTTGTGAAAAATTATTTTAAGGTGAAAATCTTACACAATGTTGTTTCAAAGTTCACAAAAACAGCATTACACATAATATAGGTCCTAGAAGACCCAGAGAGGGGCCATTTGGCCTTTTGGGCTAGAAAACCCATAGGGGGACCATCAAGTGGCCACAAGAGGGCTAATGTCTGGGTCTTCTAGTGTTAAGTCTCATCAATAAAAAGCAAATGAATCTTCCCACCAGCAGAGGTCAGTAACTGGGTTTTCTCACTAAGACACTTGAATGACAGCATCAGTCAACAGACTAAATAACATCTTAATCACATCTTATAACTACTGCAAATCCAGGACTTAATTTGTGCAACATCCTGTCGAACAAGATCCAGCACCTCCCATATCAGGACAGGAGCCTCTCTAGTGGGATCCGCCACCTCTTCTCACTATGAAAATATGTAAATAAGTGCTGTCTATTATTTAATGTTATCTGTGTTATTAGTCTTTATTTGTTGCACAAAAAAAATCCCTTATTTACCTTTTATCTGTATTCTGAGTTGGAGTTTAGCAAGGGGGAGGGGTGGGTGGGTAATGGCGCAGGGGACTTCAGGTAACAGTGCGCAGTTTAAATTAGCTCTCAGCATCAAGGAGTAAAGTGAATTGCCAAAAGTCAGGCAAATTAACTGAATTTCTTTAAACTGGCAAAACAGCCGCACTCTAAGGGGGGGGGCGGGGGGAACCTTTTCGGAGTGGACAGCCCTGTGATGTTAGCCTAAATAGACCTGTCGCTAGCAGAGAATAGCGGTGGACGGCCTCTTTTGTTGGCGTCCTGGCTCCAAAGTCATGGATTATAAAAGCTACTGAAAACCACACACTGTATGTCGGAGACACAAAGATTAAATAAAGAAGATGGACAAACTAAGGGCTCTGTGGATAATTTATGGGCTGATATGGAGGCATTAAGGTAAAAGGACTGAGTCTTTGTTGATTATTATTTTGAGGCTGGCTATAATTAATGCTACATTGTGCTGTGTTGTCTGTGTGCTTATTTTAGCGCACAGTTACAGTAAACCCCACAAACTGTGGGTGTGATTGTTTTTTTGGTTTTTTTTTTTTGGGGGGGGGGGTACTGTCCCACTGAGCTGCAGGAACATTGGCCTGTCTGTGTTCCGAGACCTCCAACTTTATAGTTTCAGTATTGTGCAACTTTAAACTCCTCATAAAAAGTTTGGAGACGTTACTTCAATCAATTATTTCTTCACTTTAATAATACCAATTGGTATTGTATTTTACAGTGGGGTAAAAAAGTATTTAGTCAGCCACCAATTGTGCAAGTTCTCCCACTTAAAAGATGAGAGAGGTCTCCAATTTTCATCATAGGTATACCTCAACTATGAGAGACAAAATGAGAAAAAAAAAATCCAGAAAATCACATTGAAGGATTTTTAAAGAATTTATTTGCAAATTATGGTGGAAAATAAGTATTTGGTCAATAACAAAAGTTCATCTCAATACTTTGTTATATACCCTTTGTTGGCACAGAGGTCAAACATTTTCTGTAAGTCTTCACAAGGTTTTCACACACTGTTGCTGGTATTTTGGCCCATTCCTCCATGCAGATCTCTAGAGCAGTGATGTTTTGGGGCTGTCGCTGGGCAACACGGACTTTCAACTCCCTCCAAAGATTTTCTATGGGGTTGAGATCTGGAGACTGGCTAGGCCACTCCAGGACCTTGAAATGCTTCTTACGAAGCCACTCCTTCGCTGCCCGGGCGGTGTGTTTGGGATCATTGTCATGCTGAAAGACCCAGCCACGTTTCATCTTCAATGCCCTTGCTGATGGAAGGAGGTTTTCACTCAAAATCTCACGATACATGGCCCCATTCATTCTTTCCTTTACACGGATCAGTCGTCCTGGTCCCTTTGCAGAAAAACAGCCACAAAGCATGATGTTTCCACCCGCATGCTTCACAATAGGTATGGTGTTCTTTGGATGCAACTCAGCATTCTTTCTCCTCCAAAGATGACAAGTTGAGTTTTTACCAAAAAGTTCTATTTTGGTTTCATCTGACCATATGACATTCTCCCAATCCTCTTCTGGATCATCCAAATGCTCTCTAGCAAACTTCAGACGGGCCTGGACATGTACTGGCTTAAGCAGGTGGACACGTCAGGCACTGCAGGATTTGAGTCCCTGGCGGCATAGTGTGTTACTGATGGTAGCCTTTGTTACTTCGGTCCCAGCTCTCTGCAGGTCATTCACTAGGTCCCCCCGTGTGGTTCTGGGATTTTTGCTCACTGTTCTCGTGATCATTTTGACCCCACGGGGTGAGATCTTGTGTGGAGCCCCAGATCGAGGGAGATTATCAGTGGTCTTGTATGTCTTCCATTTTCTAATAATTGCTCCCACAGTTGATTTCTTCACGCCAAGCTGCTTACCTATTGCAGATTCAGTCTTCCCAGCCTGGTGCAGGTCTACAATTTTGTTTCTGGTGTCCTTTGACAGCTCTTTGGTCTTGGCCAT
Organism: Pholidichthys leucotaenia; assembly: GCA_020510985.1. NCBI lineage: Eukaryota > Metazoa > Chordata > Actinopteri > Cichliformes > Pholidichthyidae > Pholidichthys > Pholidichthys leucotaenia. The sequence continues at coordinate 27,458,393 of CM035837.1, forward strand.
AGTGGAGTTTGGAGTCTGACTGTTTGAGGTTGTGGACAGGTGTCTTTTATACTGATCACGAATTCAAACAGGTGCCATTAATACAGGTAACGAGTGGAGGACAGAGGAGCCTCTTAAAGAAGAAGTTACAGGTCTGTGAGAGCCAGAAATCTTGCTTGTTTGTAGGTGACCAAATACTTATTTTCCACCATAATTTGCAAATAAATTCTTTAAAAATCAGACAATGTGATTTTCTGGATTTTTTTTTTCTCATTTTGTCTCTCATAGTTGAGGTATACCTATGATGAAAATTGGAGACCTCTCTCATCTTTTAAGTGGGAGAACTTGCACAATTGGTGGCTGACTAAATACTTTTTTGCCCCACTGTATATCGCTGGAAAGCCTGATTAGTCACCTTTACAATGAGGTACAGCTTGTAAGGATCATGCATTCATGGAATGAGCGACACAGCTAAAGCTGTGGGTAGTAACTCCCCAAAATCTGCCCCAAAATCTCCCTCCCCAAAATCTGCCCAAATCCCCTGCAATATTCTCCTGTTGGTATCCACTCTTGTTTTGAGCTTTGAGTGCTGCCAGGTGTGTGCCAGTCACAGGTGGAATTGAACACTTGTGGGATCATCTCGGGCGTGCTCTATGTGCTAGAGTGACCAACATAACCGTGCTGGTTGGCCTTCAACAACTCCTGGTTAAGAAATGGGACAGCAAAATGTGACCAGCATGAGAAGTGCCAAACTGTTGTGGCTGTGTATGGATCTTCCACACGTTACCGAGGTCCCAGACACTGTAAAATGAATAAAGTGTAAAAATGGCCAATAAATTTGTGTTGTTTTTCCTCATTACTGTAGGAGAGTGCAATCATCCAATCCCCCAAGCCACTCAAAGCAAGCGCATTGCAGGGGATTTTGCCACATTTTTTAGTGGCGCTACCCACAGGTTTAGCTATGTTGCTCGTTCTACAAATGCACAATCCTTACAAGCTGTACCTCGTTGTAAAGGTGACTAATGAGGCTTTCCGACGACATAAAATACAATACCAATTGGTATTATTAAAGGGGAGATATAATTGACTGAAATACCATTTCCAAACTTTTATTGAGGAGTGTATTTAACCAGGCAAAATAAAGCGAGCCATCTCAGAAACTTTACCTTCTTCTTTCCTGGGTGGAAGCTTACAGGCCGTCCTGCACATGTTGACAAAGGAGTTGAAGTATCGTTCCAAACTCTCATCCGTCTTCCTTTCCAGTCGGGCCAGAGCTCTGAACTGGGACCAGTCAAATGCCTTCCTCTCCGGATCGTACACCACCCCAAATGATGACACTGTGCGGTAAAAGTCTGCTTGCTCTCGACGAGTCCACCTTAAAAAAAAAAAAAAAAGCATAATCACTTGTTTTTTCCTTCGTAAATTTGATTTTTAACATCTGGTACACAGTTGATATCAGCAAAATGTTTACATGAATTCTAGGAAAACTGTTTAAGAAATGATCACCGCATATTTTAGCCAGGGCTGTTTGTAGCTTTTTTGAAGGCCGTGAATGAGATTGTGCTTGTGCACTCGTTTTTTTGTTATACTGGAAGAGTTCACCTCCCCTAAAAAAAAAAAAATAAAAAAATGAAAAAATAAAAAACCAGTAACTACATGAACGCTGCAAATTTACAAGAATAAAGGCATAAATTCCTGAGTATTTTTTTTTTGCTAATTTAGGAGAAAAAACTGCACATTTCTGAGAAAAATCTTTTTTTTCCCACAATATTTTTATTGAACATTTTTGCAAACAAAACACAATCAAACACTAACACTAAAATAATTATTAAAAAAAAAATACTAAAAACACCAACAACCACTAACTAAGGCAGGTCTTCAACAATGCTCCTCTATTTAGTCTAGGCAATCCATTACGTAAGTATGCATACTATGCATTCACCAATTTGGAATTTACAAGGTCCACACACATCATTCACCTTCTTCTTCAAAAGTTATGTTTAAATTCTTTACATAATCAATGAAAGGTCTCCATATATTCTCAAACACAATTTCTTTTGATTTCAGTATGTATGTTATTCTTTCTAATGGAAGGTTTGTTAACATCTGTCTTAACCACTGAGTCACATCTGGTCTATGAGTCTTTTTCCACAATAGTGCAATACATTTTTTGGCGTTAAGCAAACTGATGAATATGATTTGTTTTGAAATTATTTTTTCAATTGTCACCCTCACCTCTTCCCAAAACATTCTAATTTTTCTACATTCCCATAAACAATGAAATAGGGTTCCTTTACTTTCCATACATTTTGTGCACGTATCTGGTATGTTTTTGTTATATCTATTTAATTCCACCGGTGTAACATACATCCGCATTAACCATTTAAAATGTATCAATTTAAGACGTACATTTATTGATTTGGTTTGAGCTTCTGCACAAGCCAATTCCCATTGTTCCTCTGAAATTTCAGTTTGCAGGTCTTCTTTCCAATAATTCAGTCTTTTCTGTGAATTTTCACTTGAGGATAATGTCAGTGAGTTATAAAACTCTGAAATAATACTCTTTCTCTTACTATCTTTCGTCAAGATTTTTTCCAAGGATGAACGAGTAGGTCGGATGAGAGCATTATTTTGATTTGATTGAATAAAGTTCCTAAGCTGAAGATATTTAAAAAAAATGTGTTCTATTAAGATTAAATTTGATCCTCAGTTCTTCAAAAGACATTATGCTATCTGAACCTGACAAATATAAGTCTCGAATCTTTTGAATCCCTTTTAAATTCCATACTTTAAATACAGCATCCACTCTCCCTGGTTTAAAATATTGATTACCCCATATTGGGCTAAATTGTGACAATAAGTGTGAATCTTTTAGATATTTTTTGGTTTCACACCATATTTTGATCATATGCTTTACAAATGGGTTTTTAACTTGCTTCTGTAATTTTTTTGCCGAGTCTGAGTATATGAATATGGGAAGAGGTAAAGGTAAATTGTATGATTCCATTTCAGTCCAGTGAGGGAGATCATTTGATGAAAAATATGTCATAGACCTCAGTTGTGCTGACCAGTAATACAACATAAAGTTTGGACATTTCAGACCTCCACGATCAAATGGTAAATATAGTAAGGACAGACGTAATCTAGCCCTCCTATTGTTCCATATAAATTCCACTAACTTTTTTTTAATTCTTAAGAATAGATCTGAAGGTGGTGGTAAAGGAATGTATTGAAATAAATAAAGCATCTTGTGTAAGATATTACTTTTAAGTATATTAATTCTCCCAATCATCGACATTGGTAGTGACATCCATCTCTGAAGTAACTCATTAATGTCTATCATTAAGGCTTCATAGTTGGCACTGGCGACTAATTCTAGCTTAGGCAAAATTTGAATTCCTAAATATTTAAACTGATTTACAACTTTGGATTGATTTACCTCAGGAGCTGGGTGATTTCTCTGGGTCTCATTTAGCATTAATATTGAAGATTTAGTTTTATTTATTTTATATCCTGATATTTCCCCAAAATTCTTTATTAAATTCAACAAAGTCGGAATTGATTTTTTTAGATTCGACATGAACAAAATTATGTCATCAGCATACAGGGAGATTTTATGTTCTGTTGGTCCTATTTTAATTCCATATATTTGTGGATGTAAACGTACTGCCATCGCTAAAGGTTCAATTGCCATAGTAAACAGTAAAGGTGAAAGTGGACAGCCTTGTCGACATCCTCTATTGATTTTTATTGATTTTGAAATATTGCTGTTTGTTAGGATTTCTGCTGTAGCATTATTGTATAATATCTGAACCCATTTTATGAAATTATTTCCAATTCCAAACCTTTGTAGGACTTCAAAAAGAAAGGGCCATTCAACCCTATCAAAGGCCTTTTCGGCGTCCAATGACAGGAGAGCTGTATCCGGTGCTTCTTTATTAGAATAGATTATATTAAATAGTCTTCTTACATTATGGAAGCCTTGTCTTCCCTTTATAAAGCTATTCTGATCTCGGTTAATAATATTTGGTAATATTTCTTGTAGCCGTCTTGCTAAAATTTTACAGATTATCTTAAGGTCAGCATTTAATAGGCTTATTGGTCTCATATTTTCACATTTATTAGAGAGTTTACCTGGTTTTGGCAACAGTATAATTAAGGCATTATTCATGTATGGTGGTAAATTACTATTTTGAAATGCTTCTAAAACCATTTCCAAAAAAGGTTTTATTAATTTATTCTTAAATTTTTTATAGAGGTCAACTGGAAGACCATCTGGTCCTGCACTTTTTCCTGATTTCATATCATCAATGGCTAGCCCAACTTCTTCTTGACTAATTTTAGACTCCAGTATCTCCCTGTTTTCATTTGGAATACAAGGTATAGATAATTCGTCCAAAAACCCATTTAGTTTTGTTAAGTCAGTTTCATTTTATGTATCATATAGTTTTTCATAATAATCTCTAAAGGCACTGTTAATTTCTAAAGGATCTACAACTGCCTGTCCGTTACTTATAATACTGGTAATTGGTGTTTTAACTTCTAATTGTTTAATCTGCCATGCCAATAATTTCCCTGATTTTTCACCTTGTTCATAAAAAGATTGCTTCAATCTTAGAAGACTCGAGGCAGCTCTATTCCCTGATTTTTTGTCATATTCAGCTCTCAGAATCAGTAATTCGTTCTCTAACTTTGGGTCACTTCCTGCATACACTTTTTCTTGGAGAATTTTTATTTTATGTTCCAATTGGACTCTCTCCTCTCGAGTCTTCTTAGATTTTGAACCTGTATAACTAATAATATGCCCCCTAATAAAAGCTTTGAAAGCCTCCCACTTTATACATGCTGATGTTTGTGTAGTATTGATATCAAAGAACTCATCTATCTGTTTTTCTATGTACTTGACAAATTCCTCATCCTGAAGCCACTTATGCTGAAATTGCCACCTACCTGGTTCCTTTGTCAATTTCTTATCTACATATATTAGACAGCAGGGTGCATGATCAGAGATCACGATGTTATCATAGAAACAGTTTTGAATCTTGGACCTTAATTCTGTGGAGATCAAAAAACAGTCAATACGTGAGAATGTCTTGTAGGTATTAGAATAACAAGAGTAGGCTTTAACTTGCGGTTTTATTTCTCTCCATATGTCTAGCAATCTCAATTCTTTCATAAAATGATTAATGATCATCCTGCATCCATTGTGCGTACAGTCCAGTCCTGTTGATCTAACTATACTGGGATTCAATGTACAATTAAAATCCCCTGCTATTATATGCTGCCCTGTAAGTGATGATAAAATACGAAATAAATTAGCAAAGAAGTTTTGATCATCTATATTGGGACCGTATAGGTTCACCAGATTTATATTTTCTAATAACAAAGATCCTTGAATGATTAGGTATCTTCCTAATTTGTCTCCAATTACATTTTTCACTTGAAATGGGACTGTTTTGTGTGTGAGAGTCATAACTCCCCTGGCTGGAGATGAAAATGATGAGGTGAATACACTTCCCTGCCATCTTTTTTTAATTCTTTTAACATCCTCCTCTATTAGATGAGTTTCTTGTAAAAACACAATTTTTGAACCTATGTGTTTTATTTTATTCATAACTTGTTTAAGTTTTTTTAAATTTTGTAGACCTCTGCAATTCCATGAAGTTAAATTCATGGCCAGGTAGACGGAGGCAGGCGCCGGCGATAGACGGCGGTGATCTGCGGAGCTGAGCAGCGTCACTCGGAGGAGAAGCTGCGCAGGAGCGGCGGGTCCAGTAGTGACCGAGCTAGTTGAGGCCTAGCCGGATTCTCTGCTTATTTCTATCCACAGGTCAGTAAAATGCCACCCAAAAAAGAGGAAATGGAAGAAATTAAAAAAACTCTGAACTTTGTGTTAGATGAACTGGCCAAAGTGACTAGCCAGCAGGACAAAATATTAGACCTAATACAGGAGGTACAAGCCCTACATTCAATAATAAAAGAAAAAGACCAAAAAATTATGGACCTGGAGCAACACGGGCGCCTTTTGGAGCAACGCGTTGAGGATCTTGAACAAGGTTCTCGCATTGATGACATAGTTATAAGTGGACTAGACATCAGATATCAGTCGTACGCCCATGCCGCTACAGGACTGAGTGGTGAACATGCTTCCATAAGTGAATCAATGTCCTTAGAAAACCAAGTGCTTCAGTTCCTTAATGATAAAGACATTAAGGTAGAAGCCAATGCGATCTCAGCCTGTTATGCTTTACCGAAGAAAGATAACAAAACAAAGAAATCAATTGTGATGCGCTTTGTGAACAGGAGGGTGAAAAATGACATACTGAGGCAGGCCAAAAAAAAACTAAAGGAAACTCAAGTTTACCTAAATGAACACCTGACAAAAAAAAACCGCTGAATTAGCACGGCAGGCACGGATGCTAAAGAAACATAATAAGATACAGTCAACCTGGACAAGAAATTGTAGAATTTGGATTAAACTAAATGGAACACCTGAGCAAGCAAAAAGTATAATGATCAGAGATGCTACTGACTTAGATAAATACAAATGAACACTGACTATGAAACACAGAGTGAGGAAACTCAAACTCTAAAAATATGCCACTATGCTGAACATAAACCACAAGAGATGGAGAATGATATTGATCCTGATAACCACTTTTTCAATAATATTCATAACCACTGTGAATATTACACTGAAAAGCAATTCAAAAGTCAAGTGCAATTAGATGGTAAACTGTCAATAATACACTTCAATAGCAGAAGTCTTAACAAAAACTTCTCACAGATTCAGGACTATTTAAAACAGCTAAACAGAAAATTCACAGCTATAGCAGTCTCTGAAACCTGGCTTAATGCAGACCAGGCTCCCCTGATGGCAATAGAGGGATATCAGATGTTTAACATTAACAGATCTCAAAAAAAGGGTGGTGGTGTTGCACTGTATATTGATGACCTATATAGATGTAAGCTTGTAAATGAAATGTCCTCAGCACTACCAGGGATTCTGGAATGTGTTACTGTTGAGATTGACCTAGACAAAACAAAAAATCTAATCATAAGCTGCATATACAGAACGCCGGGAACTTGCATTGAGACATTCAGAGATAAATTAGTCGAGCTGTACAATATTACTAGTAAGAAAATGGTAGCAATTTGTGGAGATTTCAATATTGATCTACTTAATCCACATCAACAAAATGTAGTTACAGAGTTCATGAACTCTATGTACAGCATGAGTCTATATCCCACAATAACACATCCCAGTAGAATCACAGCTCACTCTGCTACACTTATTGACAACCTGTTTGTCAATGCTCTTGACAAGAAAATAGAAAGTGGATTATTGATAAATGATATAAGCGACCACTTGCCAATCTTTGCACTTATCCATGGCCACACGGGGCCCAACCCAGAAAAAATCTCAAAATCGTTCAGACACAAATCACCAAACGCAATCAGTTCTTTTAAAGAGGACTTGCTGAAGCAAGACTGGACAGAAGTCTATGTATCAGATGTAAATGAAGCCTATGACACATTTACAAACATTGTAACCACTCTTTATGAAAAAAACTGCCCATTAGTTAAAAAAAAGCTTAAACACAAATTTACTGACAAACCATGGCTAACCAAAGGACTACAAAAGGCGTGTAAAAAGAAAAATTTATTATATAAAGCTTTCATAAAGAAAAGGACAAAAGAAGCAGAGCAGCGGTATAAAACATACAAAAATAAGTTAACATATATAATAAGATGTAGTAAAAGAGACTATTACAGTAAAGAACTGGAAAAAAACAAAGACAATATTAAAAATACATGGACAATAATCAACAGTATCCTTGGAAATAGATACAGCAGCACGTTACCAATGTAACGTGCTGCTGGACATGGCGACGTCCCACCGGGAGATTCGAACTCACGCCTCCCGCTCCGGAGTCCCGCACCCTACCTGTGTCGCCAATAGGGTCAACCCACTTGGCAAGCCAAGTAGGGTGCTCATATTGAGTTCGCTACACTACTCCCCTCTGGTTCTCGACATCGTCCCGATGTCAGCGCCCCATTACTGCTTTGGACAGGAGATCCCACTTCTGACACCAATGTAACGTGCTGCTCGACATGGCGACGTCCCACCGGGAGATTCGAACTCACGCCTCCCGCTCCGGTGTCCCGCACCCTACCTGTGTCGCCAATAGGGTCAACCCACTTTTGGTGTACAAGGGGCGCTGCTGAAGTCATTCTATGACACGGTGGTGGCATCAGCCATCACTTTTGGAGTGGTCTGCTGGGGCAGTGGCATTACTGCAGCCGATAGGAAGAGACTGAACAAACTGATTAAGAAAGCTAGCTCTGTCCTGGGGCAACGCCTTGATCCGATGGAGGAGATAGGAGAGAGAAGGACGGTGGCTAAACTGTCATCTCTGCTGGAGTCCGAGTTCCACCCTATGCAGGACATACTGGATGCACTGAGGAGCTCATTTAGCAGCAGACTACATCATCCCAGGTGCACAACCGAGAGGTTTCGTAGGTCCTTCCTACCAACGGCTGTCAGACTGTACAACCTAAGCAGGGCTGCTCGCAGAGATAGCAAAAAGACGTAACAAACTAATAGTTTTTTTTTTTTTTTTTTTTTTGAATGCAAAAGATGCAATAGACTTACACAATGGTCCTCTCCGGCATACAACTAGGAACATACCGGTCGCTATGGAGGGTGAGAATATGTATGGGCACATAATCATACCATGTAGGATAACTAAATAGACGGTTATGCTGTTTCATCCCACCTAGCAACAATGCTCTGCACTGTGTGTGTTTGTATATTTACATGTTTATTCCATCTAGCTACAATGCTCTGCACTGGGTGTGTTTATATTTATATATCTATATATTTATTCCATCTAGCTACAATGCTCCGCACTGTGTTTTTATATATCTACATATTATTCCATCTAGCTACATTGCTCCGCACTGTGTGTGTTTATATACTTGCATATTTATTCCACCTAGCTGCAATGCTCCATACTGTGGGTGTTTATATATTTACATATTTATTCCATCTAGCTACAATGCTCTGCACTGTGTGTTCATATATTCATATATTTATTCCATCCAGCTACAATGCTCTGCACTGTGTGTCTGTGTGTGTGTGTGTGTATATATATATTTTATAGTAATTTGTACATATGTATATTAGCTGCTCTTGCTTGCTTGTTTTTTTTTTTTTTTTTTTTTTTTTCTTGCCTTCTGATTGTTGCTCTGAGTGTTGCTATCCCTGTGCTGTTGCAATCCTGGAATTTCCCCGTTGTGGGACTAATAAAGGCTTATCTTATCTTATCTTATCTTAAATACCAGCTACCCAACTAACACTCCAAAAAATAATAAATCGACTCCGAATGTGAATATAGCTTCACCTGCAGATGAATTTAATAATTTTTTTGTTAACATTGGACCTAAACTGGCCCGAGAAATACCCACTACGGTGCCAACAGGTGATTCAATATGCAATAACACTGCTGTAAAAGACACCATCTTCATAAAGAACACAGACGAAAGAGAGGTCATTGAAATTGTTAAATCGTTCAAAAGTAAAACATCTACTGACTGCAATGGTATTGATATGCTACTAGTCAAAACTGTTGTCGAATGCATAGTGAAACCACTGACGTATATCTGTAACCTGTCTCTCCAATCAGGTATATTTCCCAATGCAATGAAAATAGCTAAAGTAATTCCGATTTACAAGACAGGCGACAGAGGGGAACTCTCCAACTACAGACCAATTTCACTATTACCGCAATTTTCCAAGATACTTGAAAAAATATTCTATGAGAGAATTGACAACTTCATACTGAAGAATGATTTATTGTGTGAGCAGCAATATGGGTTCAGACACAAAAGGACAACAGCATATGCCTTAATGGAATTTACAGAAAAAATATCAACAGCCATTGAAAATAAAGAGTATTCAGTTGGAGTATTCCTGGATCTTAAAAAAGCATTTGATACAGTAGATCACAATCTATTATTAAAGAAACTACAAAATTGTGGTATCAGAGGGGTAGCACTGTCCTGGTTAAGAAGTTACTTAAAGAATAGATATCAGTTTGTATGTGTTAACAACAAAAACTCAGAGCTACTGAAGGTCACCTGTGGAGTCCCACAGGGTTCAGTTTTGGGACCATTATTATTCAATATGTATATAAATGATATATGTAAAGTTTCAGAAAAAATGGACTTAATATTGTTTGCTGATGACACTAACCTGCTATGCAGTGGAAACAACTTGGAACAACTTCTGGATACACTCGGAAAGGAATTAGGAAAGCTGAAACTGTGGTTTGATTCAAACAAATTAACGCTCAATTTAAGCAAGACAAAATTTATAGTCTTTAACAACCATCACAACTACCCAGTACCCAAACTCAGTGTAAATGGTGTAGAGATTGAAAGGGTATCCGAAACTAAATTCCTTGGAGTAATAATTGATAACAAACTGTGTTGGAAGCCACATATTAATTATATAAAAGGTAAAGTATCCAAATCAATTGCAATATTACACAGAGTGAAAAATTTGCTGAATCAACCCACACTATACACCTTGTATCATTCATTAATACTCCCATACATGACATATTGTAATGAAGTATGGGGAAATACATATAAAACAAACATATATCCACTCTTTATGCTTCAAAAGAGAGCTATTAGAATAATCAACAAAGCAGCTTACAGGGAACCAACAAACCCACTTTTTCTTAAACAAAAAACTCTCAAGTTGAAAGATCTGATCGACTTTAAAACCGCAATAATAATGTTCAAAGTGAAGAATCTATCACTGCCCGCAAATATCCAAAAGTTGTTCCAAACAAGGGAGAAACGATATCACTTCAGAGGAACATGTATATTTCAAAAGCCTACAGTGAGAACAACTACCAAGCAACACTGTATTTCAGTGCAAGGTGTCAGATTATGGAACGATTTTGGACCTGAATTAAAATCATGTACAAAGCTTGGACAATTTAAACAAAAACTAAAGGAAGAAATACTCCAAACATATTTACAAGACGACATGTAAACTCACATAAGGATTGACATATCCAGCCTGTGTTGTGTTATAGCTTAGTTTTTCTTTTTTCTCTGTGACACTATGTCTTAGATTTGTTTTTGAATAGTAACCGCTTAACTTAGACTAGCTCAGTTTTCTTTTCTCTCAGTCATATTTTGTCTTAGCCTTGTTTTAAATTGTAATCGCTCTTGTCTTGTTTTCTCTTTTTTCTCCTTTGAATTCTTGGATGGAATATGGGTGGGCAATATAAGCTGCGGCTTCAGCCATCACCCATTTCGGATAACTCACGTGGAATTGTATAGTAGAAGGAGTCTTTGTCTAATTTGACCTTGTTGTTATATTATACAGTTTCTTTTAACCTGTAATGTACTATCCGAAATAAATAAATTCATTCATTCATTCATTCATTCAAATTAAGATTAACGCTTTAGTCTATGATCAATAAGGAGTTTGGGATTACCTCGCAATGTAAACATGCTCACACAGAGAAGCAAAAACATGAGTGGTTCAACATTCATCCTACAAACTACACACAAACAAATTTCCCCTTCCCACATTCGTGGTAATCCCCCCAAAATAAAAATAAAAATTCCGTCTCCCACTATAGCCATTGACTGCTCCTCACTCACAAGGATCAGGCAAAACCATTCTTTCTTTCTCCTCTCAATCACCCTGACTCTACTGCTTTTAATGACATAACATTAACTCTCTTCTGTAGTTTTCCAACTTAACTCCAAAATTTTATAGCAACTTTGTACATCATAGTTTTGTTTTTGTTTTTTTTAATTCAATACAATCTGTATTTTGTGAACTTGCTATATGCTTCAGATCAGTCAGATGCCTGTGCAAATGCTTAAATATTCTACCTTATATCTTATTCATGCTTCATGCTTAGCTCCCACCAGTCTCCTCTTGGATCTTCTTGATGAGCTCCTGCGCCTCTTCTGGGGTCTTGAAGGTGTGGGTTCTCCCTTTATACGTGACCAGCAGTCTTGCAGGAAAAATCACTCCATGACGAATCCCAAGGTTGCGCAGCTCTTTATGGGCGGGGTCAAACTGTTTCCTTAATTGTTGGATTCCTGTGGCCAAATCTGGGTAGAACCACACCTGCTGATCCTGGTATTTTATTTCTCCTTTGGCCCGCGCCGCGTTGGAGATAATCATCCTGTCTCTGTAGTTGAGGAACTTCATAATTAGGGTCCTCGGTGCTGCCTTATTATCTCTCTGTGGGCCAATTCGGTGAGCGCTTTCCAGAACGACTGATGAATGCAGCTCCGCGTTGTTCAGCACTTCTGGAATCCACTTTTCCAATAAGGAACATGAGTCCCGCCCCTCCGTACCCTCAGGAAGACCCACCAGCCTCAGGTTGTTCCGTCTTGACCGGGATTCTAAATCCAGGACGTTATCTTCCAGACGTTTATTATTTAATTCCAATGTGCGCACCTTTAATTGTAGGCTGGTGACGTCATTCTCAGCGCTGGAAATTCGGAGCTCCACCTGCGTTACACGTTCCATACAATCGCTTAATTCCTTTCTCAAACCCTCTATCACTGTTATAATCCCATTAAACTTAGCAGAGAAGTCTGCTCTCATTGAGCCAATGGCAGCAAGCACCGCACCTGTGCCGTCGTCAGCAGTCACCGCTCCTCCGTTAGCTTGCTCTGCCATAGGTGGGGGTTTTTCTGCTGCGTCACGGATGTGAAAGTCCGTTAATTTGGACTGTTTCGGCGGTTCACTTTTTCCTCCACCTGATTTCCCAGCCTTAGGCTTTACCGGCATATCCTCGCCCAAACGCTGGGATAGTTTTGTTCCAATTGAGAGAGTTATTTGTCGATTTTTTTTATCTTTAGGAACAGAGCAGAGGGAAGCACGTCCTCCTACGTGGCGGCCATGACCGCAAGTCCAGAAAAATCTTTAAAATTTACAAAAAAGTCAGAAGTTTATGAGAAAAAAGATGAAAATTTAGGAGAAGAAAGTTGAAGGTGAAATTGTAGCTTGGTGCCCTCTGCATTTGTGTACTCGGCTTCTAAGCCAGAAACGGCCCTGATTTCAGCCTATACCAGGGGTCAGCAACCTCTACTGCTCAGGCATTTTGAGAGATTTTTGACCAGCAAAATCTGCATGGAGCTACAAAAATTATGAGCAAAAATATTTAAGGTAAAACAGCAATGTTATACCAAACTACCCTGATACAATCAATATTAAAATGTTGATCCTCATAAAAATACAACTTTTTTTCCAAAATTTGTGAAATTTTTGGTATAAATTTTCTGGTTTTCTAATAGATTTGTTATATTTTTCTTTGAAAATGTGTCACTTTTTCAGGTAAAATTGAAGGATTTGTTTTCCTTGTAAAAATGCAATGTTTCCAGTAAATTTAGGTTGGCTTTTTTTTTTCCCCCAGAAATTTTGTGATTTTTTTTTTTCTTGTAAATTTGCAAGTGTTTTTGTTATAAGACACTCTCATAACTTTTCCCCCTAAATTTGTCAGATTTCTTAACATAATTTTTTGGCTTTTCCTATAAATTTGTTCTGTTCTTATTTGTAAATGTGTTACTTTTTCAGGTAAAACTGCAGCACCTTTCACATACTGTAAATTTGCTACATTATTTTCAAAAAATTACAACTTTTCCAGTAAATTTGTTTAGTTTTTTTAGCCCAGAGATTATGTGACTATTACTTGCAAATTTGTTGTGATGTTTTCTTCACAAACTTGCAATCTTTTTTTCCTAAATCTGAGAATTTTTGGTATATACACTACCGTTCAAAAGTTTGGGGTCACTTAGAAATTTCCTTATTTTTGAAAGAAAAGCACTGTTTTTCAATGAAGATAACTTTAAACTAATTAGAAATACACTCTATACATTGCTAATGTGGTAAATGACTATTCTAGCTGCAAATGTCTGGTTTTTGGTGCAATATCTACATAGGTGTATAGAGGCCCATTTCCAGCAACTATCACTCCAGTGTTCTAATGGTATAATGTGTTTGCTCATTGCGTCAGAAGGCTAATGGATGATTAGAAAACCCTTGTGCAATCATGTTAGGTCTGCAATGCTGTAATTGCTGCAAATGGAGGATTCTTTGACGAAAGCAAAGTTTGAAGGAAAAAATTATTTCAAATACAAATCATTATTTCTAACCTTGTCAATGTCTTGACTATATTTTCTATTCATTTTACAACTCATGGTGGTAAATAAGTGTGACTTTTCATGGAAAACACAAAATAATTGTCTGGGTGACCCCAAACTTTTGAACGGTAGTGTATTTTCAGCTTTTCTCATAAATATATTTTTCTAGTAAATTTATAACTTTTTCCCCCTCACTATTCTGTGCCCTCTTTTAACTGAAAGTTTTGAACTTTTGGTCATGAGCCACTGGCACAAGTGGCTCCAGAGCCACAGGTTGCAGAGCCACAGGTCCCTGGCTTATACCTTCTTTGCCACTCCAGGAAGAGGGGGTCTGGTTCTGCGGTGACTACAGGGCACCTCCTCAGCTCTTCGCCCAGCTGCCAAGCCAGCTGCCCCCCAGTGTGATGACCGTGAGTGGCCCCAGCTCCAGATGCTCCGATGCCCATGCCGACGAGGCCGTCGTGAAGCAGGAAGTCGTGCCTGAGCAGTGGCTCGCGTCGAAGCGTGAATCGCTGGTAGGCTGTGATCAGGCGTCGGAAACGGGCCGTCAGAGCAGGGCCGGTGGGCCAGATGGGTCGGGCCTGGACGACATGGAGGGTGGCTACACCGGTCCCCGTTGGTGCTGTCGTCGTGGTAACCAAAGTTCCATCCTGGCCACACAAATCAGCTGATACCTGAGAGTCTGTGAAGAAAAAAACATGTTCTCTTTGAATCATGACATGGAAAATATTCACTATACAGGGAATTCTTTCGAAAACTGAAATTTTTTCACCAAAAATACTTACATTATTAAGGTGAGAGATGATTAGTGCTAGCTAACACATAACCACTAACATGCATTTTATAGTAAATATCCATTTTATCAAGCTTATTTACCAATAATAAACATAATCTAGAAAAATTGGATTTCCTACACAAAATCAATTGTAAATTCATAAAACTGAAACATTCTGACTTAAAAGATAGAACAACTTAAAGCTGAAAGTTGTAGCTTAAATCAAAGTAGCTAGAATCCAAATAATTAGCTTAAAACCTGGAATAGCCTAAATTTGACCTATGTTAGCATAAAAGCTAAAATCTGACCGCAGTTACTGTTAAAGTCTGAACTAGCATAAAGGTGACCTGTTATCTTAAAAGCCAAAATGGCTAAAAGCTGATGACTGATAGTTTAAAACTTGGAATAGCTTCAAGTTGAAAAAAGATAACTTAAAAACGCTAAATACAAAATTAACACCAATAAATGCTAGCTTAAACGCTAAAATGCCTAAAGTTAAAGCTGTACAATGTTAGCTTAAAAAAGCTAATAATGTGGTGGATACAATACACAGGTCTAGCAGGCTCTCACACCCAGAAGGGCAGGAGGAAACACGAGGACAATGGACCGTGGGAGGGAGCTCACCGGGAGGTTCAGACTGGGCAGAGTTTAGACACCTCCCAGGGAGCGAAAAATCTACATGTAACTAGACCAGACAATGATGTGCCTTTCACCCCCTACTGCACCAAGCTGCAGCGTGAAGTGCAGGGGGGGTGGATGTATTGTAATTTATGTAACAGGTGTTATGGTAATTGCATCACACAATTCCTTTGTATACACACTATGCGTAACGCACCAGCCCAGCTCTCTATCCATGATTATTAAAGCTATAAAAGCAGAATGCAGAGAGAGTTGGGGAGGCTTCTACAGACTCAGCCCCAGCGGCCCACGCTGGGGCCAATGGCTGTACATGTTCTTAGAGGGTTAATAAAGATCCTGTGTCGTCCTACGCTCGTGCCTCCCCTCCACATCCTTTCCTTTTATCCTCTACAATAAAAGCATAAAACAAAAAAAATAAACTTGCTATTTTAAAAGCTACAATATCCCAACTTTACACAATATTAGCATAAAACTTGCAGAAAATTAGCTTCAAAATACTAAAAATGCATGTCTGTGTGCAGGTTAAACAAAAAGAAACGACTTTTTAGAAAATTAAATCATTTACATCATTAAAAACAAAACTTGGATATATCTTAATTGTTCTGCAGTAAGAAAATTTGAAACTGACAAAAAAATTAAGCTACCCAAAACTGTGTCCCCTACATCTGCTGATTACTGGAAATTTCTGTATCAGATTTTCATAAATGATCATTTTTGAGAAACTAAAGCAGCCACATGAATGTTAACAAGATTTCTGTATCTGAGTGTGGACATCTCCTTTGGTCCATTTCCTCAGAGGGCCCTTCAACAGCTGGATGTCCGTTAAATGTACCCACAGAGGCAGCAAGCACCATTACAACTACGAAAACTAATTTCATGCATCTGACCACCACAGTACTCAGATGAGTGGAGACTAATGAAGACTTAGCAGAAAGGTGAAATGGGATTTGATCAGGAAATATCATGGGGAAGCAGCTCCTGTCAGAGCAGTGGTGCAGTGGAGAGAAATCATTTCAAATAGTCTGAAAGGATGTCGGAGGCAGTGGAGAAACATGAAAATTACTAGTTGAGGAGATCGTTTAAATTGCCTTTAGCAGTCAAAAGCAAATGTCAAGACATTATAAAGCTGTCGATCAACAGGAAAAGTGCTTCTATGGTTGATTATGAATCGAACAGCTTCTTTCAGTTGTTTCTTAAAGGCTCCATTCATTAAAACATGGTGGTTGGTGGGTTTTAAACTTCTAAAATACTTTATTGGGTCATATGATTACAAAAAAATTAAAATCTATCTTCCCTTAGAAGTATCTATATTTGTACACATAGGCAGAAAGTCACTCAAACTATACCCTGCCTTCAGTTAGCCTCCAGCACAGTACTATTAGCTATGATATTGCATAGATTGCATTAACAGACATATACGTACAGTGGGGGAAAAAAAGGTATTTAGTCAGCCACCAATTGTGCAAGTTCTCCCACTTAAAAGATGAGAGAGGTCTCCAATTTTCATCATAGGTATACCTCAACTATGAGAGACAAAATGAGAAAAAAAAAATCCAGAAAATCACATTGAAGGATTTTTAATGAATTAATTGGTAAATTCCTCGGTAAAATAAGTATTTGGTCACCTACAAACAAGCAAGATTTCTGGCTCTCACAGACCTGTAACAACTTCTTTAAGAGGCTCCTCTGTCCTCCACTCGTTACCTGTATTAATGGCACCTGCTTGAACTCGTTATCAGTATAAAAGACACCTGTCCACAACCTCAAACAGTCAGACTCCAAACTCCACTATGGCCAAGACCAAAGAGCTGTCAAAGGACACCAGAAACAAAATTGTAGACCTGCACCAGGCTGGGAAGACTGAATCTGCAATAGGTAAGCAGCTTGGTGTGAAGAAATCAACTGTGGGAGCAATTATTAGAAAATGGAAGAAATACAAGACCACTGACAATCTCCCTCGATCTGGGGCTCCACGCAAGAGCTCACCCCGTGGGGTCAAAACGATCATGAGAATGGTGAGCAAAAATCCCAGAACCACATGGGGGGACCTAGTGAATGACCTGCAGAGAGCTGGGACCAAAGTAACAAAGGCTACCATCAGTAACACACTACGCCACCAGGGACTCAAATCCTGCAGTGCCTGACGTGTCCCCCTGCTTAAGCCAGTACATGTCCAGGCCCGTCTGAAGTTTGCTAGAGAGCATTTGGATGATCCAAAAAGGACTGGGAGAATGTCATATGGTCAGATGAAACCAAAATAGAACTTTTTGGTAAAAACTCAACTTGTCATGTTTGGGGGAGAAAGAATGCTGAGTTGCATCCAAAGAACACCATACCTACTGTGAAGCATGGGGGTGGAAACATCATGCTTTGGGGCTGTTTTTCTGCAAAGGGACCAGGACGACTGATCCGTGTAAAGGAAAGAATGAATGGGGCCATGTATCGTGAGATTTTGAGTGAAAACCTCCTTCCATCAGCAAGGGCATTGAAGATGAAACGTGGCTGGGTCTTTCAGCATGACAATGATCCCAAACACACTGCCCGGGCAACAAAGGAGTGGCTTCGTAAGAAGCATTTCAAGGTCCTGGAGTGGCCTAGCCAGTCTCCAGATCTCAACCCCATAGAAAATCTTTGGAGGGAGTTGAAAGTCTGTGTTGCCCAGCGACAGCCCCAAAACATCACTGCTCTAGAGGAGATCTGCATGGAGGAATGGGCCAAAATACCAGCAACAGTGTGTGGAAACCTTGTGAAGACTTACCGAAAACGTTTGACCTCTGTCATTGCCAACAAAGGGTATATAACAAGGTACTGAGATGAACTTTTGTTATTGACCAAATACTTATTTTACCAAGGAATTTACCAATTAATTCATTAAAAATCCTTCAATGTGATTTTCTGGATTTTTTTTTCTCATTTTGTCTCTCATAGTTGAGGTATACCTATGATGAAAATTGGAGACCTGTCTCATCTTTTAAGTGGGAGAACTTGCACAATTGGTGGCTGACTAAATACTTTTTTGCCCCACTGTATGTACTAAAAATCTTTTGCTCATTCTCAAAATCCTCCAATTCAGTCTTTAAAGATTTTCTTTAACTTGCCACAGTTTCCATCATTAAAACTTTCCACATATTCAGTGTAGGGGTTTGGGGGTCCTCCCAACCCCTAATAATTACCTGACTACAAGTTATAAAGGCAGTTTTTAATACTGTGAACACAGATTTATTTAAATATAGCACTGTTTATTTCACATTTCAACTATCTACAGTGCATCCGGAAAGTATTCACAGCCATTGTTCAATACGTTGTTGATGCACCTTTGGCAGCAATTACAGCCTCAAGTCTTTTTGAATATGATGCCACAAGCTTGGCACACCTATCTTTGGGCAGTTTCACCCATTCCTCTTTGCAGCACCTCTCAAGCTACATCACGTTGGATGGGAAGCGTCAGTGCACAGCCATTTTCAGATCTCTCCAAAGATGTTCAGTTGGATTCAAGTCTGGGTTCTGGCTGAACCACTCAAGGACATTCACAGAGTTGTCCCGAAGCCACTCCTTTGATATCTTGGCTGTGTGCTTAAGGTCGTTGTCCTGCTGAAAGATGAATCGTTGCCCCAGTCTGAGGTCAAGAGCACTCTGGAGCAGGTTTGCTTCCAGGATGTCTCTGTACATTGCTGCATTCATCTTTCCCTCTATCCTGACAAGTCTCCCAGTTCCTGCCACTGAAAAACATCCCCACAGCACGATGTTGCCACCACCATGCTTCACTGTAGGGATGGTATTGGCATGGTGATGAGCGGTGTCTGGTTTCCTCCAAACAGCACGCCTGGCATTCACGCCAAAGAGTTCAATCTTTGTCTCATCAGACCAGAGAATTTTGTTTCTTATGGTCTGAGAGTCCTTCAGGTCACGATGTTGCCACCACCATGCTTCACTGTAGGGATGGTATTGGCATGGTGATGAGCGGTGTCTGGTTTCCTCCAAACAGCACGCCTGGCATTCACGCCAAAGAGTTCAATCTTTGTCTCATCAGACCAGAGAATTTTGTTTCTTATGGTCTGAGAGTCCTTCAGGTGCCCTTTGGCAAACTCCAGGCGGGCTGCCATATGTCTTTTACTAAGGAGTGGCTTCCGTCTGGCCACTTTACCATACAAGCCTGATTGGTGGATTGCTGCAGAGATGGTTGTACTTCTGGAAGGTTCTCCTCTCTCCACAAAGGAATGTTGGAGCTCTGACAGAGTGACCATTGGGTTCTTGGTCACCACATCCCTGACTTAGGCCCTTCTCCCACGATCGCTCAGTTTAGATGGTTGGCCAGCTCTAGGAAGAGTCCTGGTGGTTCTGAACGTCTTCCATTTACGGATGATGGAGGCCACTGTGCTCTTTGGGACCTTCAAAGCAGCAGAAATCTTTCTATACCCTTCTCCAGATTTGTGCCTCGAGACAATCCTATCTCGGAGGTCTACAGACAATTCCTTTGACTTCATGCTTGGTTTGTGCTCTGAGATGCACTGTCAAATGTGGGACCTTATCTAGACAGGTGTGTGCCTTTCCAAATTATGTCCAATCAACTGAATTTACCACAGGTGGACTCCAATTAAGCTGCAGAAACATCTCAAGGATGATCAGTGGAAACAGGATGCACCTGAGCTCAGTTTTGAGCTTCATGGCAAAGGCTGTGAATACTTATGTACATGTGATTTCTTAGTTTCTTATTTTTAATAAATCTGCAAAAAAAAAAAATTTTTTTGAAAAATCATGTTGTCATTATGGGGTATTGTGTATAGAATTTTGAGGAAAAATGAATTTAATCCATTTTGGAATAAGGCTGTAACATCATAAAATGTGGAAAAAGTGAAGCACTGTGAATACTTTCCAGATGCACTGTACTCATATAACCCAAAACATTCCTCTGCCATAAGTACAATATTTAAATATTTTACTGCACTGAATAAATGGAGATTGCTAGTGCTAAAGCTGCTTTTATTCTAGCACTGATATGAAGTTGAAATAAGATAAGATGAGATAAGCCTTTATTAGTCCCACAGTGGGGAACTCCAGATCAGGTATGATGTGCATGTTTTGCTATCTACAATTTTGAACTGAATTTAAACTGAATTGTTTCTGTCTTGCTTTTTTTGTACAAACACCAGGTGTGGAGAGACAAACCGAAAGTATATGTTAGCAGATACAGTTAGCAGTTTGTGCTAGCAGTTAGTCATCATTTGTAATACGCCTTAGAGCGCTTCACCTGGAAAAAACTTATCAGACAAGGTGCTCATGAATATTAACGAGTAGGCAGAAAACAGAGTGTTTGAGAATGAGGGACCCAGTTTATTCTTAGGAAGGACATATTAACATTAGTGTGAAACAGCGGTTGCTCTACATGTCTCACCTGTACCCGTACTGTCCGGCTTATCTGATGTATCTGTGCTGGAGCAGGTTTCCTCTCCCTGGAAATGAAATACACAAAATCATCCTGTAGAAAAAAAACACTTCCAATAACAAGACCTCCATCTTCTAATCCATATCTATCAGCAGTGAAACTCAGACTGACCCCCTGTCCAAACACTTGATAACAAGGTTCTGATAGCACAGACTTGTGTACTGTGCAAAAGACCTAAGTGAAGCTGCCCCCCACCCCATGCAAAACTCCAGAAAAATATTCTCAGTCATTTGTGCTTTGTTTGTGTCACTATAATTTCTGTTTGTGCTATTACGGTTTTTGATTAGAAAACCATTTTATTAGATATTAAAGAGTACACAGGGTTACAAAAATAATTTTTTTGTAAGTTGTCTGTTTTTTCAACTGATTTAAGACAATTTTGCACTGCTGAATCCGAAAATGACATCCGTTTCTCTCGATCAGGTGCTAAGCAAAAACTTGTACTTACTTAGTACTGTGCATGTACTTACCTTTATATAAAGGTAAGTACATGTAAATTGAATGTTATGTCATCATTGTTCAAAATTCAGAGAATTTCAAGACATAAAAAAGAATTTTGCATCATATAAAGCGAAAATACCCGTACATGTTAACAAAAACGTATAAAACAACATGTGGCCATAATTCAAAAAGTTGACCTGATTGAGAAAAACCAATGTGATTTTTGGATTCAGCACATCAAAATTGTTCTAAATCAGCTAAAAAAAACTTAGACAATAAATGTGGTGTTGACCAGTGTTATTTTATAGGTCATTTTCATTAATCCATCATCATTCCAGGTGTGGCATTTGCATTTGGAAGCTGCTGCTGTGAGCCCACAACATGCGGTCAAACGAGCTCTCAATGGAAGTGAAACAGACCATACTTAGGTTGGGAAAAAATAAGAAATCCATCAGAGAGATGGCGGAAATGAAATCAACAGCTTGGTACATTTTGAGGAAAAAAAAAAAAAGAGTGCTCTGGTGAACTTGGGAACTCAAAAAGGCAGCAGAAGTAAGATGGTGAAGAAAAACTCCTACACAACATCCACCTAAATGAAGAACACTCTCTGGGAAGTCGGTGTATCAGTATGTAAGTCTGCCATAAAGAGAAGAATTCATGAGAGCAAATACAGACAGTTCATCCCAAGGTGCAAACATTTAATCAGCCTCAAAAATAGAAAGGCCAGATTAGACTTTGCCAAAAACATCTAAAGAAGCCAGCCCAGTTCTGGAACAGCATTCTTTGGACAGATGAAACCAAGATCAACCTGTACCAGAATGATGGGAAGAAGAAAGTATGGAGAAGTCTTGGAATGGCTCATGATCCAAAGCACAACATATCTTCTGTAAAACATGGTGGAGGTAAGTGTGATGCATGGGCATGCATGGCTTCCAATGGCACTGGGTCACTGGTGTTTGTTGATGATGGTGCGGAAGACAGAAGCAGCCAGATGATTTCTGAAGTGTATAGGGATATACTGTCTGGTCAGATTCAGCCAAATGCAGCAAACGGGTGGTAGGGGAGCAGGTCATGTAATAACCGGGGGGTTGGTTGTTTGAATCCTGCTCTTCCCAGCCATCCCGCCGTTGTGTCCTTGAGTAAGACACTTTACCCACCTTGCCTCCAGTGTTTCTGACACTGGTGCATGAATGTCAATAAATGTTTGGTGGGGGAAGGAGAGGCTGCTGGAGCCGACTGAAAGCCACGTTTCCATCAGTCTGCCCCAGGGCAGCCATGGCTACAGAGGTAGTTTACCACTACCAGTGTCTGTCTATAAAGTGAATGAGAAAGGTGCTATATAAATGCAAGCCATTATTATCATTATTACAAAGCTGATTGGATGGCACTTTAGAGTACAGATGGACAATGACCCGAAACATACTGCGAAAGCAAACCAGGAGATTTTTAGGGCAAAGAAGTGGAATCGTCTGCAATAGCTGAGTCAATCACCAGATCTCAGCCTGATCAGGCATGCATTTCAACTGCTTAAGAAAAAACTTAAAGCAGAAAGAGCCACAAACAAACTGCAACTGAAGGCAGCTGCAGTAAAGGCCTGACAAAGCATCACAAAGGAGGAAACCCAGTGTCTGGTGATGTCTATGGGTTCCGGACTTCTGGCAGTCACTGCCTGCAAAGGATTCGCAACGAAGTATTAAAAATGAGCATTTTATTTATAGTAATGTTAATCTGTCCAATTACTTTTGAGCCCCTGAAATGAGAAGATTTTGCATAAAAATGGTTGCAATTCCTAAAATGTCTTCACTTTAAACCCATATTGATTATATAACTGTATACCAACTGCATGGTTGGTGGTTCAAACCCCGCTCTCCCCGGATATCCTGCCGTTGTGTCCCTGGGCAAGACACTTGAACTTCACCCCAGTTGCTCCTGGTGGGTCTGGAAGCGCCATGTTAGGTAGCATGGCGCCATCAGTGTGTGAATGTGCATGTGGATGGGTGGATAACAGGATCTGTAAAGCGCTTTGGTCATCAAGAGATGAGAATAAAAGCGCTATATAAGTGAATGCCATTTACCATATAACTGTATCTTGAATATGCTTTGGTAAATAGCTAAAATAACAACACCAGTCAGTGTCCAAACATACTGTATATGGATCTACACTGTATTTGTGTAAATTTGTGCTTTTTTGTGTAAACTCTGCAATTTTATCATTAAGCTGCTAGGTTTTTTTTTTTTTTTTTTATTTGTAAGATTCTCCCCTAAAACTGTGCAGGGATTTTTTGGTAAAATCAAGCGGTTTTATGGGAAAAGTGACTATCCAAATACCAAATTTGAAAACCACATACCAGTATGATGAATAATTGAATATCTGAGTACAGATCCATTCAGATCTGTATCAGGCCAAAGGAGTGGCGATATCTCAGAGATGTGACATAAGAAATGTGAAATCTTTTTAATTATGAGTCCAAAAATAAAATTAAAAAAACAAACAGTGAAAATAGGATAACATTTCTAAAATGTGCAATGGCTAAACCATACACCAATAAAAACTCACAATATTAGAATTTGTATTAATCGTTCTGCAGCAGTGAGTTTTAAAATGCATCAATTACCTCCAATACAGTGCCCCTCCCCCAATCCCAAACAAGTCATGCAGGTTTTCAACTTAGAAGCATCAAAGATATTATTCCCAGGGGAGTTTTAAGTTCCATCATGCATAATCAGATGGATAAAACTGTGTGGTGCAACAAGGAGTGACTAAATAGAGAATAAAAAACAATTTAAAAAAATCACTAATATGGCGTCTCAGGAGTTTTTTTGCTTCTTCACCTTGCTGCTCTCGTCTCTTTCCTCCCCTCCATCAGTTTTGCTTTCAGGATCGTCCTTTAACTCCTCTGTTTTGGAAGCGCTGACAAAAGAAGCAGCAGACAGGAGGAGAAAAACTTTAATGGAAGCAGTGACAACTCTGAGCTCTGCAGTTGTTCCACTGAGTGTCATACATGTAAGAGTAGAATTAAACTGGTAAGCACCAAGATGAAACATCAGACAACAAAACCCCACTACAGCTGAAGGAAAAAACAATACTGACACACCCCAGAGAGCCTGTTGGATTATAACCTGTCACAATGAGACTGGATGCAACGAAAACAAATAAAATATGAGAGAAAATCAAACTGTTTTTATATGTTAAAGGCATCTCTGAGAAAAAAAATAGGAAGTTCGTAAGCAGCTGAACATCTGTTTACATATGATTAATGGGAAGAGAAGCAAAGAAAATGTGACAAACTGCACAAAAAACATGATTCAACAAGATCAGGGCAGAAATTCTTTAGTGTTAAAGACGAAGCATTGAAAGTGATATTGGACGGTGAGTATATTTCAACAAGAGACCAGCACATCTTTACACATCCATTTTCTTTTAATCACAGTCTAAACCACTGCAATTATACATTAGAACTAGGGATGGGCATAATTTACCGATTAACCGATAATTGATCATTAAGAATTTCACCGACGAAGTTCATTTTCGTCGACAAACCGTTTTTTTTTTTTTTAACAATCCGAGGTTATTAGGCCTATGCACGGCCGTCCTCAAACAATGCAATGGCAAAATTTGGGCACCAGGGGGCAACATTACACCATCGCCGTACTCCGGCGTGCCTCAGTTGATACATACGAGCTTCCGTAGGGCAAGCGGTTACGGCGAAGTGTTGCGTGGGACCATTTCAGTTTAAAAAATGACCAGGTGTACTGCAATCACTGCAATGCAGCATACAAATATACCTCATCGACAGGGTCCATGGAACACCCTTATTACGCGAAGAAACTGCCAACAGTGGTTGCGCGCTGAGTAATGGCGGTCATGAAGATTCTTTTTTTTTTTTTTTTCAGAAACTTTATTGAGAAGGTCATGAAGATTCGGTAGAAGACACACACACGTGTGTGTGTAAGTGTACATACATACGTAGATGTAAATAAAGTGTACATAAATATGTTTTTAGAACTCTTATTCTTATAACAAGATACGTAACTCAAGATGAAAATGATTTACGTCTCGGCCAATCAGCTTGCGGGGTGAAACGTCTCGGCCAATCAGCTTGCGAGATTCCCGAGCGAGCCAACACGACAACAGCGAACAGAGAGAGAGGTGGATTTGAGTTGCGCCGCTCTCCGTGCACCTGATGTTCTAATGTAGTCTACCTGCCTTGTTACGTACCTAAAAATGTTAATGATTAACCGATTATTAATCATTAATTCTCCCGACGATCGGTGAAGAAAATTTCACCGAATGCCCATCCCTAATTAGAACATCTAAATTATTTTGAGTTGTTGATCAGAAAAGAATTAACAGACAGATAAGTGCAAATTACAAAAACAAAATAAGTTCTTTGATAACTTTTTTGATTATGGGCCGAGTAAAGCATTCTCATTCTCATCGCACTGATGGCTCAGCTTAAAAGAAGAGTAGGTCTTCTTTTTCAGAGTTTAAATTAGCTAAGTTCACAGTGCACTAAACTGATCCTCAGGGCACCTGAAGCACACTGCCTTATTCTGCACACACACCCACTTCAAGCCTGCACACCTGATATTGTGGTCACTGATTGGTGCTGCTCACTCAATAGTATGACCGGAGCGGTGGCCTAGTTGGTAGAGCATCCACCCCACAACCGGGAGGCCGAGGTTCAAATCCCAGCCAGGTCATGCCAAAGACCATATAAAATGGTACTTCCCACCCTCTAGCTTGGTGCTCAGCATAATGGAATGGGAAAAGGAAAGTTAACGCAGAGAGCAACCAGAGGACTGATTCCCCACTGTAGCTTTCAGTGCTCACAGTAGCTGTGTGGCCTCGGGTCAGTGTAACGGAGAAAGGCGCCGCATCATACACCACAGGTGTGGAAGGGATTAACAACTCAACAGTATGAGAAAAGGAAGAGTTTCTGTCAGAGTGAGCAGAGGAAAACACTCCAGCAGACTATTCACCTGATATAGCCTAAAAAAAAGATTAAAAGAACCTCACATGCCATTAAGTTCAGAATTAAGCATTGTTTTCTGGAAATCAATGGAGAATTATTCTGTTTGTTTGTACTTTCATATGCTGAGATAATTAAGAATGTTATCTTAGGTCAGAGGTCGTCAACCTCTACAACATAAAAAGAGCCATTTTGAGAGATTTTTGACCAGCAAAATTCACATGGAGCCACAAAAACATTTGAGCCTGGAAACTAAAGTGAAACAGCAACATCACCAGAACCAACTGGCCCAACATCAATATATACAGGTCTTTTCTTCAGAAAATTATAACCTTTTTTTTTTTTTTGCAAAATTTGTGAGGTTTTTTTGGTATAAATTACTACTTTTCTAACAAATTTAATTTGCTACCTTTTCAGGTAAAATTGCAGCCTCTTTCCACATAAATCTGTGACTTTATTCTTGTAAAAATTCAATGTTTACAGTAAATTTGCATTTTTTCCAGAACTTTATTTTTTTTTTGCAAATTTGCAAGTTTTTACTCATTTTTCCCTTAAATTTGTCATATTTCTGGCATAAATTTTCTGCTTTTCTAATATATTTGTTCTATTCTCCCTTGTAAATTTGTTACCTTTTTCAGGTATATTGCTGTCCATCCATCCATCCATCCATCTTCTACCGCTTTTCCGGAGGTCCGGGTCGCAGAGGCAGCAGTTCAAGCAGAGAAGCCCAGACTTCCCTCTCCCCAGCCACCTGCTCCAGCTCTTCAGAGAGGATACCAAGGCATTCCCAGACCAGCTGGGAGACATAGTCTCTCCAGCGAGTCCTGGGTCTGCCCCGGGGTCTCCTCCCAGTGGGATGTGCCCAAAACACCTCAAGTGGGAGGCGTCCAGGAGGCATCCTGATCAGATGCCCATACCACCTCAACTGACTCCTTTCAGTGTGGGGGAGCAGCGGTTCTACTCTGAGCCTCTCCCGGATGACTGAGCTCCTCACCCTATCTCTGAGGGTGAGTCCAGCAATCCTACGGAGGAAGCCCATTTCAGCCGCTTGTATCCGCGATCAAGATCGCAGGTATATTGCATTATTTTAAAAAATGCAACTTTTCCAGTAAACTTGTGTTTTTCCCCCAGAAATTTTGTGAGTATTTGTTGTGTTTTTCTCATATTTTTTTTTTTTTTTTTTTTTGTTACTTATTTGTACCCGTAGGTAGATTTGGTTTGCAGTCTGGTGACAAGCCACCGGCTGCCGGTCGCTGCGTGCGCGAGCGCCCTAAACCTACATGTTTTTGGTATGCGGGAGGAAACCGGAGAAATCCCGGAGTAAACCCACGCAACACAGGGAGAACATGCAAACTCCACACAGCTCACTGTTGGTCGGGGGCTGGGATCGAACCCACGATCTCATGATCCCCGCGATCCCCCGGCCGAGGGTAAACTGTGCTGCCGCAGTGCTAAACCACTGCGCCACCGTGCAGTGGTTTAGCACAAATTGCATCCCCCCTCCCCATTTGTGAGCATTTTTGGCATACATTTTCAGCTTTTTTCATAAATTTGTAATTTTTCAAGCAAATTTATCATTTTTTTTTTCCCCGCTCACAAATCTGTGCCCTCTTCTCAAAGTTCTGAATTTTTTGACAAGGGCTTACAGAGCCACAGGCTATGGGCAAAAGAGCCACCAGTTGAAGACCCCTAACTTAGATAGAGGCAGCGACTTCCTGACTGACCATTTCAAAATTTTAAATGGTGACCCCTGCTCCAGCAATATTTTCCTGAATATGAGGCCAAATAAACTTTGTTAAAGTATACTTGTTTGTCATGGGTTGTATTCTCTCAAGTTTAGGGATTAATTGCAATTAAAGGGACACCCTGCCAAAAACTGCTGTTTTTTTCTGTTAACATGTCTGTAACATGTTTTTTATGACTTATAAGACATGTCAAGAGCGAAATTACTCAAATGTGTGATGTCTCTGTTTTGTTGCTATGAAATTTCAGTTAAGCTCCATCCCTCTAGAAAATGGCAAGTTTAGATGAAACGTTTTTGGTGATGTCACTATAACAGGTCTGTAGTGTTGAGCCAATCAGGACTCTCTGGCTTGAGTGAATTTAGCCTCCAGGGCCAGTTAGCATTTTTGGACAGCTACTTTGAAAACTTGACCCAAATGAAGATGGATTTTACCATTAAACTACTTTTAAGGATTGATACAGTTTCAGTCATTATCCTGGGCCACCATGCATACAACTGGGCACGTCCTTCAACCGGTAAATCTTTTAATCACAGGATTTATTCTGTTTAATGTAGTGCTAGCCACCATTAGCCTAGTGGGATGTGGGTGGGCCTATTCACAGATCCTCGTATTTGAAGGAGGAGGAAAAGTGAAAAGATTTTGACACAAAGCTAGAAGACAAAGTTTTTTTGTAGAAAAAAGGGCATAAGATACCATTTTAGATTTGTTTTTATCATCATCATCATCATGACTGTTTCATTTAGGTCTGATCAGATTTCTTCATAGGGGATTTATATCCACCTGAGTACATATTTAATTATGGAAAAATGTATGCTTAATTAGCAGTTTTTTTAAATTGATGCACAGTGCTAGTTCTTTGACATTCATTATTCTTCAGTGGGTGTAGTGAATCTTTTTTCAGTTTAGGATTTGTATTTTTTTTGACTGCTGTTCCTTTTTTAAAGCCTTTAAAAATCTTTCTTTAAGAACAGATTCTGTCCACTCTCAAATTTTCAAAATTGTTATGCTTCACAAATATTACATTAAATTTTCACGCCCTCAGCACTGTGGAATCATTAGAAGGTAAAAATTCCTCAGGCAGCAGTGTTGGCACAAAACATTTTTTTCCACACCTGAACAAGTTCTGCGCAGAGAATCTCTGCCTGTAATGCTGTCCATCACCCCTTCTGCATTTAAGAATTTCATCGTTTCCTCATCCAAACCTGCACAGGAACCCCGCTGGGTTAACATTTAGAGACTAGAGAATAATCCTGCCTCACTGCTCCACTGGGACCAGTTTTAGGTTGAACAGGTAACAAAGCTGACGGCAACTTCAATTACCTTCAGGAAGTGGATCAAAGCTTCCTGTTCAAACGTTCTTCACAGTACAGCCGTCAGCCGCTGCAGCAGTGACAGCAGCACCGACCAGAAAATACATTTCCTACACTACGTCTTCTCTGGCTGACTATCAGCAATTCCCCTGTGGGGTTTTTCTTAACTTTGGTTCTTCTTGAAAGGCAGTGAAAACCAGCGTAACACATTTCTACCGAAGATGAATTTCAGAGCTCCTGTGAAGAAAATCTGCTTGAACTACTGAAGTACTGTAGGATAATTTACTCCCAGCAGCTGTGAGAGTTTTTATTCAAACATTATCTGGCTGTTATCAACATAATGAGCACCTTAATACCACCCTTTGCATTTAAATCTGTATGCTTTTAATCCAGTTCTTCACACTCAGGATGTAAAGCAGGAGTGTGGGTGTGGAGGTGGTGGAGTAAATAAAAACAAAACTGACTTTAGAGACGAAAGGATGTGGTGGAATCTGCTGTGAACACGACTACGAACAGGAAGAAAAGGGACGATGTGAAGCAGGAAGCCGGGCTGATGAGGATTTGCAGGGGATCTAATTAATGGACTGAACCAACATGGCCCAAAACCTCCAAACTGACTCAGTCAACTACCAGAATGTATTTTTTAAAGGAAACCCTGATATAGAATATGTACAGAAATAGAACATCAACTATTATTCTAGAGGCACTGAGGTGGGGCAGCTTTATGACCTCTTATTAAAATTAAATTAAATTAAATCACCCTTTATTGTCATTCAACTGTACAACCAATCACGTACAGTAGAACGAGATTGTGCTTTACCTATCTACAGTGTTAATCACACACACCCCAAGTGCAGAATCAGAGGGCCGCTGCCATGCAAGGCGCCGCCACAGATTTCCCTCCTCCATTCCATTATTGCTGAGCACCAAACTGGACGGCAGGAAGTTCCACTTTTATATGGTCTTTGGCGTGACCTGGCCGGGATTTGAACCCCTGCCTCCCGGGTGTGGCGCGGATGCTCTACCAACTGAGCCACCACTCCGGTA
The DNA here is from genome assembly GCA_020510985.1 of Pholidichthys leucotaenia. Lineage (NCBI taxonomy): Eukaryota > Metazoa > Chordata > Actinopteri > Cichliformes > Pholidichthyidae > Pholidichthys > Pholidichthys leucotaenia. Next base: position 27,488,938 of record CM035837.1, read on the forward strand.
TAGTTTAATAGTTTAATTACATGATTTTATACGGTTACACAACATGTCAGAGCTGAGGACATGCTGTTTTGAGAACTTTATGTTTATAATTAAAGACAAAAAAGACTGCATGTAAAAAAAAAAAGCATTCATACTTCCTCTCCTTACACACAGGGTTCTGTGGCTCTAGAAATGTAACCCTTTTTAAGGCCACTTGATCAAATTTTATTAAATGGCAAAATTTATGTGACCACATTAAAATTAGCCTTGTCCAGTTATTTACAGGAACTGAAATGGCTGCAAATTTTGGGTCATCAAATAAGGCTCATATTAAATTTGAACTTCCCAGGGATTGATGTTACCACTAGATCATTGCTAAGTTATTAAACTATACTACACACTACCACCACAACCAAAAACAGGAACAAACAGCCATTATGTTTTCATCGCTGGGATATTTTAAAGGTCAAATTTTCAAAAATAATGTATAATGAATAATGTATAATGAAAAATAATGTACCTGTGGCGGGTTTGGGAAAACCCCCACAACAGACTAAGGACAGACAGCTCGCTACTCCTGGTTTTTCCGCTGCACTACTGAGATGTAATGTGCCATTCATGCATTGTGATGTTAATGTGCCATTCATGCATTGTGTTCATGCGTCCTGTCCTTACTGTGACCTAGAGTCTGAGATCAATACCCATACCAACTGCTGTGAATGCTCTTTCATGTATTGTTGTAACTGGGTATATATGCTGCACGATTCTGTAACTCATTCTCTCATTCCTGCAACTGCTGCTGACACACTCACTCTTGTGTCTCTCCGCCGAGAGCCTCCGAGCCGCCCAGAGGGCGAGCTTCGTGACGGCAGTATGATTTAATAAACCTGCTTAAAACCTTCACCAACGCTGCTTTATTTCATGCCGCCGCATACCGTATTTTTGGGACTATAAGGCGCACCGGATTATAAGGCGCATTAAAAGCGAGGTAGTCAGAGCCAGGAAAAAAAAATTTTTGCGTGCATGGAAAGAAAATCCTCTCTATAGTCATTATAGACACATATAGCGCGATTGTCTGCGAGTGTGAATGACCTGCTCCATGAGCAGGCAGAACGTTTTTAGTCCAGCGGCTGTTTACATCGCCATATTGGCCAGAATATCGCTCGGTACTCGATACCGAGTACGATACCGATACAGCTCACTCTCTGCCGGAAAGCGAGCCGTATTTACAGCCGTAAATACGTATTTACTGCCGTATTTACTAAACGGGAGCAGTTTCGATGCCGAAATTTCACACACAAATCCTAATATACGTGTTCTGTACACCATCGGCTTTTGGGTATCGACTACCTCGCGAGGTAGTTGGATCTGGGAATTTTTTTTTTTTTTGCGTGCATGGAAAGAAAATCCTATCTATAGTCATTATAGACACATATAGCGCGATTGTCTGCGAGTGTGAATGACCTGCTCCATGAGCAAATGTACGTTTTTGGTCCGTGGAGGTTTACATCACCAGGATACTCGCTCAGTAATCGATACGGCTCGCTCTCCGGCGGCAGCCCCGAGAAGTAAACAATGCAAACAAATGCCAGGATGCTTGAATTCTTTCGTCCTGAAAATACCATTTTTGAATATTAATTACAGCTAAACAGGAGCAGTTTCGATCCACGATCCATTGGCAGATAGTGGCGTAACTCGCTAGCAATTTAACTTTGAACGACCTGTTGACACCAATATAGCGGTTGGAGTTCTTTGGTTAATCCACCTGGAATGATGGCAAGCTCCGAATTAGTTTGCTTCACTTGGGTTTTGACAGTATCGGTGAGATGGGCGCGCATGGAGTGGCAGATCAATAGGGATGGAGATTTGTGGAAAAAGCCATCCAGCCATTATGTTGAAGGGCATATTACTCCGTGAGGCTCCTGACAACCGTAATGCTCCGAAAATCCATCAAGCGGTTCGGCTTCGTAACTTACCAAAGTCGTACTAAAACATTTTTGACAGATTTTTGAGCGCAGTGTACCACATAAAATCGGTTCAAGGTCAGTGAGCACAACCAGAATTAATATATAAGGCGCAGTGGATTATAAAGCGCACTGTCGATTTTTGAGAAAATTAAAGGATTTTATGTGCGCCTCATAGACCAAAAAATACGGTAGTCACAAAATAGGCAAATTGCAGAGGGGAGGGGGAGTTACCTTCATAACTTCTGCAGCTGCTTTCTACCTACTGTGGAAATCCCAAAAATGCTGTCATGTTTGTTTACAACATCATCCAGCCAGACTCCCACCTGGGAAAATGTCACTGCCTCCTCCAAAACTGCACCTGGATGATGGCTGTTTACACTGTTAGCCTGCTAGCCCTCATTAGCACATACTGTATGTAGCAGGAGTACGTGGATAGATAAACAACAGAGACTCGGTCTCAGCTTCAGAGCTCCTGCACCATCTGAGACCCACATTGTTCTGTTTGCATTGTCTGTCTGTCATAAAATGACTGTGCATTCTCAAAGACAGATTAGAAAAAAGTTACTTAGAAGAATTAAGAGATGTTTCTACACACATTTATTCCAGGATGTTTAGTCCTTTGTAATAATTATCTAAAATTCACCCCAGAATGAATTTACCTCCTGGATTTGTGTCCATTCATGAGTCTCCTCAGTGGGTCATGTGACTAGTACAACAGAGAGCCACCCACTGATTGGCTGAAGCCTCCTGAAACTCCACCGGGGAGGAAAAACAAAGACCTGAACTGCCCACACACACTAGCTTTCTCTCTTTTTCCTGTGGCCGCTGGCCAGCACACACACAGCTGAACTCAAACTTCTCCTAAAGTAATTTTTTTTGTTCCTTAGAATGCCTTCTTGCCTGAACTTTTCACTTCTAATTTTTTTCTCTAAAGTGTGCGATTTTTCTGTAGTAAAACTTAAACCAGTTTAAGTTTGATCTTAATTTTCTCCTTTTTTTCTAAAGTAACCAAGTTTTGATTTTTCAACTTTCATTTTTTTTGAAACTCAAGCGTACCTACGTACTTTAGAGTGTGCCAAGTTTTCTCTAGCTTTAAGTCTTCCTTTTGGGCTGTTCACCAATGTCAAAACTCCATCTGAGAGAGGACAATCCATTGTTTTAAGAAGACACAAGCAGATCCTAGCTACTCGTCTCAAACCGGGCCCCTGCCTCTGAGAAGTTTCAAATTTCAAGACCCTGACCCAGAACCACAGGGAAGACCCATGCTGTCAAGGCCCTATCTCCAACCCCGGTTGGACCAGCTGGGCTGTCAGAAGCCCTAATACTCCAGCATATACGACCCAATCAGACTCAACTATTTTATTCTGGTTTCGGTCTGAGTCTCTTCACAGCTTAAAAGAAAGTAACCCAGCCAACAGCATCCTTTTCAAGGACAGGCTTTTCTTCACATTAACCACAACCTTTTCTGTAACTGCCCCTCCTTTTTGACCCTAACATAAAGTTAATTGATTTAAATGATTTCCCTAATTCTCCATTCAGACACCCAGTCACATCCATCCATCCATCCATCCATCTTCTACCGCTTTTCCGGAGGTCCGGGTCGCGGAGGCAGCAGTTCAAGCAGAGAAGCCCAGACTTCCCTCTCCCCAGCCACCTGCTCCAGCTCTTCAGAGGGGATACCAAGGCGTTCCCAGACTAGCTGGGAGACATAGTCTCTCCACCGAGTCCTGGGTCTGCCCCGGGGTCTCCTCCCAGTGGGACGTGCCTGAAACACCTCAAGTGGGAGACGTCCAGGAGGCATCCTAATCAGATGCCCATACCACCTCAACTGACTCCTTTCAATGTGGAGGAGCAGCGGTTCTACTCTGAGCCTCTCCCGGATGACTGAGCTCCTCACCCTATCTCTGAGGGTGAGTCCAGCAATCCTACGGAGAAAGCTCATTTCAGCCGCTTGTATCCGCGATCTCGTTCTTTCGGTCATTACCCAAAGCTCGTGACCATAGGTGAGAGTAGGAACGTAGATTGACTGGTAAATCGACAGCTTTGCCTTAGAACTAAGCTCCCTCTTCACCACAACAGACCGGTACAACGTCCGCATCACTGCAGATGCTGCTCCAATCCGTCTGTCGATCTCTCGCTCCATTTTCCCCTCACTCGTGAACAAGACCCCAAGATACTTAAACTCCTCCACTTGGGGCAGGAGCCTGTCCCCAACCCGGAGAGGACAATCCACCTTTTTCCGGCTGAGGACCATGGACTCGGACTTGGAGGTGCTGATTCTCATCCCAGCCGCTTCACACTCAGCGGCAAACCGTCCCAGCAAGAGCTGTAGGTCATTGCTGGATGAAGCCAACAGGACAACATCATCTGCAAACAACAGAGATGAGATCCTGTGGTCACCAAGTATGACACCCTCCATTCCCTGGCTGCGCCTAGAAATCCTGTCCATAAAAATTATGAACAGGACCGGTGACAAAGGGCAGCCCTGGCGGAGTCCAACTCTCACTGGGAATGACTCCGACCGAGTGTTGGCAATACGAACTAAACTCTCACAACGGTCGTACAGAGACCGAATAGCTCGTAACAACAAGCCCGATACCCCATACTCCCGAAGCACCCCCCACAAAAATCCACGAGGGACGCGGTCAAATGCCTTCTCCAAGTCCACAAAACACATGTAAACTGGTTGGGCAAACTCCCACGAACCCTCAAGAATTCTCGAGAGGGTAAAGAGCTGGTCCGATGTGCCACGGCCAGGACGAAAACCACATTGCTCCTCCTGAATCCGAGGTTCGACCAACGGCCGGACTCTCCTCTCCAGTATCTCCATGATTTCCCTAATTCTCCATTCAGACACCCAGTCACATTTCAGCCATATTTCACATGTACAGCAAATACGTAAATATTGCTCATTCTTCATATATGCAAAATTACTTCTGTTATTATAACCTCTGGTTATCTCTTCATTTTACAAAGCCACACAGATGTCTCTTGTCATTTTGGTTCTTTCATTAAATTGCTAAACTGAGTTAAAGATGTGGTTCCTTTGTCCGAGGTTTCGAAATCCCAGAGTCACAAAAACCGTTGCACAAGTTAAGAGATTGATTCAATAATTGTTTAACTTGACTTATTAACTACCAAATTCGTAAGCTCAGTTACTTATTCATAGAATTCTCACATCTCTATCAAAACCGTGAGTGGTGCCCCAAGTGTTAGAATGAGGTAAGTCAATAGTTATTAATAATTACTTATTATAGTTATTCATTATTAATAATCATATTCATATAATTATAGCAGTTAATGCTACATGTGTATTCACATGTTTGAGTAAATGTGTATTCAAGCCATGTGAAATATTTGCTTTACGTTTGGTGTGAATGCACCTTTATATAGTGGTTCAAGAGTGAGTGGGACACCTGCTGACCAGGAGGTAACAATGCTACCTCTGTCACCTTTAAGATCTTTAAAATGCAGCACTATGTAACTTTCTTGTTCCGGGTAGGAACACTGAAAAGACTACAACTGTGGCTACTACAACCTCAGTTATTCAGTTCAGTTATTGTCAGTCTCCTACAGGATGGTGAGAGTGGCCACAGCCCAGTAGTTGATGATTTTGTTCACTGGTGTGAGGATTCCTACCTGCAGCTGAATACGACAAAAACTAAAGATATGATTATTGACTTTAGGAGGAAAATTCCCAGGCACAAAGTCACCGTACTAAAAGGTCAGACCACTGAATGTGTACAATCCTACAAATATCTTGGGACGATTATTGATAGTAACTTAAACTTTGAAGAGAACTGTGAAAGGGTGTGCAAAAAGGGTCAGCAACATTTGCATTGCTTGAGGAAACTTGCACGCTTCCAGACTGACCGAACCATAATGACAATGTTTTATCGGGCTTTTATTGAATCTGTTTTATCCTTTTCTTTAGTGTCATGGTTTGGTCAGATAAAACTGAAACAGAGGAAATCCTTGGATTAGGTAGTTAGATGGTCCAGTCGTTTGCTCGGTGAGTCACAGCTGAGCCTGACATCCCTGTACACCAGACAAGTACAGAGGATGGCTACCTCAATTTTAAATGATGACTCCCACCCTTTGCATTGCAACTTTCAGCTTCTTCCCTCAAGACGGAGGTTTGCTGTCCCAAAAAGCAAAACCCAGCGCTACAAAAACAGCTTTGTTCCTGCTGCTGTCAAAGAGTTGAACAAGTTGTAACAATACAGTGGGGTAAAGAAGTATTTAGTCAGCCACCAATTGTGCAAGTTCTCCCACTTAAAAGATGAGAGAGGTCTCCAATTTTCATCGTAGGTATACCTCAACTATGAGAGACAAAATGAGAAAAAAAAATCCAGAAAATCACATTGAAGGATTTTTAATGAATTAATTGGTAAATTATTCAGTAAAGTAAGTATTTGGTCAATAACAAAAGTTCATCTCAATACTTTGTTATATACCCTTTGTTGGCAATGACAGAGGTCAAATGTTTTCTGTAAGTCTTCACAAGGTTTTCACACACTGTTGCTGGTATTTTGGCCCATTCCTCCATGCAGATCTCCTCTAGAGCAGTGATGTTTTGGGGCTGTCGCTGGGCAACACGGACTTTCAACTCCCTCCAAAGATTTTCTATGGGGTTGAGATCTGGAGACTGGCTAGGCCACTCCAGGACCTTGAAATGCTTCTTACGAAGCCACTCCTTCGTTGCCCGGGCGGTGTGTTTGGGATCACTGTCATGCTGAAAGACCCAGCCACGTTTCATCTTCAATGCCCTTGCTGATGGAAGGAGGTTTTCACTCAAAATCTCACGATACATGGCCCCATTCATTCTTTCCTTTACACGGATCAGTCGTCCTGGTCCCTTTGCAGAAAAACAGCCCCAAAGTATGATGTTTCCACTCCCATGCTTCACAGTAGGTATGGTGTTCTTTCTCCTCCAAACACGACAAGTTGAGTTTTTACCAAAAAGTTCTATTTTGGTTTCATCTGACCATATGACATTCTCCCAATCCTCTTCTGGATCATCCAAATGCTCTCTAGCAAACTTCAGACGGGCCTGGACATGTACTGGCTTAAGCAGGGGGACACGTCTGGCACTGCAGGATTTGAGTCCCTGGCGGCGTACTGTGTTTCTGATGTTGCCTTTATTACTTTGGTCCCAGCTCTCTGCAGGTTATTCACTAGGTCCCCCCATGTGGTTCTGGGATTTTTGCTCACCGTTCTCGTGATAATTTTGACCCCACGGGGTGAGATCTTGCGTGGAGCCCCAGATTGAGGGAGATTATCAGTGGTCTTGTATGTCTTCCATTTTCTAATAATTGCTCCCACAGTCGATTTCTTCACACCAAGCTGCTTACCTATTGCAGATTCAGTCTTCCCAGCCTGGTGCAGGCCTACAATTTTGTTTCTGGTGTCCTTTGACAGCTCTTTGGTCTTGGCCATAGTGGAGTTTGAAGTCTGACTGTTTGAGGTTGTGGACAGGTGTCTTTTATACTGATAACGAGTTCAAACAGGTGCCATTAATACAGGTAACGAGTGGAGGACAGAGGAGCCTCTTAAAGAAGAAGTTACAGGTCTGTGAGAGCCAGAAATCTTGCTTGTTTGTAGGTGACCAAATACTTATTTTACTGAGAAATTTACCAATTAATTCATTAAAAATCCTTCAATGTGATTTTCTGGATTTTTTTTTCTCATTTTGTCTCTCATAGTTGAAGTATACCTATGATGAAAATTGGAGACCTCTCTCATCTTTTTAAGTGGGAGAACTTGCACAATTGGTGGCTGACTAAATACTTTTTTGCCCCACTATATATTGCACATAATTTAGGTACCTATTTATTAACTCCATTTTATATTTACTTATTTTTGTAGGATTTTATTTGGGTTCTAAATCTTTTATTGGGTTTTAGACCTTTGAGTTTTTAACCTCTTTGACTAGTCTTTAACTTTTTAATATGACCCTTCTCTCTTATCTCTGGTTTTTCTCTCATCTCTTTGTCTTTATACCCTGATTGATGGAGCCTTGAGTATTTTTATCATGTTTATAGTCAGCTTCATGTGTGCCTGTGTTTGTGTTTATGTTGAATGTAATTGTGGCTTGTAAATATGGATGTCACCAGACTGCAAAACAAATCTACCTATGGGTACAAATAAAGTAACCTGAACCTGAACCTGAACCTCAGTCCTAACGGCCAATCACAGGGTGCTTAGTTGTTGGTGGCTACAGTTATGCCCCATGATTGGCTGTTGGGACTGAGGTCATCGTCACCATAGTTGTAGTCTTTTCAGTGATCCTACCAAGAAAAGAGCTGCTGCAGGCAATGCGGGCCCACTCAGGTTATGGGGGAGTGACATTCTTCCAGTCAAAGGTTGGTGTACCATCAAAATAATTTTTTAAAGTGAAAATGTTACACAGTGTTGCTTTAGGGAGTAACTGTGATCTTTAAGGATAATTAGTGCCTTAATTTTGCAAGTCCAGGTTTAACCAAATTAGAATCAGCTACATCCAGCAGAGGAAAGATCCAGTTTCCTGACACTGATTACAGCACTATGAGATGATACAGGTGGAGGTATACTGTGCTGTACTGCAGACAGATCATATTATATTACAACATTGTATTCTTGCTTAAAACTAAACCAACCAATCAAGTAAACCATTTTGACACAGTGAAGGAAAACCTGTGCGCATCAATAATGGACTCCTGCAGGAGACCAGAACAGGCAGGAGTAGTTCTGGGAGCACAGCAAAGGAGACACTAGCGTCACATCTCATATACACTGTCTGTATTACCTGTCAGCCATGTCTGAAGCCCCCTCCCCTGTTCCCTGCTCAGAGGACAGAGCGGTGACATCAGGCATCCCCACTCTCTCCAGAAAACACAAGTGTGGATCAGCCCGCATGGCGCTGTACCGCTCATATCCTGTCCAAAGAAAAACACTGAACTTTAGTGTTGTTTTTTTTATGTTAGGCAATGTTTTTGTAACAATCCAGTTCTAACAAATAACGTCCATGTTTGACAGTCAAATAAAGTAAGCGGAATAAAATGCCATTTCAAAGCTGACATGAGTCCCCACCATGTTTGTGGACTCCGATGAGGAGAGACTTGTCAGCTTCTGCGTCCCACCACGTCACTGGGATCTCTATATAGTCGATGTCAGGTAGCGGCACCTCCAGTTTACTGTCAACGCAAACAGACACAAACGTAGAAACGAGCTGTCAGTTAGAGCTGACAACAACAAGTCGGAGCACTGAAAACAAGTACAACAGTCAAAAATCTGTCAAATGACATTGTGACTTTAGAGTCTGAGAAACTTTATCCAACATCTTTCATTCACTAATAATGAAAAACAACTCAGTTCAACAAATCCATGCGTGAATATCATATATGTCAAATTCCCTTTCAGATGTCACCGCTAAACCAGCGAACTGATAAGTCAGTCCTACAGAGCCACATTCAGCTCACATCAGTTGAGGCTTGTGTTTTTGACATCATACCTGGCAGGTATCCCCTCCAGAGACTGATTGGCAGCCTCTCCCAAAACCTCCACCTTCAGATAGTACAACATCCGCACCCTCAGTAGTACTCTGGAGGAAAAAGAGATGCATCTTTTTAATTAAAAAAAAGTGACCACAGTAAAGTGCTCATAACTGTTTCATGATGTCGCCTTTATGATTCTTAATGCAGAAAAGTTTCCTTTAAATATGTGAGGAAAATTGTGTTTTAGACCCCATTTACCCTGACATTAAAAAGCGTTTTTTGTGATTGGACAGCTATCAGATATTGTTACGTACACATGCGCTGTATGTATATTTGTAAATTCACTCAAAACACAATTACGACATTATATCCGATCTTCCAAACCACCTCTGATGGTGGTCAGGGAAATTTCATTTCATTTTATTATTAGAAGTTTGTCATAGCAGGAAAACACAGCATAGCAACGCCTTGTTGAAACCATGGATCCTGAATTGAGACAAACATACAATAAAAACCATGACTGTTATCACTAAATTAAAAGTAAGTTAAATGCAAAACTCATCACTCCTAAAAAGAAAGTTACTTATAATACAATTTAAAAGCACAGGGAATAAAAGAGAGTTCATGTCTTGCTCCTGGGAACAACAAGTTCTCTGGGCTACCAAAGAGAGTGAACATCTGGAGGGGCAGCAGACAGGAAGCTGTGCAGAGGTGAAGAGCTGTCCCTCAGAATGTTGGTGAAGGTACTTATAGTAACCTCATCTTGCCACTCACTTAGGGTGGGAAGAGAGGAATGTGGGATGCCAGTTATTCTACAGCACCACTTCTGTACCCTCCCTAACTCTTCAGAGAGACCTTTTGTCAGACCTCCCCAAACTGGACTGGTATATTTCAGAACTGGATGAACGAAGGTCAGACAGATCTGTTTTAAGACATCAGGTGGGAGGCCAGCTCTTTTAGCCACACAAAGGTAGTGAATCCTGGGTCTTGTTTTAGAGAGCATATAGTTGGTATGAGCATCCCATAACAAATCAGATGAGATCTGAACTCCAAGCAGCTTGAATGTGGAGACTCTACTGATGCTATGACCAGAGACTACTGACAGTGGAGGAGAAGGAATTAAGTCTGTCTTCATTCACTTATAACCATATCCATGGTCTTAAATCCATTTATAGTCAGAGAGACGTCCTGTCCCCATGCAGACACAGAGTCCAAGGCCTTCTGAGTCAGGCCAGGTAAAGACCCCATCAGTAGCTCAGTGACAGTTAATATGATGACCACTGAGGGAGAAATGCAATTCTGTTTCTGATCCACATGTAACAGGTGTCTGTAGATTAAAAAAAGCACTGTGCTGGCTCGGATTAAAACTTATTTGACAGACTTGGGGGGGGGGGGTCCCTTGTTAACCTGGCATCCTCCCATCCCCCCCAAGGGGGGACAGTGAGGACAATGCTCCCACCAACCTGGAAAAACAGAGAACTTTCTAGATCAGGGGTGTCAAACTCATTCCATGGAGGGCCAAGACCCTGCATGTTTTACTTCCACCCAGTGACTTCAGCAGGTGTTTTCACTGATCAGCAATCAGTGGGAAGAAATTCAGTAAATGTACCTGTTTAAGATACTGGGTGGAGGTAAAACATGCTGGTCTTGGCCCTCCATGGAATGAGTTTGACACCCCTGATCTAGATCAAGTCTAAGCAAAAAAGTTTTTAAAATAAATTTTCAACTTTTTCTTGTAGATCTGCAACTTTTTACACATAAATTTATGACTTTTTTTTTCCTTCTAAATTTCCAACTTTTTTCTTGAAAATTTGTCTTTTTTTTTTCAAACTTGCATTTGCTTTCAACTTTTTATTGTAAATTTGCAACGCTCACCTGGATGCTGGTTACATGTTTATTCTGTGTAATTAAATTGTAATTTGTGACTTTTAATTTTTTTAAATTGACATCTTTTATCATATTTTTGCACATTTATTCTTGCAAATGCCTAATGTTAAATTGGTGAATACACTACAAAAACTGAAATCTTAGTAAAAAAAAATATCTTAAATCGAGGATATAATTCTTGTTTTTTGTCTGACAAGATATTTTTTCTTGTGCAGTTTTCTGTAAGGAAATTTTACTTGATATAAGATATTTTTTACTTGTTTTAAGCAATTTTATCTGGTTTTAAGTAAAAAAAAAATTGCCAATGGAGCAAGAAAATTTTCCTTACCACACTGCTTAAAACAAGTAAAAATTTCTTTGAAATTTCCTGGACAGAAGACATTAGACTTGTTTTAAGCAATTTAGTAAGTAAAATTTTCTTGCTCCATTGGCAATTTTTTTTTTTACTTAAAACCAGATAAAATTGCTTAAAACAAGTAAAAAATATCTTATATCAAGTAAAATTTCCTTACAGAAAACTGCACAAGAAAAAATATCTTGTCAGACAAAAAACAAGAATTATATCCTCGATTTAAGATATTTTTTCTTACTAAGATTTCAGTTTTTGCAGTGTATCCCCATCCCCCTTATTAAAAAATAACAAATCAGCTACTGTTTTGTCCTATTTACTGCATATTCAATTTTGTTGTTTCAGTTTACATTTTTGTTTTTAATTTTTATCTGCCTGTGCAGCACTTTGGTCAACTTTGTGTGTGTTTTTTTTTAAATAAATTTGACTTTAACTCTCTCTATGTGTATCAATAAAAAGTGCTTTTTAGGTTTTAAATACACGTTTACTTCTCTGCTCCAGTAATGCACGGCCGTCATTTTTTGTTGGTCACTTGCTTTATGACATATTAAGGGCTGTTTAGGCCTCTCTCAAAAGTTATAAGACTGACCAAGACGCAGACGCTGCGACACCACTCACGTCTTATTAAAAAGCACAATTCAGCATCCAGCTCTCATACTGCATTTGTCTTAAGATATGCAGCAAAATAGTCATCAAATTTATTTTAAAAAATACCCCCTAAAATAGTAATCTTTCTTAAAAATTATTAGTATTGGGGCTTTTTCTGTCAGAAAGTTTTATTTTTTACACCATTAAACAATTTAACACACTGCAAAAGTGCAAATTTATAATGAAAAAAACAAATCTACAAATATACAAAAACCTCACTTCATTACTACTCAAACAACGTTTTTTGGCAGATACCCTTTTACTCTTACTCACCTTATTATTAATTATTTTTTGGTGACTACCCTTATTTGTACGTGAGTAATTAATATCATAAAGTTGCTTTTACATGAGTACAATTTCCAGCTACTATAACACCTCTGGTTGCAGGCCAAGGATCACACTCATAGACCAATAATTGGTCTTCAAAAATAGCGTGGTTATGTTAACTTGTTCTTAACACGTTAGCGCTTGCACCACTGACTTGCTACAACCATAGCTATAAATCGGGGAATCAGTATTCCCCAACACTGTAATTAAACATCCACCCATGCCTACAACACACCAATCATGTCACTCAGCTAACAGTAATTAAATCATTAAAACACAGGCGGCCAGGATAGTTAATAGTGAACTGACTTGTTGCAGTGCTGTTTGAGGTGTTTCTTGTAGCTCTCATCCTGCAGCACCACCTCTGGGTTGCAGTGGACCAGCCAGTCGGCGTTATTCACCTCGGAAACATTCAGCTGATTCTTCAGCTTCTTGCCCTTCCTGCCCCGAGGAACGGGAGCTGACAGGCCTGGGACACAAAGAAAGCCGCATCATTAAAATATAACACCTGGTAAATGCACTGAGCTGAACACTAATGGCTGATTCTTATCTGTGGGTTCAGCTCCATTCTCAGAGGAGAGGAGAGGAGAGGAGAGGAGAGGAGAGGAGAGGAGAGGAGAGGAGAGGAGAGGAGAGGAGAGGAGAGGAGAGGAGAGGAGAGGAGAGGAGAGTTTTGAGTTTTCAAAAATCCCTTTATTGTACAATTCAAAAATGTAAGATCACCAATACCATCCTTCCACCAAGTGTCTCACATTTCAAAAGTGCAAACATAACTCATCCCCCTCTCTCACAGAACACAAAATATTCCCTACAGTCCATCTATTGGTGAATACCTCCAAATTGTCCACCATTGTCCACCAAACATGTAGGTTTAGGGCGCTCGCGCACTCAGCGACCAGCAGCCGGTGGCTTGTCACCAGACTGCAAACCAAGTCTACCTACGGGTACAAATAAGTAACAAACAAAAAAAAAAAAAAAAAAAAAAAAATTATAGTAAGAATACTCCACCTGGAGTCTGACTTTTAACAAGGCCTTGAAAACAAACACAGGATCCACATTGCCAGTGTTAATAGTCTGATTTTCCTTGTCAGCCAGATGGCAAGTTTAGCAGTACCAGATAGGAAGTTTATCAAAGTGTGCACAGACTTCTTTGCCACTTTATACTTTGGACCGTAAATAAACAAACCAAAAGAAAAACATTCACCAAAATTATGAAACCACACTTTCAAAAGATCAAAAAGGCCAGATAAACGAACACATTGAACAAACAAATGCTCCAGGGTCTCAACTTGGGAACAAAACAAACATTCCTCCCCCACATTAGGATCCAGGTGTGCTCTGTACCTATTCGTAGCTATTGCCCCATGTACAATCCTCCACTGGAGATTTGCTGTCCATTTCTCAATGGGGAGCTTGTACATGGACCGCCAGCTGCCTTTCAGGGAGAATAACGGCCCCAAAAACCCCGCCCACTTCGACTCTTTCACCTCCGCCAGAGAGCGCAGATTCAGAACCTTCACACAGATGTGATACACCGTCTTCTTGAGATGAGAGATGAGATGAGATTCAACTTTATTGTCATTACACATGTATGAATACAAGGTAACGAAACGTGACTTGGCATTTGGGCACGCTCTGCAGAGCGCATCCAAGGCCGGGGCAGCCGCTAGGCGCCAGTCATAAAGAAGAAAGGAAAAAAAAAGAAAAGAAAGGATATGACACAATAGGCGAGAGAAAAAAACATGTTTTATCAAACTGACGCTTAATGAGTAAGCGAAATTTTGATTGCAGGCAAAAAAACCCTCAATGCATATTTAGCAGACATTTAGTAGACAAATCACACGCAGAAGGAGAGCAGTGTGTGTATATCGTATGCATGTAGTGTTGTATGCATTGTGTAGTGTAAATGTAACAGTTGTTAGTGAGCAGCAGAGGGCGCCTCCTGGCAGTGGATAGATGTTATAATCATGTGACTTATAAACAAGTCCAGAGTCCAGAGTCTAGCTCTCTCTCTCTCTTGCTTGCAGAAGGCACATGGGCATTGTCCTTGAAGGTCCAATCCGCTGACGACAAACAACTGATTGTTGATTGTTTGGGAAGACATGAGCCGATCCATCCGCTTATCTCAGTCAGGAGGAATGTAAGCACGGGGCAAACAAGGTCAAATCAAATCAAATCAAATCAGCACAGTGCACTCAGAGAATAGAATTTGTCCTCATCCGTGTAGTTCTGTGCTTCCATTATATATGCAGGCTTAAACTGTTTTTCCATAGAGAGCACAGGGCTTCAGATGTATTCCTTCACTGAATCACTGTCATTCAGTTCACCGTTTGCCGCTACTCGTGCCCTCCCCAACTGGTCGAATTTGATGAAGGAGCTTGCCGGGTCCGCTTGATCAGCTCTCTCACTTTCCTTCAATTTCTGATGCATCAGGGAACTCCACAGCCAAAAATAGAAGTCCTGAGATCATAACCAATAATGTTTCCATAGACGCATGAATTCCAATGTCCATGAGTCTCCTCGTAGGTTCCAATTCTTGGGCTCCCCCTTGGCCCAATTCTTGTTGAAAAATAGTGACAATAGCACATTTAAGCCGCTTCCAAATCCATAATTTCCGTTTAGATTAAGATTCAGCAGAAGAAGAGCGACTAAACACAGACAAAAACGCAACATTGCAAAAGCTGGGAATAGATCAGGAAGGCAGGGGAGGAGGGAAGAAAAAATGTGACTGCTCTCTCTCAAGGCAAGATGGAAAATATTCTTCTTCCTACAAACTGGAACTTGCCCAGACGAGGAGTTCTGAAGGACAGCAGGTGATCCTCTCCCTGCTGCCACTCTCCCACTGCTGGACTTATGGAAAGGGCAGGAAAGTTGGACACAGTGTCCTCATCCCATTGATTGGAAAGAGTACGGTTTTCCGCAAAGGCTCTAAGTGGTAGTGGCAGGGCAGCACACACTTCCTCCACCACCCTATGCACCAATCTGACAGATGTAATGTTGGCACTCCGCCCCAGCGTTTCTATGGACGTGGTTGACATCTTCATAAGATGACCAAGCTTGGTACAGCCTGCCTGTCTTAAACAAGTTCGCAGGCTAACGGACTGCAGCACTCGAGTGTCCATGAATTGATTGAAAAACAGTGGTTCCTCGAACAGCCACATGCTTGGTGTCTCCTCAGGAATGCGGGCTACGGTGAAGACTTGCCATGATCCCAAGACAGATGTATAAAAAGCAGAAAGTCCAGTAAAGTCCACCTCCCCGGATTTCACGAGGAAAAGCTGTTTATCATAGCCCAAGCGGCCAACTCTCCTCAGGAGCAGTTTTGCAGTGTCCATCCAGCAGGGACCACATCCATAAAGGAGCCATTGCACAGTCTGAAGCCTAAAACAGGTGATCTTGGACTGTATGTCCACCAGGCCCTGTCCTCCTTCGGCAACAGGCAGGTAGAGAACGGCCGCACGAACCCAGTGTCGACCAGACCAAAAGAAATCCACGATGATCTTCTGAACCTCCTCCACCAGGCTCCTGGGCGGTGTCAAAAGCAATAAGCCTATGCCAAAGAGCCGAAGCGACCAGATTATTGGCGACCAGAACCCTTCCCCTATATGACAGCTGTGGTAGCAACCATTTCCATTTAGAAAAGCGAGCACACACCTTCTCCTTAATTCCCTCCCAGTTCTTGCATTCAAAGTCCTCAGAACCCAGAAATACCCCCAACACTTGAAGACCGGCTTTCCCCCACAGAAGACCTCCAGGTAGATGAGGAATGTCCTGATGTGACCACTGCCCCACCAATAAACCCTCACTCTTGCCCCAGTTTACCCATGCAGAAGTTGCTTTTTCATAAATAGATAAAGTGTCCACCAAACGCTGTACATCCCTGTGGGATGTGATGAAAATGTTGACGTCATCTGCATAAGCAGACAAGACGAGTGGACGACAACTACTGGAGGGCCCTGGCAGAATCAAACCACCCAGCTGAGTGCGCAACCTGCACAGCAAAGGCTCAATAGCCAAGTTATACAGTTGACCTGAGATTGGACAACCCTGCCTTATTCCCCGACGTACAGGGATTGGCCGACTCAGCCCTGCCCCCATCTTTACCAAACACTCAGCACCAGTATATAACAGATTGACCCATGTCAAAAACATATTGCCAAAACCAAACCTCTTCAGTGTGGAAAACAAATAAGAATGGTCAACCCTATCAAAAGCTTTTTCTTGGTCCAAAGACATAATACCGAACTTTAAATCATAACATTTACTAAGATGAAGAACGTCACGTACGAGAAAAATATTGTCCATAATGGTTCGGCCAGGAATACAATATGTTTGATCTGTATCTATGATTAAATCCAAGACATTTTTCAGTCTATTTGACAGGGCTTTAGATAGCACCTTGTAGTCTGTGCAAAGAAGAGCCACAGGCCTCCAGTTTTTAAGCAAGGCCAAGTCCCCTTCCTTAGGCAGCAGAGATAGTACTGCACGCCGGCAGGAGACAGGTAAAGATCCAGTTCTGTAACAGTCAATCAGAACGTCATAAAAGACTGTTCCAATAATATCCCAAAAATGCTTAAAAAAGGAGAGGAGAGGAGAGGAGAGGAGAGGAGAGGAGAGGAGAGGAGATGGAGCTGCTGTTCATTTAGTCAGGGCCATTTCTAGCTTTTTTGGAGGCTCTCTGCAAGATTGTATTTGGGGGCCCGTATTTTTGTAACGGAGGAGTTCATTCATTTTTTGAGTGTATTCCAGCATCTTTGGGTGAGAGCCGGGGTACTACCTAGAGAGATCGCCAGTCCACCACAGGGCCAACACAGAGAGACAGACAGCCACTCACTCTCACATTCATATCTAAAGACAATTTATCCCCAGTTGATGCCAGTTAACCTAACATACATGTCTAAGGACTGTGGGAGGAAACTGGAGAACCTGGCAAAACCCCACTCTGACATGGTCAAAATATGCAAACTCCTCAAAGAAAGGTCACCATTGACCGGGGTGGGTTTGAACCCACAACCTTCTTTATCACGTAAGTGCCCAGATCTTCTGACCTTCGACCTTGAACACAACCTGGATGCAGGGCCACCTGAGGATCATTGTGAGTGAGTTTGGTGACCGTCGAGGCAAATGCCTAGGAGGAGCAGCAATCCTGTGAAATGTGAATGGACAGAGACAGACGGCTTGACAATGGACGCCATGTCATTGCATAAGCTCCTTTCAGCTTTTCCTGGAAAGAACTAAAAAAAAAAAAATCAAAAGTTTATGAGGAAAAAAGTTTTAAATTTACAATGTCATAAATTGATGAGAAAATTTTTGTGAATTTTTGAGAAACGTAAATTGAGAAAAAATATGAGGAAAAACAGCCACAAATATGCATAAATAAGGCACAAATTTGAATGAAAATGTTACATAATTTACATCAAAATGTCAAATTCATATTTAAAAATTTGCTAATTTAAGACACAAACATTGCAAATTTGTAAGAAAATGTTGCACATTTATAATGAAAAAATTCACAAATGTACACTTACAGAATTGCAAATACACAAGAAAAATTCTTCTTCTTCTTCTGGCTGCTCCCTTTAGGGGTCACCACAGTGGATCATCTGCCTCCATCTCACCCTATCCCTTTCATCTTCCTCTGTAACACCAACCCTCTCCATGTCCTCCTTCACTACATCCATGAATCTTCTCTGTGGTCTTCCTCTTTTCCTCCTTCCTGGCAGCTCCATCTTCAGCATCCTTTGTCCAATATATCCACTATCCCTCCTCTGCACATGTCCAAACCATCTCAGCCTTGCCTCTCTTACTTTGTCTCCAAACCGCTCAACCTGAGCTGTCCCTCTGACATATTCATTTCTAATCTTGTCTCTCCTAGTCACTCCCAATGAAAATCTTAACATCTTCAACTCTGCAACCGCCAGCGCCACCTCCTGTCTTTTTGTCAGTGCCACTGTCTCCAAACCATACATCATAGCAGATCTCACTACCATCTTGTAAATCTTGCCTTTCACTCTTGCTGCTACCTTTCTGTCACAAATCACCCCTGAATACTCATCTCCATCCACTCCACCCTGCCTGTACTCTCTTCTTCACCTCTCTTGTGAATTTTCCATTGCTTTGGATGGTTGACCCCAGATATTTAAACTCATCTACTTTCACTGTCGCTACTCCTTCCATCTTCACCGTTGCACCTCCCTCTCTCTCATTTATTCAGTCTTGCTTCTACTGACTTTGATTCCGCTTCTCTCCAAGACCCACCTTTTTAGCCTGGCTTTTTCATTAACTGTGTGTTCATTGTATTTTTATGTGCTCTTGCTGTCTTCTTTGTTTTTTACTGTCTCATGTGCTTGTATTTTTATTTGCTTTGTTTTTATCAGGTTAAGCACTTTGTGACTCTGTCTGTGAAAAGTGCTCTATAAATAAACTTTTTATTATTATACCTCCACCTCTCCAGGTTCTCTTCCACCTGCTCCCTACTCTCACTACAGATCACAATGTTGTCTGCAAACACCATGGTCCTCGGAGACTCCTGCCTGACCTCATCTGTCTGCCTGTCCATCACCATGGCAAACAAGAAGGGGCTCAGAGCCGATCCTTGATGTAACCCCACCCACCTTGAACCCATCTGTCACTCCTAAAGCACACCTCACCACCATCTCGCTGTCCTCATACTTGTCCAACAAGAACAATACTGCAAATTTATTTAAAAAAAATAAACATTTAGAAGTTAACAAATTTATGGGAAAAAAAATTGAATTTTAAGAGGAAATGAAAGAACCTTAGTGAGTAAGCTCATTACATAACCCACACATGACCATGTCAGAGTTCTCACTGAGCACAGCAATATCGGCCCTCATCTAATATGAATATAAACCTGGCATGTAACCAAAGGAATTTGTGTCTTTTTCAATAGAAAAACGTTCACATTCAGTTCCTCTTAGTTGCTGGTTAACCTCTCATTAGATTTATCTCTAAATCAGACTTGTCCAAGGTATTGATGAGTTAACGCTTCTGTATAAATTTGAAGTCAATCCGATCAGAAATGTAGAAGTTATAGTGGTGACAACAGAAATGTCAAGTGGACAAACAAACAAAATGGACGGTTCAAAACATTATACCCCAGGTTAACATGCAGGTTAGGTTAATTGGAGACTCTAAAGTGGCCCTAGGTGTGAATGTGTGTGTGAATGGTTAAGGGATAGCGCCGTACCGTGGCTGCTTCATCCATCCAGGTGGATGCCCTCAATTTCCTCTCTGGGGATCAATAAAGTATACAAAATTCGCCGGTAACATTTCTTCATGGTGGCCCACCATGCCAGGATCTGAGCCACCACACCAACACGCTAAAGAAAATGAATGAAGAAATGATGCTCTGCAAGCGTGCGTCTGAGAAACGCACACGTGGGAGTTGGGGAGCATGCCACCCGCGTGACCGTTCCAGTCAGCAGGCAGACCTGTCTAGCTCGTGTTGCTGTCTGAGAGACAAACCTGATTCTGCATCAGAGTGAAGCATGAGCTTCCTGAATTACTTTAAATGAGGGAAAAAAAGCAGAAGAGGTATGTTAAGCAGTGGGGGCATTAACAGTGCATCCGGAAAATATTCACAGGACTTCACAATTTTCTACAGTTTGTTATGTTACAGCCTTATTCCAAAAGGGATTAAATTCATTGTCTTTCTCAAAATTCTACACAATACATCATACTGACAATGTAAAAAAAAAAAGTTTTTTTTGACATTTTTGCAAATTTATTAAAAATAAAAAACTAAGAAATCATATATACATAAGTATTCACAGCCTTTGCCATGAAGCTCAAAATTGAGCTCAGGTACATTCTGTTTCCACTGATCATCCTTGAGATGTTTCTACAGCTTAACTGGAATCCACCTGTGATAAATTCAGTTGATTGGACATGACTGGGAAAGGCACACATCTGTCTACACAAGGTCCCACATTTGACAGTGCATATCAGAGCAGAAACCAAGCATGAAATCAAAGGAATTGCGCTCAGAGGCACTGTATACATTTTCGTTGTTATGCAGATGATACACAATTATACTTGTCAATGAAGCCAGATAACAGTAATCTGGCTTCATTGAAAATTGATAAAAACCAGCAATACTACATACCAAGATCATGTTCATGACATCCATGTCTTATAAACAGCCTGTGATAATTTGTTGCCAGCCAAATTAAAGGCTTGTCTCAAGGAAATCAGAGCCTGGATGACTTGTAATTTCTTGATATTAAATTCAGTTAAGACTGAAGTCATTCTAGTTGGTCCAAAAAGCCTTTCAAATACCTTTCCAAATCAAACTCTTAGTTTGGATGCTGTTACTCTTTTGCTTAATAGTTCTGTAAGATCTGTCCAGGTGTACCCTGCCTCTCGCCTAAAGATGCTGGGATAGGCTCCAGCCCCCCCGCAACCTGAAAAGGATTAAGCAGAAGAAGATGGATGGATGGATGGATGGATGGATGGATGGAACCATAGAGTTATTTTTGATCAAGATCTGTTCTTTAATTCACATATTAAACTTGTTTCTAAGACTGCTTTCTATCATTTGTGTAATATTGCCAAGATTAGGTGCATCTTGTCTCAGAGTGATGCTGAGAAACTAATCCATGCTTTTGTTAGCTCTAGATTCTCTTTATTATCAGGTTGTCCTAAAACCAGGGATGAGAATAGGGTTTGGGAAAAAAAAGGAAACTAAGCCGGGGGTCTTGGGGGACGCAGGCTAATTTATAGAAGCTAATGAAATCTGGTGTTTTAGAATGCTCAAATGTGGTCTTATATTTAAAGTTAGAAGTAAGTACAAATGCATTTATAGTTTGCCTTTTTAATCTGCTGCTGCATCACATGTGTAAATTTATGATATCTGAATGGTATGTTGATGTAATAATACTAAATTATATTTTACTACTATTTAATATGTTACATGTGAATTACATTTACATACTTCTAGAACAGACAAAATAATTTAACCAAGTAAAATAAATTATAAATATTAACAAAATTCCATCACCAAGTCCATCACCCATTTATTAAAATATACTGAAATTCTGCAAACATTTTGATTTATTAATGTGTGCATTTGTTAGTGTTACTAGGAATATAAAAAAGGTGCATATTAGTATATTTTAATATTTGAAAGATAATCTAAGAAAGTAAGTAAAACCTAAAAGATGTTTAATATTTTTATGCAATGACCATAAAGAAATTATGTTTACTAATAAAAGCAAATATATCTTAGGAAAGGCAACCCATCACCACCCATGACAAAAAAAACTTACACATGCATTATGTAACTCCTCCTAGTGAAACAAAAAATGATAAATTATATTCAAAATTCTTAGATTGCATTTCAAAATTGTGAGAAAATATGTAATAACATTTATCTATTAACAATCGATAATCAGCATTCGAATGCAATAAGTGTTTCAAAACAGGCATGACGTCACAACGTACACATGCTATTTCATAACAAATTCAAAACGATTACAATTCAAAATAACAATTCAAAAACAATGCAGATCACTCACACGTGATCTGCATTGTTGTTTATGCAAATCCGACGGCGAACGCTGGGACAGCGCGTGACGTCATCCATTCAGTAACTGGCAGGCTGCAGACAGAACACCTAGATGCTCTTCTCCTCATCTCAGGCGATTTCAACCACGTTTCACTGTCTCCCATTCTGCCCACTTTCACCCAGTATGTCACATGCCACACTAGAGACAATAAAACACTGGATTTGTTCTACGCAAACACTAAGGAGGCGTACACCTCATCACAACTCCCCCCACTTGGGAGATCGGATCACAAATTGGTTCATCTCCGACCGGTGTACAAACCCCTAGTGCACAGACAACCTCCGGCCATGCACACTGTGGAGTTATGGTCTGAGGAGACAATGGACACTCTAAAGGACTGTTTTTGAAGCCACTGCCTGGAAGCAGCTCTGCGATCCACATGGTGAGGACATTGATGGCCTCATTCACACCTTCACGGGCTACCTCAGCTTCTGTGTGGACAAATCCGTTCCCACCAAGACCATACGGCGTCACTCAAACAACAAACCCTGGATCAACCCTGAGATAAAAACACTTCTGAGAGAGAAGAAGAGGATCTTCAGGTCGGGGAACAGGGAGATGCTGAAGTCCGTACAGAGGGAGCTGAGGAGAAAGATCAGAGAAGGCAAGGACAGCTTCAGGAAGAAGATGGAGGACAAGCTGCAACAGAGCGACATCAGCGGGGTCTGGAGAAACCTCAAAACCATCTCGGGGCTCCAGAATACCTCCCCCCAGGCCACGGGGGGCAGGGAGTGGGCGAACAACCTGAATCTGTTTTTCAATAGATTTGACCAACCGCCCTCCCCCCTGTCTGCACAACAACCACTGCTGCCACTAAGAAATCAAGTCCTGCTGCCCACTCCCCACTCCACCGACACCCCCCCCACTCCCAACACACAGCCCCCCATCCTGACCCTGACCAAGACCCAGGTGAGGACGGAGCTGAGGAAGATCAAGGCGAGGAAGGCGTCGGGACCGGACGGCATCAGCGCAAAGCTCCTCAAGTCCTGTGCAGACCAGCTGTGTGGGATTGTGACGTATATCTTCAACATGAGCCTGAAACTGGGGAGGGTACCACAGCTGTGGAAAACATCTTGTGTGGTACCTGTACCAAAAACTTCCCACCCCAAAGACCTGAACAGCTTCAGACCGGTGGCCTTGACGTCCCACTTGATGAAGACCCTGGAGAGACTGCTCCTTGCTCATCTCCGCCCCCTGGTGGAACCAGCGATGGATCCACTCCAGTTCGCCTACCAGCATGGCATTGGGGTGGAGGATGCGGTGATCTTCCTCCTTCACCGTTCTCTGTCCCACCTGGAGAAGCCCGGGAATATGGTGAGGATCATGTTCTTTGACTTCTCCAGTGCTTTCAACACCATCCAACCGATGATCCTGAAGGACAAGCTGCTGCGCGCAGGGGTGGACCAGCACCTGTCATCATGGATCCTGGACTACCTCACGAACCGGCCTCAGTTTGTGAGAACCCGGGACTGTGTTTCCGACACGATCATCAGTAGCACGGGGGCCCCCCAGGGAACGGTGCTGGCTCCCTTCCTGTTCACTCTTTATACTGCAGACTTCTCACACAACACAACACATTGCCATCTACAGAAGTTCTCTGATGACTCTGCGATCGTTGGTCTCATCTCCAGCGGAGATGAAGCTGAGTACAGAGGGCTTATCCAGGACTTTGTGGACTGGTGCCATCGGAACTGCCTCCAGATCAACGCGAGGAAAACTAAGGAGCTGGTGGTGGACTGCCGCAGGCATGGGCAGCCCCTCACAGCACCAGTAAATATACAGGGAACAGACATTGAGATGGTGACATCCTACAAGTACCTGGGTATTCATCTGAACAATAAACTAGACTGGTCACACAATACTGACGCACTCTACAAGAAGGGACAGCGCAGGCTGTTCCTGCTGAGGAGACTCAGGTCTTTTGGTGTACAAGGGGCGCTGCTGAAGTCATTCTATGACACAGTGGTGGCATCAGCCATCACTTTTGGAGTGGTCTGCTGGGGCAGTGGCATTACTGCAGCCGATAGGAAGAGACTGAACAAACTGATTAAGAAAGCTAGCTCTGTCCTGGGGCAACGCCTTGATCCGATGGAGGAGATAGGAGAGAGAAGGACGGTGGCTAAACTGTCATCTCTGCTGGAGTCCGAGTTCCACCCTATGCAGGACATACTGGATGCACTGAGGAGCTCATTTAGCAGCAGACTACATCATCCCAGGTGCACAACCGAGAGGTTTCGTAGGTCCTTCCTACCAACGGCTGTCAGACTGTACAACCTAAGCAGGGCTGCTCGCAGAGATAGCAAAAAGACGTAACAAACTAATAGTTTTTTTTGAATGCAAAAGATGCAATAGACTTACACAATGGTCCTCTCCGGCATACAACTAGGAACATACCGGTCGCTATGGAGGGTGAGAATATGTATGGGCACATAATCATACCATGTAGGATAACTAAATAGACGGTTATGCTGTTTCATCCCACCTAGCAACAATGCTCTGCACTGTGTGTGTTTATATATTTACATATTTATTCCATCTAGCTACAATGCTCTGCACTGGGTGTGTTTATATTTATATATCTATATATTTATTCCATCTAGCTACAATGCTCCGCACTGTGTTTTTATATATCTACATATTATTCCATCTAGCTACATTGCTCCGCACTGTGTGTGTTTATATACTTGCATATTTATTCCACCTAGCTGCAATGCTCCGTACTGTGGGTGTTTATATATTTACATATTTATTCCATCTAGCTACAATGCTCTGCACTGTGTGTTCATATATTCATATATTTATTCCATCCAGCTACAATGCTCTGCACTGTGTGTCTGTGTGTGTGTGTGTATATATATATTTTATAGTAATATGTACATATGTATATTAGCTGCTCTTGGTTGCTTGTTTTTTTTTTTTTTTTTGTTTGTTTTTCTTGCCTTCTGATTGTTGCTCTGAGTGTTGCTATCCCTGTGCTGTTGCAATCCTGGAATTTCCCCGTTGTGGGACTAATAAAGGCTTATCTTATCTTATCTTATCTTAATTCATTACGCGAAAATTCTCAAGTACATTACTTATAACGAGAAAAAAATCTTACCTCGGAATGTGTCTTCCGATCACTAATTGCTGTAATCGGGGCCGATTGTGATGAACTTTGATTGACTGGCATCTGAATTTGACCGTGTCCATCGATCGTTTTGAATGCAGCACGAGCGAGTAGAGTAGTTCGATCTCCTTGTAGCCACAATTTTGAGATGTTTCTGTTTTGAACAGTGTTCAACTAAGGCAACACAGCCATGAGATCCATAACTCAAGAAATCGTTGCAATAAACACACTGGACTTTCCCTGGTACTTCGCATTTCGCTATGAAGTCGGCCATTTTTTCAACCACAACTTCGGTATTTTTACCGATCTTCACAGTCATTAACGCAGTTTTTTAGAGCCATTCCCAACGAAACTTATTCCTTATCCCTTTGTCGATTTCTAAAATTCTTGCTTTGTCGTCTTTCGTGAGTTTTAGGTTCACCATTTTCACGAAATCAGGAAAACTCAGTTGATTAACTGTCCGCCATTTGCATTTCGCTCCGCCTGTTGGATATGACAAAGGAATAACAAAATCGCCGATTGGTTGCTTCAATAAGTATCAGCCAATCAATGGCCTTGTTACATTACATTACTGATCTCGCTGGGTAGCGCGTTCTGCGCGGT
This sequence comes from Pholidichthys leucotaenia, assembly GCA_020510985.1. Taxonomy (NCBI): domain Eukaryota; kingdom Metazoa; phylum Chordata; class Actinopteri; order Cichliformes; family Pholidichthyidae; genus Pholidichthys; species Pholidichthys leucotaenia. The sequence continues at coordinate 27,514,869 of CM035837.1, forward strand.
GGCTTTTAGCAGCCGATCGAAAATACGACTCGCCGCTCATAACAGACCTCACCCCCCCCTAAAATATTTAGACGATTCACGAGAATGACCCTAGACATGATGAAATCCAAGGAATTCCGCGGATCCGCGGAGGATTCTCATCCCTGTAAAACGTCTTTAAGAAGTCTTCAGCTGATCCAAAATGCTGCAGCAAGAGTTTTAACAGGTACTAGAAAGAGAGATCACATATCTCTCCGGTTCTGGCCTCCCTTCATTGGCTTCCCATAGAGTTTAGAATTAAGTTTAAAATCCTTCTTCTCACTTACAAAGCTCTAAATAATCAGGCCCCTTTTTATTTAAAAGATCTGATACTATCCTATTATCCTAACGGCGCACTACGCTCCCAAAATGCAGGACTACTTGTAATACCTAGAATCTCCAAAAGTACAATGGGAGGCAGAGCCTTCAGTTATCAAGCTCCTCTCCTTTGGAACCAGCTGCCAATTTGGATTTGGGAGTCAGACTCGATCTCTGTTTTTAAAAATAGGGTTAAAACCTTCCTTTTTGATATAGCCTATAGTTAGAGTGGGATCAGGTGCCCCTGAACCCTCCGTTAGTTATGCTGCTAATAGGTTTAGACTGCCGGGGGACCTCTAACAATGCACTGAGCTTCACTCTCTTCTTCACTCTCAATGAAATATTTTTGCTGGTCATTAACATCTGTTTGTTCTCCCCCATATATTGAGTCCCCGTCGTGCAGTTTGCTCTCTACATGTTTGTTTTTTCTTCTTCTTCTTCTCTAGCCCCTCACCCCCCAGCCAGTCACAGCAGATGACTGCCCCTCCCTGAGCCTGGTTCTGCTGGAGGTTTCTTCCTGCTAAAAGGGAGTTTTTCCTCTCCACCGCTGCCAAGTGCTTGCTCACAGGGGATCGCTTGACTGCTGGGGTCTTTCTGCAATTGTGGGGGTTTCCCCTAGAGTTGAAAGTGCTATGAGATGACTGTTGTTGTGAAATGGCACTATATAAATAAAGCTGAATTGAATTGAATTGTCTGTAGACCTCCAAGAGAGGATTGTCTTGAGGCACAAATCTGGGGAAGAGTACAGAAAAATTTCTGCTGCTTTGAAGGTCCCAGTGAGCACAGTGGTCTCCATTATCTGTAAATGGAAGAAGTTCAGAACCACCAGGACTCTTCCTAGAGCTGGCCGGCCGTCTAAACTGAGCGATTGAGGGAGAAGGGCCTTAGTCAGGGAAGTGACCAAAAACCCAATGGTCACTCTGTCAGAGCTCCAGTAATCCTCTGTGGAGAGAGGAGAACCTTCTAGAAGGACAACCATCTCTGCAGCAATCCACCAATCCGACCTGTATGGTAAAGTGGCAAAACGGAAGCCACTCCTTAGTAAAAGGCACATGGCAGGCCACCTGGAGTTTGCCAAAAGGCACCTGAAGGATTCTCAGACCATGAGAAACAAAAACCTCTGGTCTAATGAGACAAAGATTGAACTCTTTGGCGTGAATGCCAGGCATCATGTTTGGAGCAAACCAGGCACCGCTCATAGCCAGGCCAATACCATCCCTACAGTGAAGCATGGTGGCGGCAGCATCATGCTGTGGGGATGTTTTTCAGTGACAGAAATTGGGAGACTCGTCAGGATAGAGGGAAAGATGAATGCAGCAATGTACAGAGACATCCTGGAAGAAAACCTGCTCCAGAGTGCTCTTAACCTCAGACTGGGGCAACAGTTCATCTTTCAGCAGGACAATGGCCCTAAGCACACAGCCAAGATATCAAAGGAGTGGCTTCAGGACAACTCTGTGAATGTCCTTGAGTGGCAAAGCCAAAGCCCAGACTTGAATCCAATTGAACATCTCTGGAGAGATCTGAAAATGGCTGTGCACTGACGTTTCCCATTCAACCTGATGGAGCTTGAGAGATGCTGCAAAGAGGAATGGGCCAAACTGCCCAAAGATAGGTGTGCCAAGCTTGTGGCATCATATTCAAAAAGACTTGAGCCTGTAATTGCTACCAAAGGTGCATCAACAAAGTATTGAGCAAAGCCTGTGAATACTTATGTACATGTGATCTCTTAGTTTTTTATTTTTAATAAACCAGTGCATGCCACTTCCGGTTATGGCAGCCACGTAGAAGGACACGTATCACTCTGCTCTGCTCCTAGAGAAAAAAAATCGGCAAATAACTCTCTCATTTGGAACAGAACCTATCCCAGCGTTTGGGCGAGGATATGCTGGTGAAGCCTAAGGCTGGGAAATCAGGTGGAGGAAAAATTGAATCGCCGAAACAGTCCAAATTAACGGACTTTCACGTCCGTGACGCAGCAGATAAAGCTCCAGATATGGCGGAAGAAGCTAGCAGCGGTGCGGTGACTGCGGGCGACGGCACAGGTGCAGTGCTCGCTGCCATTAGTTCAATGAGAGCAGACTTTTCCGCTAAATTTGATGGGATTATGGCAGCGTTGGAAGGAATGAGAAAGGAATAGGGTGACTGTGTGGAACGAGTGGCGCAGGTGGAGCTTCGAGTTTCCAGTGCTGAAGATGACGTCGCCGGCCTTCAATTAAAGGTGCGCACTTTGGAAAAAAAATAATAAATGTCTGGAAGATAATGTCCTGGACTTGGAGTCCCGGTCGAGACGGAACAATCTGAGGCTGGTGGGTCTACCAGAGGGAACCGAGGGTCGGGACCCGTGTTCCTTTTTGGAAAAGTGGATTCCAGAAGCGCTGAATAACGCGGAGCTGCAATCATCAGTTGTTTTAGAAAGCGTCCACCGAATTGGACCACAGAGAGATAATAAGGCAGCACCGAGGACGCTGTTTATGAAGTTCCTCAGCTACAGAGACAGGATGATGATCTCCGACGCGGCGCGAGCCAAAGGAGAAATTAAATACCAGGATCAACAGGTGCGGTTCTATCCAGATTTGGCCACAGGAATTCAACGGTTGAGGAAGCAGTTTGACCCCGTCCGTAAAGAGCTACGCAACCTTGGGATTCGTCATGGAGTAATTCACCCTGCAAGACTGCTGGTCACGTATAAGGGCAGAACACACATCTTCAAGACCCCTGAGGAGGCGCAGGGGTTCATCAAAAAGATCCAAGAAGAGACTGGTGGGAGCTAAACATGAATAAAATATAAGGTAGAATATTTAAGCATTTGCACAGGCATCTAACTGATCTGAAGCATATAGCAAGTTTACAAAATATAGATTGTATTACAAAAAAAAAACAAAAAACTATGATGTACAAAGTTGCTATAAAATTTTGGAGTTAAGTTGGAAAACTACAGAAGAGAGTTAATGTTACGTCATTTAAAGCAGTAGAGTTAGGGTGATTGGGAGGATGAAGAAGGAGTGGCTTTGGCTGGTCCTCGTGGGTGTGGAGCGGTCGATGGCTATATCGGGAGACAGAATTTTTTTTTTGATTTTGGGGGGATCACCACGAATGTGGGAAGGGGGAATTTGTTTGTGTGTAGTTTGTAGGATGAATGTTCAACCACTCATGTTTTTGCTTCTCTGTATGAGCATGTTTAAATTGCGAGGTAATCCCAAACTCCCTATTGATCATAGACCAAAGCGTTAATCTTAATTTAACTTCATGGAATTGCAGAGGCCTACAAAATTTAAAAAAAACTTAAACAAGTTATGAATAAAATAAAAGACATAGGTTCAAAAATTGTGTTTTTACAAGAAACTCATCTAATAGAGGAGGATGTAAAAAGAATTAGGAGTAGATGGCAAGGAAGTGTATTCACCTCTTCATTTTCATCCCGAGCCAGGGGAGTTATGACTCTCATACATAAATCAGTCCCATTTCAAGTGAAAAATGTAATTGGAGACAAATTTGGAAGATATCTAATTATTCAAGGATCTTTGCTATTAGAAAATATAAATCTGGTGAACTTATACGGTCCTAATATAGTTGATCAAAACTTCTTTGCTAATTTATTTCTTATCTTATCATCACTTACAGGGCAACATATAATAGCAGGGGAGTTTAATTGTACATTGAACCCTGGTATAGATAGATCAACAGGACTGTACTGTACGCACAATGGATGCAGGATGATCATTCAGCATTTTATGAAAGAATTGAAATTGCTAGATATATGGAGAGAAATGAAACCACAAGTTAAAGCCTACTCTTGTTATTCTAATACCTACAAGACATTCTCACGTATTGACTATTTTTTGATCACCACAGAATTAAGGTCCAAGATTCAAAACTGTTTTTATGATAATATTGTGATCTCTGATCATGCACCCTGTTGTCTCATATATGTAGATAAGAAATTGACAAAGGAACCAGGTAGGTGGCAATTTCAGCATAAATGGCTTCAGGATGAGGAATTTGTTAAGTACATAGAAAAACAGATAGATGAGTTCTTTGGTATCAATACTACACAAACATCAGCATGTATAAAGTGGGAGGCTTTCAAAGCTTTTAATAGGGGACATATTATTAGTTATACAGGTTCAAAATCTAAGATGACTCGAGAGGAGAGAGTCCAATTGGAACATAAACTAAAAATTCTTCAAGAAAAAGTGTATGCAGGAAGTGACCCAAAGTTAGAGAACGAATTACTGATTCTGAGAGCTGAATATGACAAAAAATCAGCGAATAGAGCTGCCTCGAGTCTTCTAAGATTGAAGCAATCTTTTTATGAACAAGGTGAAAAATCAGGAAAATTATTGGCATGGAAGATTAAACAATTAGAATTTAAAACACCAATTACCAGTATTATAGGTAACGGACAGGTAGTTGTAGATCCTTTAGAAATTAATAGAGCCTTTAGAGATTACTATGAAAAATTATATGATACAAAAAATGAAACTGACTTAACAAAACTAAATGGGTTCTTGGATGGACTATCTGCACCGTGTATTCCAAATGAAAACAGGGAGATACTGGAGTCTAAAATTAGTCAAGAAGAAGTTGTGCTAGCCATTGATAATATGAAATCAGGAAAAAGTGCGGGACCAGATGGTCTTCCAGTTGACCTTTATAAAAAATTTAAGAATAAATTAATAAAACTTTTTTGGAAATGGTTTTAGAAGCATTTCAAAATAGTAATTTACCACCATACATGAATAATGCCTTAATTATACTGTTGCCAAAACCAGGTAAACCCTCTAATAAATGTGAAAACATGAGACCATTAAGTCTATTAAATGCTGACCTTAAGATAATCTGTAAAATTTTAGCAAGATGAATACAAGAAATATTACCAAATATTATTAACCGAGATCAGAATGGCTTTATAAAGGGAAGACAAGGCTTCCATAATGTAAGAAGACTATTTAATATTATTTATTCTAATAAAGAAGCACCGGATACAGCTCTCCTATCATTGGACGCCGAAAAGGCCTTTGATAGGGTCGAATGGCCCTTTCTTTTTGAAGTCTTACAAAGGTTTGGACTTGGAAATAATTTCATAAAATGGGTTCAGATAAAATATAATAATGCTACAGCAGAAATCCTAACAAACAGCAATATCTCAAAATCAATAAAGATCAATAGAGGATGTCGACAAGGCTGTCCACTTTCACCTTTATTGTTTACTATGGCAATTGAACCTTTAGCGATGGCAGTACGTTTACATCCACAAATATATGGAATTAAAGTTGGACCAACAGAACATAAAATCTCCCTGTATGCCGATGACATAATTTTGTTTATGTCGAATCTTAAAAAATCAATTTCGACCTTGTTGAATTTAATAAAGAATTTGGGGGAAATATCAGGATATAAAATAAATAAAAATAAATCTTCAATATTAATGCTAAATGAGACCCAGAGAAATCACCCAGCTCCTGAGGTAAATCAATTCAATGTTGTAAATCAGTTTAAACATTTAGGAATTCAAATTGTGCCTAAGCTAGAATTAGTCGCCAGTGCCAACTATGAAGCCTTAATGACAGACATTAATGAGCTAATTCAGAGATGGATGTCACTACCAATGTCGATGATAGGGAGAATTAATATACTTAAAAGTAATATCTTACCTAAAATACTTTATTTATTTCAATACATTCCTTTACCACCACCTTCAGATCTATTCTCAAGAATTAAAAAAAGTTAGTGGAATTTATATGGAACAACAGGAAGGCTAGATTACATCTGTCCTTACTATATTTACCATTTGATTGTGGAGGTCTGAAATGTCCAAACTTTATGTTGTATTACTGGTCAGCACAACTGAGGTCTATGACATTATTTTTCATCAAATGATCTCCCTCACTGGACTGAAATGGAATCATACAATTTACCTTTACCTCTTCCCATATTCATATACTCAGACTCGGCTAAAAAATTACAGAAACAAGTTAAAAATCCATTTGTAAAGCATATGATCAAAATATGGTGTGAAACTAAAAAATATTTAAAAGAACCACATTTACTGTCACAATTTAGCCCAATATGGGGTAATCAATATTTTAAACCAGGGAGAGCGGATGCTGTATTTAAAGTATGGAATTTAAAAGGGATTCAAAAGATTCAAGATTTATATCTGTCATCTTCAGATAACATAATGTCTTTTGAAGAGCTGAGGATCAAATTTAATCTTAATAGAACACATTTTTTAAAATATCTTCAGCTTAGGAACTTTATTCGATCAAATCAAAACAATGCTCTCACTCGACCTATTTATTCATCCTTGGAAAAAATTTTGACGAAAGATAGTAAGAGAAAGGGTATTATTTCAGAGTTTTATAATTCATTGACACTATCTTCAAGTGAAAACTCACAGAAAAGATTGAATTATTGGAAAGAAGACCTGCAAATTGAAATTTCAGAGGAACAATGGGAATTGGCTTGTACAGGAGCTCAAACCAAATCAATAAATGTACGTCTTAAATTGATACATTTTAAATGGTTAATGCGGATGTATGTTACACCGGTGGAATTAAATAGATATAACAAAAACATACCAGATACGTGCACAATATGTATGGAAAGTAAAGGAACCTTATTTCATTGTGTATGGGAATGTAGGAAAATTAGAATGTTTTGGGAAGAGGTGAGGGTAACAATTGAAAAAATAATTTCAAAACAAATCATATTGAATCCTAAATTGTTTTTGTTGGGTCTGTATCCAGAAAAGCATAATTTTAATAAAAGTGAAAGAGCATTCATAGACCTCAGTTTGCTTAATGCCAAAAAATGTATTGCACTATTGTGGAAAAAGACTCTTAGACCAGTTGTGACTCAGTGGTTAAAACAGATGTTAACAAACCTTCCACTAGAAAGAATAACATATACACTGAAATCAAAGGAAATTGTGTTTGAAAATATATGGAGACCTTTCATTGATTATGTAAAGAATTTAAACATAACTTTTGAAGGAGAAGGTGAATGATGTGTGTGGACCTTGTAAATTCCAAACTGGTGAATGTATAATATGTATACTTATGTAATGGATTGCCTAGACTAAACAGAGGAGCATTGTTGAAGACCTGTTCTTGTTAGTGGTTGTTGGTGTGTTTTTTTTAGTATTTTTTTTATTATTCTAGTGTTAGTGTCTGATTGTTTATGTTATGTTTGTAAAAAAAGGTTCAATAAAAATATTGTGGGAAAAAAAAAACAGTGCATGCCCGTAGAAAGCAAGTGTTCTTGTCTGAAAACAGGTAGCCCAATTAGGCTTTACAGGCCCAAATATAGGCTGTGTTTGAAAGTGGAATACAAACAAGTGCAGCCTGTATGCAGGCAATCCCACATGTTAGACTGATAAATATAAAAGGGACTGAACACAAAGATTTATTTGATTGTGTGAATATTAATTACAGAATTATTGAAAATGAATGGGACATCCAATATTAGCGACTGTTGAAGAACCCTTGTTTATTTGTTTGTCAGACTTATTTGTGTGATCTTTTATGACTGATATCATAAGTGTTGTATTGTGTTGCACTTTGGGGAATGGGGTTGTTCAGTCATCATTATAATTATTTCAGTTTATATGTGTAGTTTATAGTTTATCGTCAATAAACTCATGCAGTACTATAACAGAACACGTTTACAAATATTTGAGACCCATTGCAGTGCATCCTTTTATATTTTAGCAATATTATCAGTACAAAACACCCAACATTATTATACACAGCAGAATGACCAGTTCAGCTTCAACTGTTGCATCAGTGTTGCCCATTTGTCAGTAAATAAAAAATGATTTCTTTCGTTATTTGGGCGTTTTTGTGTGTTTGGTCACGGTCGTTGTTTACTCAAAGTGCCACATATGAGATGCAATTGATCTGGCCATTCCGCTCTACAATCATGCACCGGGAGGAGCATGATTCGCTCCCTGCGAAGGACTGTGGTAAGGCGATCCAGCTGCTGCTCCCCTTCCCCAGCGCACCCTCACACCTTGTGTTCTCCACATATGCTGAATTATCCTTTAGAGCTACGCAATCATAGCATAACATTTTCATCTCGAGCTAGGGGAGTTATGACTCTCATACATAAAACAGTCCCATTTCAAGTGAAAAATGTAATTGGAGACAAATTAGGAAGATATTTAATCATCCAAGGATCTTTGTTATTAGAAAATATAAATCTGGTGAACTTATACGGTCCCAATATAGATGATCAAAACTTCTTTGCTAATTTATTTCTTATTTTATCATCACTTACAGGGCAACATGTAATAGCAGGGGATTTTAATTGTACATTGAATCCCGGTATAGATAGATCAACAGGACTGGACTGTACGCACAATGGATGCAGGATGACCATTAATCATTTTATGAAAGAATCGAGATTGCTAGATATATGGAGAGAAATGAAACCACAAGTTAAAGCCTACTCTTGTTATTCTAATACCTACAAGACATTCTCACGTATTGACTATTTTTTGATCTCCACAGAATTAAGGTCCATGATTCAAAACTGTTTCTATGATAACATTGTGATCTCTGATCATGCACCCTGCTGTTTAATATATGTAGATAAGAAATTGACAAAGGAACCAGGTAGGTGGCAATTTCAGCATAAATGGCTTCAGGATGAGGAATTTGTTAAGTATATAGAAAAACAGATAGATGAGTTCTTTTGATATCAATACTACACAAACATCAGCATGTATAAAGTGGGAGGCTTTCAAAGCTTTTATTAGGGGGCATATTATTAGTTATACAAGTTCAAAATCTAAGGAGACTCGAGAGGAGAGAGCCCAATTGGAACATAAAATAAAAATTCTCCAAGAAAAAGTGTATGCAGGAAGTGACCCAAAGTTAGAGAACGAATTACTGATTCTGAGAGCTGAATATGACAAAAAATCAGCAAATAGAGCTACCTCGAGTCTTCTAAGGTGAAAAATCAGGGAATTTATTGGCATGGCAGATTAAACAATTAGAATTTAAAACACCAATTACCAGTATTATAAGTAACGGACAGGCAGTTGTAGATCCTTTAGAAATTAACAGTGACTTTAGAGATTATTATGAAAAACTATATGATACAAAAAATGAAACTAAATGGGTTTTTGGACGGATTATCTATACCGTGTATTCCAAATGAAAACAGGGAGATACTGGAGTCTAAAATTAGTCAAGAAGAAGTTGGGCTAGCCATTGATAATATGAAATCAGGAAAAAGTGCGGGACCAGATGGTCTTCCAGTTGACCTCTATAAAAAAATTTAACAATAAATTAATAAAACCAAAATGGTTTTAGAAGCATTTCAAAATAGTAATTTACCACTATACATGAATAATGCCTTAATTATACTGTTGCCAAAACCAGGTAAACCTTCTAATAAATGTGAAAATATGAGACCAATAAGCCTATTAAATGCTGACCTTAAGATAATCTGTAAAATTTTAGCAAGACGACTACAAGAAATAATACCAAATATTATTAACCGAGATCAGAATAGCTTTATAAAGGGAAGACAAGGCTTCCATAATGTAAGAAGACTATTTAATATTATCTATTCTAATAAAGAAGCACTGGATACAGCTCTCCTATCATTGGACGCCGAAAAGGCCTTTGATAGGGTCAAAAGGCCCTTTCTTTTTGAAGTCCTACAAAGGTTTGGACTTGGAAATAATTTCATAAAATGGGTTCAGATAATATACAATAATGCTACAGCAGAAATCCTAACAAACAGCAATATCTCAAAATCAATAAATATCAATAGAGGATGTTGACAAGGCTGTCCACTTTCACCTTTACTGTTTACTATGGCAATTGAACCTTTAGCGATGGCAGTACGTTTACATCCACAAATAAACGGAATTAAAGTAGGACCAACAGAACATAAAATCTCCCTGTATGCCGATGACATAATTTTGTTTATGTCGAATCTTAAAAAATCAATTCCGACCTTGTTGAATTTAATAAAGAATTTTGGGGAAATATCAGGATATAAAATAAATAAAACTAAATCTTCAATATTAATGCTAAATGAGACCCAGAGAAATCACCCAGCTCCTGAGGTAAATCAATTCAAAGTTGTAAATCAGTTTAAATATTTAGGAATTCAAATTGTGCCTAAGCTAGAATCAGTCGCCAGTGCCAACTATGAAGCCTTAATGACAGACATTAATGGGTTACTTCAGAGATGGATGTCACTACCAATGTCGATGATTGGGAGAATTAATATACTTAAAAGTAATATCTTACCCAAAATACTTTATTTATTTCAATACATTCCTTTACCACCACCTTCAGATCTATTCTCAAGAATTAAAAAAAAGTTAGTGGAATTTATATGGAACAATAGGAAGGCTAGATTACGTCTGTCCTTACTATATTTACCATTTGATTGTGGAGGTCTGAAATGTCCAAACTTTATGTTGTATTACTGGTCAGCACAACTGAGGTCTATGACATATTATTTTTCATCAAATGATCTCCCTCACTGGACTGAAATGGAATCATACAATTTACCTTTACCTCTTCCCATATTCATATACTCAGACTCGGCTAAAAAATTACAGAAACAAGTTAAAAATCCATTTGTAAAGCATATGATCAAAATATGGTGTGAAACCAAAAAATATTTAAAAGAACCACACTTATTGTCACAATTTAGCCCAATATGGGGTAATCAATATTTTAAACCAGGGAGAGCGGATGCTGTATTTAAAGTATGGAATTTAAAAGGGATTCAAAAGATTCAAGACTTATATTTGTCATGTTCAGATAGCATAATGTCTTTTGAAGAACTGAGGATCAAATTTAATCTTAATAGAACACATTTTTTTAAATATCTTCAGCTTAGGAACTTTATTCAATCAAATCAAAATAATGCTCTCATCCGACCTACTTATTCATCCTTGGAAAAAATCTTGATGAAAGATAGTAAGAGAAAGGGTATTATTTCAGAGTTTTATAACTCATTGACATTATCCTCAAGTGAAAACTCACAGAAAAGACTGAATTATTGGAAAGAAGACCTGCAAACTGAAATTTCAGAGGAACAATGGGAATTGGCTTGTACAGAAGCTCAAACCAAATCAATAAATGTACTTCTTAAATTGATACATTTTAAATGGTTAATGCGGATGTACTGTATGTTACACCGGTGGAGTTAAATAGATATAACAAAAACATACCAGATACGTGCACAAAATGTATGGAAAGCAAAGGAACCCTATTTAATTGTTTATGGGAATGTAGAAAAATTAGAATGTTTTGGGAAGAGGTGAGGGTAACAATTGAAAAAATAATTTCAAAACAAATCATATTGAATCCTAAATTGTTTTTGTTGGGTCTGTATCCAGAAAAGCATAACTTTAATAAGAGTGAAAGAGCATTCATAGACCTCAGTTTGCTTAATGCCAAAAAGTGTATTGCACTATTGTGGAAAAAGACTCATAGACCAGATGTGACTCAGTGGTTAAGACAGATGTTAACAAACCTTCCACTAGAAAGAATAACATACATACTGAAATCAAAGGAAATTGTGTTTGAGAATATATGGAGACCTTTCATTGATTATGTAAAGAATTTAAACATAACTTTTGAAGAAGAAGGTGAATGATGTGTGTGGACCTTGTAAATTCCAAACTGGTGAATGTATAATATGTATACTTATGTAATGGATTACCTAGACTAAACAGAGGAGCATTGTTGAAGACCTGCCTTTGTTAGTGGTTGTTGGTGTTTTTAGTACATTTTTTTAATTACTTTAGTGTTAGTGTTTGATTGTTTGTGTTATGTTTGTAAAAAAAAAAAGGTTCAATAAAAAATATTGTGGAAAAAAAATATTACAACAGAAATAACATTTGTTATTGTTTGATTTGCAACCCCTCCCCTTAGGACTTCTGTGTACCTAACTTCTGAACAAAACACCAGAGTAACAAGGACATCCTCTTGGTGGCATTGTTGCATCCCCTACGTAAAACTGCTTTTGGACAGTCACCATTCTCATACAAAGCTATAACGGAATGGAACAAGCTCCCCACTGCTTTGAAGACCAGAACAAATTACAGAGACTTCACCACAGAGAATAAAAAATGGATTTTAAGTAATCAAGCCAGCCAGCATTGATTCTCCCCTTAAATGGGATTTGAAATTGTACTCAAATTGTTTTTATCTGTGCCGTCTCTCTTATCTTTTTACTTTTTAAACTTACTCCCTGCTTGTTTCAGGGTCAACAGTTTCTGAAACCTGACCTGAATTGCTTTCTATATGTGCTGTTTTTCTTTTAATATCTTCCTGCCTGCCTCAGGGACTACAGATGGAAATTAGTGAGAATGCTATCATCTGGTGCAGAGCATCTTTACCTTGTGTTTAATGTTTTTTCTGTACGTGATCACCTGACAAATAATCCAATAAACTAAACATCTTTGGTCATTTTAGTTAATTTATTTCTTTCAATATAATTTTATTAATAATTATATTTCTTTGAAATCAGAGTTAAATTACTGTTCTGGCTCTACAAAATTATGGTCAAAAGTTTAAATTGTATGAGGGGAAAAAAGTACAAATTTTGCCACATTCTGTTTTAAATTTATTAAAAAAAAACCAAAACGTAATTTTATTTAAAAAAAAATAGACAAAAATTAGCCATAAAGTAATCCACAAAGTTATAATAAAGTCTCAAATGTTCAAGAAAAGTCATAATTTTACAAGAGGAAATTACAAATTTGAGGAAAATGGTTGCAAATTAGAGGAGAAAACTAGAAAAGTAGAAAACTATAAGAAAATTGTCAAATTTTGGAGAAAAATCTCACAACTTCAAGACTGAAATCATTACTCAAGTTTTTATCTAATTGTGTGCTTTTTGTACCTTAACGCAACTAGAAATTTTGGGGTGTTTTATTTGTAATTATTAATTTCAAAAGATAACACTACTTTTACATGAGTAGAATTTCTGGCTACTATACCCACCTCTGATCATATAATTTAAGTATGTGTAAGTAAATTACTGTTGTGAATGGGTTTTTTTTCCCTTCTCTTTCCTACTCTTTCTGAATGAAAAAAAGAAACACTATAATAAAAATACAAAAAAATGTACATATTTGTGTCATTTATGTAAATCATGACAAAAAAAAAATCCTGCAGGACAAAATGTGACACTTGGTATTTTCTAACCTGTTTCTATACCACCATAGACAGAGAGAGAACCTGAATAAGACAGAGCTCAGAGAGGGAAAGATGAGACAGAAGAGAGAGGAAAGTGTTCAGGCAGAGGAAGGAGAGAAGGATGACACCAGTAAAAAGTCCAAACACAGGATGTCTGACTGGACCCCAACTGGCCCAATATTCCAAGACTCAAGCCTTGGTTGTACAATACTTCAAATGGTAAGTTCCATATGCAAAGTTACTGTGCAAAATTTAAAAAAGAAATAAATAGTATAAAATTAACATATTTGGTTACAGTAGTATGTGTCTTCTGGATTCCCCCCCTCCCCCCAGGAAAAATATGTTGCCACCCCGCAAAGGTCTTTCAGCCAGAGGAAACACTGTACTCTCCATAACTTTGTTACATGGGGTATAATAAAAATGATTAGCAATGATGAAAGGCCAGTTAATTGTTACAATATGAAATAATTTACTGACTTTGGAAAATGTTCAACAATATGAAGAACTACAGTGTATTACCATCACTAAAACTTTTTGTGGCTCTGTGTAGATTATTTAGATTAAAAAAAACTGCTCTCTCCACAGCAGTTTGCTGATTACTTTTTTAGTACGAGGGAGGGCTGAAAAGTTCATAGTGGTCAAATTTGACCAAATGTGGTTTGTTTTTCCAACACAGTCTCTCCTTCGGTCTACACACTTCTCCCATTGGTGTTGCAGTGCTTGGATTCCTGCGGTTGAAAAATAAACCACATTCGGTCAAATTTGACCACTATGAACTTTCCAACCGCGACCCCCCCCCCCCCCCCCCCCCCCGTAAAAGCAGCCAAAATCTCTGGTAACTACTGGCCAGTTGCTGGTGAGCAGAAATGTTGGTGTGAATCCGTGAGTGTCACTACAACCGGTTTCCATGTGTCACAGAAATAATCTTTAACCAATCAGTGTAAAAATAAACTACTAACCAGAGTGGTTGACCAGAGCCTGGTCCTGGCCTTCCTTGGTGGGTGAGATCAGATCCCAGATGAAGCTCTTGATCTTGTCGTCACCTTTGTAGTGTCTCAGGCAGTAAACCAGCAGAGCCCTGAACAATGAAAAGCTTGGTGATGAAGATTCGTTTCCCTTTTTCTTCTGAACGTTTAAACTCACTATAAATCTGTTTGTTTTTTTCCTGTGAGAGTCCTCACCTGCAGATCACCTCCATGTCTCTCTCTGCCAGGTGCCATTTAAACCGTCCGTGGTTCAGGATGTCCTTCCACCGACCCCAGCTGGACATAAAGTGGAAACAAAGTGGGAGAGCAGTGGAATGATGAGACATGTTTTAAAATACAGACTCAACATCATCATGGTACCAAATGGATTCAGTGGTGACTGAACTTTGGAATAGTTTCTGGAATAAAAGACATATTTGGTCTCAAGGCTCTTCTATGCTTTGTCAGATACAAAGCCTTCTATCCATACTCTATGCCCATTTCCTCTGTATTCCTGCATGTTTTCTGAAAACTTACAGACATGGAACAAAAGACCAGCTAAACACAACAAAGAAGAATACTTTGGATCTCCTTATAGCATCTGATAATGAATTTGTTTCTGTACTTGTCCTTTTAGACCTTAGTGCAGCCTTGGATACTATCAATCATAATATGTTACTTGATAGATTAGAATACTTTGTTGGACTGAAAGGTACTTCTTTGCAGTGGTTTAAATCATATTTATCAGACAGGTTGTAGTTTGTTCATGTCAATAATAACAATGATCTATTTTAACTGACACTGACAAAATTCGAGGGTTTTTTCCCCCCTTGTTAAGATGTCTGTAACATATTTTTTTATGACTTACAAAGACATACAGTATCAAGAGCAAAATCACTCAAATATGTCATGTCTGTGTTTTGGGGGTTTTTTTTTGCTTTAAAGTTTCAGTTAAGCCCCGCCCCCTGAAAAAAGGCGATTTTAGAGAGAGCATTTTTGGTGACGTAACTATAGTAGGTCTGTAGTGTTGAGCCAATCAGGTCTAAGTACTCTCTCTGGCCTAAATGAAGATAGCCTCCACGGCCAGCTAGCATTTTGGACAGCTGCTTTGAAAACTTGACCCAAATTAAGATGGGTTTTACCATTAAACTGTTTTTAAGGACCAATGCAGTTTCAGTCATTATCCTGGGCCACTGGGCATGTCCTTCAACTGGTAAGTCTTTTTATCACAGGATTTATTCTGTTTAATGTAGCACTAGCCACCATTAGCCCTGTCAGATGTGGATGGTAGTATTCACAGATCTTGGCATTTGAAGGAGGAGGACAAGTGAAAAGATTTTGACACAAAATTATAAGACAATAACAGGTTTTTTTTTGTAGAAAAAAGGGCAAAAGATACCATTTTAGACAATGTAGATTTGTTTTCATAAGGGATTTATATCCACCAGTGCGGCTTTAACTAAACTAGAGACATGTGTTACAGACATCAGAGCTTGGATGACTTGTAATTTCTTAATATTAAATTCAGGTAAGACTGACATAGACTTGTAATGCTGGTAAACCGGTAAACAATTCAACTTCATTTAAATAGCGCCGAATCACAAAAAAAGTTGCTATTTTTTTTTAATAAGGGTAATGGGTCTATTCACAAATTTAACATAAGGTACAAATTAGGGATGTTAATGATTAACTGACTTTTGATTGTCAATAAGAATGTAGTCAGCTAGATTAAATTAGTTGTCAATTAACTGATAACTCAGCAGTCCTTTTCAATGGAAGCTTATTCTATGAAATGTAGTGGCGGTACAATCCAGGCGGGGCCACATGCGGTCACCCACTGCCGCCTTTCAACCAAAACTAAAGAAAAAGCAGAAGAAGATGCCAAAACACCAGAGTGCATGCTCTGTGCAGAACAAAAAATCTCACTCTTCCGTGTTACGTCGGAGTGCCACAACAAGTTCCAATGGCACGCGAGCTTTAAGATCCACCTGCCTGCTTCAAATCAGCAGGGCAGAGAAACGGACCAGCAAGGAAGAAAGAACACAAGTGCAAAAACCCATCCCTACTGCCTTCAACCTGACGCGAGACAGGAAAGCAGACCAGACTCAAGTTCCCACTAAGACAACAGAGGAGCCCAGATTGTTCTGGGTTTGCCTGGATTTCTGGGGTACAGAGATAATGCTTAACATGCAGCAGATGAAGCATCTCTCAATTTATTTTCCTGTTAAAACAGTCTACCAGTGCATCTCAGTAAATGAGAACCTGAAATTTTTTTTGTAATATTACTAAAAAAGATAAATTTTATGATATTGGTAATGGTTTTCAAAATAAATAAAAAATCATAACATATGTAATTTACTGAGATGTACCAGCACATAGTACATACTATACAGTACAAAATTTGTTAAACTACAAAAAGTGCCATTATCTGTTGTAAAAAAAAAATGCAAATGGTACAATAAATCATTGACGAATACAATGCTCATATTTTATTCAATATATCCATCCATCCATCCATCTTCTTTCGCTTAATCCTTTTTGGGTCAGGGAGGGGGGTGGAGCCTATCCCAGCTCAGTAATTAACTTTTGATACGTTAAAGATAAAAAGACTGTATTGTATTGAGGGAAATTCAGATTCTCAGGAAAATTGCCGCCTATCAATTAATCGTTAACCGATCGATAGGGTGAATCAACTAATGATTAATGAATTAATCAATAACTTGCATCCCTAGTACAAATATATTAATGGAAATTAGGTACAAATTGGGAAGAATAAAGGTGCAAAAATATAATAAAAGATGCCAACTTAAAAATTAAAAAAAAATGCAAATTACAATTTAAATGTAAAGAATATAATTTCAACCAGCATCCAGATGAATGCAAACTTGCAAGAAAAAAGCTGCAAATTTATGAGAAATAGGACGTAAATTTACCAGAGAAAATTTGAAAAAAATGTGAAGAATAAAGCTGCAAATTTACAGGAAATTTTTGAGAAAAAAGGTTGCAAATCTATGAGGAAAAAAAAAAAGTGAAAATTTAGAGGGGGGAAAAAAAAATAAATTTATGAGAAAATAGTTGCAAATATTTGAGGAAAAAAATGCAAATTCACAAGAGAGAAATCATAAATTTATGAGGAAAAAATGCCAAATTTATGCAAAAAAAAAAAAAACCCAGAAAATTTACAGGGAAAAAATGGCAAATTTATGAGGAAAAAGTTGTGAATATTTGAGAAAAAAAAGTTGAAAATGTACAGGAAAACTACAAATTAACAAGAAAAAAGCCAAATTATGAGAAAAAAATGCAAATTTATGTTTTTTTATGCATTTCTGCTTAGAATTGGTGGTTCAAAGTCATTTTATCCAGTTCTGTAACATAAAAGTTTATGATGACACGAAGTAAAATTCTTTTTTCCCTTGATTTACACCTATGAGTGGGGATGGGGGGATGGCTGGTTAACAAAGGGGATGATTTCAGGTCATTTGTTAAAAGCTGGTCGACGCCGCCGAGGACACAGTCCAAGGACAGATAATTTTTTCACACATAAGGAGTTGTTCAGAACTCCTCATACAAAGATACAGAGTGATGATAATGAAGTCAGTGGCAGTAATGCACCTGTAAGCTGGTTGCCAACCACCAATCAAATCTAAAAGAAGAAGAAGAAGGTCATTTGTTAACAAGGGGGGGCAGCGCGGTGGAGCAGTGGTTAGCACTGTGGCAGCACAGCAACACACCCTTGGCCGGGGGATCCTGGGTTTGATCCTAGCCCCCGACCAACAGTGACCCGTGTGGAGTTTGCATGTTCTCCCCGTGTCTGACTGGGTTTACTCCGGGATTTCTCCAGTTTCCTCCCACATGCCAAAAACATGCAAGTTAGGTTAATTGGTATCAAACTGGGGATTCTAAATTGTCCTTAGGTATGACTGAGAGAGTGAATGGTTGTCTGTCTCTCTGTGTTGGCCCTGCGATGGACTGGCGATCTGTCCAGGGTGTACCCTGCCGCTCATCCAAAGATGCTGGGATAGGCTCCACCCCCCCCACCCCCGCGACCCAAAAAGGATTATGCGGAAGAAGATGGATGGATGGATGTTAACAAGGGGGATGGTATCCCCCCTTCATCCTTCTTCAAAGCATCTACTGCCCACACATCTAAAAGTGCACTTCAGATGTGGTGGTTTTGTATTTTCTTGTACTGTTTAATAGGTTAGGTTACCTGGAGACTCTAAAGTGACCCTAGGTGTGAAAGTGTGTGTGTGAATGGTGTAGGGACTGGCGCCGTACCGTGGATGCCCTGAATTTCCCTCTGGGGATTAATAAAGTGTAAAAATACAAATACAGAATTTAAAAAATGTTTAAAACTCAATGTGAGCTACTATTTATAAACAGAAGAAATACGTTTTGTTTTTACTGAATATAGTGAAATACTGCCCTGTGAAATTCATTCATTCATCTTCTTCCGCTTAATCCTTTTTGGGTCGCGGGGTTGCTGGAGTCTATCCCAGCGTCTTTGGGCGAGAGGCAGGGTACAACCTGGACAGATCACCAGTCCATCACAGGGCCAACACAGAGAGACAGACAACCATTCACTCTCTCAGTCATACCTAAGGACAATTTAGAATCCCCAGTTTGATGCCAATTAACCTAACTTGCATGTTTTTGGCATGTGGGAGGAAACCGGAGAAATCCCGGAGTAAACCCACGCAGACATGGGGAGAACATGCAAACTCCACACAGATCACTGTTGGTCAGGGGCTGGGATCGAACCCAGGATCCCCCGGCCAAGGGTGAGTTGCTGTGCTGCCGCAGTGCTAACCACTCCGCCACCATGCCGCCCTCCCCCGTGAAACTGTCCTTTATAAATCAAAAGGAATTATTCGTGATATTGTCAAGAATATTGTTATCGTGAAAATTCACAGAAAAATCATGATATCCTCTTTTGGCTATACCACCCACACTTCCAAAGCTCTAAATGATCAGGCCCCTTGTGATTTAAAATCTGATAGTACCTTATCATCCTCACAGAGCACTGTGTTGTCAAAATGCAGGATTACTTGTTATACCTAGAATCTCAAAGTACAATGGGAGGCAGAGCTTTCACTTATCAGGCTCCTCTCCTATGGAACCAGCTGCCAATCTGGATTCAGGAAACAGACTCGATCTCTGTTTTTAAGAATAGGATTAAAACCGACTTTCGGTCGGCCTCGAAAAGATTCTGGCAAACTGTCCGGCGGCTCAGGAAGGGAAAGCAGCTCCTTGTCCACACTGTGTATGGTACGGATGGGGCACTGCTGATTTCGACTGGGGATATCGTGGGGTGGTGGAAGGAATACTTCAAGGATCTCCTCAATCCCACTGACACAGAGGAAGCAGGGCTTGTGGACAAGGGAGGCAACTCGTCCATCACAGTGGCTGAGGTCACTGAAGTGGTTAAAAAACTCTTTGGTGGCCGGGCCCCAGGGGTGGATGAGATTTGCCCTGAGTACCTCAAGGCCCTGGATGTTGTAGGGCCGTCATAGCTGACATGTCTCTGCAATACTGCGTGGAGGTTGGGAACAGTGCCTTTGGCATGCCAAACCGGGGTGGGGGATCCTCTCTTCAAAAAGAGGGACCGGTGTGTTCCAACTTTAGAGGGATCACACTCCTCAGCATCCCTGAGAAGGTCTATGCCAGGGTACTGGTGAGGAAGGTCCGGCTGTTGGTCGAACCTTAGACTCAGGAGGAGCAATGTGGTTTTCAGCCTGACCATGGCACATTGGACCAACTCTTTATCCTCTTGAGAATCCTCGAGGGTTCGTGGGAGTTTGTCAAACCAGTTTACATGTGTTTTGTGGACTTGGAGAAGGCATTTGACCATGTCCCTCGTGGGTTTTTGTTGGGGGTGCTTCGGGAGTATGGGGTATTGGGCTTGTTGTTACAAGCTATCCGGTCCCTATACAATATTGCCAACACTCGGTCAGACTAATTCCCAGTGAGAGTTGGAATCCATCAGGGCTGCCCTTTGTCACCGATCCTGTTCATAATTTTTATGGACAGGATTTCTAGGCACAGCCAGGGAATGGAGGGTGTCATGCTTGGTGACCACAGGATCTCATCTCTGTTGTTTGCAGATGATGTTGTCCTGTTGGCTTCATCCAGCTATGACCTACAGGTCTTACTGGGACGGTTTGCTACTGAGTGTGAAGCGGCTGGGATGAGAATCAGCATCTCCAAGTCAGAGTCCACATTCCTCAGCCAGAAAAAGGTGGATTGTCCTCCCCGGGTTGGGGACAAGCTCCTGCCCCAAGTAAAGGAGTTTAAGTATCTCGGGGTCTTATTCACAAGAGGGGAGAATGGAGCGAGAGTTTGACAGACGGATCGGAGCAGCATCTGCAGTGATGCTGATGTTGTACCTGTCTGTTGTAGTGAAGAGAGGAAAAGGAAAAGCTGTCGATCTACTGGTCAGTCTATGTTCCTACCCTCACCTATGATTATGAGGTTTGGGTAATGACCGAAAAAATGAGATCGCGGATACAAGCAGCGGAAATGAGCTTTCTTCGTAGGATTGCTGGATTCACCCTTAGAGACCGGGTGAGGAGCTCAGTCATCCGAGAGAGGCTCAGAGTAGAACCGCTGCTCCTCCACAATGAAAGGAGTCAGTTGAGGTGGTAAGGGCATCTGATCAGGATGCCTCCTGGACGACTCCCACTTGAGGTGAGGTGTTTTGGGCACGTCCCACTGGGAGGAGACCCTGGGGCAGACCCAGAACTCGCTGGAGGGACTATGTTTCCCAGCTGGTCTGGGAACGTCTTGGTATCCTCTCTGAAGAGCTGGAGCAGGTGGCTGGGTAGAGGGAAGTCTGGGCTTCTCTGCTTGAACTACTGCCTACGCAACCCGGACCTCCAGAAAAGTGGTAGAAGATGGATGGATGGATGCATAGATGAAAACCTTTCTTTTTGACAAAGCCTATAGTTAGGGTGGGATCAAGTGGCCCTGAACCTTCCCTTCGTTACACTGCTACACGTTTAGATAGCTGGAGGACCTCTCATGCTGCACTGGGCTTTCATTCTTTTCCACTCAAGATTTTTGCTGTTCATTAACATTTGTTTACTCATAAATGCATACATTCTTTCTATTTTGCTCATTTTTTTGCACAGCTAGTCCCTCAAAAAGCAAATTTTGCATAAAAATTGAATCAGTTCTCATTACGAAAACAATCTAGGTTCTCTTGATAAAATGACCCAAATTTATAAACGGATGTTCATAATGGCCGAGTCTTCAGCCAGCTGTGATTTATTTTAAACATTCTCAGGTCTCACCCAAATATCAGCAGATTCTTTTCAACCCGGAAACACTCGGCGCGGAGGTAGCGACGTGTGCGTTCGCCCAGACGTCGAGTCCGGCACGGCCGCTCCTCCGAGTCGCTGTCCAGTTCTGAGAACTCCATCAGCTCGTCATCCTCGAATGAATTGTAGTGCCGCGTCTGTTTCCTGACGCGGGGTGTGTCGATTACCAGGGACTCCTGCGCCAGTGAAAGAAACAACATTTAAATGTGTTTGTGGTATAAAGTTGAAGTCTGATAAAAATACAGATGTCTGGTTGTTTTGTCTGAGGAACATTCACTCAGTTAAGCAGGTTTTAGTTATAAAGGATTCAGAGCATGAGTCATGGTTGACATGAACAGAATAAAGAAGAATGGCTGGACTGGTGGGTGGTCTGAAGTCGTTAAAGCAGTCGCTCTATTAGGGAAGGAGAAAAAACAGGAAGAGCTTTTTTCACTTAATCTTTTGCCAAATTGGGACCTCAGTTTCATCAACCTATCTCCATCTTTCTGCTCACCCTGTTTACTGGATTGAATGTATTTTTGCTTTGAAAGAAAATGTTTTAAACTCTCTCTTATTAGATCTGTTCAGTCCATTTTAAACTGCAAATTCCAGGCCTGAATGTCAAAGTGCTATAAAAGGAAAAGAGTGCTTTTCCAGTCTTACTGACCACAATCTCCAGTCAATTTAGGATTGCCAATTAACCTGACCCAAATATCAGTTTTGATCAGAGTTTGATTATTTGAAAGCAATCCAGAGCAAACAATATTCAATTAGAGTGAATATCCAAAGACGCTCTCGTTTTATTCCTCCCTCACTAAACTCGGCCTCAATTATTTTTTCAAAAACATGATTTTTCTTTCAAAAAAGTTCAGATTTTTTGTGCAGCTTTTCTTTTTCTTGTTTTTATTATCAATGAATATGCAACTTTTTTCCATATGAATTCATTTTTCTTCTTTAATTCTGCAGGTTTTTCCTTTTACGTCATTCCTCCTCTCCTGGTTTTCATCTTAAATCTCTCCATCTCTGTATGTACCTTCTCTGATTTGGAGTCAATCTCCACTTCGGCAATCTTGGCCCATTTTTGCCAGAAGTTGGGGTCGTCAAGAGAAATGTCTGTTCTGTTACCAGATGAGATGAAGCTGGCCTATGGGAAAAACAAACAACAAAAGGCTAGATTTGATATTAAAGGGGACATATTATGACGTTTTCATCTTTTCAGTGTATTTACACCTGAATTTGGGTATCTATTTCACTGTACAATCCCATATAAGATCAACTGGACTGTGGGACACCATTTGAGATGACGGTGAAAATTTAAAAAGGATGTCTACCTTAGCAAACGTGGAGCCTTTCCCTTCAGACTGGATGGTGATGGTCTGCGTTCGTCTTTGAAGAATCTGATCGATGTCCTCTTCACAGAACTTGGAACCTTCGTCCTCCTCGTCCATCAGTGCTCCATAGGCTCCTTTTTTCAACAAATCCTCCACCTCCAGTTTAGACAGCTGTTGCACCTGAAGAAACAAACCAAGAACATGAATGAGAACTCATCAAACCACCACCAGCAATCGATTAATAGTTACAAACTGATGTGTCACCCCGTTGAGGCTTCCTTTTCTGTTGATGTCCTGAAGGACGGCTTTGTCCAGCCCCAGCTTCAGACTGGCCTTATCGAACATCTCCCTCTCGTACGAATTCCTGGTGATCAGTCTGTAGACTTTGACTGCTTTACTCTGACCAATCCGGTGGCACCGCGCCTGGGCCTGAAACCGTTTACAAGGCAGAAGAAAACACAGTGAAGAAGTTTGTGTTGAGTTCAGTTCACCCCACCCTCCCTCTGTCATCATTCCTTTGAGATTTTTGCTTTGACAGCAACCCCATGTTTGAGGCTAAGTTAGCTTTTAGCTTTGGTAGTCAAGCCAACTAAAATACGAGCAAATACTGGCTGCATTTTGGGATTTAAAGGTCTAAATAAAGCATGATCAGAAACAGGAGTGTGTGGTATGAGAGGATGATAGCATATGACTGGTCCCTGGGGTGAATGGCTAACCAACTGCAGTCAGAAATCCCAGCTGTGCCAGATTAGACCAGCTAACATTAGGGCCCAACTATGCCCAGTTATCATGACTAGAATATAACAAAATAGGCCAGAGTGCCACGAGATATATAACCGACTATAGATTAATGAACGAGTCGGTCTAATATGGTGACTACAATTCACAAAAACAGCCACAAAATCACTAGGAGTCATCATCAATATTGAGATATTGTGGGAACGCTAACAACAACTTTCTGACGCGCATCTGAAGAAAAACTAAACTGCACCAATATTTTAGGCCACCTGACAACATTTATTGCATAACAGCTGTGGAGAAAAGATTCATACCCACAGACTCCGGTAATGCTGCATGCACACTTCATTATTAAAGATCTGCTTTGAACTGTGCAGTTTGTCTCCTACTGCCGTCCCAAC
Source organism: Pholidichthys leucotaenia (assembly GCA_020510985.1). NCBI lineage: Eukaryota > Metazoa > Chordata > Actinopteri > Cichliformes > Pholidichthyidae > Pholidichthys > Pholidichthys leucotaenia. Next base: position 27,539,122 of record CM035837.1, read on the forward strand.
AGGCTTCACAAATGTCACTGCAAATTAAGTGATTCAGACAAGCAGCACGCTGGCTCAGTCAGACCAGAGCAGGAAATAAAGGGAGCCCTGATAGAGATAAAACTTCCTTCTTAACATGAACTGACATCAGAGATTTCATTTCCTTATCTGCCTGCGCAGTCCTGTACAGTAAATGTGAATTTCGTGGGGTTTCTGGTTATTTCTGGCCACTCTCTGCCCACCTGCAGGTCGTTCTGGGGGTTCCAGTCTGAGTCAAAAATGATGCAGGTGTCAGCAGCTGTCAGGTTGATTCCCAGACCTCCGGCTCGGGTACAGAGCAGGAAAACGAAGCGGTCCGAGTCTGGCTTACAGAACCGGTCGATGGCAGCCTGCCGCAGGTTCCCTCGCACACGTCCATCAATGCGCTCATATGTATAACTGGATATAACACACAAGAAAACATGCTCATATCAGTCATGGGTGCCAAGTATCTGGCCCGCTTATGAATCATGAAACATTTCTCCAATTCTTGTAAATTTGTGACTTTACTCTCGCCAGCTGCATAAATTTGTATCTTTGTAATTTTTTTCCTATTTGATAAATTTGTCACTCTGCTCCCTCTTGTAAATTTCCACATTTTTTTCTCCCCAGTCTCCTAAAATTGTGACTTCTCTCAAATTTGTAACATTTTCTTCCTCAGCCTCATAAATTTGAAAGTTTTTCAGCCTTCTCATAAATGTGCAAATTTAGTTTCATAGTTTCATAAATCTGTAAATTTGCTGCTTTTGTCATGTCTCCCAAATTTATGATTTTTCCCCCCAGTTTTATAAATTCACAATTTATCCCCAGACTTGTAAATTTGTGACTTTTCCCAAACTCATAATTGCAACTTTTGCTTCGTTCTCACAAATCTGCAACTTTTGTATCTTTTTCCCAGTTTCACAAACTTGCAACTTTTCCCTGGTTTCCTAAATTTGCAACTTTTTTTTAACCAGTCTCATAAATTGCTGACCTTTCCCCCAGGGCTTCATGAATTTGCATCTTTTTCCGTAGTTTCCCAAATGTGAGGCTTTTTCACTAGTTTTGTAAATTTGCATCTCCTCCTCTCATAATTTTGCAACTCCTCCCTCCCCCAATAAACTTGCAACTATTTTCTGGATGCATGCTAGATATTTTTTAATTAATTTACAATACATTTTCAAATAAAAAGGACAGATGATAAAAATGAATGCTCGGCTCCTGGCTTTAGGCTCATCTCGTCTCTCACCAAGATTGAATTTTCCACCCCTGCTTTAAGTGTTCACTCATTTCTCATTTGTTCCGCCGCTCTCCCTAACCCCCTGCTGCCTCTGCCTCGCCCTCCTCACCGTCTCTGGATGAGGTAGTCCTCCAGGATGTCCAGACAACGGACCATCTGGGAGAAGACCAGGACCTTGTGTCCCCCGGCCAGCAGTTTGGGCAGTAGCTTGTCGATCAGCACCAATTTACCGGCCGCCTGGATCATGGCCTGAAGCTGAAAGTCTGGCGCGTCGGGACTGTGGCTCTTCTTAAAGCTTTCCAAAATCTTCTCCTCAGCTCCTGAGGGCAAAAATAGAAAGACTGTGATGACAGGTATGAGAGTGCTGTTAGAGAGTAATTTATATCCTCAGTAAATGTACATCTGTTTGTTTCTGTGCCATGTTCATCTACAGAATGGCAGTTTGTATATAAATTACAGATTTGCATCCATGTGTGTTTACTGGTACCTGTGATCAGGTAGGGGTGGTTGCAGCACTTGCGGAGCTCCATCATGGTGTTAATGAGGTTGGGCATGTTGTGCTGGTTGGCTCCTTTGGACAGGAAGGAGAAGTTCTTCTCCAAGATGGCTCGGTAGTATTTCTTCTGAATGTTGGTCAGCTCCACCTGCAACAGCACACATGCAAACAGAATAAAATACTAAGAACAGCATCAGGCTGTGGACTTTTATTGGCAGCATAGAGATCCAGGAAGAGAAGATATGACTAAAACTTGTATTTACACCAAGCTGATAATGAGGATGATATGAGAGGCATGTAATTGGTCAGCTAATTTTCTAGTTGTTTTCACCTGTAAGTACTAAGGTAAAGAGAGGAGACTAAAGAAAACGTGGCAAATGTGATAATTCACCACAGAGTGCTGCAGAGCTTACAAGTGACTCATAATTCCATTTTTAAGCAGCAACTAAATACTGACAGTGATAGGGACTAATAATTCAGATAAAAAATAAGTACCCATTACTGTAACCACATTAGCTGAGATTTTGTCTCTGATATTCTACAAACCCCAATTAGAAATGAAGTTGGGGTGTTGTGTAAAATGTAAATAAAAACAGAATACGAAGATTTGCAAATCATTTTCAACCGATATTTAATTAAATACACTATAAAGACAAGATATTTAGTGTTCAAACTGATGAAGATTATTGTTTTTACGCAAATATTCAATCATTTTGAATTTGATGTCTGCAACACGGTCCATAAAAGGTGGGACAGGGACAACAAAAGACTGGGAAAGTTGAAGAATGCTCAAAAAACATCTTTTTGAAACATTTCACAGGTGAACAGGTTAATTGACTGTCAAGATTGGGTATAAAAGAAGAATCCCTGAAAGGCTCAGTTGTTCACAAGCAAGGATGAGATGAAGTTGACCACTTTGTGAACTATGGCGTGAGTAAACAGTCCAACAGTTTAAGAACATTTCTCAATCTACAATTGCAAAAAATTTAAGTATTTCATCTACAGTCTATAACAGGGGTGTCCAACCATGTGCCATGGAGAGCCAAGACCCTGCAGGTTTTACCTCCAACCAGTGTCTTCAACAGCAGATTTCTGTGAACTTCTTCCCACTGATTGCTGATAAGTGAAAACACCTGCTGAAGAGACTGGGTAGAAGAGAAAACCTGCAGGGTCTTGGCTCTCCATGGCACATGGTTGGACACCCCTGGTCTATAATGTCATCAAAAGATTCAGAGAATCTGGAGAAATTCCTGCACTGAAGCCGCAAGGCAAAAAAAATGACATGGAATGCCTGTGACCTTCAATCCCTGAGTTGATACTGCATTAAAAGATGACATCATTCTGTAAAGGATATTACCCTTGTGGGTTAAGGAACACTTCAGAAAACCATTGTCAGTTAACACGGTTCACCTACATCTACAAGATAAAACTCTACCATGCAAAGTGAAAGCCATATATCAATACACAAAGAAACGCCACCCGTTCCACTGGGTCTGAGCTCATCTGAAATGGACTGACACAAAGTGGAAAAAATGCAGTGTGGTCTGACGAGTTCACATTTCAAATTGTTTTTGGAAATCATGGGTATTGTGTCCACTGGGCTAAAGAGGAAAAGGACCATCAAGTTTGTTATCAGCATAAAGTTCAAACCCCAGCATCTGTGATGGCATGGGGGTGTGTTGTTGCCCATGGCGTGGGTAGCTTGCACATCTGTGAAGGCACCATTAATGCTGAATGGTACATACAGGTTTTGGAGCAACACATTCTGCCATCCAAGCAACATCTTTTTCAGGGACGTCCCTGCTCATTTCAGCAAGACAATTGCCAATCCACATTCTGCATGTGTTACAACAACGTGGATTCGTAGTAAAAGAGTGCGGGTACTAAACTGGCCTGCCTGCCTGCAGTCCAGATCTGTTTTCCATTGAAAATGTGTGGTGCATTATGAAGCACAAAATATGCCAATGGAGACCCCAGACTGTTGAGCAGCTGAAGTCATACGTCAAGCAAGAATGAGAAAGATTTCCACCTACAAGGCTTCAACAATTGGTGTCCTCAGTTCCTAAATGCTTACTAAGTGTTGTTAAAAGGAAAGGTGATGTAACACAGTGGTAAACATGTCCCTGTCAGAACTTTTTTGGAATGTACTGCAGGCATCAAATTCAAAATGAGAAACAACAATGAAGTCTGAACAATAAATGTCTTGTCTTTGTAGTGTATTCAACTAAATATAGGTAGAAAAGGATTTGCAAATGATTGCATTCTGTTTTTATTTACGTTTTACACAACGTCCCACTTCATCGGAACTGGGGTTTGTATAAACCAAAACTGAAACAAGAGAGATTAAAAACTTCTCGGCCTTGAAAATACTAAACGGTCCCATACTGTGTGTTTTTCAGGGATTTATTTCAGGTTCTGACATCGTTAAGGACATATGGTATACTCTATATGTGGTTTGTACTACTTTATAGCTCATCAAAAAATCTGTCTGTAACGTTATATCAGAAATTGTTGTTTTACAACTTGCTAATTATCATTAATGAACTCCTATTCTGATTGAGTGATGGTTTTTACAGTGGGCCAATCACAAGTAAAGCTGAATTTATGCACCAGTATCGACACAATGCAGAGCTGCAGTGTTGACGCAGGAGCGACGCAATAGCCCCCTGCGTCGCCTGACATGCACCTCTTCCAAAAGGGAGAGGGGCACGTCTGCAACGCAGAACACAAAAGCTGTGATTGGTCCACTTTGTGTCCTCCTTCACACTTCCTGGTTCTCGTCTTTGCTCCATTCTGCTCGTTCACTCAGGCGCAACTGCCAAAGCGAGTTGGATAAACAATGATCCATATTCAAAAGAATATTGAGAAAACAAGAGCACTCTGGGGCAAGTGCAATGTCCCCCGCCTCCCTTTTCGTTGAAGATCCCAATACTTGCCGACATAGAGTGGTTTTCAACATTTAAATGTAATTACTGTGGCAGAATCAAATTATGATAAGTCCATCATCCACGAATATACAACAAAGTATACAACCCATAGTTGTAGACAAGGATCCCAAGGTGAACCTGTGTAGCAAGCTTGGTGACCCTAGAGAGCTTTACACATTCTATAGTAAGAGAGCACAGGGAGTAGCAACCTTGGCCTTTGGACCCCAAACCTGTAGTCAGAGGTTATGGTCTCAGAGTGAATGTGTGTACCAGGTTTGGTGACCCTAGCTTTTGTTGTCGTTGAGATATAGTTTATAAGCCATGCTGATGTTGACCTTTGACTTTGCGATTCCAAAACCACAGTCACACTTCAGGGTCACAGGGTGAATCTGTGTACCAGGTGGCCCTAGCTTTTATCGTACAGTAATAAGGCATAAGAAATGTTAACCTTGACCTTTGACCCTTTGACCCCAAACCCATCGTGAGAGTTCAGGATCCCAAGGTGAACCTGTATACAATGTTTCCTCTGATAACATTTTTGGGTGGCAGCCTGCCTCGCCAGAAAAATTACCACAGCGCTAATGAGGAGATATGAATTTAAGAAAAATATATGAAGCAATGACTTCCCGTAAGCGCACACACAAACAACGCGCGTGGCCGTCATCCGCGCGGAGTTTACAAGCGCCCGCCCATGCGAGCTTTCCAGTCAGACAGAGTGTTTCACTAGCTTGACTGTCCCACAGAAACGTGAGTTTATTAAAGTACTTTAAACACGGAAAAAATTCAGAAGAGGTATGTTAGCACTGGAGGCATTTATCATGGTTTTAACCTGCTGGAAACGGGAGCAATAATGGAAGAGTCGCTTAGCTAAGAGAAGTGGTTAGAATTCATATTGCAGCCGGCTTCATATGAAGGGAAAGGCAAGGGGGACTGATGAATAGTTGAAGATATATTTCACCAGCCACTACAATATTAAGTTATGCTCCCTATTATGTACCTGGCAAGTTAAGATGACCAAATTTCACCAAGTCAATGACGTTAATCCATCAGCAGCCTTCAGACAAACTAGACGTGCCAACATTTGGATTTCAAAATTTTGATTTTTGATTTTGTATACTTTATTGATCCCCAGAGGGGAAACTGAGGGCATCTGGATGGATGAAGCAGCCATGGTACGGCACTATCCCTTAACCATTCACACACACATTCATACCTAGGGCCACTTTAGAGTCTCCAATTAACCTAACCTGCATGTTTTTGGCCTGTGGGAGGAAACCGGAGAAATACCGGAGTAAACCCACGCAGATACGGGGAGAACATGCAAACTCCACACAGATCACTGTTGGTCAGGGGCTGGGATCAAACCAGGGATCCCATAGCCAAGGGTGAGTTGCTGTGCTGCTGCAGTGCTAACCACTGCTCCACCGCACCGCCCAAAATAAGGGAGATTTTTCCTGCTCTCTGGGTGGTGGCGAGATTTCTAAAAAAACCAAACTACAAATATACAGAAAGATAATAACAGAAATAACGGCATCCTTGGTCATTTAAGTTAATTTATTTCTTTAAATGTAATTTTAATAATTATATTTCTTTAAATTCAGAGTTAAAGTTATTGTTCTGTTCTGGGTCTACAAAATTATGGTCAAAAGTTTAAATTGTATGAGGAAAAAAGTAAAAAAAAATTGCCACATTCTGTTTCAAATTTATTAGAAAAACAGTAATTTTATAATAATCTGCCTTTGTCCATCAGACAGGCCTCTTCACTGTGCAGTTTTAAACTCCTCTTAAAACCCATTTTTATTCTCTGGCTTTTGACCCAGTTTGAGACATTGATTGTATTTGTTGTTATTGTCTCTATTGTATGACTACTGTTTTGTTTGTGCTGTTTTGTACTTAAGCTGTATTTTATTGATTTTATATTTTATCATTGATGTACAACACTTTGTCAACTTTGTTTTTAAAAAGCTTTATAAATAAAGTTGGATTGGATTAAAAAAAGATAAAAATTAGCCATAAAATAAATCACATTTATAATAAAATGGTAAATGGCATTCACTTATATAGCGCTTTTCTTCTCATCTAGGATGAGCAAAGCGCTTTACAGATCCTGCAATCCACCCATTCACACACATTCACACACTGATGGCGGCAGAGCTGCCATACACACAGGCGATAACCAGGCCACCAGGAGCAACTGGGATTTCAGTGTCTTGCTCAAGGATACTTCGACAGTTGGACAGCAGACAGAGCAGGAATCAAACCCATGACCCTCCGATCAGTAGTTGGTCACACTACACCTGCGCCACCACCGCCCCCAGAAAAGTCATGATTTTACAAGCGAAAATTACAAATTTGAGGAAAAGTGTTTCAAATTTAGATAAATTTACAGAGAAAAGTAGAAAACTATAAGAAAATTGTTATAAATTTTGGACAAAAACCTCAAACCTTCAAGACTGAAGTCATTACTCAAGTTTTTAAGTGAGTGTTCTTTGTACCCTTAACTAGAAACTTTTGGTTGTCTAGTTCTAATTATTAATTTCAAAGCACTGCTTTTACATGAGTAGAATTTCTGGCTACTATACCCACCTCCGATCATATAATTTAAGTATGAATGAGTAAATTACTATTATGAATGTTTTTTCCCTTCCCTTTCCTACTCTTCGTCAATGGGAAAAAAGAAACACTAGAATAAAAATACAAAAATACATATTTTAGTTATTTACAGTGGGGCAAAAAAGTATTTAGTCAGCCACCAATTGTGCAAGTTCTCCCACTTAAAAGATGAGAGAGGTCTCCAATTTTCATCATAGGTATACCTCAACTATGAGAGACAAAATGAGAAAAAAAAAAAATCCAGAAAATCACATTGAAGGATTTTTAATGAATTAATTGGTAAATTTCTCAGTAAAATAAGTATTTGGTCACCTACAAACAAGCAAGATTTCTGGCTCTCACAGACCTGTAACTTCTTCTTTAAGAGGCTCCTCTGTCCTCCACTCGTTACCTGTATTAATGGCACCTGTTTGAACTCGTTATCAGTATAAAAGACACCTGTCCACAACCTCAAACAGTCAGGCTCCAAACTCCACTATGGCCTAGACCAGGGGTCACCAACGCGGTGCCCGCGGGCACCATGTCGCCCACAGGGACCACATGAGTCGCCCGCAGGCCTGTTCTAAAAATAGCACAACTCACAAGTGAGCTGCGTCTAAGATGTAATTTTTTCTGCCGCTATTTTTTATTTTATATTTTTTTAAATCACACTTGCATTTATATAGATTTTAAAATGACAATGTCTTAAAAATAAAAAAATGAAAATATGTTTATTGTACGTAAAGTTAAGGTGAACTCTGACCTAGTTCAAAGGTCAGTATTGTGCGCATGACAAAACCTTCGCGCTTGTGGAGCGTAAGCTATCGGGCAGTGGAGATGGTGAGCGGAGTGCAGTTTCCAAGCCCAAAAACATGGCAAAAAAAGACAGAAAATTTATCATTTTCAAAGTGAGCGGGAGGAAGAGTTCTTTTTTACTACCATGAAAGGAAGCTGCGTGTGTTTCATTTGCGGGGTGACGGCGAAGCGCGATATAAGTCAAAAAAAAAAAAAAAGAGTGGGTAGCGAAGTGGCGCTCCACATCGGTAGATTTGTTCTGCAGTCCGGTAACAAGCCACCAGCCGCTGCGTGCGCAAGCGCCCCTTAACTCCCTAACCTGCATGTTTTTGCATGAAAAACGAGAACATGCACCACCAGAACATGCAAACTCCACACAGATCACTGTTGGCCGGGATCGAACCAGCGATCTCTCGGCTGAGGGTAAATTGCTGCCGCGGTGCTAACCACTGCGCCACCGTACATATAAGCACTCTTAGTGCTGTTTAGCTTCTTCTCATGAAAGGACAGTATTGGTTGCTCAAGCATGATTCTTGGCAAGAACTGTATGGATATAATTCCAGTGAAGAAGAACACACAAAAGTGTGTTTATTAAATGTAACAGATTTTGAGCAGAATTGCAGCAGATTTTTTCAAACATGGTTCAACATAGTTCATGAATTAAAAGGGTTTAGTTTTTTATGGTTAAAAGGGACTGATGAAAACTGGACATTTTTTTATGAAATGTAGAAGTGATCATCTGAACAACTGCTGAGATTAATAAAAATAAAGTGTTGAATATTGATCCTGTCTGTTACCCACTCTAAGTTACTGATAATTTTATATATATATACTGTATATATACAGTATATATACACACAATTTGTTATTTTAGAGGAGTGTGTCAAGCTGGTGCCCTTCACATGACTCGATACCCATGAAGTAGCTCTTGGTTTCAAAAAGGTTGGTGACCCCTGGCCTAGACCAAAGAGCTGTCAAAGGACACCAGAAACAAAATTGTAGGCCTGCACCAGGCTGGGAAGACTGTATCTGCAATAGGTAAGCAGCTTGGTGTGAAGAAATCAACTGTGGGAGCAATTATTAGAAAATGGAAGACATACAAGACCACTGATAATCTCCCTCGATCTGGGGCTCCACGCAAGATCTCATCCCGTGGGGTCAAAATGATCACGAGAAAGGTGAGCAAAAATCCCAGAACCACATGGGGGGACCTAGTGAATGACCTGCAGAGAGCTGGGACCAAAGTAACAAAGGCTACATCAGTAACACACTACGCCGCCAGGGACTCAAATCCTGCAGTGCCAGACGTGTCCCACTGCTTAAGCCAGTACATGTCCAGGCCCGTCTGAAGTTTGCTAGAGAGCATTTGGATGATCCAGAAGAGGATTGGGATAACGTCATATGGTCAGATGAAACCAAAATAGAACTTTTTGGTAAAAACTCAACTTGTCGTGTTTGGAGGAGAAAGAACACCATACCTACTGTGAAGCATGGGAGTGGAAACATCATACTTTGGGGCTGTTTTTCTGCAAAGGGACCAGGACGACTGATCCGTGTAAAGGAAAGAATGAATGGGGCCATGTATCGTGAGATTTTGAGTGAAAACCTCCTTCCATCAGCAAGGGCATTGAAGATGAAACGTGGCTGGGTCTTTCAGCACGACAATGATCCCAAACACACCGCCCGGGCAACAAAGGAGTGGCTTCGTAAGAAGCATTTCAAGGTCCTGGAGTGGCCTAGCCAGTCTCTAGATCTCAACCCCATAGAAAATCTTTGGAGGGAGTTGAAAGTCTGTGTTGCCCAGCGACAGCCCCAAAACATCACTGCTCTAGAGGAGATCTGCATGGAGGAATGGGCCAAAATACCAGCAACAGTGTGTGAAAACCTTGTGAAAACTTACAGAAAATGTTTGACCTCTGTCACTGCCAACAAAGGGTATATAACAAAGTATTGAGATGAACTTTTGTTATTGACCAAAAACTTATTTTACCGAGGAATTTACCAATTAATTCATTAAAAATCCTTCAATGTGATTTTCTGGATTTTTTTTTTTCTCATTTTGTCTCTCATAGTTGAGGTATACCTACGATGAAAATTGGAGACCTCTCTCATCTTTTAAGTGGGAGAACTTGCACAATTGGTGGCTGACTAAATACTTTTTTACCCCGCTGTATGTAAACCATGAAAAAAAATCCTGCAGCACAAAACATGACACTTGGTATATTCTAACCTGTTTGTATATCACCACAGACGGAGAGAGAATCTGAATTAGACAGAGCTCAGAGAGGGCAAGATGGGATAGAAGAGAGGAGCCAAGGAGAGGAAAGTGTTCAGGCAGAGGGTCCAGGAGAGGTGAGAGCAGAGGAAGGAGAGAAGGATGACACCAGTAAAAAGTCCAAACACAGGACATCTGGGTGGGACCTCAACTGGCCCAATATTCCAATATTCAAGCCTTGGTTGTACAATACTTCAAATGGTAAGTTCCATTATGCAATATTACTGTACAAAATGTAAAATAAATAAATAGTGTAAAATTAACATATTCTGGTTACAACTGTGTCATGTGTTTTCTGCGCCCCCCCCCCCCCCCGGAAAAACATGTTGCCACCGCACCAAGATCTTTAAGCCAGAGGAAACACTGGTATACCAGGGTTGGTGGCCCCAGCTTTACTCATTTTATAGTAATAGGAAATGTAGCATTTACCATAGTGCAACTACAATGTTGACTTTGGACCTTTGACCCCAAATCCGTAATTAGGTGAGGGTGTAAGTCGTCTGAGATGTGTATTAGATACAACTACTGTATCTGAAAAGTCTACATCATTTTTTTTCCAGTAATTACTGTGTTTAGAAGATTTAGGGAAAAATCTGACCTGACCTAGGACTTCAAGGTCATCCGATGAGAGTGAAATTGCAATATGCGCATCATCAGAGTATATCAAACCAGGGTACCGAGTTTCAAAACAATCGGATGAAAACTGTAGGAGGAGTTGATTTCACAAAAGTGGGACAGATGGACGGACAGACGGACCCATAACATAATCCCCCTTCGGTCTTCGCTTAAAGGGCTTTTCGACCCCTTTGGGCTTCGACTAGTTGGGGATAATTAGCTACCATAGAACATTTCTCTGACTCCTCCTAACCCCAGTAATTATACAGACCACGGGTGTCAAACTCATTCTATGGAGGGCCAAGACCCTGCAGGTTTTACCTCCACCCAGTGTCTTCAACAGGTGATTTCACTAAATTTCTTCCCACTGATTGCTGATTAGTGAAAACACCTGCTGAAGACACTGGGTGGAAGTAAAACCTGCAGGGTCTTGGCCCTCCATGGAATGAGTTTGACACCCCTGAATAGACTTTCAAATGACAGCAGCAGACGGACCTTAACTTCTTTTCTTTCTCTGTTGCAGTGATCACATGAAAAGTTGCTTTTGTAATATTTACTGTATTAGCTCCAACTCCATCACAATCTACTGTTGTCCATTGCCATTTAATAAACAAAAAACACGACAAATACAACTCTACACATCGTCTGAAACCCATTTTGGCAATGGAACAATGCACTCAAACCAGCACACAAGAAAAAAAAAAATGCAGATCGCTGTGTCAACAATGTGATGCAGATGCATAAATCCAACGTAAGGAGGCAGCCAGGGTACGTTTGTTTGTTTTGCTATCTTAGAGAACTGAAGGTGATGCTTGATGTTTTGTGACATCACAAAAATCAGGAAGTGCTAGTTTGCTAGTTTTTTTTAGGAGTTTAATTAAATATAGACAGTGTGCATTTCTTTGTGAAGTATTTAAGTTGAACACATGTACCTGGAAACTTGTTTTATAAGGTTAAAATGCACAAAAACACCATTGTGAACAACATGGGGCCTTTAAAGATGATTAACACATATATCCCTACCTCTATAATAGTTTCCTCTTTAGGTGCGAGATTCTTTTCGACATCATCTTTCAGTCTTCTCAGCATCATGGGCTTCAAAAGAGCCTGGAGCTTCTTCACCTGTGGGAGAAAACGAAGCAGGTGAGAATGTGATGTTATACAGGAGAAAAATACAGCTGAGCACGAGCAACATGGAAAAAGAACTGAAATAATGAGGCAGATGAGAGAAAATATTCAAGTGTCAGGTTAAAGATTAAAGCAGACGTACCTGCTCCTCTGTTTTTAGGTCTCCAAATTCTTCCAGAAAGGTGCTCTCTGAAGGGAACTGCTCTGGCTCCAGGAAGTTTAGCAGGCTGAACAGCTCCTCCACCGAGTTCTGTAGAGGAGTTCCTGTCAGCAGAACCTTGTGTTCCTGTTACAATAGAGAAATAAATGATCAGGACAAGCCAATACAGAGTCTGCTCATTGGTCACTGCACACACAGAGTGGGACTGACCAGGTTCATGAGTTTGAGGCCCTCCAGCAGTTTGCAGTTCCTGTTCTTCAGTCTGTGGGCCTCATCGATCACTACGCAGCGCCAGTGCAGCTTCTTCAGTTCTGGACAGTCAGCCATGATCATCTCAAAAGTGGTGATCAGCCCGTGAAACTTCAGCACACCTGGGATGGTGTTACCCTGTGTGAGAGAGGAAGGATTACTACAGCAAATTTAGGGTGGAAAAACACTCTTAACCATTTTTTGCCTTTCTCGCTCTAAACGAGCAGTTCTGATTTTGCACTAGCTGTGACGTGAGAACCGGAGCTCACTGGTGTGACACCCCCTCACAGCTTCATCTCCACCCATTTTTATGACGGTGGGAGGATCCCTGTCGACAATCAAACCCTGACTGACAGTATTACTGTGGCTGCTACCCTGCTATGATGTTAGATTGGTGACCACAGTTTATATTAATATTTTCTTTAAATTCTAGTCACTCCAATAGACTTTCCTGTTCCCACCTGATTCGTTATTCCAGCCTCATGTCATACTGGCTGATTTTGTCATAAATTTGCAGTAAAAGGCTGACACATTGGCCCACTAGTAACTTCACAAGCCAGCCGAGGTTGGTCTGTCTACCTCTGTGGCAACTGTTTCTGTGGAGACAATCCAACAGATGAGGCTGCCCTGTGTTAGCTTAGCTGTCAGATCGCATCAGGTCTTAAAGGTTTTGTCTATATACAGACATGCTCAAATTTGTTGGTACCCTTCCACAAAAAAAAAAAAAAAACTGATTCAGTTGAATATTTTATATAATTAAACAAATTAAAATGGAATGGACAAAAAAGATGGTACACTTAAATTTCATATTTTGTGAAACCACCCTTTGCAGCAATCACTCCCAGCAAGCAATCTTAATTAGTATCACAGGTGCCTTCAAGCTTTTCATCAGCTATTCAGCCGCACTGTGTGTCTATATATATACATTTATATTTATATGTACATATGTATACTTGCTGCTCTTGTTTTTCTCTTGCCTTCTGATTGTTGCTCTGAGTGTTGCTATCCCTGTGCTGCTGCAATCCTGGAATTTCCCCATTGTGGGACTAATAAAGGCTCATCTTATCTTATTTAAAGGAAAGAAAATGCTACTGTGTAGTTAGATATCACTGTATGCACCACACTGAACATGGACCAGAAAAAGTAAAGGCTATAGGACCATCTCCAACTGTGACCACAGTTTTTTTTTTTTTTTTTTTTTTACTTATTTGCACCCGTAGGTAGACTTGGTTTGCAGTCTGGTGACAAGCCACCGGCTGCTGGTCGCTGCGTGCGCGAGCGCCCTAAACCTACATGTTTTTGGTGTGCGGGAGGAAACCGGAGAAATCCCGGAGTAAACCCACGCAACACGGGGAGAACATGCAAACTCCACACAGCTCACTGTTGGTCGGGGGCTGGGATCGAACCCACGATCTCATGATCCCCGCGGTCCCCCGGCCGAGGGTAAAACTGTGCTGCCACAGTGCTAAACCACTGCGCCACCGTGCAGCCAGTTGCCAATATTATTAATAATAATAAAAAAGTATACGGTTCATGGGACTGTAGCCAGCCTCCCTGGACTTTACATCATAATTTTACTAAAATAATTCAGGCCACTAATGTCACAGGGACCCAGATATGAGGCAAATATTTAACCAGTTTAGAAGTGATTTAACAATCCTAGGTCTTGTTTAAACTGGCATATTCCCCATTACTCTCTGGTGAAAGTAAGCAAATTCTAAACAGAATATCCATATTTGGGGTCATATTTCCTTTAAAGACACTGAAAAGACCATACAACATAAAGAAATCACAATCACACACTAAAGAAAAAATGATCACCTGTGGGTCTCTGTGGAACATCTCGTACTGCAGGATCATCTGGCGGCTGATCTGCGAGCCGTGATAGACAATGACGTTCATGTGCGTCCACGTCCTGAACTCCCTCTCCCAGTTGGTGATGGTGGACAGGGGGGCGATGATGAGGAAGGGCCCGCGGATGCCCATGCTAAAGATCTCGTAGAGAAATGTGATGGACTGGATGGTTTTTCCTAAACCCATTTCATCGGCCAGAATGCAGTTTTTTCTGGTATAAATAAACAAAGAGGGTCAGAGGACAGAGACAGTCGTTTATGCACATTAGAGCACTAATTTAAATGAAAGAACCTTAATGAGCAGGCTGGCATACCCCACGTATCCCCATATCAGAGTTCTCACTGACACAAATATAAACCTGGCCTGCAGCCAAAGGAATTAATGTTCATATTCAGTTCCTTTTAGTTGCAGGTTAAGTCCTCATTAGAAATCTAAATCAAACTTGTCCAGGGTCTTAATGAGTTAAAGATTCTGTATAAATTTAAAGTCAATCCAGTCAGAAATGTAGAAAGTATAGGGTGACAACATAAAATGTTGAAAAGACGGACAAGACAAAAATATTATACGCTCTGCAACTTTGTTGCATGGGGTATAATTAAAATAATAAATAATAATATATTTTGAGTCATTCTGACCAATTTTCTTATTTTTTGGCAGGGATGGCCAAGAGAATTGTGTTGTTAATGTAATTAGCTCAGCAGCGCGAGTCAGAGGGACCACAGTGGTTTTCTACCCAACTGGGCAACCCAGTAACGAGCATGGGACAGCCAATCACTAGCACAGGCTACTGATGGTGGTAAATTTTCTACATAATCTACATATTCAGCTCACTAGATCCTAGCCGGATCGTCTACCAATACTTGACCATCAGTGTTGGGAGTAACGCGTTACAAAGTTACTGTTTAAAAATTCAGTAATGCGTTGCAGTTACTGAAATTTGATCAGATGCATTACTCGTTTTATTAATATGGATAGATTTTTTAGTGCAAATAAATGAATATACAAACTGACCCTACTGTAGCTGACACAGCTGTCAGTCGACGTGGCCTGTTGCAAAGAGCCTGAGTCTTCACTACTGAGTGGAGGAAAAGATGAGCTTTGTTATTGTGGAAATAGATTACTTTCCCTTTGTTGCCATTAAGGACAAAAGCATATTGGTGGGTTAGAAGCTAAGTGCCGGTTGAGACCTACTGAAATCTTCAGAAGCGCCTGAAAAGAGCAACACAGCTCCAGCAAAGCTAGTGCTGTGCTATGCAATGCTATGCTAACAACACCATGTTAGTGCATCTACGTTATCTGAACACCCACAGCTGGATTTCAAGCACAGGTATGCATCTGCACAGTCTGTGACCCAGACCCTGGACTGTGATCCACAGAAATTAAAATGCATTTACTTACTACCTGGATAAAGATTATTCAAAAATGGATTTTGATCTCCAAAAGGAATTTCAGGGACTGGATCATGTCTCTGTTACAGCAGACATTTGGACTGTGGATAATGGACATTTTCTTTGGATCACTACACATCGGATTAAATCCATATCATAAAGGTAAGATATACATGGACAGCTTTAAGCAGTGTTGCCAACTCTCACTCTTTTGGAGTGATTCTCACTCTTTTTCCCTCTCTCTCACTGCACAAATCCGATTTCTCACTCCAAAATGAGGAAAGTACTGGCAAAATCATGCTGATTTTCGTCAGATTTTTCCCACAATAAGAGCTCTCAAGGCAGGATAAGCAGGATAAAGCAGACTGAACATGTTCTAAAAGTTCTGTCTGAAACAGCCTGTTTTCAGCCTGGCATTAATAAGCCTGTAATGTAATCCATTAATTAAATTACCTTGCTATGTGTGCAAGATGATTTAAGTATGCATTTAAAAGTAACGTAAAAGTTAAAAATTACAGAAACAAGTTAAAAATCCAATTGTAAAGCACATGATCAAAATATGGTGTGAAACCAAAAAATATTTAAAAGAACCACACTCACTGTCACAATTTAGCCCAATATGGGGTAATCAATATTTTACACCAGGGAGAGCGGATATTGTATTTAAAGTATGAAATTTAAAAGGGATTCAAAAGATTCAAGACTTATATTTGTCACGCTCAGATAATGTCTTTTGAAGAACTGAGGATTAAATTCAATCTTAATAGAATACACTTTTTTAATTATCTTCAGCTTAGAAATTTTATTTGTTCAAATCAAAATAATGCTCTCACCCGACCTACTTATTCAACTTTGGAAAAAATTTTGATGAAAGATAGTAAGAGAAAGGGTATTATTTCAGAGTTTTATAACTCATTGACATTACACTCAAGTGAAAACTCACAGAAAAGACTGAATGACTGGAAAGAAGACCTGCAAATTGAAATTTCAGAGGAACAATGGGAAATGGCTTGTGCAGGAGCTCAAACCAAATCAATAAATGTACGTCTTAAACTGATACATTTCAAATGGTTAATGCGGATGTATGTTACACCAGTGGAATTAAATAGATATCACAAAAACATACCAGATACATGCACAAAATGTATGGAAAGTAAAGGAACCCTATTTCATTGTTTATGGGAATGTAGAAAAATCAGAATGTTTTGGGAAGAGGTGAGGGTAACAATTGAAAAAATAATTTCAAAACAAGTCACATTGAATCCTAAACCGTTTTTATTGGGTCTGTATCCAGAAAAACATAACTTTAATAAGAATGAAAGAGCATTCATAGACCTCAGTTTGCTTAATGCCAAAAAATGTATTGCACTACTGTGGAAAAAGACTCATAGACCAGATGTGACTCAGTGGTTAAGACAGATGTTAACAAACCTTCCACTAGAAAGAATAACATACATACTGAAATCAAAGGAAAATGTGTTCGAGAATATATGGAGACCTTTCATTGATTATGTAAAGAAATTAAACATAACTTCTGAAGAAGAAGGTGAATGATATGTGTGGACCTTGCAAATTCCAAGCTGGTGAATGTATATTATGTATTTTTACCTCCGCCAAGGAGGTTATGTGATCATCGGCGTTGGTTTGTCTGTCTGTTTGTTTGTTTGTTAGCAAGATAACTCAAAAAGTTATGGACGGATTTTCATGAAATTTTCACAGATTGTCAGAAATGGGGTATCCTACAGATGATTACATTTTGGTGGTCATCCGGATCACCCTCCACAAGAAAACCGCCATTACGCAAAATGCCATTTTCGTCAATAACTACTGAACCACTAATCCTATCATTGTGAATCCAATTGCTAGTCATATGTTTTCATGGTCAAGGAATCTGAAAACGTACACACAAACACTGTATGGGGGGAACTGTGGCGCTTGGCGGAGGTCTGCGCTGTCCGAGTGCTTTTCTAGTTATGTAATAGATTACCTAGAGTAAACAGAGGAGCATTGTTGTTGACTTGTTTTTGTTAATGGTTGTTGTTTTTATTACATTTTTTTTATTTTGTTATTGTTCTTTTTAATTTTTAAATTACTTTTGTGTTAGTGTCTGACTGTGTGTGCTATGTTTGTAAAAAAAAAAAAAAAGAGGTTCAATAAAAAATATTGTGGAAAAAAAGGTAACGTAAAAGTTACTTTTCCAAGTAACTAATTACTTTAATCATGCAGTAATTGGTAAAGTAACTCAATTACTTTTGAAAAGAAGTAACTAGTAACTATAATTAGTTACTATTTTTAGTAACTTGCCCAACACTATTGACCACATAGAGTATCTTATTCCCAGAGCTTATTTCAGTTTGTTTTGCTATAGCTTACTATAAACTGACTCTGAGATCGGCAGCAGTTAGCTGCTGTTATCAGAGCTAGCCATTCAGTTATTCATCATTGTTTCTATGCTTATTACACCACAGGGACTGGTCATATACTATTGGTCACTCAAACCACACACGCTTGTGTCCAATAATGTTTTAGTTGGGCTTTAAAGCCGTGTTTATGCTACACCTCCACACTGGTGCGCTGACATGCATGTCCACTGTAGATGAGGCCCGTCTGCACGTGGTTGTGTATATACTTAATTTTTTTCTTGTCTACTAGACCAAGAGTTTGACGCATGTGCATAGGTGTCATTTGTAGTTTCACCCCAGCCCTATAGATAACACCAATGTGCTGATGTGTTCTAGTAATGTTTTAAGGATGCAGACTTCTTCACACAGTTTCTTCTCAAATGTTGATTCCGTTTTTTGTTAAGCTGCTCGAATTAGTTTTTCAATGCTCTTCTCCACTCAAGCTGCTGCTGCAAAATGATTCATGTATGGTTATTCTCGTCTTCCTCTTTGTCTTCTTCATCTACTTTGACTTTGCATGCTGTGTCGGTAGCACCACAGCACCACCTCTTGAATGGGAGGTTCAATCTTGCGCATGCGCAGTCAATGCGCCCAAGCCAGGCAGTCACAAAATTTGGGCTCCACACAGTCAGCTGCGGAGGGGTCTGCGGACAGGAGATGATGATGTAATTTTTGTCACAGAAGCCTCGTGGTCGAGTGAACGCAGAGGGCGGAGGTGCAGCATAGACCCAGCTTTACACTCAGTTAATGCATTAGTTAGCTCAAGCTGTTTTAGCTAACCAGCCAACATTGCCTGAAATAATTCCATCATCAGCCAGAGAGATCAGCAGTGGTGAAAGAGGAAGGGTGGAATCAACTGGGGCTCATTAGCATTTAAATCAAAATCAACAAAACCAGCCTGTTGTGACGTGGACTCCTTTAACTGGGTGTGAAATGGCACTCCAAAAATTAAACCCTGATGTGTTCTGACCAAATCATGTCACAGACATTTGTTTGACACCTCTGGGAAATGTGTCAACATGTGGAACAATGCCATGCAAGGGGCACGTTAAGCCAAAGTGTAGGGACACCCCTGACTTACTGTAGATAGTTCCAGTGTGTCGTTACCTGTTGTACCAGTTGAACAGTAGCCAGTTCATTCCCTCCAACTGATATTCTCTGAGCTGGTTTCCGTTGCGGTAATCTCTGGAACGTTCCAACTTTAACCATTTTTCTGGAGGAGGACGTTCCTATGGCGTAATCACACAAACAGATGTAAACAATTTCTATTGTGTTATTTGGAACCCAAATTTCCTGACTTGTCCTCACATTTAGGTCATCATTTCTAATACCTAAAAATGTTCCCACTCATGGCCCATTATTAGACATCTTGTGTAAATGCTTAATTATATGTACTGAAATTTTCACACAATTAGTTCAATAAAAACAACAAGAACATTATCTAGCATCAAGAGTATTTTGTTCTACTGATAATTTCAAAGGAAGGCAAATAAGATGTCTGGATTTCTCTTCTTTCTTTTTTTAAAGGTGAGCTCAGGTGATTTTGAGGTTTGGATAGACAAACGGGAAAATAAAAAGTGCAGCAGACTTCTCTGTCAGATGGGTGATTATGGTAGTTTTGTAGTTATTAATGGCAAAAATAGCAACAATAATATGTTTGGGTCTTACTTTTGTATGTCTCAGGAGCTGAAAGAGAAAATTGATGTGATTTAACCACCGATTTCATATTCAATATCCTCTAAAGGAGAAGTAAGGCTCAAGAGGGCGTTCAGGAGACTGAACACACCTGAATCCATATCCATCCACTTCCAATCATGCAACAATATTTGTCTGAGCATCATAGTTAAAGCACAACTCAACAGTGAAGCACACACGGCTAAAGAAGAGAAAATGTCAGATATGAATCCTATTAGTAAGGGGGTCACAACTTCAATTCCACTGTTAAAAAAAATATGAAAAAAAGATGTAGTAGTAGCATAAGGGGAAAAAAGCACACCAGGCTGACTGTAGATTTGCTACAATAAAAAAGGCCAAGATAGTACATTTAAAGGACAATTATTTTAAATATGCTGACATAAATATGCTAACCTATATAAACACTGCAGAAGTTATTTTTATTTATTCCTATTCTCTAGGTATTTAAATAAAAGAGGCCTAAACTACACTGTTTTCCTCTTCTTGCTTTCCAAAGTCATCCTACAGACTACCATCTGATGCTGTCTAGCTACATTCTCCCTTGCCACCACCTTGCAGTCTCCTAGCTCTGTTAGATTTCTCCTTCTGCATCAGATGTAGTCCAGCTGTGTACACCTTCCTCCACTCTTGTAAGTCACCCTATGTTCCTCTCTCTTCTTGAAGTATGCGTTCACCACAGCTATTTCCATCCTTTTAGCAACATATACAACCACCTGTCCTTCCACATTTCCCTCCTTAAGACCATACCTACCCAGAACCTCCTCATCACCTCTGTTCCCTTCACCTCCATGTCCAGCAAAGTCTGCTCCAATCACATTCTCTACCCCCTGGAAACACTCTCTACCACTTCATCCAACTTACTCCAGAATTCCTCTCTTATACTTGACATCCAACTTGTGGGGCATACGCACTGACAACATTCAACATTACTCCTTTGACTTCTAGCTTCAAACTCATGATTCTGTCTGACTCCCTCTTTACCTCCTGAACACTCTTCACATTTCGCTTCCTATTTACACCATGGTAGAACAGTTTAAATCCACCTCCAATGCTCCTAGCCTTGCTTCCCTTCCATCTGGTTTCTTAAACACACAGTATATCTACCTTTCTTCTCTCCATCATATCAGCCAACTCTGCCTTTACCAGTCATGGTCCCTACATTTAAACCTTTGAGTGTGTGAATTTGCGTGTCCCTAGTGGCAGAGCACGGCACTGTGCCTGTCGTCTCACTCTCACATGATCGCCTACATTGGGGATTTGTACTATTTGTATTGATTTGTCAGTTTCAAAAGGTGGCAGACATCTGTTGGAGGACTCAGTGGATGACAGGTAATACAAAGAAGAAGACCTCCTCATTTCCTTTTCCTGTTTTTAGCATTTTAGCCCAGAAAGCTAATATGTCCGCGATCAGTCACTGTCATTTTTATCGGATTTGTATGCAGAAAATAGCCACAGGATACAAGCAAAATTTATGTGGGATAATCATAAGACTTTGTAGATGTGCTAGAGACTTTAAATGACTGACAGAACACAAAATAACAACCATGATGGGTGAAAACGCAGCAACCACGCCACCCAGCCAGCCCCCCTTTGTCAAAAGTAAGTGAGAATTTTATGTTTTTTTGTGGATTTTTTATATTGTGCTGATTTCTTGTTCATATACTTTGAAGATAAGATGATGAGGTACCTCTGTACAAAAAAACGGTGTCAAAAGACTGAACCATTCTTTGTGTAAATACGTCCAAAGTCCAGTTTTGACTGAGTTATGGAATTTATAGAGGTTATGCAAATTGCATAATTGCATAATGTAAAGGCAGAGTTGGCTGATATGATGGAGAGAAGAAAGGTAGATATACTGTGTGTTTAAGAAACCAGATAGAAGGGAAGCAAGGCTAGGAGCATTGGAGGTGGATTTAAACTGTTCTACCATGGTGTAAATAGGAAGCGAAATGTGAAGTGTTCAGGAGGTAAAGAGGGAGTCAGACAGAATCATGAGTTTGAAGCTAGAAGTCAAATTGCATAATGACATTATGCAAATTAGATGCGTAAATTTATTCCTATCTGAAACTTTGGATCATATTTTACATCTTTCTAATTGACAGTAAGCCATTATCTCTTACCATTTTCAAGTCATAGCCTTGGAAATCTGAACTATTTTATTGACAAAAAATATTTACCACTCTTGACCACTAGGGGTTATGTCGCAATTCGGCGACAAACACACTCAAAGAGTTAATGTCCCTACTCTCATCTCCACACTTCTACCTTTCCTTTTCTCTCACTCCCTCCTAACATGCCTTTCCCCTCTCAACAGAAGCCCAATTTCCACCAGCACCCTGTCAGTTAACAGCACCGGTGGCAGTTGTTAACCAGGGCCTCAACCGATCCAGTATGAAAGTCTCATTCGTCATGATCTGCATGTTTGATTTGGCAAAGGTTTTACGTCAGATGCCCTTCCTGACACAACCCTCCCCATTTACCCAGGCTTGAGACCGGCACTAGGAGAACACTGGCTTATGCACCCCCTGTGGCTGGGTTGGAGGAGACATATTCAAATGTGTGTTATAAATTAATTCACAAAACACAAATGTTTACATATATACGCCTCAAGAATCCATGACACTGGTGTATGAATGTGAATTAGTGTTTGGTGGTACTCAGAGAAGCCACTGGTGTGGATTAGCAGCTACGTTTCAGTCAGTCTGGCCCAGGGCAACTGTGGTTACAGTGGTAGCTTACCACCATCAGCGTCTTTCGGTGGAGTGAATGAATAATGGATTCACTGTAAAGCATACTGGGTGTTATGAAAAGTGCTACATAAATCCAATCCACCATCATCATTATTATTATTATTATAGACTTAGATTATATTATTATATGGACTTCCCTCTGCCCGGCCACCTCCTCCAGCTCTGCAGAGAGGACACCAAGCCATTCCCAGGCCAGCTGGGAAACGGTCTCTCCAGCGTGTTCTGGGTCTGCTCCAGGGTCCCCTTCCAATTGGCTGTGCCCATAATACCTCATGTGGGATGTGTCCAGGAAGCATCCTGATCAGATGCCCAAACCACCTCTACTGGGTCCTTTCGATGTGGAGGAGTAGTGGTTCTACTCTGAGCCTCACCCAGATAACTGAGATCCTCACGTCTCTCTAAGGGTGAGTCCAGCCATCTTACAGAGGAAGCTCATTTCAGCCGCTTGGATCTGTGATCTCATTCTTTTGATCATTTACTTTATTATTTACTGGTCAGCATAGACTGATCAGTCAAACAACAGCTTTGCTTTAGAGCTCAGCTCCTTCTTCACCAGAACAGACCGGTACACCGTCCACATCACTGCAGATGCTGTTCCAATCCGTCTGTCAATCTCCCACTCCATTCTCCCCTCACTTGTGAATGAGACTCCGAGATACAACAACTCCTACACCTGAGACAGAAACCCGACCCCAACCCGGAGAGGACAATCCATCCTTTTTTGGTTGAGGACTATGGACTCGGACTTGGTGGTGTTGATTCTCATGCTTCACACTCTATAACAAACTGTTACAGTAAGACCTGTAGGTCATTGCTTGATGAAGCCAACAGGACCACATAATCTGCAAACAGAGATGAGGGCAGCCCTGGTGGAGTCCAAATCTCATTGTGAGCAAATTTGACTGATTGTTGGCAATATGAACCAAACTTTCCCAACAGTCATATAGAGACTGGATAGCTCGTAACAACGAGCCCGATACCCTATACTCCTGAAACACCCCACACAAGAAACCATGAGGGATGAATGCTTTCCCTAAGTCCACAAAACACATGCAGACTGGTTGGACAAAGTCCCACAAACCCTCATGGATCCTTGAGAGGGTAGAGATATGGTCCAATGTGCTCTTAAGTGTAACTGAGTTCTTTATTCTGATAAACACATTTCTAGGATTTTTTAAAAACATTTTTTTTTTTTACTCACCATGTGTCTGAGGTCTGACGGTAGTTTCTGGATCTCCTCAAACTCTTTGATCTTTTCTGGGTCCAGGTCCTCCTGCAGCTCCCATGTAGACTCTTCGTAGGAAAGACTGCACCACTTCACCAGGTAGTGAGTCACCTCCTGCAACAACAGAGTTAAAAATAAGCATGACAGAAGAGCTTCAACTGCTTTTAAACCAGGTAAAAACAGCAGGTGTGTTTATGCACCTCTCCAGTCTCCGTATCCGTGGTAATTGCCACCTCCAGGACCCGGTCCACCTCTACATAGTCTGGGTTAAATAAGTCCTCATCGGGCTGCCGAAAGACAAACAGAAATAAACAAGACATTAATCAGGGAAGAGGTTCAGTCTCAAAGCCAGTATTAGTAGGAAGATAAATTTTTAAAGACCTTTTTAAGACAATTTGATCAAATTTAAGACAGCACATTTGCCAAACAGTGAAACTTCTGTGGCCATGTTACTATTAACCTTGTCCACTACCAGAACTCAAACAACGCATATCTGGGGTTGACAATACAGCTCAAATTAAATTTGTACTACACTGAGACCGATGTTGTCACATAATAATCAAATGAGTCAAAATTATTTGGATAAAAGTTGAGAAAAAAGTTGCAGTTGTACAAGAACACAATTTATAAATTCACAAGGAAAAACATTGCATAAAATACTGGAAAATTGATGACAATGACTATTAGATAAATCAGCCACAGGTTAAGATACAAATCTACAAGAAAAAATACTGGCGCTGCCAGTGATACCCCTCAGCCTCTGTTGAGCTGTGGTTTATATGGCATCTTGACCTTGACCTTTGAATCCCAAAACGATAGGCAGATGTCAGGGTGACAAGGTGAACCTGTGTACAAAGTTTGGTGATCCTAGCTTTACTCATTCTGTAGTGGCATATACTGTATACTGTACAGTATATACTGTATATATATACTGTATATGTGTGTGTGTGTGTGTGTGTGTGTAGTGGTTATAAAAAGACTACACACCCCTGTTCAAATGCCAGGTTTTTATGATGTAAAAAAATGAGACCAAGATAAATCATTTCAAAATTTTTTCCACCATTAATGTGACCTCTAACCTGCACAACCCAACTGAAAAACAAACTCAAATCTTTAAAGAGAAAAATAAAAAACTTACAATAACCTCTTTGCATAAATATGCACACCCTTAAACTAATACTTGGTTGCAGCACCTTTGGCTTTTATTACAGCAACCAGTCTTTTTGAGTAGGAGTCTATCAGCATGGCACATCTTGATGTGGCAATATTTGCCCACTCTTCTTTGCAAAAACGCTCCTAATCTGTCAGATTGCGAGGGCATCTCCTGTATACAGCCCTCTTCAAATTACCCCACAGACACTTGATTGGATTCAGGTCTGGACTCTGGCTGGGCCATTCCAAAACCTGAATCTTATTCTGGTGAAGTCATTCTTTTGTTGATTTGAATGTGTGCTTTGGGAAAGATGAAGTTCCTCTTCATCTTCAGCTTTCTAGCAGAAGCCTGAAGGTTTTGTGCCAACACTGACTGGTATTTGGAACTGTTCATAATTCCCTCCACCTTGACTAAGGCCCCAGTTCCAGCTGAAGAAAAACGACCCCAAAGCATGACGGCTCCACCACCATGCTTCACTGTAGGTATGGTGTTCTTTTGGTGATGAACAGTGTTGTGTTTGCGCCAAATATACCTTTTGGAATTATGGCCAAAAAGTTCAACTTTGGTTTCATCGGACCATTAACACATTTTCCCGCATGCGTTTGGGAGATTTCAAATGTGTTTCTGCAAAATGTGGCCCGGCTTAGGCGTTTTTCCACGTACGATAAGGCTTCCGTCTTTCCACCCTAGACAAGAGATTGTTGTCACATGTACTGAACAGCCAGACTTGCCAGAAATTCCTGCAGTACCTTCAATGTTGCTGTCGGCCTCTTGGCAGCCTCCCTGACCAGTTTTCTTCTTGTCTTTTCATCAATTTTGGAGGGACGTCCAGTTAAGATAAGATAAGCCTTTATTAGTCCCACAATGGGGAAATTCCAGGATTGCAACAGCACAGGGATAGCAACACTCAGAGCAACAAACAGAAGGCAAGAAAAAACAAGAGCAGCGAGTATACATATGTACATATAAACATAAATATATAGACACACGGTACGGAGCATTGTAGCTAGATGGAATAAATATATAGATATATAAACACACACAGTGCGGAGCATTGTAGCTAGATGGAATAAATATATGAATATATAAACACACACAGTGCGGAGCATTGTAGCTAGATGGAATAAATATGTAAATATATAAACACACACACAGTGCAGAGCATTGTAGCTAGATGGAATAGATATGTAAATATATAAACACACAGTGCGGAGCATTGTAGCTAGATGGAATAAATATGTAAATATATAAACACAGTCTGGAGCATTGTCGTTAGATGGAATAAATATATAAATATATAAACACACACAGTGCAGAGCATTGTAGCTAGATGGAATGAAACAGCATAGATGTCCTACATGGTATGATTATGTACCCATACATATTGTCACCCTCCGTAGCTACCGGTATTTTCCTAGTTGTATTCCGCAGGGGACCATTGTGTAAGTCTATTGCGTCTTTTGCATTCAATACTATTAGGTTGTCACGTCTTTTTGCTATCTAGGCGAGCAGCCCTGCTTAGGTTATACAGTGTGACAGCTGTTGGTAGGAAGGACCTGCGAAACCTCTCGGTTGTGCACCTAGGAAGATGTAGTCTGCTGCTAAATGAGCTCCTTAGTGCATTCAGTGTGTCCTGCATAGGGTGGAACTCGGACTCCAGCAGAGATGACAGTTTAGCCACCATCCTTCTCTTTCCCATCTCCTCCACTGGGTCAAGGCGCTGTCCCAGGACAGAGCTAGCTTTCTTGATCAGTTTGTTCAGTCTCTTCCTATCGGCTGCTGTAATGCCACTGCCCCAGCAGACCACTCCAGAAGTGATGGCTGATGCCACCACTGTGTCACAGAATGTCTTCAGCAGTGCCCCTTGTACACCACAAGACCTGAGTCTCCTCAGTAGGAACAGCCTGCGCTGTCCCTTCTTGTAGAGTGCGTCAGTATTGTGTGACCAGTCTAGTTTATTGTTCAGATGAACACCCAGGTACTTGTAGGATGACAACATCTCAATGTCTGTTCCCTGGATGTTTACTGGTGCTGTGAGGGGTTGTCCTTGCCTGCGGCAGTCCACCACCAGCTCCTTAGTTTTCCTCGCGTTGATCTGGAGGCAGTTCCGATGGCACCAGTCCACCAAGTCCTGGATAAGCCCTCTGTACTCAGCTTCATCTCCGTTGGAGATGAGGCCAATGATCGCGGAGTCATCAGAGAACTTCTGTAGATGACAGTGTGTTGTGTTGTGTGAGAAGTCCGCAGTATAAAGGGTGAACAGGAAGGGAGCCAAAACCGTTCCCTGGGGGGCCCCCGTGCTACCAATGATCGTGTCGGACACACAGTCCCGGGTTCTCACAAACTGTGGCCGGTTTGTGAGGTAGTCCAGGATCCATGATGACAGGTGCTGGTCCACCCCTGTGCACAGCAGCTTGTCCTTCAGGATCATCGGTTGGATGGTGTTGAAAGCACTGGAGAAGTCAAAGAACATGATCCTCACTGCATTCCCGGGCTTCTCCAGGTGGGACAGAGAACGGTGAAGGAGGAAGATGACCGCATCCTCCACCCCAATACCATGCTGGTAGGCGAACTGGAGTGGATCCATCACTGGTCCCACCAGGGGGCGGAGGTGAGCAAGGAGCAGTCTCTCCAGGGTCTTCATCATGTGGGACGTCAGGGCCACTGGTCTGTAGCTGTTCAGATCTTTGGGGTGGGAAGTCTTTGGTACAGGTACCACACAAGATGTTTTCCACAACTGTGGTACCCTCCGCAGCTTCAGGCTCAGTTCTTGGCAATGTCACTGTTGTGCCATATTTTCTCCACTTGATGATGACCATCTTCACTGTGTTGCATGGTATATTTAATGCCTTGGAAATTCTTTTGTACCCTTCTCCTGACTGATCCCTTTCAACAATGAGATCCCTCTGATGCTATGGAAGCTCTCTGCGGACCATGGCTTATGCTGTAAGATGTGACTATAAAAATGTCAGGAAAAGCCTACTAGAACAGCTGAACTTTTTGGGGGGTTAATCAGAGGCACTTTAAATGGTGGCAGGTGTGTAATGACTCTCATTTAACATGAGTTTGAATGTGATTGGTTAATTCTGAACACAGCCACATCCCCAGTTATAACAGGGTGTGCATATTTATGCATCCCAGGGCTATGACTGACTTCCAGGCTAGTCAAAGCCCTGTTTTACAGAGAGTTAGCAGAAGGAGCAAGAAAAATTGGTCATCCACTTCTTCGTTACAAGGACACCTGTATGAGTGCTTTCAAGCATGGGAATGTAATCAATGATTGGAATTTTAAGGTGAAAGATAGAAGCAAGTGGAGAACTTTAACTCTCAACGTGAGTCAAAGGATTGCAAAATAGCATTTTTAAAAGTTTTTCAAATTCGTTTTGCAGTCAAGTGGCAGCTACTTTCAGCACTTGTAGTTTTTGTATTTTTGAATGTTTTTGGGTGTCATGAATGGGCCCCTACGGGGCAGAGAGGAAAGTCCCAGGCACTGGACTGCAGTTTGTGGTATTTAATAAGAAAACACAAAGTCCATAGAGTGCACAAAAAAATAAACTTACAACAAGGTGAACACGTAGTTGGTGAGATGAAAAAACAGGAATACACACCAGAACAGGGTGAGGGCTCTCGTGGGGATGAGTAGATGCTAGATGAGGCTCTGACAAGGAGTGACAGCAAAGCTAGACTATAAATAGGGCAAGCAATTAATCAAGACAAATGGCAGCAGGTGTGGAACACATGAGCAGGCAGGATGACCTAATTACTAGGCATGAAAAAACTGAGCAACACATACAAGATGATAACAAGGTGGGAGTGTCTGGAGAACAAGGTGGGGGGCTCATGTCAAACGGAGACAAAATATAAACACAATAATAAAGTAAGACCTGGATGAACAAAGACACCTAAAGAAACTAACAGAATAACACTGAGAACTAGAATTACATAAACAGGCAACTGAAAAATGCATTATCCATTCAGAAACGATACACAGTAACATAATCACACAAGACTGAAAAAAATACAAAAAATAACCAGGAATAAAGTGAGAGCATGAGGCCGGTGGAACACCGTGCTCAGCCTCATGACAGAGCCCCCTCCCCCCCCGCCTTAAAGGGTGGATTCCAGACACCCCAGGGTAACATCAAAAGGAAAAGAAAGAACCTACACCCCCACCCCCCACCAATGGGAGCACAACAATAAACCAACCCGGGAGGACGGTGGGGGAGCCAGGCTAGGTGGGAACAAAACAAACAACACGCTCAGAGCCCATACCCAAGAAAAACCCAAGCACCTAGGCCCCCTGGACCAGAGAGCCGGGCAGTTCAGGAGGTCAGCTGAAGTCCCAGACCTGGCAGATGGCATGATGGAAAGAGTCGGGTGGCCTACCAGAGAGCGTGGGCCACCCAACCCAGTGGTACAGTCTGTCGGGTGGTCTGCCAGGGTTCTTTAACCACCTGAACAGAAAAGGTGGCCCACGGGGCGGCTGCCCAACGGGAAAGACCAGTGGTGAGGAGGATGGAGGAGTAGGAGAAACCACAACGATGTCAGGTGGAGGAGAGGAAAACATGACGACCTCGGGCAGAGGAGAGGGGACCACGACGGCCTTGGGCTGAGAAAAGGAAACCTCAACGACGTCAGACAGAGGAGAGGAACCTCGATGACGTCAGGCAGAGAAGAGGGAACCACGAGCGCTTTAGACTGGCCTCTAGCACCCTCGGTGACCCCAGACTGGGACAAGGCAGCACGCACAGCGGCTCCGGGCTGGAGCAAAGCAGCACCCACGGTGGCCCCAGACAGGAGTGTAGCTGCACTCGCAGTGGCTCCAGAAGGGAGCACAGCTGCACCCGCAGTGGCCCCGGACTGGGACAGAGCTGCACCCACGGTGGAACCGGACTGGGCCATAGCTGCACCCACGGTGGACCCCAGGCTGGAGCGTAGCACCCACAGTGAACCCAAGCTGGAGCGCAGCACCCATGTTGGTCTAAAGCTGGGACGCAGCACCCACAGTGATCCGGACTGAGGAGGAGCTGCACACACGGAGGTCCCAGGCTGGGATGGAGCACCCGCGAAGACCTCTGCTGGAGGGGGAGCAGCACCCACAGAGGCCCTGGGCTGAAACGAAGCACCCGCGAAGACCTCAACTGAAGGGGGAACAACACCCAGGGAGGTCCTGGGCTGGGATGGAGCGCCTGCGACATCCTCAGCTGGAGGAGCTAGACTCATGGAGATCTCAGGTGGTGAGGTTGGACCCATGGAGACCTCTGGCGAAGATGGACGACCTTCAGTGACCCTGAGGAAAGACTTCGATAGGAGGGACAAAGAGGCAGGGTCAGGGTCACCGGCAACAGTGGAGCCCGGCGAGGTGAGTTCAGGTGCAGCTGACGGCTGTACTTGGCTCTCCACACCAAGAGCCAGACAAGATCTCTCCAAAATAGAAACAATGAAAACAATGGAGAGCACTTGCCTGAGCTCAAGCTCCACCACCGTCCAGGACTCCGTCGATCCAGGTGGCGACGTCTCGGGCCTGGCCCTCTGCAGGTCCAGCTTCGGCTCTGCTGCAGCGGCCCCTGCAGCAGGCATGGTGGTTGGTGCAGTCCCAGAGCCCCCCAGCGAAGTGACCCACAAAGGTGGCTCACCCGGCATGGCGACAGGAGGTCGGCTTCCTGCTGGTGCTGGATCCTGCACTGCTGAAGCCAGGGGATGCTCCATTGTTGGCGCAGGCTTCAGCTTGGTAACAGCGCTCTCCCTCCGTCCGGACCGTGGCTGCGGGGCTGGAACCAGGTCCTCCAGGGCCACAGGCTCCTCCATCGTCCAGCGGCTCAATCCTGCAGCCGGCGGACACTCAAGAGGCAAAGGAGGAGACAGCGAGAGAGCAGGTGAAAAGTTTATAGCTGCAGCAGGCGGTGAGAGCTCAGACGACTGCACAGGCTGAGCCTCATCACCGGGAATCAGGCAAGATAATTCATGTTTTGGGGAAGGAGAATGAAAAAACACTTGTCTGAGTTCCCGGGTCACGATGTTTTCTGCTGCAGCTGGTCTTGAATCCGCCCTCTCCGTGGCGACAGTTGTTATGGGCCCCTCTGAGGAACGTTGAGGAGCTGCCCCTGCAGATGGGGCGACGGGCGGAGCTGGAGGGGAGATGACCTGGCCCTCAGTAGCGGGAGGAGATGCCCAGGAGACGAGGGGTCGCAGCAGCAAGGGAGGAGAAGGAGGCTGACAGGACAGCCGGCAAAGATGAAATGAAGGAAGGAACTGCTGCCCGGACTGTGTGACTCAGCGTGAGAAAAACTGCTGCCTGAGAGGCAGAGGTGTTCCCTCAGTGATCCGAAGCTGGATGGCCATGTCTAGAAGCCTGCGGAGCGGGAGCAGGAATGGGTAAATGGGAAGTGGGGGAGGACGTTTTCCGTGGAGAGTGCTTCCGTGTTGGCTTCGGACCCACTGGAAGGAGCCCCATGTCAGCCCAAGGAATGACTGCTGAAGTGAGGTGACCATGGACAGCAATTCCATGAACTGGGAAACTTCCTCAACCCAGGGTGCGCCTCCAGAATGCCGACCGCTGCATCCACACTCTCTCAGATCATTTTGGGGGAGGTGAGGGTGATGTGAGGGCTTCGTCCACGAAGCCCTGAATGAGTTCGGCGGCCCACTGCTCCTCCACGCTCGGAAACCCAGCTGCTGATCTCCCATTAAATGGCTGAAGGCCAGCATGCTGGGGACATGATTACACTCCGGACAAAACAGGTCAGTGGAAAAAAAACAAAACAAAACCACAAACTACAGCAGCTGGGTCTTAAACTGGTCAGAGCCTACTGTCATGAATGGGCCCCTACAGGGCAGACAGGAAAGTCCCAGGAGCTGGACTGCAGTTTGTAATATTTAATAAGAAAACACAAAGTCCATAGAATGCACAAAAAATAAACTTACAACAAGGTGAACAGGTAGACGGTGAGATGAAAAAACAGGAATACACACCAGAACAGGGTGAGGGTTCTGGCAAGGAGTGACAGCAAAGCCAGACTATAAATAGGGCAAGCAATTAATCAAGACAAATGGCAGCAGGTGTGGAACACATGAGCAGGCAGGTTGACCTAATTACTAGGCATGAAAAAACTGAGCAACACATACAAGATGATAACAAGGTGGGAGTGTCTGGAGAACAAGGTGGGGAGCTCATGTCAAACAGAGAAACTATAAACACAATAATAAAGTAAGACCTGGATGAACCTGGATGAACAAAGGCAGAATAACACTGAGAACAAAAATTACATAAACAGGCAACTCAAAAACGCATTATCCATCCAGAAACAATATACAGTAAAATAATCACACAAGATTGAACAAACACAAGAAATAACCAGGAATAAAGTGAGAGCATGAGCTCGGTGAAACACCGTGCTCAGGCTCATGACATTGCGTAGTTCTGGTAATTGTTGCTGCTGTTCGTGATTGTGCCATAGACTATAAATGGAGGCTCCTCACATACAAGCACAGCTAAATATGTGGCTTCAACAGTATTACATAGATCATGCACCAAAAACTAAAAAGGACTTTTTGAACAACTGTCAAAAAAGGTCTGTACATGTTAAGTTGACAAGCATTCATGGCATGACAGCAGCATTAGCATTTTAATTTCGGGGTACAACAAACAGCTGCAGCTGCTCGTTCTACCCCGACATTAAAACACCCAAGCACAGTGTTGTGGTTCTTTGTGGTTCTGACTAGATTCTATATCTGATGTCAAGTAAATTTGATTATGTTCAACATCTTACCAAAATGCAACCGACTGTACTGCGGTGGAGACATTGATATATCTCAAAGCTTTTATTTGTTTACAGCGTTAGCATTTTAGCAGCGGAGCTTACTAACGGAGCTGCTGTCTGTGAGGCAACTCTTTAAGGTCCTCTTCCCATCCCTTGATAGTCGTGGAAAGTGGTATGATTATATTACTCTTTTTGAGGTGCAAAAGGCCATGTTCCCTAATTTTTCCCCACATAATGTAATCCATTAATTAAATTATCTTGCTCTGTGTGCAAGGTGATTAAAGTAAGCATTTAAAATAATGTGAAAGTTACTTTTCCATGTAATAAATTACTTTAATCATGCAGTAATTGGTAAAGTAACTCAATTACTTTTGAAAATAAATAACTTGTAACTGTAATTAGTTACTATTTTTTAGTAACTTGCCCAACACTGGATACACCCATGGTATCAATTTGAAAAGCGCAAGTCATTTCTTTCATGAGCTTCTTCTACATTCAGAAGGTAGGTGTTGACACCGCCGCCACTGCCCCACTGCCAGGCGGAGTGACGGCAATACCCCTTCAGCCTTTAGAGGCTGAGGGATAACAAAGTGTCAAATTTATGAGAAGAAAGTCAAAAATTTACAAAAGAAACTCATAAATTTGTGAGAAAAAGTCACCAGTTTACGAGAAGTCACAACTTTGTGAGAAATAAGTCAGAAATTTAAAAGAAAAAGGTCACAAATTTTACAAGGAATAAGTCACAACTTTGCAAGAAAAGGGTCACAAATTTATAAGATAAGCCTTTATTAGTCCCACAATGGGGAAATTCCAGGATTGCAGCAGCAAAGGGATAGCAGCACTCAGAGCAGTAGTAAAAAAGATAATAATAGGTTAGCCAAAGCAGTAAATAAATATACATATGTACATAGTTATATACACAGTGCGGGACCATTGCAGCTAGATGGTATCAACAGCATTACGGTTTGTTAAATTACCCGGAAGAATATAAATATGTACCCAGATAGTATATTTCGCATTTGAATCAGCAGTGTTGTTGCCACCCTCACTAATAATTGTAATTGTCTTAGTTGTGTATTGGAGGGGTTGACCTCTATTGTACAGAGTTGTTAGGTTTAGTACACTTAATATGACTTCTACTTATGAGAAAGAACTTGTAAATTTAATCATTGCACTGCCCCTTTCACGTTCAGTTATGTTAAAATGCAAAAACAGCAATTTGCAGACACTCACATTGGAGCAATGTGAAGACCTAGATAACTTCCTATGTACAGTGGGGCAAAAAAGTATTTAGTCAGCCACCAATTGTGCAAGTTCTCCCACTTCAAAGATGAGAGAGGTCTCCAATTTTCATCATAGGTATACCTCAACTATGAGAGACAAAATGAGAAAAAAAAATCCAGAAAATCACATTGAAGGATTTTTAATGAATTAATTGGTAAATTCCTCAGTAAAATAAGTATTTGGTCACCTACAAACAAGCGAGATTTCTGGCTCTCACAGACCTGTAACTTCTTCTTTAAGAGGCTCCTCTGTCCTCCACTCGTTACCTGTATTAATGGCACCTGTTTGAACTCGTTATCAGTATAAAAGACACCTGTCCACAACCTCAAACAGTCAGACTCCAAACTCCACTATGGCCAAGACCAAAGAGCTATCAAAGGACACCAGAAACAAAATTGTAGACCTGCACCAGGCTGGGAAGACTGAATCTCAAATAGGTAAGCAGCTTGGTGTGAAGAAATCAACTGTGGGAGCAATTATTAGAAAATGGAAGACATACAAGACCACTGATAATCTCCCTCCATCTGGGGCTCCACGCAAGATCTCACCCCGTGGGGTCAAAATTATCACGAGAACGGTGAGCAAAAATCCCAGAACCACATGGGGGGACCTAGTGAATGACCTGCAGAGAGCTGGGACCAAACTAACACAGGCTACATCAGAAACACACTACGCCGCCAGGGACTCAAATCCTGCAGTGCCAGACGTGTCCCCCTGCTTAAGCCAGTACATGTCCAGGCCCGTCTGAAGTTTGCTAGAGAGCATTTGGATGATCCAGAAGAGGATTGGGAGAATGTCATATGGTCAGATGAAATCAAAATAGAACTTTTTGGTAAAAACTCAACTTGTTGTGTTTGGAGGAAAAAGAACACCATACCTACTGTGAAGCATGGGAGTGGAAACATCATACTTTGGGGCTGTTTTTCTGCAAAGGGACCAGGACGACTGATCTGTGTAAAGGAAAGGATGAATGGGGCCATGTATCGTGAGATTTTGAGTGAAAACATCCTCCCACCAGCAAGGGCATTGAAGATGAAATGTGGCTGGGTCTTTCAGCATGACAATGATCCCAAACACACCGCCCGGGCAACGAAGGAGTGGCTTCGTAAGAAGCATTTCAAGGTCCTGGAGTGGCCTAGCCAGTCTCCAGTTCTCAACCCCATAGAAAATATTTGGAGGGAGTTGAAAGTCTGTGTTGCCCAGCGACAGCCCCAAAACATCACTGCTCTAGAGGAGATCTGCATGGAGGAATGGGCCAAAATACCAGCAACAGTGTGTGAAAACCCTGTGAAAACTTACAGAAAACGTTTGACCTCTGTCATTGCCAACAAAGGGTATATAAGTATTGAGATGAACTTTTGTTATTGACCAAATACTTATTTTACCGAGGAATTTACCAATTAATTCATTAAAAATCCTTCAGTGTGATTTTCTGGATTTTTTTTTTCTCATTTTGTCTCTCATAGTTGAGGTATACCTATGATGAAAATTGGAGACCTCTCTCATCTTTTAAGTGGGAGAACTTGCACAATTGGTGGCTGACTAAATACTTTTTTACCCCACTGTATATAACTGATCAGCATAAGTTCTGTTTCAGATACATTACTGCATTTTCTGCAGGTCAGCCACTTCATGAAGATGGGACAAAGCTTCCATTATACTGAAAAGACGAAATCCAAAATTGACCAAAATAAATAAAACTGACTGCTGACAGTAACACCAATTCCTACCATCTTTAGTTGCAAACAATTCTACTCTAAAAGCTCTGACAGAGGGCCAACAGTGAAATCTAACAAGGACACCTACTATGAAGCTGCATTCATCTGTTGACTCTAAAATCACCTTCAACAGAATCCCACATTGAATGCGATGTGAACTGTAAGGCAGTAATCATCAGTTATCATTCATTATAATATATATATTAAAAAAACTAACCAAGTTCAGTTTTTTCATCATTTGGCAGAGAAATAAACCTGAAGGGCCTCTCAGGGTCATTTAAGCTTCAATTGTATTATTTTAGATTTCCCTTATACAGTAAATGTCAAAATTTCCAGGAGTTATTTTACAGGAACTGCACAGAGATAATTTTTATAAAATCTGTTTAAAGTTTGCAATTGAGTTCATAGGCTGTAATGTAAAGCCAACAAGGACTTTGTAAATCAAAGGCTGATATCGTCATCAGAGGTTGCGCTAGAATTTATTGTCTGTCATTTCTATGGACAGGATTGTAAAAATTATTACCTCCACCAAAGGGGGAGGTTATGTGATCATCGGCGTTGGTTTGTTTGTTTGTTTGTTAGCAAGATAACTCAAAAAGTTATGGACGGATTTTCATGAAATTTTGGTGGTGATCCGGATCACCGTCTGGATCCAGGAATTTTTTGTTTGTTTGTTAGCAAGATAACTCAAAAAGTTATGGACGGATTTTCATGAAATTTTCACAGATTGTCAGAAATGGGGTATCCTACAGATGATTACATTTTGGTGGTGATCCAGATCACTGTCGAGAAGAAAACCGCCATTACGGAAAATGCCATTTTCGTCAATAACTAATGAACCACTAATCCTATCATTGTGAATCCAATTGCTTGTCATATGTTTTCATGGTCAAGGAATCTGAAAACGTACACACAAACACTGTATGGGGGGAACTGTGGCGCTAAACCGCCATTACGGACAATGTGATTTTCATGAATAACTACTCAACCACTAATCCTATCATTGTGAATCCAATTGCTAGTCATATGTTTTCATGGTCAAGGAATCTGAAAACGTACACACAAACACTGTATGGGGGGAACTGTGGCGCTTGGCGAAGGTCTGTGCTCTCCGAGTGCTTTTCTAGTTATAATTTGTCATCACTAGGGTTGTCACAGTGGAGGAATTTTCCATGTGGTGAGAGTGGGTTATTCAACAGAACAGTATGTTGTATTAGAGCAAATAATTTTTATAGTCATGTGATTCCATAATTCAGATGTTCATAGCTTTTATGACAAATAAATAGACAAAACTGTACTGAGATAGTCACTGCAGCTCCACTCTGTGTGCGTAATGGTAGGGCAGAGCACAGGTTTCTCCACTGTTCCTCTTAAAACAGCCCTGATCATTTCCATAAAGCAGTATATTAAGGTTGATTTCAGCATTGTACAGTTTGAAGCGGTAACCCCTGATCAGCAAATGAACACAGACGACAACGGGGCTTCATTGCTAGAACCACCGGAGTGGTGGCTCAGTTGGTAGAGCATCCGCCCCACACCCAGGAGGCAGGGGTTCAAATCCCGGCCGGGTCATGCCGAAGACCATATAAAAGTGGAACTTCCTGCCGTCCAGCTTGGTGCTCAGCAAAAATGGAATGGAGGAGGGAAATTTGTGGCGGCGCCTTGCATGGCAGCGGCCCTCTGATTCTACACTTGGGGTGTGTGTGATTAACACAGTAGATAGGTAAAGCACAATCTCGTTCTACTGTACATGATTGGTTGTACAGTTGAATGACAATAAAGGGTGATTTAATTTAATTTGATTTAATTTAAGCCAGGTGCAAGCAGGCTGTCTACTGCAGTGGAGGCTGTCGGGGAACACTCCAGCGTTGATACAATCCAGAAACTGTCTCTACTCACTTGAAAAAACATTGTGACATCTGTTTTTTAGTTGATAATTTATTACCTCCGCCAAGGAGGTTATGTTTTCATCGGCGTTGGTTTGTCTGTCTGTTTGTCTGTTTGTTTGTTAACAAGATAACTCAAAAAGTTATGGACGGATTTCATGAAATTTTCACAGATTGTCAGAAATGGGGTATCCTACAGATGATTAGATTTTGGTGGTATTCCGGATCATCGTCCAGAAGAAAACCGCCATTTCGGAAAATGCGATTTTCGTCAATAACTACTGAACCACTAATCCTATCATTGTCAATCCAATTGCTACTCATATGTTTTCATGGTCAAGGAATCTGAAAACGTACACACAAACACTGTATGGGGGGAACTGTGGCGCTTGGCGGAGGTCTGCGCTCTCTGAGTGCTTTTCTAGTTCAATATCAAATAGAGGCACATAAATATAAAAGAAATTTTAAACATTGCGGATATAATATGGCAATATCTGATACCAACTGAATTATTAGTCATTTTAATATATTTTTTCAAATGAAAAAAATATTTGTAAATAATGAAACAAGAGCACTCTGAGGCGAGTGCAATATCTCCTGCCTATGTTTGAAGATTCCAGTACTTACTGATGCAGAGCAGATTTCAATTTTTCAATAAAATTACTGTGGCAGAACCAAATTATGATAAGCCCATTATTCACAAATATACAACAAAGTATACAACCCATAACTGTAGGTCAAGATCCCAAGGTGAACCTGTGTAGCAAGTATGGTGAACCTAGAGAGCTTTACACGTTTTATAGTAAGAGATCATAGGGAGTGGCAACCTTGACCTTTGGACCCCAAACCTGTAGTCAGAGGCTATGGTCTCAGAGTGAACCTGTGTACCAGGTTTGGTGACCCTAGCTTTCTTTGTTGTTGAGATATAGTTTATGAGCCATGATGATGTTTGACCTTGCGATCCCAAAACCAAAGTCACACTTCAGGGTCACAGGGTAAACCTGTGTACCAAGTTTGGTAGCCCTAGCTTTACCCATACAGTAATAAGGCATAAGGAATGTTAACCTTGACCTTTTGACCCCAAACCCACAGTCAGAGGTCAGGATCCCAAGGTGAACCTGTGTACCAGGTTTAGTAGCCCTAGCTTTACTTGATGTACAGTAATAACGCATAAGAAATGCTAACCTTGACCTTTTGACCCCAAACTCATAGTCAGGGGTCAGGATCCCAAAGTGAACCTGTGTAGCAAGTTTGGTGACCTTAGCTTTCCTTGTTGTTGAAATATAATTTATAAGCCATTTTGATGTTGACCTTTGACCTTGCGATCCCAAAACCATAGTCACAATTCAGGGTCACAGGGTGAACTTGTGTACCAAGTTCGGTGAACCTAACTTTACTCGTTGTACAGTAATAAGGCATAGGGAATGTTAACCTTGACCTTTGACCTTTTGACCCCAAACCCATAGTCAGAGTTCGTGTACCTGGTTTGGTGGCCCTAGCTTTACTCATTTTATAGTATTAGTAAATGTAGCATTTACCATAGTGCAACTACAATGTTAACTTTGAGCCTTTGACCCCAAACCCATAATAATTACAGTGTGGCAAAAAAGTATTTAGTCAGCCACCAATTGTGCAAGCTCTCCCACTTGAAAGATGAGAGAGGTCTCCAATTTTCATCATAGGTATACCTCAACTATAAGAGACAAAATGAGAAAAAAAAAAATCTAGAAAATCACACTGTCTGATTTTTAAAGAATTTATTTGCAAATTATGGTGGAAAATAAGTATTTGGTCACCTACAAACAAGCAAGATTTCTGGCTCTCACAGACCTGTAACTTCTTCTTTAAGAGGCTCTTCTGTCCTCCACTCGTTATCTGTATTAATGGCACCTGTTTGAACTCATTATCAGTATAAAAGACACCTGTCCACAACCTCAAACAGTCAGACTCCAAACTCCACTATGGCCAAGACCAAAGAGCTGTCAAAGGACACCAGAAACAAAACTGTAGACCTGCACCAGGCTGGGAAGACTGGATCTGCAATAGGTAAGCAGCTTGGTGTGAAGAAATCAACTGTGGGAGCAATTATTAGAAAATGGAAGACATACAAGACCACTCATAATCTCCCTCGATCTGGGGCTCCACACAAGATCTCACCCCATGGGGTCAAAATGATCATGAGAACGGTGAGCAAAAATCCAAGAACAACAAGGGGGGACCTAGTGAATGACCTGCAGAGCGCTGGGACCAAAGTAACAAAGGCTACCATCAGTAACACACTACACCGCCAGGGACTCAAATCCTGCAGTGCCAGACATGTCCCCCTGCTTAAGCCAGTACATGTCCAGGCCCGTCTGAAGTTTGCTAGAGAGCATTTGGATGATCCAGAAGAGGATTGGGAGAATGTCATATGGTCAGATGAAACCAAAATAGAACTTTCTGGTAAAAACTCAACTTGTTGTGTTTGGAGGAGAAAGAATGCTGAGTTGCATCCAAAGAACACCATACCTACTGTGAAGCATGGGGGTGGAAACATCATGCTTTGGGGCTGTTTTTCTGCAAAGTGACCAGGACGACTGCTCTGTGTAAAGGAAAGAATGAATGGGGCCATGTATCGTGAGATTTTGAGTGAAAACCTCCTTCCATCAGCAAGGGCATTGAAGATGAAATGTGGCTGGGTCTTTCAGCATGACAATGATCCCAAACACACCGCCCGGGCAACAAAGGAGTGGCTTCGTAAGAAGCATTTCAAGGTCCTGGAGTGGCCTAGCCAGTCTCCAGATCTAAACTCCATAGAAAATCTCTGGAGGGAGTTGAAAGTCCGTGTTGCCCAGTGACAGCCCCAAAACATCACTGCTCTAGAGGAGATCTGCATGAAGGAATGGGCCAAAATACCAGCAACAGTGTGTGAAAACCTTGTGAAGACTTACAGAAAACGTTTGACCTCCATCATTGCCAACAAAGGGTATATAACAAAGTATTGAGATGAACTTTTGTTGTTGACCAAATACCTATTTTCCACCGTAATTTGCAAATAAATTCTTTAAAAATCAGACAATGTGATTTTCTGGATTTTTTTTTCTCATTTTGTCTCTCATAGTTGAGGTATACCTATGATGACAATTGGGAGACCTCTCTCATCTTTTAAGTGGGAGAACTTGCACAATTGGTGGCTGACTAAATACTTTTTTACCCCACTGTAGATGAGGGAGTAAGTCATCCAAGATGTGTATCACATACAGCTACTGTATCGATTTGAAAAGCCTACATCATTTCTTTCAGTAGTTACTGTGTTTAAAAGATTTAGGGAAAAATCTGACATAACCTTTGACCTCAAGGTCATCCTATGAGAGTAAAACTGCAATATGTGCATCATTAGAGTATATTAAACCACGGTACCGAGTTTCTAAACAATCAGACCAAAACTGTAGGAGGAGTTAATTTCATAAAAGTGGGATGGACGGACAGACCCATAACATAATCCCCCTTCGGTCTCCGCTTAAAGGGCTCTTCGACTGGCAGGGGATAAAAAAAAAAATAGGTGATAAGGCACAAGACTCACTGGGAGATTTTCATCACACAGAGATTCCAAACCCAGAGAAGAGAAGAAATAGTTTAGGACAATAGTTTTATTTGTTACAGATCTGGCATTAACCAGATCCATCCTGATGGGTGCAGCTGAGCAGCAAGGTGGAGCTCACATCAGCAGCTGCAGATTCGGCAGATTGGCCAGTAGCGGACTGGGGAGGTGGGGTTTTATCACCTCATCCGAGTACAGGTACCAGCCAGGGGTCAGCAGGGGTAAGCCCCACAATGCAAAGAGGTGAAAAAAACAATCGGCATTATGCCAGGAGAGGGCCAAACAGGCTGGAGCTGAGTAGAGGTGAGCCAGTATTTTGACTTTCTGTCAGCAGACAGATGAAGCTCCAAATCACAATTCATCAAAATGACAAGACTGCCTTCAAAATTTTCCATCACTGCTAAAAAATATTTAACAATGACAGAGAGCTCTCGGTTAACGCAACCTCTGGTCATCACAATCAATGACTAGGCCTCCCTTTATTAACCACTCACCGAACACAGCAGTTCAAGTGCTTATTAACACAAATATCTAATCAGCCAATCACATGGCAGCAAATCAGTGCATTTAGGCCTGTAGACATGATCAAGATAATCTACTGAAGTTCAAACTGAGCATCAGAATATTGAAGAAAGGTGAATTAATTGAATTTGGACGTGACATGATTGTTGAAGCCAGACGAGCTGGTCTATTTCAGAAACTGCTGATCTACTTAGATTCTCCACACAGAAATATTTGTCTGGGTTTACAGTTTTTGAAAAATAATCTTGAAATAGTTTGTTTTCAAAGGAAACTCTATTTTTTCCCCAATCCATTTTTATTATGCTACATAATTAAAATATTTTACCTTAACTGTTTCACTCATATTGGTTCCTTCATATATTGTGCCAGCTTGTTGAGCAAATCAAAGCCATTGTGTACAATAAATGATGAACTATTTGGATGCAGTGTGTTCCTATGAAGGGTCCTGTCATGCAGAAAAAAAACAGTGATATACCAGGAAACCACCACAGTCTCCAAAGATACCATGACACAAACATTGGTCATACCACCCAGCACTATGGTTAAATTAGTTGTTGATCCAGAAAAACATGGAGACTTTTACCTCAGTGAACAGGTGTTTCATCTGGGCCTGTTTGGTCCTGAAGCGTTTAATCTTCTGGTGGATTCTGGGATCTTTCTCAAGTTCTTCCAGAGTGGCCCATTTGCAGTGTAGGTAGGAACTGGGGGAGGGAATAACATAATAACTTTCTTTCAGTTGAGGGTGTACCAGTTCTAAAATCAGCTGAACAGTCATGTCCTAGTGTCATGGATGGTTCCCACTTTCTTCTTAGCAATACCCAAAAATCTATAGAGTTCTCATTACTGGGGCTGTAGTGAATACCAGTTTTGAGGCACAAAATATTTGGGAGTGATCCAGAATGGATATCCACGTGTTCAGTGCAGCCTTGGACTACATGAGCATCAATATTCAGAAATTTTTTTATTTTTTTTAAAAAATTTTTATACTTTATTGATCCCCAGAGGGGAAATTAAGGGCATCCACCTGGATGGATGAAGCAGCCATGGTACGGTGCTATCCCTTAACCATTCACACACACATTCACACCT
Source organism: Pholidichthys leucotaenia (assembly GCA_020510985.1). NCBI lineage: Eukaryota > Metazoa > Chordata > Actinopteri > Cichliformes > Pholidichthyidae > Pholidichthys > Pholidichthys leucotaenia. The sequence goes on from CM035837.1 coordinate 27,581,902, forward strand.
AGGGCCACTTTAGAGTCTCCAATTAACCTAACATGCATGTTTTTGGCCTGTGGGAGGAAACCAGAGAAATCCCGGAGTACACCCACGCAGATGCAGGAAGAACATGCAAACTCCACACAGATCACTGTTGGTCAGGGGCTGGGATCGAACCAGGGATCCCATGGCCAAGGGTGAGTTGCTGTGCTGGCGCACCGCACCACCGAAATGTGACTTTTATTATAAATTTGGAACTTTTTTTACGCCACAATTTCACAGCTTTTCTTGTAAATTTGAACCCTTTTTTTCCTTGTACGAGGGAGGGCTGAAAAGTTCATAGTGGTCAAATTTGACCAAATGTGGTTTATTTTTCAACCTAGTCTCCCCTCTGGTCCACACACTTTTCCATCGGCGTTGCAGTGCTTGACACCCTGTGGCTGAAAAATAAACCACATTTGGTCAAATTTGAATACACACGTGGACAAAATTGTTGGTACCCCTCTGTTAATGAAAGAAAAAACCACAATGGTCACAGAAATAACCTGAATCTGACAAAAGTGGTAATAAATAAAAATTCTATGAAAATTAGCCAATGAAAATCAGACAAAGCTTTTGAATTGTGGTTCAACAGAATTACTTTAAAAAACAAACTCATGAAACAGGCCTGGACAAAAATGATGGTACCCCTAGAAAAAGACAGAACATCACAGGTGTCTACAAACATGAGCAAACTGCTCCAGTTGTCTCAGGTTTGAAGGGTGCCTTCTCCAGACGGCATGTTTCAGCTCCTTCCACAGATGTTCAATAGGATTTAGATCAGGGCTCATAGAAGGCCACTTTAGAATAGTCCAATGTTGTACAAATGTACAAACAAGTTTGTACAATGTACAAACTTGTAATCAGTCGGTCGGCCTATTTAAAGGGTGACAAGTAGTCACTGTGCTGTTTGGTGACATGGTGTGTACCACACTAAACATGGACCAGAGGAAGCAAAGGAGAGAGCTGTCTCAGGAGATTAGAAAGAAAATTATAGACATGCATGTTAAAGGTAAAGGCTATAAGACCATCTCCAAGCAGCTTGATGTTCCTGTGACTACAGTTGCACATATTATTCAGAAGTTTAAGATCCACGGGACTGTAGCCAACCTCCCTGGACGTGGCCGCAGGAGGAGACGGATAATACAAATGGTAACAAAAGAGCCCAGAACAACCTCTAAACACATTCATGGTGAACTCCAAGGTCAAGGTACTTCAGTGTCAGATCGCACCATCCGTCGTTGTTTGAGCCAAAGTGGACTTCATGGGAGACGACCAAGGAGGACACCACTGTTGAAAACAAATCATAAAAAAGCCAGAATGGAATTTGCCAAACTGCATGTTGACAAGCCACAAATCTTCTGGGAGTATGTCCTATGGACAGACGAGACAAAACTGGAACTTTCTGGCAAGGCACATCAGCTCTATGTTCACAGACAAAAAAATGAAGCATACCAAGAAAAGAACACTGTTCCTACTGTGAAACATGGAGGAGGTTCTGTTATGTTCTGGGGCTGCTTTGCTGCATCTGGCACAGGGTGTCTTGAATCTGTGCAGGGTACAATGAAATCTCAAGACTATCAAGGTATTCTACAGAGAAATGTACTGTAATGTACTCTGGACACCTCCAGTGTCAGACAGCTTGGTCTCAGTTGTAGGTCATGGGTCTTGCAACAGGATAATGACCCAAAACACACAGCTAAAAACACCCAAGAATGGCTAAGAGCGAAACATTGGACTATTCTAAAGTGGCCTTCTATGAGCCCTGATCTAAATCCTATTGAACATCTGTGGAAGGGCTGCACGGTGGCGCAGTGGTTTAGCACTGTGACAGCACAGTTTACCCTCGGCCAGGGGATCGCGGAGATCGTGGGTTCGATCCCTGCCCCCGACCAACAGTGAGCTGTGTGGAGTTTGCATGTTCTCCCCGTGTTGCGTGGGTTTACTCCGGGATTTCTCCGGTTTCCTCCCGCACACCAAAAACATGTAGGTTTAGGGCGCTCGCGCACGCAGCGACTGGCAGCCGGTGGCTTGTCACCAGACTGCAAACCAAATCTACCTACGGGTACAAATAAGTAACAAAAAAAAAAAGGAGCTGAAACATGCCGTCTGGAGAAGGCACCCTTCAAACCTGAGACAACTGGAGCGGTTTGCTCATGAGGAGTGGGCCAAAATACCTGCTGAGAGGTGCAGAAGTCTCATTGGCAGTTACAGAAATCGTTTGATTGCAGTGATTGCCTCAAAAGGCTGTGCAACAAAACATTAAGGGTGCCATCATTTTTCTCCAGGCCTGTTTCATGAGTTTGTTTTTTAAAATAATTCTGTTGAACCACAATTCAAAAGCTTTGTCTGATTTTCATTGGTTAATTTTCATAGAATTTTTATTTATTACCACTTTTGTCAGATTCAAGTTATTTCTGTGACCATTGTGGGTTTTTCTTTCATTAACAGAGGGGTACCAACAATTTTGTCCACGACTGTATGAACCTTTCAGCCCCCCACCCCACCCTTATAAAGTTACTACAATTCTAAAAGAAATATTTTTTTTTTTTAGTTGTAAATTTAAAAAAGTTGCAGCTTCTCATAAATTAAGCATTTCTCTCATATTTATAATTTATGTCATGTAAATTTTAGCATTTTTATTATATATTCACAAATACATTTATGGAAATTTGTGACTTTTTAAAAATCATGACTTTTCCATGAAACTGCTACTTCTTTTTTATGAATTTGCAACATTTTCTCTTAATTTGCATTTTTACCCATTTTTTTGAGAAATCTGGTAAAGGTTAAGTTGTAATCAGCAAAAAAGACAACTATATGAATACCCTAATTACAAACGGAATACCAATGTAACAAACAAATATCCAGATAATCGAGTATTTGCATAAAGCCCTAGTCATTACATTATGAATGGAACTATACCAAGACTGAGGAGAAATTGTGCTGTAAAACTGCAGCAGCATTTTAGAAATTGTTTGTGTGAATTTAAGAGCTGCTACTTCAACACCACAACTTTTACTGGGGATCAATCTACCTACCTACCTATGGATTAACCCATCATGTGCTGCTGTAAAAAAAACGTGTGTCTGTATATATGTCGATAAATAATCCCTGAGAAAGAAGGGTAATGACGCTGATGCTAATTAGCCATGAGATTATGTTGCTTCTGAATGTGTCTAGTGTGTGAATAAAGACCTTTCCCCTAAAAAAGTAAACCAAAAACACCATTACAATAATGGATTTTATTTCCAGCTCATGGTCAGCTGATCAGGTCCATCACAGCCTGATTTTTTTCTCTTCACAGCCAGAGAACAGTTGATGAAATAGTTCAAGCTTTTCTGAGCAGCCAACAATGTCATCAAAACTGCTTTTCAGTTACAGTAGGCATCTTAATCAGACTGACAATGGAAAGAAGCAGAAGAACACAGGTTGTTACTATGGTTACAGCTTTAATACACATGATTTAATCTATAAATGGACAATTTCAAATAGGGTTGTGCGATATGATGATATACACTACTCACAAAAAGTTAGGCATATTTGGCTTTCGGGTGAAATTTATGGAAAATGTAAAAAGTTCACGCTACAGTGATATTATATCATGAAAGTAGGACATTTAAGCTGCATGTCCACCAAACACGTTTTTTGTCACTCGACTGCCCTGAATGTCTTTTTTTTTTAGCATCTGTGCACTGCGCTCTGGGAAAAGATAAGTCTGTGCCCTGTATCGCAGCAACAGCTTGTCACTTACAGCTCAGCACTTCGCTTTTCCTATGGGCAGACTTTCTACTTATTTTTTAATAGCAGTCTCTAAATAACAATAGACAGGAAATGTATTCTAGCATTGGTAGCAGCTCTGGATGCAAAATATGATGACACAGAAAACAAGTCCAAGTACAGACTGTATCAGCATCGTATGTCGAGCCCTTCTTTAATTCTGATTGGCTGCTTAGAAAGGTCTGACATTGACGAACTCAGCTGCAGTCTGAAAAATTTAACTTTTTTCAGTACTGAGCACTACGACAAAAAGTGGTCACCGCCAAGAGTGTTTCAGCGCCAAGGGCGCTCAGCGCTGTAGACGCTGGACTACATAGAGAATGAATACAAAATAGTCACCCACAGCTGAAAAAAGCACATTTGGTGGACACGCAGCCTTAAGTAAAAGCATGCAATGATGATTTCCTCATCTCAAACAATTTATTGAAACAAAAGCCAACAACAGTGGTGGGTATACCACAACAAAAACTGTCAGTGTCTCGATAACTTGTCATGTGCCCTTGAGCATCAGTTACAGCTTGACAACGACGTCTCATGCTGTTCACAAGTCGACTTATTGTCCGCTGAGGCATGGCATTCCACTCTTCTTGAAGGGTGGCCCTCAGGTCATTGAGGTTGTGGGCTGCAGGGTTACAAGCCTCTACACGGCGACTCAGCTGATCCCATAGGTTTTCTATGGGATTCAGGTCTGGAAAAAGAGCGGTCACTCTATTTGAGGTACCCCAGCCCCCAGCAGCCGTTCCCAAATGATGCAACCTCGATGAACTGGAGATTGTTGTCCATGAAGATGAAATTAGGCCTGTGCTGTTCATGCAGGGGCAAAATGACTGGATTAATGATGTTATTCAGGTAGTATCGGCTTGTCACTGTACCATTCACAAGGTGTAGGGCAGTTCTGTATTGACTAGACACACCTGTCCAGACTGTAACACCACCACCACAAAAGGCTCAACAGTGGCTGATGCATAGCGCTCTTCTTGACATCTCGAACATCGTTGGAGGCCATCATCAATGTAAACCAACTTTCATCAGAGAACAGCACTGAAGACCGCTGGTCCCTCATCCAGCATAAATTCTCCCTGGCCCATGCAAGACGATGACACCTGTGCTAGGTGGTGTGGTCAGGTACCCTTACAGGTCGTCTAGCACGCAGACATGCTGATGTTAATGGTTTTGAATGGTCTGACGTGACTCTTGGGTGCCTCTCACCTCCCTTAAGTGTGCCCGGAGTTGAAGGGCATTCATCTTCTGTTTCCGCAGAGCACTGTTTACAATGAAGCGGTCATCAGCGTGGGATGTGACCAAAGGACGTCCACTTCTATGCCTTTCTGTGACTCTTCCAGTCTCTTTGTATCTCTGTTGCAACCTGCTGATGACACTCTGTGACACTCTAAGCTCAGTGGCCACTTCCTTCTGAGAACATTCTGTTTGAAGCCGAGGTACTGTTGATCAATTGTTAGGTGTCCTCTTGGTCTCAGGATGTCAAAATGTGAACAGCATGGTGAAGAGGACTGTTTAAATACAAATTCAAATTGAACCAGAAAATTTATTGGTCAATTCATGGATCAAACACCTGTTGTGAATCTTGCTGTGAAGCACCTTGTAAGAGAACAGCAAGTTATGCAAAAAGTACTGAAATACTGAACAGTTGGACATGTGCATTCAAAAGATTAGAGAAGATCAGATTAAGTTCACCTCTAAAGATTATAGTGTACTTTAGGTGCATCCTGAAATTCCACCCAGAAGCCGAATATCCCTAACTTTTTGTGAGTAGTGTATATCAGATGATGAGATAAAAACGTCTATCGTTTCATATACCAGAGCACTCTGAGGCGAGTGGAATATTCCCCGCCTCCGTTTTCTTTGACGATATATATCACTGAAGGAGAGCAGTTTTGAACTTTTTCATATAATTGTTGGGGAACCAAATTATGATAAGCCAATCACTCATGAATATACAATAAAAATTGTTGTATACAACGCATAGTTGTAGGTCAGGATTCCAAGGTGAACTTGTGTAGCAATTTTGGTGACTCTAGAGAGCTTCAATAGTAAGAGAGCATAAGGAATGTTACCCTTGATCTTTTTGACCCCAAATCCTTAGAGTGTGAGGTCATGATCTCAGGGTGAACCTGTGTACCAAGTTTGGTCATCCTAATGTTCTTTGTTGTTGAGATATATTTACATGCCATTTTGACCTTGACCTTTGACCATGCAATCAAAAAAACCCACAGTCACACTTCAGGGTCACAGGATGAACTGGTTTAATAGATATCTCTTACCCTTCTGGCTTATTTTGTTATATTTTCGTCTTGATAGTCGGGCATATTGAGCTGCTAACATTAGCATCCACGGCCAGCATTTCTGACCAACTCTAAGGTCTACCTGCTGAGTACAAACAGACTGGAGTTCACTAGCCTTCAGCCTGGCTACAACTCAATGGCCATTGATGTCTTTTTTCTGTATATTCTGCCCAATCTGCTAGACACCTCCTTACACTTCTGGATCATCTATCTACCATATACGAGGGGAGGAGGCTGAAAAGTTCATAGGCTGACCATGATGCAGTGGTCAAATTTGACCAAATGTGGTTTACTGTACCATACTCTTGACAGTTCTCTCACTCTCAGCTCTACTCTCTTGTTCCTCGGCCACTGGAGCACAAATACTACTGGCTCACCACCTACGAGCAGAACTCCTCCTTAGTCAGCCTATGAACTTTTCAGCCCTCCTCGTATTTCATTCATATTTTAGCTTATTTTATTATACTCTTTTATACTTTGGCCCGGACACTTCCTCAATTAGCAACAGTTAGCTACTGTTAGAAGGGTTAGCCATTCTCTCATTCAGGGTTGTTTCTGTGCTTATTACACTCCAGGGATTGGTCATATGCTATCAACCACTCCAACTACACACCCCTGTCTCTGATAATGCTTTATTTAGGCTTTTAAACTCTAACATTCAGCCAGTATTTGTTAGTATGTTGCTAAGTCCAACAACCAATGCTAAAAGCTAATGCTAGCCTCAAACATGGCATCACAATCAAAACAAAAATCTCAGAGAAATGACGAAAGAGGGAGGGTGAGGTGAACTGGGACTCATTGGCATTAAAAGTAATATGCCATAAAAACTTCTCATTTTGAGGAGAGGTCCTTTCCCAGGTGTAAAATGGTACTGCAGTAATTAAACAGAAGCATTTTTGACCAAAGCATGTCACAGACATTTTATTAACACCTCTGGGAGCTGTGGACATGTGGAAAACGTGCATAATAGGGGCTCTTCCTGCTTATCTGTGTGATAACACATTATGCACCAATAATGATTTTTACACTACAAATATTATGCTTTTAGTGTAACGTCATAATTTGTGAATAAATTATTCTAAGTGAGGTCATTCAAATTTGTTCAGCTCAAGCACAATCACTGTTTTATTAATAATCTCGAAGGATAAATTGGAAACATAATTATAACGATGCGTCTATGAAGGACCTTTTTAAAAGCTACAAAGTCATGGAACAAAAACAAAACGTCTCATGAGATGAGTGGAGTGGCTGCAGGAGTCGAGAATGAAAAACTCCATCACAGCAGAGAAACAGTTCAGCCACCCCAGAAAACAAAACACACCTACAGAAAAAATGCCAATGTGTGACATAAACATCCCAAGGAGAAATCAATGTCGTGAAATCTATTAACTTAACATAAAAACAATCACCTTAACAGCACTAACAAAGTCAAGACGATCCTTAACTGTAATGAGGGTGACTGTTAACGAGTCACAGGCTACAGCGGAGCACATAAATTCACCAGGAGCCGCTTTTAAAGCCACACCAACACATTTTTGTATGAAAGAACCCTTAAAACTGAGAATGCACCATTCAACTGAGGAATACCTAAGACTGTGTTTTACCTTGAAACACACAAATCAATGTTTACTGCGAATCAGTCACATAGCTTCTCTGATTTATCACATCACATTGGTCAGAGGTAAACAAAGACATCAGCCTTCACACTGAGCAGAAACCAAAAATGTTTCTGCCAGAAGGGGTCTTATTATTTTACTATCTGGATTTTACATACCTCATTTCTAAGGTAGGCATGTTAGCATGAGATGGCTACATATACAGGAGTGCCGCTAAAACACTGATTCTTTCTATTTCGTTTTAGGATGTTTAATCAGACTCAATTATCAGAAGGGATGTTTTAAGTCTTTTACTGTATTATTGTAAGTATAAAAGCAAATATTCAAAGCACCAGTCTAGAAGCAGTTCACTAGCTCCCTGCTAATTCAACATTATTCTAAATAGCCATCCACAATTACTACACAACAGACAATTTTCTAAGGCTAGACACACATGGGAGGATTTTTCATGTTGAGAGACCACAGACATCAGGAAAACTTACTGATTTTACCATTAAAATTCTCCAACCAGACCGTCAATGACTAGCTCAATCGGGCCGGATGAAATGAACTGGGACTGCTCAGATCTCCTGACCGTTGACCTTGACCTTAAGCACAGCCTAGATACAGACCCATCTAGGATGTGCATAAAGTCAAGGTCAATGGCCTAGGAGGAGTAATATTTCTCAGGAAATTATAAATGCCCTGATCTTCTGACCTTTGACAGTGACCTTGACCTCAACCTGGATGCAGACCTACCTGAGGGTCACTGAGTGAGTTTCATGAGAATCGAGGTCATTTCCAAGGAATAGAGATTTTTCTGAAATCACATGCGAGGGGTGCTGAAAAGTTCACAGTGGTCAAGTTTTACCATATGTGGTTTATTTTTCTACATAGCCTCCCCATTGGCTTCAATCCCTGCGGTTGAAAAATAAATCACATTTGGTCAAATCTGACCACTATGAACTTTTAACCCCCCCCCCCCAAATAAGTGCCCAGACCTCCTGACCTTTGGCCTTGACCTTGGGCACAACTTGGATGCAGACCCACCTGAGGATCATTGTGAGTGAGTTTGGTGAGCATCAGGGCAAATGCCTAGGAGGAAAAGCGATTCCCGTGAAATGTACATGGACAGACAGACGAACATCATGTCATTGCATTGGCTCCCTTTGGATTTGCCAGAACAAGCTAAAAAAAAAAAAAAAAAGAGAAAGAATACGGGCAAAGCCCTGGCTGAGAAGACTGTACAGGTGTGACTTTTACAGTTTGCAGCGTGACCTGGATGTGAGTGTGTAACATCCAGTTGGTGACACTCCCAGGTCGGCTCGCTCTCAGTGGTTGTGTAGGTATTCCATGAATATCATACATAATGACCTTGGTGATGTCTTTGGGCCTACAACTGAATTACTATGGTGCTACAACCCCAATTCCAATGAAGTTGTGACATTGTGTAAAATGTCAATAAAAACAAAATATGATTTACAAATCCTTTTCTACTTATACTCAATTGAATACATTACAAAGACAAGCTATTTAATGTTCAAACAGATAAACTTTATTGGTTTGTTTGTTTTTTGCAAATATTCACTCATTTTGAATATGATGCCTGCAACACGTTCCAAAAAAGTTCTGACAGGGGCATGTTTACCACTGTGTTACATCACCTTTCCTTTTAACAACACACAATAAGTGTTTAGAAATTGAGGGCACCAATTGTTGAAGCTCTGTAGGTGGAATTCTTTCCCATTCTTGCTTGATGTTCGACTTCAGCTGCTCAGCAGTCTGGGGTCTCCATTGGCATATTTTTTTGTGCTTCACAATGCACCACACATTTTCAGTGCGAGACAGGTCTGGACTGCAGGCAGGCCAGTTTAGCACCCGCCCTCTTTTACTACAAAGCCATGCTGTTGTACCACATGAACAATGTGGCTTGGCATTGTCATGCTGAAATAAGCAGGGACGTCCCCAAAAAAGATGATGCTTGGATGGTAGCATATATTGATCCAAAACCTGTATGCACCATTCAGCATTAAAGGTGCCTTCACAGATATACAAGTCACCCACGCCATGGGCACCAACACACCGCCATATCATCACAGGTGCTGGGTTTTGGTCTGATATCAATCTGGATGGTCCTTTTCCTCTTTAGCCCGGAGGATACAACGTCCATGATTTCCACAAACAATGTGAAATGTGGACTTGTCAGACCACAGAACATTTTTCCACTTTGAGTCAGTCCATCTCAGATGAGCTCAGGCCCAGAGCAACCGGTGGCCTTTCTGGGTGTTGTTGATATATGGCTTTCTCTTTGCATGGTAGAGTTTTAACTCACACTTGCAGATGTAGCGACAAACTGTGTTAAGGAGGCCTTCACACAGCACAGAGATCTTTGAGAGACTGGGAGATTCTTGTTAGTTTTGGACTGAGTCAAAACTTAGAGGAGACCATGGTGACTGTAGAGATCACTGGTGATCATTGATAGATCAAAAACTGGCCAGATCTTTCAATGATCTCTCAACAATCGCCACGCCTGTGTAAAGGGGGTATAACTGACAATGGTTTTCTGAAGTGTTTCTGAGCCCATGTAGTAATATCCTGTACAGCAGTGTGTTTCAACCAGGGTGCCCTTGTGTGTTCAGGTTTCTGAGGGAAATTATCCAAAAGATTGCAAATAATTTCCCACTGGTGTGCATGGGTGTCTCCAGAACCCATGCACACCAATGACAAATTATTTGAAATTTTTTGGATCAATTAACAACTGAAATTAGATAATTTCCCACAGAAACTGTAACTTACCAGAGTACCATAGTTGAAAACAATGCTTTACAGAAGGATGTCAGCTTTTAATGCCATGCCACCTGAGGGATCGAAGCTCACAGGCATTCAGTGTGTCGGTTTCTGGCCTTGCCACTTGCGTGCAGAAATTTCTCCTGATTTTCTGAATCTTTTGATGAGATTATGGACTGTAGATGATGAAATCCCTAAATTCCTTGCAACTGTTTGTTGAGAAATGTTGTTCTTAAACTGTTGGGACTATTTACCCATGCAGTTGTTCACAAAGTGGTGAACATCGCCCCATCCTTGATTGTGAACAACTGAGCCTTTCGGGGATGCTCCTTTTATACCCAATCATGACACTCACTGTTTCCAACTAACCTGTTCACCTGTGGAATGCTCCAAAAAGGTGTTTTTGGATCATTCCTCATCTTTCCCAGTCTTTTCTTGACCCTGTCCCAGCTTGACTGAGTATTTGCAAAAAAAAACCAAACAAAGTTTATCAGTTTGAACATTAAATATCTTGTCTTTGTAGTGTATTCAATTGAAAATAGGTTGAAGAGGATTTAAATTATTGTATTTAGTTTTTATTTACTTTTGACACAATGTCCCGACTTCACCAGAATTGGGGTTATATATTGATTCCATGTTCCGTCTCGAGTAATTAAGCAATATCACATAAGGGAGTAGTATTGTGCTCCAATATCAGCACGGCTGTGATGCAGTGTAAGCATGAGGTGAAGCTGTACTGACAGAGTCCTGGATAAAGCCACAGTTATGTTATCACTACATAAAGATTATGAGTGGCTGATCAAGATGTTAAAGCCATCTTCAGCTCTTCTATTCTGTCATCAACGTATCAACGCTTACCGGATGAGCTGATGGGATTAGCAGTTAATGTGGTTTAGCTTCGGCCCATTGTCACTTTAGTTTTCATACACTTCACCACTTTTTCTTGACATCTTCAGATGAAATAAAGACTCAGTCACTCCCCTGGATATTCTAGTTGGTTCATTGGGGAGGTAAATCCAACTTAAGCATGTCCGTTTTCTTGTCAGCAGATGTAGTTTAACATCAAACGTAAGTGCTAAGCGTCAAACTAACTAAAATAAATACATTGCCTGTGTGTGTGGCAACAGTTAGTTTTGATACACCTAGGAAAATGTAATTCTGTCATTACTGTCAACTACGCAAATGTGGAACTCACAAGTTTCTGTACTTGACATAAAACTCCTCCGTGTCTTCCATTTGGCCCTCTGACGTCTGCAGAAAACCAGACAAAGGAAATTAATAATCAATACTACCCAATAAGGTCAATTAGCAAACCATATAAACCATCTACAATCCACACTACTGATTAATTCATTTTAATCGTGCGTGTGAGTTTGTCTGCTCTGCCTCACCTCTTTCTTCACTGTTCTGACAGCCAGAATTTTCTCAATGATGTTGGCCTCGTCCTCGGGGGGTTCCTGAGGAAGCGAGCCAGCATATTAACTACAGGGTAAAGGTTAGTTCACGGGATAAAAGATATACTTGGTGGGAAAAAAAATTAACAGCAGTTTAAACGACAGTTTAAAAAAAGCTGTGAGTCACTGCATGAATGCTGGTTTATACTGGCAGTTCAATTCAATTCAATTCAATTCAACTTTATTTATATAGCGCCATTTCACAACAACAGTCATCTCATAGCACTATCAACTGTAGGGAGGACCCCCACAGTTGCAGAAAGACCCCAGCAATCAGGCGATCCCCTGTGAGCAAGCACTTGGCGACGGTGGAGAGGAAAAACTCCCTTTTAACAGGAAGAAACCTCCAGCAGAACCAGGCTCAGGGAGGGGCAGTCATCTGCTGCGACTGGCTGGGGGGTGAGGGGATAGAGAAGAAGAAAAGAACAGACATGTAGAGAGCAAACAGCACGATGGGGACTCAATCTATGGGAGAGAACAAACAAATGTTAATGACCAGCAAAAAAAAAAATATTTCATAGAGAGTGAGGAAAGGAGTGAGGCCCAGTGCATTACTGGAGGTCCCCCGGCTGACTAAACCTATTAGCAGCATAACTAAGGGAGGGTTCAGAAAACACATGATCCCTCCCTAATTGTAGGCTATATCAAAAAGGTAGGTTATGATTTATGTCTTAATTTAAATGTTTGCATTAATGTGCAATAATATGCATCTCTCTCCACTGTGAGATTTTGATGGTGGACCAGTGACTGAGGGCATCAAAGTTGCTCGACACCATATCGGTGAATACAGACGTCATCGCACAAATCTTGTCCAACACAGACGACACATCTAGAAGTCTAACTGTGGATTTGAACAAGGACACCAAGGAAACAGGATGAAGGAGACTCCTGCTTTTTGACATGAAGGTTCTGAGACTGATTCTGGGTGTCAGCAGGAGGGACAGAATATAGAGCAATAACATCGGGGAGACACTGGGAACATCTGAAGTTATCGACAGGATCAGGAGACACCAGCTAATGGGTAACGGCCATGTCTGCAGGATACAGATACGCAGCATCCAAAATCTGTTCTGGAGGAATGTTTGTCAGGCAAAAGGAGCAGAGACAGACAGAAAGGCAGGTGGATGGATGAGATCATGGTGAAATTCACCAATCAGGCCTTGAACAGCCCAGCCACAGACAAATCCCTCTATATGTATGTGTGTTTGTAAGTGAAGGTGGTTCAACCACTTTCTTAAAATAATGAAAAAGCCACTGGCTAGTGCTACACTTGTGCTGACAAAATTATCATTTCTGCCATCTCCATTTTTGAGATATTAGCAATTGTTTATAACAGTCGCACAGAAGTGAAATAGCTCAACAACTCTGTCTGATTTGATGGAAAACCGTGTCAGTGACCATGTATGCCGGTACATGAATAAACCAGTTATGACTGGATTTCTGGAGTTACCTGATTATTCAAGTGGCCATGTAAACAGAATAATCCCACAAAGGCCATGTAACGGGGTCATTCACTCAAGTGGTTTACCCTCCAATAGTCCATTTACTCAGTGCACGTAAACATGACAAAACTGATTATTGCCGGTTATCAGTTTATTCCCAGTAATCGGTTTATTGTGACTATCAAACCGGGGCCAATGCTTAGTGTTCCATTTGTGTCTACTGGCTCCATTAGAGGACTGTTTGTGTGATCAATATCTGTGAGATATTAACAGTTAGAATAAAGGTCATTTGAGCTGCAGCCCTTTCTGGCTATAAGGAAGAGCACACAATTGCTCCAGGCCCACCAGGGTCCCCAAAGCTTCAAGCTCATCCTCAGCATTTTTGTGGGGAAGAATTAAATTTACCTTTCAACTTTTCTTATAAATTTGTGACTCCTTATGAATTTGTCTTTTTTCGAATAAATTTGTCATTTTTTACTCGTAAATTGCAACTTTTTTCTCATAGGTGTACAATTCTTTTCCTGTAAATTCTTACCCGTTTCCTCATAAATTTGAGAATTTTTTCTCATAGATTTGTGACTTTTATCTTGTAAATGTGCAACATTCATATGGATACTTGTCAGTTTTTTTTCTATTTAATGATTTAATGATTATTTAAAATGTTCACTTAGGTAATGATCCAAGTTTTTCTTTTCCCCTCCATTTTAAATGATTTTAAATAGCTCAGCCATTTTGTCCAATTTAAACAAAAATATTTTATCAACCGCAAACTACTTTTGTAATGACAGGGAAGATGCTTTAAATGCTTCAAAAAAAACTTGTTTTAAAGGTACAAGTCAGCAAAAATGAAGCACTAACCTACTGCGCAGTTGAGAATTTAATAAATCGTTAATATTGGTAACATCTCAAAAACAGAGACAGCACAAAAAACAGCTTATTATTATTATATTTCAAGAAAACCTGGATGCAGACCCGCCTAAGGCTCATCATGTGTGAGTCTAGTGAGCATCCGGACAATAACCCAGGTGGAGTAGTGATTCTAGTGAACTGTGGACAGACGGACAGCAGGAGAAGTGGGTGTCCATATTTACCTCAGCTTGCCAGGCCAGAGCTGTGGCGTTTAGCGCTGAGATGCGTCCAGCTCCAAGGACAGCGATAGTTTCCCCATCATCATCCACCACCTTAAAGTCCAAATCTTCGTTGTACTTCCTCCTCTTCACCTGTCGACCTGAACGCCGCTTCTGCGGATGAGGAGAAAAAAGATCAACGTGGAGAAGCAGGAAGTGGAGCATGAGGTTGTTACGAAAACAATCTCCCTCTAATGTAAAAGACGGTATCTGGTCTCTAACCCTCCACCGAGTTTCTTAGATCATGTTTTTTGTAAGTTTGATTTTTTTTTTCTTATACATGATCAGCTTTTCTCAAAAATTGAATTTTCTAGGAAATTTGTGACTTGTACTTGTAAATCTACCAATTTTGAAAACTTAATACCAACTCTTTACGATGTACAGTGGGGTAAAAAAGTATTTAGTCAGCCACCATTTGTGCAAGTTCTCCCACTTAAAAGACGAGAGAGGTCTCCAATTTTCATCATAGGTATACCTCAACTATGAGAGACAAAATGAGAAAAAAAAATCCAGAAAATCACATTGTCTGATTTTTAAAGAATTTATTTGCAAATTATGGTGGACAATAAGTATTTGGTCAATAACAAAAGTTCATCTCAGTACTTTGTTATATACCCTTTGTTGGCAATGACAGAGGTCAAACGTTTTCTGTAAGTCTTCACAATGTTTTCACACACTGTTGCTGGTATTTTGGCCCATTCCTCCATGCAGATCTCCTCTAGAGCAGTGATGTTTTGGGGCTGTCACTGGGCAACACGGACTTTCAACTCCCTCCAAAGATTTTCTATGGGGTTGAGATCTGGAGACTGGTTAGGCCACTCCAGGACCTTGAAATGCTTCTTATGAAGCCACTCCTTCGTTGCCCGGGCGGTGTGTTTGGGATCATTGTCGTGCTGAAAAACCCAGCCACGTTTCATCTTCAATGCCCTTGCTGATGGAAGGAGGTTTTCACTCAAAATCTCACGATGCATGGCCCCATTCATTCTTTCCTTTACACGGATCAGTCGTCCTGGTCCCTTTGCAGAAAAACAGCCCCAAAGCATGATGTTTCCAACCCCATGCTTCACAGTAGGTATGGTGTTCTTTCTCCTCCAAACACGACAAGTTGAGTTTTTACCAAAAAGTTCTATTTTGGTTTCATCTGACCATATGACATTCTCCCAATCCTCTTCTGGTTCATCCAAATGCTCTCTAGCAAACTTCAGACGGGCCTGGACATGTACTGGCTTAAGCAGGGGGACACGTCTGGCACTGCAGGATTTGAGTCCCTAACGGCGTAGTGTGTTACTGATGGTAGCCTTTGTTACTTTGGTCCCAGCTCTCTGCAGGTCATTCACTAGGTCCCCCCGTGTGGTTCTGGGATTTTTGCTCACCGTTCTCGTGATCATTTTGACCCCACGGGGTGAGATCTTGCGTGGAGCCCCAGATCGAGGGAGATTATCAGTGGTCTTGTATGTCTTCCATTTTCTAATAATTGCTCCCACAGTTGATTTCTTCACACCAAGCTGCTTACCTATTGCAGATTCAGTCTTCCCAGCCTGGTGCAGGTCTACAATTTTGTTTCTGGTGTCCTTTGACAGCTCTTTGGTCTTGGCCATAGTGGAGTTTGGAGTCTTGACTGTTTGAGGTTGTGGACAGGTGTCTTTTATACTGATAACGAGTTCAAACAGGTGCCATTAATACAGATAACGAGTGGAGGACAGAGGAGCCTCTTAAAGAAGTTACAGGTCTGTGAGAGCCAGAAATCTTGCTTGTTTGTAGGTGACCAAATACTTATTTTCCACCATAATTTGCAAATAAATTCTTTAAAAATCAGACAATATGATTTTCTGGATTTTTTTTTCTCATTTTGTCTCTCATAGTTGAGGTATACCTATGATGAAAATTGGAGACCTCTCTCATCTTTTAAGTGGTAGAACTTGCACAATTGGTGGCTGACTAAATACTTTTTTGCCCCACTGTACACTACCGTTCAAAAGTTTGGGGTCACTTAGAAATTTCCTTATTTTTGAAAGAAAAGCACTGTTTTTTTCAATGAAGATAACCTTAAACTAATCAGAAATACACTCTAATATCTAATATACATTGCTAATGTGGTAAATGACTATTTTAGCTACAAATGTCTGGTTTTTGGTGCAATATCTACATAGGTGTATAGAGGCCCATTTCCAGCAACTATCACTCCAGTGTTCTAATGGTACAATGTGTTTGCTCATTGCGTCAGAAGGCTAATGGATGATTAGAAAACCCTTGTGCAATCATGTTAGTACAGCTGAAAACAGTTTAGCTGGTTAGAGAAGCTATAAAACTGACCTCCCTTTGAGCAGGTTGAGTATCTGGAAAAAAAATATTATTTCAAATACAAATCATTATTTCTAACCTTGTCAATGTCTTGACTATATTTTCTATTCATTTTACAACTCATGGTGGTAAATAAGTGTGACTTTTCATGGAAAACACAAAATAATTGTCTGGGTGACCCCAAACTTTTGAACGGTAGTGTATATATTTTCAGCTAATGCCTATAATATTTTAGTACTTGGCATGTTTAATTCATATTTTTGGCATTTTTTTATTCACATAGTTCTAGTTTGCAAAGTCAATCTTCTTAACTAAACTGTAAGGACCGACTCTGCTTTTAATTAAAAGAAGTGATTTAGAAATAGAAATAAAGTTGATTTAATAAAAGGCTGCTGCAGCTGGTGTCGGTATGTTGGCAGAGATCACTTACATTTATAGTAATCATGTAAACTGTGTTGTTGTAAATGCTGCAGTGATTAACCCGCTGTGGCCTCTGTGAACACTCACTGCGTTATCCAGTGGGTCTTGGCTGTCCTCTCCCCCCATGTTGAGCGCCAACATTGAGGCGGTGTCATCACTCTCCGCCCCCTCCTGCACGGCCGGCTCCTGGTTTCTCCTCTTTCCCTTCTTCTTCTTCTCCACCGGTGCTGCGCCAGGATCTCTGTGAGGACAGGAATTGTTATGAGTAATTAGCAGCCTGCAGCAGTGATTTCTCACGGAGTCAGCGGCTGGGAACTCTACTGCTCCCGGAGGATGAGTGGATGGGCTGCTGGAGGAACTGACATTAGCCATACAGTACACTTCATCTTCACACTTTGTTCTAGTACACTGAAGAGAAAGGAAAACCACTGGATACTCGCTGAGACTAATTAGTCAAAGAAGCATTAGCATAAATCAAAGGGGAGACAGGAGGGACATGTTTACACCCAGTATCATCAGAAACTGGCATATATCATGGAACATATCTCTATAAAATACATTTGAAGCACCAATGCTAGGGATACATGCAAACACTATTTTTCTTGTAAATTTACACTTTTTTTTATAAATTCTTATATAACTTTTTCTCATAAATTTGTTAAAAATTCGTGGTTGTTTTCTTTTAAGTTTGCATTTTTTCCGAATAACTTGGCTACTTTTTTCTTGTAAACTTGACACTTTTTTCCTTTTTTTCCCTCATAAATTTGCAAATGTTTCTCATACATTTGTAAAAACAATTATATATTGTAAAGCTGTAACTTTTGTCTCATAAATTTGTGGCTTTTTCTTTTAAATTTGCACCCATGGTTTTAAGAGCAGGCTCAAGACCTACTATTTTAATCTTGCTTTTGATAAGCTTCCTATTTTAATTCTCTTAATTTCTGATTTTAAATCTATTTTGTCACAATCACTTATTTCACTGTGAATTAATATTTATGAATATATGTCTTGACTGTATTTAGATGTTTTATTCATCTAGTCATCTCAACTGCCTAGTTTTTTGTTTTTTTTTTAATCAGCAAACTATCTCAATATTTATCAGTGACTTTTTATCACTCTGTCCAAGCGCCAGCATTTCCTCATGGGGGGTCCTCCCATGGGGGTTGTGCATGTTTTCTGGTTGCGGGGTGCTGGCCTATGATTGTCCTGGTCTGCCCGGCTGAGGGGGTAGTGTGCTGCAACACCGTGCCTGTGGTGTCGGCCCCTCGGGCTGGACTTGGGTGGTCTCAGTACTGGTGTTCCTGTAGCCATGAACTTGGCACTTTCCCTGCTGGTGATGGTTCCCTGGTGATGGTGTTTCCACACTTGAAACCTCGGTGCCCAGCCATAAGTCTTAAGCCATAAGTTTTATACTGATGGAAGTTTCTTTGTGTGTGTATGTGTATGTGTGTTTTATTTTAATGTGTGAAGCACTCTGTGTTGCATCTCTTTGTATGAGTAGTGCTATATAAATAAAGCTTTGATTGATTGATTTTTTCCCCCGAATAACTAGGCTACTTTTTTTTCTTGTAAACTCAAAACTTTTTTCTTATAAATTTGCAACTTCTTTTCTCAAGAACGTGCAACTTATTTGCATAATTTTGACTTTTTTCTCTTAAGTTTGCAACTTTTCTCTCAAATTTGTGACTTTTTTCTTGTAAACGTTCAACTTTTTTTCTTGTAAATTTGCAACATTCACATGGATGCTGGTTTTATTCCATGTAATGGTCTAACTTTTTTCATATTTTTTTTAATGGTTTAAACTCTTCCCCATTACAAAAACATGGGCCCCCAAACAAAATCTGTCTACAATACTTGGTGATTCCCCCCCCCCTCAATATTTATTCTTCAGAAAATGTTGTTTACCCCCCCAACAGTAAAATAGAATGCCTGTCCATTCAAAGAAGTGTTTTGAAATTTAAAAGGATAAATCAGACCAGAGGAATAAAACTGAAAAACACTACTATGAACAGCTTCCAAATTCAATTTGTAACAAAATGTGGATACTTTGGAGTTTGCAAAGTTTGTGAAATATGTATTAGTCTTTAGGGTTTCTGTGCCTATAAGGAAGTTAAATTTAAGATTTTTAATTAGTTTTTTAGGCCACTTGAGAAAACCTAAGACCTTACATTTGCAAAATGGTAAAAACATCTGTGACCACATTACAATAAGCTCTGAACTGAAATTACTACAAATATTGGGTCATCAGTGCAGCTCACAATTTGTACTCCCCCAGAACCAATGTGTCCACCAGATAATTTAGTTGAGTCAAATAACAAACCAGTCCCTACCCTCAAAATCAAAAGTCCTAACTTCACAGCACAAAAAAGTTGCACATTTACAAGGAAAAGTCACAAACTGACAAGAAAAAACCTGCAAAAGTAAAAGAAAAAGTCGCAAATTTCCACCCACCCCAGCTGGAAAAGGGTCAACTGTCCTAGGGTTGCATCAAGTGGAGGAGTTCAAGTATGTCACAGCCTTGTTCATGAATCACGAGTGTCGGGACAATGGAGCGAGAAATTGACAGACGGACTGGAGCAGCATCTGCAGTGATGCGAACGTTGTACCGGTCTGTTCTGCTGAAGAGGGATCTGAGCTTTTAACCAAAGCTGTCGATTTACCACGCAGTCTACATTCCTACCATTACCTATCATCATGAACTTTGGGTAATGACCAAAAGAATGCGACAGATACAAGTGGCTGAAATGAGGTTTCTTTGTAGGGTGGCTGGACACACCCTTGGAGGTAGAATGAGGAGCTCATTTATCTGAGAGAGGTTCAGAGTAGAGCCGCTGCTCCTCCACATCGAAAGGAGCCAGGTGAGGTGGTTTGGACATCTGATCAGGATGCCTCCTGGACACCTCCCACATGAGGTGTTTTGGGCATATTGAACTGGGAGGAGACCCTGGGGCAGACCCAGGACACGCTGGGGAGACTATGGTAAATGGTAAATGGCGTTCACTTATATAGCGCTTTTATTCTCATCTCTTGATGACCAAAGCGCTTTACAGATCCTGCTATCCACCCATTCACGCACACATTCACACACTGATGGTGGCATGACTGACTATGGGCCGTATTATAACGACGGGTGGGTTGATCAGTTGTCATTGATGCAGAATGCATTTATGGGCGTTTCCAAGTTCATTTCCTTATCACAACGACAAAAAAAACAAACATTCTGCCGGCGCACAACGCCAAGAGGTCGGTCTAATCATTCAGAGGTGTGTTTTGGATAATCCATTCCAAAGTGCTCATGCCCATCCCTTTATAATGCAAAGAGGCACATTATCTAAAGTGAATTCTGATCATGACGATTTGAGACGGGTTTTGCGCTGACCAAAGCCCGTGTGTGTGAGCCAAAATGCACGCAATAGTAATGCTGCTTGGTAATAAGGAAGACATCAGTCACAGGTGATGTCCAGTCAGTTATGTTAGAAAGAACAAACAGGGAAGAATGGGCTGAAAATTCAGGTGAATGGTTTAATGTAGGGCACACCAATGCAACACAGACATGAATGAGTTTGAAAGTTAAGGAAAAGAGGATGATGCCTGTCCAAATTTTCAGAGATTTTCATTAACGATGGCGTGAAAGTCGCTTTAAGATAGAGTGCTCTCTCTTCTGTTGCTTTCACCGATTGAGGGTTTTCCCCTATCCCTCCTGGGCAGGAGGAGATCTGGGGCGGCTTTCCGTCCGCCGCCAGCCCCCGCCACGAAGTGAGTCCGCTCTCGGCAGCCTCTGCTGGGGGCTGATGGGTGGCAGTCGGGGAGCTTGCTGGGCTGGAAACCCGGGGCGCGCAGCCGAGGCAGATGTGTTGTCTCTCTGGGGAGTTACAGTGAAAAGTGAAACGCTGCACACTCCTTGTTCATCCATTTATTCCCCTAAAAATAAACACATTAATGCCTAATTAGTCCGTGATGAAAACAAAAATGTGGATGGAATAAAAATCTTCAGACTGACAAGCCTCCCCCAATGCACACACATGCTCCCTGTTCATTCATTCATTCATTCCCCTAAAAAAAAAAAAAAACCAAACCTACATTAATGCCTAACCTATCAACTCCAATGGTAAGACCACAATTAAAATGAGTGTGGATGGAATAAAAAAAAAAAAATAGTGTGTGATCATCATGTAACTAAAATGATGGGCGATTATATGATTGCTATTACAACTCTCTCCATTAAAATAACAGAAAAACACAGAACATGTCATTTCCTCATGAGCTCCGGAGCTGTGCGATTTCTAAACACAACACTGAAATATCATTAAACAATGCACTTCTGAACATAGACCTCCTTTTACCTGATCAAAAGCAGATTCTCATGGAATGCACTACAATAGTAATGCGCATTAGATTGCACACCGCCACACCTCTTTGAAATGACCTGCCTCCTCCCAGCGCATAGCGGGCGTACTGTCTATGGTACTTTGATGGTGTGACGCAACAGAGAAACAGACCGTGCACTGAGAGAAATTAACAAAAACACTGGAGTACAGTGGAAAGTCTGGCGCAAAACACTGCAGATGATCGTCCTAATAGGGCCCAAAGTCTCCCAGCGGGCCAGGAAACGCCTTGGTATCCTTCTTGAAGAGCTGAAGGAAGTGGTTGGGAAGAGGCGAGTCTGGGCTTCTCTGCGTGGGCTATTGCCTCCACAATCTGGACCCTCAAATAAATGGCAGATGGTGGATGGATGGAAGTTGCCAATTTATAAGAAAAAGCTGCTAATTTACAAGAAAAATTAATACTTACAAAATTTTTTTTTTTTAAATTTAAAAGAAAATATGTAAATTAAGATAAGATAAGATAAGATAAGCCTTTATTAGTCCCACAATGGGGAAATTCCAGGATTGCAACAGCACAGGGATAGCAACACTCAGAGCAACAATCAGAAGGCAAGAAAAAACAAGAGCAGCAAGTATACATATATACATATAAACATAAATATATAGACACACGATGCGGAGCGTTGCAGCTAGATGGAATAAATATATAGATATATAAACACACAGTGCGGAGCATTGTAGCTAGATGGAATAAATATCGTCGTCGGCCTCCGTCGGTCTATGATGACCATGGAAGAGAATCCTAAACGTCTACTCTGCTGGAACAGCACCGCCTGTGGCTGAACAGGCCGATGCGCGAATGACAGTCCCTGTCACACAGGTCACACTTGTGGGTGGTCTCCGTGCTGCTGGGTCTGTGGCGGTTCTTCCTGCGGGTCCTTTTTTCATCTGATATATGAATATATAAACACACAAAGTGCAGAGCATTGTAGCTAGATGGAATACGGAATTTATAAGGAAAAGGGTTCAAATTATGGGGGAAAGAATGCAGATTTATAAGGAAAAGCATTACAAATTTACAAGAAAAAAATTCCCATTTTAAAAAGAAAAAAGTCACAAATTTGAATTAAAAATGCAAATTCATGAAGAATACAAAAGAAATGTGAGGAAAAAAAATCACATTTTAGAAGAAAAAATTGCAAATTTATGACAAATAACTGCTGTTATTTATACTTTACTTTCTGTCAAAATGCAAAAAACATTAACTACAAATTCATAACATTTCCGAGAATTTCATCTCATAAAGACAAGCTATGGTGTTTATCACACCTTTAGTACTTGTAAGACCTTTAAAATTCAGATTTAATGACTGTCATTTTCAAGGGTAATTAAGGCATTAATTTTGAATAAATGAATGAAAAACTTTTTAAGACATCCTGTTATAATAAATTAACCAATACTAGCAAAAGCTACGGTGGTGTGAAAAAGTGTTTGCCCCCTTCCTGATTTCTTATATTTTTCACACATAAATGTTTCAGATCATA
Organism: Pholidichthys leucotaenia; assembly: GCA_020510985.1. NCBI lineage: Eukaryota > Metazoa > Chordata > Actinopteri > Cichliformes > Pholidichthyidae > Pholidichthys > Pholidichthys leucotaenia. The sequence continues at coordinate 27,604,992 of CM035837.1, forward strand.
AAACCAATTAAAATATTACACAAAGATAACACAAGTAAACACAAAATAATGTTTTTAAATGAAGGTGTTTATTATTAAGGGGAAAAAATCCAAACCTAGATGGCCCTGTGTGAAAAAGTGATTGCCCCCTAAACCTAATAACTGGTTGGGCCACCCTGAGCAGCAACAACTGCAATCAAGCATTTGTGATAACTGGCAATGAGTCTTTTACAGCGCTGTGGAGGAATTTTGGCCCACTCATCTTTGCACAATTGTTGTAATTCAGCCACATTGGAGGGTTTTCGAGCATGAACCGCCTTTTTAAGGTCAGGCCACACCATCTCAGTCAGATTCAGGTCAGGACTTTGACTAGGCCACTCCAAAGTCTTCATTTGGTTTTTCTTAAGTCATTCAGAGGTGGACTTGCTGGTGTGTTCAAGATCATTGTCCTGCTGCAGAACCCAAGTGCGCTTTAGCTTGAGGTCACGAACAGATGGCCGGACATTCTCCTTGAGGATTTTTTGGTAAACAGCAGAATTCATGGTTCCATTTACCACAGCAAGTCTCCAGGTCCTGAAGAAGAAAAACAGCCCCAGACCATCACACTATCCATCACACACACAGATCGTCCTAAATGTCTCCTGAGCCGGTGGACGGAGCCACTGTCTATAGCAGGATACGATACAGCAGAGAACAGCTGCTAGCATTCAACCGCCACCCGGTCCCATTGGAAAAACTCGACATACCGAGTGAACTGAGGCGAAAACGCCGCGGCTGCCGGGCTGGAGTAAGGCGGAGGACAAAAAATATAAGGTACAGACCCTCCCTTCCATCTGTTGTCATGGGAAATGTACGGTCGATACTGGGAAAGTTAGATGAGCTAGCGGCTATCTCCCGTTATGATAGCACATACCGGGAGTGCTCTCTCCTTTTGTTTACTGAGACGTGGCTAACTGAACTAGCAGCAGATGCTAACATTGAGCTGGAGGGTTTTCACATGATACGAGCTGACCGAACACCAGACAGTGGCAAGGCTAGGGGCGGTGGAGTGATCATGTATGTTAACAACAACTGGTGCAGACCGGGACATATCACTGTTAAACAACGACACTGCAGCAAAGACATTGAGTTGCTAGCTGTTAGCATGAGGCCTACATATCTCCCGAGAGAACACTCACACGTGATCTGCATTGTTGTTTATGCAAATCCGACGGCGAACGCTGGGACAGCACGTGACGTCATCCATTCAGTAACCAGCAGGCTGCAGACAGAACACCCAGATGCTCTTCTCCTCATCTCAGGCGATTTCAACCATGTTTCACTGTCTCCCATTCTACCCACGTTCACCCAGTATGTCACATGCCACACTAGAGACAATAAAACACTGGATTTATTCTACGCAAACACTAAGGAGGCGTACACCTCATCACAACTACCCCCACTCGGGAGATCGGATCACAACTTGGTTCATCTCCGGCCGGTGTACAAACCCCTAGTGCACAGACAACCTCCGGCCATGCACACTGTGGAGTTATGGTCTGAGGAGACAATGGACACCCTAAAGGGCTGTTTTGAAGCCACCGCCTGGAAGCAGCTCTGCGATCCACATGGTGAGGACATCGATGGCCTCATTCACACCTTCACGGGCTACCTCAGCTTCTGTGTGGACAAATCCGTTCCCACCAAGACCATACGGCGTCACTCAAACAACAAACCCTGGATCAACCCTGAGATAAAAACACTTCTGAGAGAGAAGAAGAGGATCTTCAGGTCGGGGAACAGGGAGATGCTGAAGTCCGTACAGAGGGAGCTGAGGAGAAAGATCAGAGAAGGCAAGGACAGCTTCAGGAAGAAGATGGAGGACAAGCTGCAACAGAGCGACATCAGCGGGGTCTGGAGAAACCTCAAAACCATCTCGGGGCTCCAGAATACCTCCCCCCAGGCCACAGGGGGCAGGGAGTGGGCGAACAACCTGAATCTGTTTTTCAATAGATTTGACCAACCGCCCTCCCCCCTGACTGCACAACAACCACTGCTGCCTCTAAAGAAATCAAGTCCTGCTGCCCACTCCCCACTCTACCAACACCCCCCCACTCCCAACACACAGCCCCCCATCCTGACCCTGACCAGGACCCAGGTGAGGACGGAGCTGAGGAAGATCAAGGCGAGGAAGGCGCCGGGACCGGACGGCATCAGCGCAAAGCTCCTCAAGTCCTGTGCAGACCAGCTGTGTGGGATTGTGACGTATATCTTCAACATGAGCCTGAAACTGGGGAGGGTACCACAGCTGTGGAAAACATCTTGTGTGGTACCTGTACCAAAAACTTCCCACCCCAAAGACCTGAACAGCTACAGACCGGTGGCCTTGACGTCCCACTTGATGAAGACCCTGGAGAGACTGCTCCTTGCTCACCTCCGCCCCCTGGTGGAACCAGCGATGGATCCACTCCAGTTCGCCTACCAGCATGGCATTGGGGTGGAGGATGCGGTGATCTTCCTCCTTCACCGTTCTCTGTCCCACCTGGAGAAGCCCGGGAATATGGTGAGGATCATGTTCTTTGACTTCTCCAGTGCTTTCAACACCATCCAACCGATGATCCTGAAGGACAAGCTGCTGCGCGCAGGGGTGGACCAGCACCTGTCATCATGGATCCTGGACTACCTCACGAACCGGCCTCAGTTTGTGAGAACCCGGGACTGTGTGTCCGACACGATCATCAGTAGCACGGGGGCCCCCCAGGGAACGGTGCTGGCTCCCTTCCTGTTCACTCTTTATACTGCGGACTTCTCACACAACACAACACACTGCCATCTACAGAAGTTCTCTGATGACTCTGCGATCGTTGGCCTCATCTCCAATGGAGATGAAGCTGAGTACAGAGGGCTTATCCAGGACTTCGTGGACTGGTGCCATCGGAACTGCCTCCAGATCAACGCGAGGAAAACTAAGGAGCTGGTGGTGGACTGCCGCAGGCATGGGCAGCCCCTCACAGTACCAGTAAATATACAGGGAACAGACATCGAGATGGTGACATCCTATAAGTACCTGGGTATTCATCTGAACAATAAACTAGACTGGTCACACAATACTGATGCACTCTACAAGAAGGGACAGCGCAGGCTGTTCCTGCTGAGGAGACTCAGGTCTTTTGGTGTACAAGGGGCGCTGCTGAAGTCATTCTATGACACGGTGGTGGCATCAGCCATCACTTTTGGAGTGGTCTGCTGGGGCAGTGGCATTACTGCAGCCGATAGGAAGAGACTGAACAAACTGATTAAGAAAGCTAGCTCTGTCCTGGGGCAGCGCCTTGATCCGATGGAGGAGATAGGAGAGAGAAGGACGGTGGCTAAACTGTCATCTCTGCTGGAGTCCGAGTTCCACCCTATGCAGGACATACTGAATGCACTGAGGAGCTCATTTAGCAGCAGACTACATCATCCCAGGTGCACAACCGAGAGGTTTCGTAGGTCCTTCCTACCAACGGCTGTCAGACTGTACAACCTAAGCAGGGCTGCTCGCAGAGATAGCAAAAAGACGTAACAAACTAATAGTTTTTTGAATGCAAAAGATGCAATAGACTTACACAATGGTCCTCTCCGGCATACAACTAGGAACATACCGGTCGCTATGGAGGGTGAGAATATGTATGGGCACATAATCATACCATGTAGGATAACTAAGTAGACGGTTATGCTGTTTCATTCCATCTAGCAACAATGCTCTGCACTGTGTGTGTTTATATATTTGCATATTTATTCCATCTAGCTACAATGCTCCGTACTGTGGGTGTTTATATATTTATATATCTACATATTATTCCATCTAGCTACATTGCTCCGCACTGTGTGTGTTTATATACTTGCATATTTATTCCACCTAGCTGCAATGCTCCGTACTGTGGGTGTTTATATATTTACATATTTATTCCATCTAGCTACAATGCTCTGCACTGTGTGTTCATATATTCATATATTTATTCCATCCAGCTACAATGCTCTGCACTGTGTGTCTGTGTGTGTGTGTATATATATATATTTTATAGTAATACGTACATATGTTTATTAGCTGCTCTTGCTTGCTTGTTTTTTTTTCTTGCCTTCTGATTGTTGCTCTGAGTGTTGCTATCCCTGTGCTGTTGCAATCCTGGAATTTCCCCGTTGTGGGACTAATAAAGGCTTATCTTATCTTATCTTATCTTACTATCTCCACCATATTTCACTGTTGGTATGATGTTCCTTTTCTGAAATGCTGTTACTTTTGAGTCGAGTCGGCCTCCGTCGGTCTATGATGACCATGAAAGAGAATCCTAAACGTCTACTCTGCTGGAACAGCACCGCCTGTGGCTGAACAGGCCGATGCGCACTGGTGTTCTACCTTCCAGCGTTGGGCGTTGGTAGGATTCAAGCCTGGGCAGGAAGATATGGAGGACAAGATGTTACCCATGCAGCATGTCCCCCCTCTCCACGTCACTGATGAATCCAAAGGAACAGCAGGGCTGCTATAGTTTGGCACCAGCGCCGTCGCAGGAGCTGCCAGAACGATGTTGAGCACAACAGAGAACTGCCTTAGGGGCTCCGACTCCGGATTTTTCCTCAGGTTGACTCCCGAAGCCTTTCCCGTGACCGGGTGTGCCGCAAGGCAGCGGAGGTTTGAAATAAGGGTTTACCTTCCCCTAGATGGGCTACCTTCCCAGGTTGACGAGCCACCATCTACCCAAAGCATCTGGTTTTAAAGCACCAGAGATCCGCCCTCGCCCCTTCTCCTATTAGTAAAAGCAGTTCCGCCGGGCTTAGAGACTAAACCACACGGGCAGGCTAGGAGTTGGACTTAGTTGTCAGAGGCTTTTCGAGACGCACGCCGTAAGGAGCATTTTATGAGCACTGGGAGCTTAACCCCAGTGTGGCTCCTGGCTATGACAACCTTGGAACCCTGTTACTTTTACACCGAATGTAATGGGACACACACCTTCCAAAAAGTTCAACTTTTGTCTCGTCAGTCCACAGAGTATTTTCCAAAAAGTCTTGGGGATCATCCAGATGTTTTCTGGCAAAACTGAGATGAGCCTTTATGTTCTTTTTGCTCAGCAGTGGTTTCTGTCTTGGAACTCTGCCATGGAGGCCATTTTTGCCCAGTCTCTTTCTCATGGTGGAGTCATGAACACTGACCTTAACTGAGGCAAGTGAGGCCTGCAGTTCTTTGGAAGTTGTTGTGGGGTCTTTTGTGACCTCTTGGATGAGTTGTTGCTGCACTCTTGGGGTAATTTAGGTCGGCCGACCACTCCTGGGAAGGTTCACCACTGTTCCATGTTTTCACCATTTGTTGATAATGGCTCTCACTGTGGTTCGCTGGAGTCCCAAAGTTTTAGAAATGGCTTTATAATCTTTTCCACACTGATAGATCTCAATTAGTTTGTTTCTCATTTGCTCCTGAATTTCTTTGGATCGCAGCATGATGTCTAACTTTTGAGGATCTTTTGGTCTACTTCACTTTGTCAGGTAGGTCCTATTTAAGTGATTTCTTGATTGAGAACAGGTGTGGCAGTAATCAGGCCTGGGTGTGGCTAGAGAAGTTGAACTCAGCTTTCCAAAGATGTGATAAACCACAGTTAATTTATGTTTTAACCGGGGGGGGGGGGGGCAACTTTTTCACACCACTGTATTCATCTCAAAATGCAAACAAAACACTCATCAGACTCCAAACAAGCAGGACTGTGGTGTTGAATTAAAAATGAAGTGATTTTAACCGACTCTGGCAGCCGTGGTCAGATGAATAAAAAGATTAATCTGCTGTCCTAGTTAACAGAATTTAGAAGCGGCGAGGCATCAAACTGGGGATTCTAAATTGTCCTTAGGTATGACTGTGAGAATGAATGATTGCCTGTCTCTCTGTGTTGGCCCTGCGATGGACTGGCGATCTGTCCAGGGTGTATGTACCCTGCCTCTTGCCCAAAGATGGTGGGATAGGCTCCAGGCCCCCCGCAACCCGAAAAGGATTAAGTGGAAGAAGATGGATGGATGGATGGAGAAAAGACAAAGAGGAAGATTAAGAATGAATTAAAATTCCGCCACATGGACTTCCGGTTATGGCGGCCACGTAGGAAGACGTGTTTCACACTGCTCTGCTCCTAAAAGTAAAAAGTAGGCTAAAACTCTCTCAATTGGAACAAAAACCCATCCCAGCGTTTAGGCGCGGATATGGTAAAGACTAAGGCTGGAAAATCAGGCGGAGGAAAAAGTGATTCATCAAAACAATCCAAATTAACAGACTTCCACGCTCGTGACGAAGCAGAAAAATCTCCAGAGACAATGGCGGAGGTAGCTAGCGGCGGAGCGGTGACTGCTGAGGAGGGTACGAGTGCGGTGCTTGCTGCCATCAGCTCCATGAGAGCAGACTTTTCGTCTAAATTTGATAGGATTATAGCAGCGATAGAAGGAATGAGAAAAGAAATAAGCGACTGTATGGAGCGAGTATCGCAGGCGGAACTCCGAATCTCAAGCGCTGAAGATGATGTCACCAGCCTACAATTAAAGGTACAAACATTGGAATTAAAAAATAAACATCTGGAAGATAACGTCCTGGACTTAGAATCCCGTTTGCGAAGGAATAATTTGAGGTTGGTGGGCCTCCCGGAGGAAGCGGAGGGACAGGACCCATGTTCCTTTTTGGAAAAGTGGATTCCAGAAGCGCTGAACAACGCGGATCTGAAGTCATCGGTCGTCTTAGAGAGCGCTCACCGAATCGGCCCACTGAGAGATAATAAGACACCACCGAGGACGCTGATTATGAAGTTCATCAGCTACAGAGACAAGATGACGATCTCCAACGCGGCGCGAGCTAAAGGAGAAATTAAATACCAGGATCAACAGGTGCGGTTCTACCCAGATTTGGCCACAGGAATTCAACAATTAAGGAAACAGTTCGACCCCGCCCGTAAAGAGCTGCGCAACCTCGGGATTCGTCACGGAGTGATTTATCCGGCAAGACTGCTGGTCACATATAAAGGGAGAACTCATATCTTCAAGACCCCTCAAGAGGCGCAGGAGCTAATTAAGCAGATCCAAGGGGAGACTGGTGGGAGCTAAGCATGAACATGATATAAAGGTATAACATTTAAGCATTTGTACAGGCATCTGATTGATCTGAAACATATAACATGTCTACAAAATACAGATTGTATTATATATATAAAAAAAAAAGCTATGATGTACAAAGCTGCTATAAAACTTTGAAGTTATGTTGGAAAAACTACAAAAGAGAGTTAATGTCATTAAAAAAAGTAGTAGAGTCAGGGTGATTGAGAGGAGAAAGAGAGAGTGGTTTGACTGATCCTCGCAGGTGTGGAACAGTCACTAGCTATAACGGGAGACGGAATTTGTTTTGATTTTGGGGGGGATTACCACGAATGTGGGGAAAGGGAATTTGTTTTTGTGTAGTTTGTAGGATGAATGTTCAACCATCCATATTTTTGCTTCTCAGTATGAGCATGTTCATATTGCAAGGTAATCTCAAACTCCTTACTGATCATAGATCAAAGCGTTAATCTTAATTTAACTTCATGGAATTGCAGAGGTCTACAAAATCTAAAAAAAAACTTAAACAAGTTATGAATAAAATAAAAGACATAGATTCAAAAATTGTGTTTTTACAAGAAACTCATCTAATAGAGGAGGATGTAAAAAGAATTAGGAGAAGATGGCAGGGAAATGTGTTCACCTCATCATTTTCATCCCAAGCTAGGGAAGTTATGACTCTCATACACAAAACAGTCCCATTTCAAGTGAAAAATGTAATTGGAGACAAATTAGGAAGATATCTAATCATCCACGGATCTTTGTTATTAGAAAATATAAATCTGGTGAACTTATACGGTCCCAATATAGATGATCAAAACTTCTTCGTTAATTTATTTCTTACTTTATCATCACTTACAGGGCAACATATAATAGCAGGGGATTTTAATTGTACATTGAATCCCAGTATAGATAGATCAACAGGACTGGACTGTACGCACAATGGATGCAGGATGACCATTAATCATTTTATGAAAGAATTGAGATTGCTAGATATATGGAGAGAAATGAAACCACAAGTCAAAGCCTATTCTTGTTATTCTAATACCTATAAGACATTCTCACGTATTGACTATTTATTGATCTCCACAGAATTAAGGTCCAAGATTCAAAACTGTTTCTATGATAACATTGTGATCTCTGATCATGCACCCTGCTGTCTAATATATGTAGATAAGAAACTGACAAAGGATCCAGGTAGGTGGCATTTTCAGCATAAATGGCTTCAGGATGAGGAATTTGTTAAGTACATAGAAAAACAGATGAGTTCTTTGATATCAATACTACACAAACATCAGCATGTATAAAGTGGGAGGCTTTCAAAGCTTTTATAAGGGGGCATATTATTAGTTATACAGGTTCAGAATCTAAGAAGACTCGAGAGGAGAGAGTCCAATTGGAACGTAAAATAAAAATTCTTCAAGAAAAAGTGTATGCAGGAAGTAACCCACAACTAGAGAATGAATTACTGATTCTGAGAGCTGAATATGACAAAAAAGTCAGCGAATAGAGCTGCCTCGAGTCTTCTAAGATTGAAGCAAACTTTTTATGAACAAGGTGAAAAATCAGGAAAATTATTGGCATGGCAGATTAAACAATTAGAATTTAAAACACCAATTACCAGTATTATAAGTAACGGACAGGCAGTTGTAGATCCTTTAGAAATTAATAGTGCCTTTAGAGATTATTATGAAAAACTATATGATACAAAAAATGAAACTGACTTAACATGCCACTGCACGGTGGCGCAGTGGTTAGCACCGCGGCAGCACAGTTTTACCCTCGGCCGGGGGATCGCGGAGATCATGAGATCGTGGGTTCGATCCCTGCCCCCGGCCAACAGTGATCTGTGTGGAGTTTGCATGTTCTCCCCGTGTTTGCGTGGGTTTACTCCAGGATTTCTCCGGTTTCCTCCCACATGCCAAAAACATGCAGGTTAGGGAGTTAAGGGGCGCTTGCGCACACAGCGACCGGCAGCTGGTGGCTTGTCACCGGACTGCAGAACAAATCTACCTACGGGTACAAAATAAGTAAAAAAAAAAACAAAACTAAATGGGTTTTTGGATGGATTATCTATACCATGTATTCCAAATGAAAACAGGGAGATACTGGAGTCTAAAATTAGTCAAGAAGAAGTTGGGCTAGCCATTGATAATATGAAATCAGGAAAAAGAGCAGGACCAGATGGTCTACCAGTTGATCTCTAAAAAATTTAAGAATAAATTAATAAAACCACTTTTGGAAATGGTTTTAGAAGCATTTCAAAATAGTAATTTACCACCATACATGAATAATGCCTTAATTATACTGTTGCCAAAACCAGGTAAACCCTCTAATAAATGTGAAAACATGAGACCAATAAGCCTATTAAATACTGACCTTAAGATAATCTGTAAAATTTTAGCAAGACGACTACAAGAAATATTACCAAATATTATTAACCGAGATCAGAATGGCTTTATAATGGGAAGACAAGGCTTCCATAATGTAAGAAGACTATTTAATATTATTTATTCCAATAAAGAAGCACCGGACACAGCTCTCCTATCATTGGATGCCGAAAAGGCCTTTGATAGGGTCGAAAGGCCCTATATTTTTGAAGTCCTACAAAGGTTTGGACTTGGAAATAATTTCATAAAATGGGTTCAGATAATATACAATAATGCTACAGCAGAAATCCTAACAAACAGCAATATCTCAAAATCAATAAAAATCAATAGACGATGTCGACAAGGCTGTCCACTTTCACCCTTATTGTTTACAATGGCAATTGAACCTTTAGCGATGGCAGTAAGTTTACATCCACAAATATATGGAATTAAAGTAGGACCAACAGAACATAAAATCTCCCTGTATGCCGATGACATAATTTTGTTTATGTCGAATTTTAAAAAATCAATTCCGACCTTGTTAAATTTAATAAAGAACTTTGGGGAAATATCAGGATATAAAATAAATAAAACTAAATCTTCAATATTAATGCTAAATGAGACCCAGAGAAACCACCCAGCGCCTGAGGTAAATCAATTCAATGTTGTAAACCAGTTTAAATATTTAGGAATTCAAATTGTGCCTAAGCTAGAATCAGTCGCCAGTGCCAACTATGAAGTCTTAATGACAGATATTAATGAGTTACCAAAATACTTTATTTATTTCAATACATTCCTTTACCACCACCTTCAGATCTATTCTCAAGAATTAAAAAAAAGTTAGTGGAATTTATATGGAACAATAGGAAGGCTAGATTACGTCTGTCCTTACTATATTTACCATTTGATCGTGGAGGTCTGAAATGTCCAAACTTTATATTGTATTACTGGTCAGCACAACTGAGGTCTATGACATATTATTTTTCATCAAATGATCTCCCTCACTGGACTGAAATGGAATCATACAATTTACCTTTACCCCTTCCCTTATTCATATACTCAGACTCGGCTAAAAAATTACAGAAACAAGTTAAAAATCCAATTGTAAAGCATATGATCAAAATATGGTGTGAAACCAAAAAATATTTAAAAGAACCACACTTATTGTCACAATTTAGCCCAATATGGGGTAATCAATATTTTACACCAGGGAGAGCGGATGCTGTATTTAAAGTATGGAATTTAAAAGGGATTCAAAAGATTCAAGACTTACATTTGTCACGTTCAGATAACATAATGTCTTTTGAAGAACTGAGGATCAAATTCAATCTTAATAGAACACATTTTTTTAAATATCTCCAGCTTAGGAATTTTATTCGATCAAATCAAAATAATGCTCTCACCCGACCTTCTTATTCATCCTTGGAAAAAATTTTGACGAAAGATAGTAAGAGAAAGGGTATTATTTCAGAGTTTTATAACTCATTGACACTATCCTCAAGTGAAAACTCACAGAAAAGACTGAATTATTGGAAAGAAGACCTGCAAATTGAAATTTCAGAGGAACAATGGGAATTGGCTTGTACAGAAGTTCAAACCAAATCAATAAATGTACGTCTTAAATTGATACATTTTAAATGGTTAATGTGGATGTATGTTATACCAGTGGAGTTAAATAGATATAACAAAAACATACCAGATACGTGCACAAAATGTATGGAAAGTAAAGGAACCCTATTTCACTGTTTATGGGAATGTAGAAAAATCAGAATGTTTTGGGAAGAGGTGAGGGTAACAATTGGAAAAATAATTTCAAAACAATTCACATTGAACCCTAAACTGTTTTTGTTGGGTCTGTATCCAGAAAAGCATAACTTTAATAAGAGTGAAAGAGCATTCATAGACCTCAGTTTGCTTAATGCCAAAAAATGTATTGCACTACTGTGGAAAAAGACTCATAGACCAGATGTGACTCAGTGGTTAAGACAGATGTTAACAAACCTTCCACTAGAAAGAATAACATACATACTGAAATCAAAGGAAAATGTGTTTGAGAATATATGGAGACCTTTCATTGATTATGTAAAGAAATTAAACATAACTTCTGAAGAGGAAGGTGAATGATGTGTGTGGACCTTGCAAATTCCAAATTGGTGAATGTATAATATGTATACTTATGTAATAGATTACCTAGACTAAACAGAGGAGCATTGTTGATGACTTGCCTTTGTTAGTGGTTGTTGGTGTTTTTAGTACATTTTTTTTTGTAGTTAGTGGTTTGTTTGCTTTGTTTTTTTATTTTATTTTTAAATTACTTTAGTGTTCGAGTTTGATTGTGCCATGTTTGTTAAAAAAAAAAAGGTTCAATAAAAAATATTGTGGGGAAAAAAAAAAAATTCCACCACATGAGGGTTTCACCAGCCCATGATTTAATGTGAACAAAAACTGGAGCCAATACCAGAGTGTGGCCTGGAAATGACTCCGAGTCACAAGTTCACCGGGCCACTACCTTCTATAGCTGTTCTCTTCTCCCCCAAACATCACGTCTAGTTTCACTGTAGTTTAATCTCACATATTTTCTGTAGCATCATTACTTTGAAGCTTTTCATCTTCCTCTTACTCTGAGTGAATATTACTCTCTTATTTACGAAATTATTTACACTTATTTTCTCCACCACCTTTGTCCAGAGTTTCTGCAAATATAAGGAAGGTATATTTAAGACTTTTTAAAGCCCTTCATTAAAGACATCATGCATGTGAAATGACAAAATGAACGTGACTGCATTACAATATTAGCCTTGTCCAATTACTTACCAGAACTGAAATAGCTGCAAATTTTGGGTCTTCAATACAGCCAACAGGAGATTTAAACTTCAGCTAAATAATTAAATTATTTAAGTGCTGCACGGTGGCGCAGTGGTTAGCACTGCGGCAGCACAGTTTACCCTTGGCCGGGGGATTGTGGGGATCGTGGGTTTGATCCCAGCCCCCGACCAACAGTGATCTGTGTGGAGTTTGCATGTTCTCCCCGTGTTGCGTGGGTTTACTCCGGGATTTTCTCCGGTTTCCTCCCACATGCCAAAAACATGCATGTTAGGTTAATTGGCTGTTCTAAATTGTCCCTAGATATTTGTTTCCTATAGGCCCTTAGAATAGAGGGTTAGTATTAATGAAAGCGCTTTGAGTGGTCTTTGTGACTAGAAAAGCGCTATATAAGTGCAGGTTAGTTAGTTAGTTAGTTAGTTAGTAAAATACCTGAAACTGGACTTCCGGTTATGGCTGCCACGTAGGACGGACGTGTCTCGCTCTGCTCTGCTCCTGGAGAAAAAAAATCGGCAAATAACTCTCTCATTTGGGACAGAACGTATCCCAGCATTTGGGCGAGGATATGTCGGCGAAGCCTAAGGCTGGAAAACCAGGAAAAGGAAAAAGCGAGCCGCCGAAACAGTCCAAATTAACGGACTTTCAGGTCTGTGACGCAGCAAACAAGGCTCCATATATGGCGGAGGAGGCTGGCGGCGGTGCGATTTCTGCGGGGAATGGCGCAGATGCGCTGATGGCTGCCATGAGTTCAATGAGAGCGGACTTTTCCTCTAGATTTGATGGGATTATGACAGCGTTGGAAGGAATAAGAAAGGAATTGGGTGACTGTGTAGAACGAACGGCGCAGATGGAGCTCCGTCTCGCTAGTGCTGAAGATGACGTCACCCGTCTTCAATTAAAGGTGCGCACTTTGGAAAAAAAAAATAAATCTCTGGAAGATAATATTTTGGATTTGGAATCTCGGTCGAGACAGAATAATTTGAGGCTGGTGGGTCTTCCAGAGGAATCAGAAGGTCGGGACGTATGTTCCTTTCTGGAAAAGTGGATTCCGGAGGTGCTGGGCAGCGAGGAGTTGCAATCAGCAGTGATTCTGGAAAAAGCACATCGTATTGGCCCACGGAGAGATAAGGGACCGCCGAGGACCTTAATTATGAAGTTTCTTAGCAACAGAGACAGGATGAAGATCTTCAACGCTGCACGTGCTAAAGGAGAGATTAAACACCAGGACCAGCAGGTGCGGTTCTACCCAGATTTGGCCACAGGAATCCAGCAATTGAGGAAGCAGTTTGATCCCGTACGTAAGGAGCTGCGCAACCTTGGGATTCGTCATGGTGTAATCTATCCTGCGAGACTGCTGACCACGTATGAGGGCAGAACCCACATCTTCAAGACCCCAGAGGAGGCGCAGGAGTTCATCAAGAAGATCAAAGAAGAAGAAGAGACTGGTGGGAGCTAAGCATGAACAAAATATAAGGTAGAATAATTAAGCATTTGCACAGGCATCTGACTGACTTGAAGTAAATAGTAAGTTTACAAAATATAGATTGTATTATATATTAAAAAAAACAAAACAAAACAAACAAAAAAAAACAAACTATGATGTACAAAGTTGTTAAAAATTTTGGAGTTAAGTTGGAAAACTACAGAGGAGAGTTAATGTTACGTCATTAAAAGCAGTAGAGTTAGGGTGATTGGGAGGATGAAGAAGGAGTGGCTTAGGCTGTTCCCCGTGGGTGTGGAACGGTCGATGGCTATATCGGGAGACAGAATTTTTCTTTTGATTTTGGGGGGTTTGCCACAAGTGTGGGAAGGGGAAATTTGTTTGTGTGTAGTTTGTAGGATGAATGTTCAACCACTCATGTTTTTGCTTCTCTGTATGAGCATGTTTACACTGCAAGGTAATCCCAAACTCTCTATTGATCATGGACCAAAGTGTTAATCTTAATTTAACTTCATGGAATTGCAGAGGTCTACAAAATTTAAAAAAACTTAAACAAGTTATGAATAAAATAAAGGACATGGGTTCAAGAATTGTGTTTTTACAAGAAACTCATCTGATAGAGGAGGATGTTAAAAGAATTAGGAGTAGATGGCAGGGAAGTGTATTCACCTCTTCATTTTCATCCCGAGCCAGGGGAGTTATGACTCTCATACATAAATCAGTTCCTTTTCAAGTGAAAAATGTAATTGGAGACAAATTTGGAAGATATGTAATCATTCAAGGTTCTTTGCTATTAGAAAATATAAATCTTGTGAACTTATATGGTCCCAATATAGATGATCAGAAGCTCTTTGCTAATTTATTTCTCATCTTATCATCACTTACAGGGCAACATATAATAGCAGGGGATTTTAATTGTACATTGAATCCAGGTGTGGATAGATCAACAGGACTGGATTGTACGCACATTGGATGTAGGATGACTATTAATCATTTTATGAAAGAATTGAGATTGTTAGATATATGGAGAGAAATGAAACCACAAGTTAAAGCCTATTCTTGTTATTCCAGTACCTACAAGACATTCTCACGTATTGATTATTTTTTGATTTCCACAGAATTAAGGTCCAAGATTCAAAACTGCTTTTATGATAACATCGTGATCTCTGATCATGCACCCTGTTGTCTAATATATGTAGATAAAAAATTGACAAAGGAATCAGGTAGATGGCAATTTCAGCATAAATGGCTTCAGGATGAGGAATTTGTCAAGTATATAGAAAAACAGATAGACGAGTTCTTTGACATCAATACTACACAAACATCAGCATGTGTAAAGTGGGAGGCTTTCAAAGCTTTTATTAGGGGACATATTATTAGTTATACAGGATCAAAATCTAAGAAGACTCGAGAGGAGAGAGCTAAATTGGAACATAAAATAAAAAATCTTCAGGAAAAAGTGTATGCAGGAAGTGACCCAAGGTTGGAGAATGAATTACTGATTTTGAGAGCTGAATACGACAAAAAATCAGCGAATAGAGCTGCCTCGAGTCTTCTAAGATTGAAACAATCTTTTTATGAACAAGGTGAAAAATCGGGAAAATTATTAGCATGGCAGATTAAACAATTGGAAATTAAAACACCAATTACCAGTATTATAAGTAATGGACAGGTAGTTATAGATCCTTTAGAAATTAATAGAGCCTTTAGAGATTACTATGAAAAATTATATGATACCAAAAATGAACCTGATTTAACAAAACTAAATGGGTTTTTGAACGAACTATCTATACCGTGTATTCCAAATGAAAACAGGGAGATATTGGATTCTAAAATTAGTCAAGAAGAAGTTGGGCTAGCCATTGATAATATGAAATCAGGAAAAAGTGCAGGACCAGATGGTCTTCCAGTTGACCTTTATAAAAAATTTAAGAATAAATTAATAAAACCTTTTTTGGAAATGGTTTTAGAAGCATTTCAAAATAATAATTTACCATCATACATAAATAATGCCTTAATTATACTGCTGCCAAAACCAGGTAAGCCCTCTAATAAATGTGAAAATATGAGACCAATAAGCCTATTAAACGCCGACCTTAAGATAATCTGTAAAATTTTAGCAAGACGAATACAAGAAATTTTACCAAATATTATTAATCGAGATCAGAATGGCTTTATAAAGGGTAGACAAGGCTTCCATAATGTAAGAAGACTATTTAATATTATTTATTTTAATAAAGAAGCACCGGATACAGCTCTCCTATCATTGGACGCCGAAAAGGCCTTTGATAGAGTTGAATGGCCCTTTCCTTTTTGAAGTCCTACAAAGGTTTGGACTTGGAAATAATTTCATAAAATGGGTTCAAATAATATACAATAATGCTACAGCAGAAATCCTAACAAATAACAATATTTCAAAACCAATAAAAATCAATAGAGGATGTTGACAAGGCTGTCCACTTTCACCTTTACTGTTTACTATGGCAATTGAACCTTTAGCGATAGCGATACGTTTACATTCACAAATATATGGAATTAAAGTTGGACCAACAGAACATAAAATCTCCCTGTACGCCGATGACATAATTTTGTTTATGTCGAATCTAAAAAAATCAATTCCAACCTTGTTGAATTTAATAAAGAATTTTGGGGAAATATCAGGATATAAAATAAATAAAACTAAATCTTCAATATTAATGCTAAATGAGACCCAGAGAAATTACCCAGCCCCTGAGGTAAATCAATTCAATGTTGTAAATCAGTTTAAATATTTAGGAATCCAAATTATGCCTAAGCTAGAATCAGTCGCCAGTGTCAACTATGAAGCCTTAATGTCAGATATCAATGAGTTAACTCAGAGATGGATGTCACTACCAATGTCGATGATCGGGAGAATCAATATACTTAAAAGTAATATTTTACCTAAAATACTTTATTTATTTCAATACATTCCCTTATCACCACCTTTAGATCTATTCTCAAGAATAAAAAAAAAGTTAGTGGAATTTATATGGAACAACAGGAGGGCTAGATTACGTTTGTCTTTATTATATTTACCATTTGATCGTGGAGGTCTGAAATGTCCAAATTTTATGTTGTATTATTGGTCGGCACAACTGAGGTCTATGACATATTATTTTTCATCAAATGATCTCCCTCACTGGACTGAAATGGAATCATACAATTTACCTTTACCTCTTCCCATATTCATATACTCAGATTCGGCAAAAAAATTACAAAAACAAGTTAAAAATCCATTTGTAAAGCATATGATCAAAATATGGTGTGAAGCTAAAAACTATTTAAAAGAACCACAGTTATTGTCACAATTTAGTCCAATATGGGGTAATCAATATTTTAAACCAGGGAGAGCGGACGCTGTATTTAAAGTATGGAATTTAAAAGGGATACAAAAGATTCAGGATTTATATTTGCCATGTGCAGACAACATAATGTCTTTTGAAGAGCTGAGGATCAAATTTAATCTCAATAGAACACATTTTTTTAAATATCTTCAACTTAGAAACTTTATTCGATCAAATCAAAATAAAGCTCTCACTCGACCTATTTATTCATCCTTGGAAAAAATGATGATGAAAGATAGTAAAAGAAAGGGTATTATTTCAGAGTTTTATAACTCACTGACACTATCTTCAAGTGAAAATTCACTGAAAAGATTAAACTACTGGAAAGAAGATCTGCAAACTGAAATTTCAGAGGAACAATGGGAATTGGCTTGTACAGAAGCTCAAACCAAATCAATAAATGCACGCCTTAAATTGATACATTTCAAATGGTTAATGCGGATGTATGTTACACCGGAGGAGTTAAATAGATATAACAAAAATATACCAGATACATGCACAAAATGCATGGAAAGTAAAGGAACCCTATTTCATTGTTTATGGGAATGTAGATTAATAAGAATGTTTTGGGAAGAGGTGAGGGTAACAATTGAAAAAATAATCTCAAAACAAATCATATTGAATCCTAAACTGTTTTTGTTGGGTCTGTACCCAGAAAAGCATAATTTTAATAAAAGTGAAAGAACATTCATAGACCTCAGTTTGCTTAATGCCAAAAAATGTATTGCACTATTATGGAAAAAGACTCATAGACCAGATGTGACTCAGTGGTTAAGACAGATGTTAACAAACCTTCCATTAGAAAGAATAACATATATACTAAAATCAAAGGAAATTGTGTTTGAGAATATATGGAGACCTTTTATTGATTATGTAAAAAATTTAAACATAACTCTTGAAGAAGAAGGTGAATGATGTGTGTGGACCTTGTAAATTCCAAACTGGTGAACATAATATGTATACTTATGTATTGGATTGTCTAGACTAAACAGAGGAGCATTGTTGAAGACTTGATTTTGTTGGTGGTTGTTGGTGTTTTTAGTGCATTTTTTTTTTTTTTGTAGTACTTTAGTGTTAGTGTTTGATTGTTTGTATCATGTTTGTTAAAAAAAAAAAAAAGGTTCAATAAAGATATTGTGGAAAAAAAAAATACCTGAAACTGGCCCCCAACAGCACAACCAAAACTCTCAACAGGGAACGTGCCCATGGCATGCCATTTTCCACATACTGACACATTTCCCAGAGGTGCTCATGAATTGTCTGTGACATGCTTTGATCAGAACACCTCAGGATTTAATTACTGTAGCACCATTTTACACCCAGTTTAAAGAGCTCTCCTCACAATAGGCTGTTTTTGCTGATTTTGCTTTAAATATTAATGAGCCCCAGTTGACCCCCACCAAGAGCATACTCTGACTCCAGCCTCCATCTTCCATTACTGCTGATCTCTGTAGCTGACAGCACCATTATACGACTAATGTCTGCTGTTAGCTCATAGCTGTTAGCTCGGGCTGCACGGTGGCGCAGTGGTTTAGCACTGTGGCAGCACAGTTTTACCCTCGGCCGGGGGATCGCGGGGATCATGAGATCGTGGTTCGATCCCAGCCCCCGACCAACAGTGAGCTGTGTGGAGTTTGCATGTTCTCCCCGTGTTGCGTGGGTTTACTCCGGGATTTCTCCGGTTTCCTCCCGCATACCGAAAACATGTAGGTTTAGGGCGCTCGCGCACGCAGCGACCGGCAGCCGGTGGCTTGTCACCAGACTGCAAACCAAATCTACCTACGGGTACAAATAAGTAACAACAACAACAACAAAAAAATAGCTCTGGTAGGGAACACAGCCTCAGCTAACTCTTGTACTGTCTCTGTGTAAAAGTCCAAATAAAGTGTTATCAGAGTCAAGGGTGTGTGGTCTGAGTGGTCGATCTATATGATCAGTCCCTGAGGTGTAATAAGCACAGAAATAACCCAGAATAACTGAATGGCTAACTCTGCTAGGTGCCGGTCCCAGCCAGTGCAGTGTTTCCCCCTGCCATTCTATTTTTTGGAGGGGCAACAAACTGCCCCCCCCACCACCACCACCTCCCTAGAGTGTCAAGTTAATTTTCTTTAATTTTATTTTTCTATATAGTTCCAGATCACAGCAGAAGTCATTTTAAGATGCACTCACTTTGGAACAAGTCTTTACCTTGTCATTTTATCAAACAAATATCCTTATGTTATTTGTCTTATTTACATGACAGCAGCTCATTTTTGTCTCATCTCCTTTCTGTGCAGTGGGACCGAACACCACTGCACGTAATATACAGACACATACGCTCACACGCACACAGACACGACATGCATGCACACACAGAGAGACGTGCACACACGCGTAGGAAAGCATGTTGCATCAGCCAACTGAGAAGCTGAAAAAAATATCTATGTTTTTTTAAATGCACCCATGATGACAAAGGTTGCAACACTAGCTCTCCTACTAGCAGCAGCTGAAGTAGCTCTCCTGCTGCAGGTCCAAGTGTAGAAAAAAGCCCAAGTGCTGCACGTCCTGCCCTCGACAAGCAACAAAAGTCCAGTTATCACCAGATGACAGGATTTGACCCAGAGCATCTTGCAGCCTGCATGCAAATCTCAATAAATGGGCCAGATGTGTCAGACTTCCCATATCAATAGGCTCTTGAAATGTTCTTCCAGAATCCCAGAAAAATACACTGCAGTGACAAAATCTACACACTTTGTGGATAACTGCCATATAAACAAATGCTCAGATATTTCGTTCAATGTCATTCAAATATTCTGATGTTTTAATAATTCTTTGTTTTTTAGTTTTTATTTATACTGACTGCTGTTATTAAAAGAAACTGTTGTTAATAAAAGAAAGTTGTTACTAAAAAAAAGGTTGTTATTAAAAGAAACTGTTATTAAAAGAAACTTAAGAACACCATGGTTCCTTTAAGAGTTTGTCGTTGTTGACACACACACACACACACACACCTTCGCTTCCCCAAGGCTGTAAACCTAGGGGAAACACTGCAGTGTGTAACAAAAGACAATCTCTCCCGGTTCAATAATACCATCATCAAGAAGGCCCAACAGCGCTTACACTTCCTTAGGAAACTCAGGAAGAGTCATTTAAGTAAAATGCTGCTGTTGTCCTTCTACACAGCTACTATTGAGAGCATACTGACCTACTGCATTACAGTGTGGTACACAGGGTATTCAGCAGCAGACAAAAAGGCACTCCAGAGAATCACAAAGACCACAGGTAAAAATATCGGCTGTTCTCTTCCTTCTCTCACAGACACTGCAAACAGCCACATTCTCTCCAGAGCCCAAAACATCATCGAAGACTGCTCTCACCCAGGCCACCATTTGTTTGGACTGCTGCCTTCTAGTAGCTGTTACCACTCCATTAAATCCAGAGCTACCAGATTCACAAACAGCTTTTTTCCAAATGCAGTAATATCTCTTAAGATGGATTCACACTACAACGTTTGGACCAACTTTTACTGACGTTTTGGCAAACGTCTGGCTCTGCTGGCAAAAGTTAATGATTGCTGGTATTTGTTGGCAAACACTGGCGAACGTTGTGTTCTTTGAAAATTTTCAGCTTGCTGAATATTTGGAAATACACAGTGGTGAAAGTTATGCTCATTTTGTAAAAGTTCCTGAGCGCTGAGCTAAGTTATACACAGTTTACCTAAGTCAGCCTAAGTTAAAGCTGGGTTCACTCTATAGCGTTTGGACCGACTTTTACAGACATTTTGAAAAATCAGAGAAATACTCAGCACAGCTCAGCTGACATCAGCGTCAGGTGACGCTCATATAAAGATCAGTGTTTGTGAAGGCTTCTTGCCATTCTGGACCTGCTTCTGGAGTGAACACATTTCCCTTGGGCATACGTTTCAGTATTTAGTTTCATTTTATATTCCTATGTAGTTACTTCTGCATAACCTTTTCCCCTGTTTGTTCATTCATCTGAAAAAAAAAAAATAAAATAATGCTATAGACTCCAACACTAAGTCCGCAATTAAAATGTGAATGTGGATGGAATTAAAAAACTATTAATGAATCATCATATAAATAAAATGACGGGTGATTATATTTTGACTGTTACACCTCTCTCCATTAAAATAACATAAAATCCTGTTAAATGTCATTTACTTTCTGACACCACATCAGTGCTGTTTGAGTCCCACAATGAAAGTGAACCAATAAATCCTGGAGAATGATTACGCACGGAGCAGCAAATTAAGAACAGTAAATTTCTCAATGAGGAGATTTTTTTTTTCTTTTGGGCTGTCACATTTTTGGGAGATTATATATGTAGCAGGCAGAGAGTAGACAGACTCTGAAAATTTTACAAAAAACCTTTATTCCACGGACCAAGAAACTATTTTTCCAGACAGCAAAAAAAAAAAAAAAAATCAGCTGTTTCCAAGGCAACCAGTAATCCATACTGGCAAAAGACACATTTGTGCAACGGTACAGCCTAATGGTAGAAAAATAACACTGCAAAGACACGAAACCACCCAGCAAACTGAACCCATCGCCTGCAAACAAACCCACAAATGTCCGTTTATATATATATATATATATATATATATATATATATATATATATATATATATATATATATACAGTATATATATACAGTGTGTGTATATATATATATATATATATATATATACACAGACGTGGATAAAATTGTTGGTACCCCTCTGTTAATGAAAGAAAAACCCACAATGGTCACAGAAATAACTTCAATCTGACAAAAGTGGTAATAAATAAAAATTCTATGAAAATTAACCAATGAAAATCACACAATGCTTTTGAATTGTGGTTCAACAGAATTATTTAAAAAAAAAAAACTCATGAAATCGGCCTGGACAAAAATGATGGTACCCCTAGAAAAAGACAGAACATCACAGGTGTCTACAAACATGAGCAAACTGCTCCAGTTGTCTCAGGTTTGAAGGGTGCCTTCTCCAGACGGCATGTTTCAGCTCCTTCCACAGATGTTCAATAGGATTTAGATCAGGGCTCATAGAAGGCCACTTTAGAATAGTCCAATGTTTCGCTCTTAGCCATTCTTGGGTGTTTTTAGCTGTGTGTTTTGGGTCATTATCCTGTTGCAAGACCTATGACCTGTAACTGAGACCAAGCTGTCTGACACTGGGCAGCACATTTCTCTCTAGAATACCTTGATAGTCTTGAGATTTCATTGTACCCTGCACAGATTCAAGACACCCTGTGCCAGATGCAGCAAAGCAGCCCCAGAACATAACAGAACCTCCTCCATGTTTCACAGTAGGGACAGTGTTCTTTTCTTGGCATGCTTCATTTTTGCGTCTGTGAACATAGAGCTGATATGCCTTGCCAAGAAGTTCCAGTTTTGTCTCGTCTGTTCATAGGACATTCTCCCAGAAGATTTGTGGCTTGTCAACATGCAGTTTGGCAGATTCCAGTCTGGCTTTTTTATGATTTGTTTTCAACAGTGGTGTCCTCCTTGGTCGTCTCCCATGAAGTCCACTTTGGCTCAAACAATGACGGATGATGCGATCTGACACTGATGTACTTTGACCTTGGAGTTCACCATGAATGTGTTTAGAGGTTGTTCTGGGCTCTTTTGTTACCATTCGTATTATCCGTCTCCTCCTGCGGCCACGTCCAGGGAGGTTGGCTACAGTGCCGTGGATCTTAAATTTCTGAATAATATGTGCAACTGTAGTCACAGGAACATCAAGCTGCTTGGAGATGGTCTTATAGCCTTTACCTTTAACATGCTTGTCTATAATTTTCTTTCTAATCTCCTGAGACAACTCTCTCCTTTGCTTTCTCTGGTCCATGTTTAGTGTGGTACACACCATGTCACCAAACAGCACAGTGACTGCTTGTCACCCTTTAAATGGGCCGACTGACTGATTACAAGTTTGTAGACACCTGTGATGTTAATTAGAGGACACATCTTGGTTGAACATGTCCCTATGGTCACATTATTTTCAATCTTTTCTAGGGGTACCATCATTTTTGTCCAGGCCTGTTTCATGAGTTTGGTTTTTAAAATAATTCTGTTGAACCACAATTCAAAAGCACTGTCTGATTTTCATTGGTTAATTTTCATAGAATTTTTATTTATTACCACTTTTGTCAAATTCAAGTTATTTCTGTGACCACTGTGGGTTTTTCTTTCATTAACAGAGGGGTACCAACAATTTTGTCCACGTCTGTATATATCCAATACATTATAAAAATTTAAAGAACATGTCATACACACCACGTTATCACCAAATGCTATACATTGTCCTCTTACACTGTCCCTGTCAAATAAACTAATCTACTACTACTACTACATATACAGTATATTTTCTTTTTTTAAGTCCCCGTTCTCTCTATTTCTCTTTTGTTCCTGCATGTCTGAACTGAGTTTTGATCTAAAAACATCTGTTTTCACCAGCATTTCAGTCAATGTTTGCCAGTGGAACTCAACTTAGGCTGACAGGCAAACTCTGCATAGCTTAGCCCAGCGCTCAGGAGCTATTACAAATTGAGCACAACTTTCACCAACGTTTATTTCCAAACATCAGCAAATTTTCAGCATGCTGAAAATTCTCAACGAATACAACTTTCACCAGCATTTGCCAACAAACACCAACTTTTATCAACTTTTGCCAGCAGAGCCAGACGTTTGCCAAAACGTTAGTAATAGTTGGTCCAAACGTTGTAGTGTGAATCCACCCAAAAAACCAGGTCCAGCATAGCAGGAAGCCTCCCCAAACGTTGATCTTTTTATGAGCATCGCCTGACACTGATGTCAGCTGAACTGTGCTGAGTATTCCTTTGCTTAAGTAAACCTAAGTTGGGAACTGCGACACATATGCTAGCCTAAGTTGGCAAAAATTTGACAACACTGAATGCAACGCTGGCAAATGCTAGCAAAAGTTCGTAAAAGTTTGTAAAAGTTGGAGTGTGCTCAATAACGTAATTTCACCAACGTTTGGACTGATTTCTCTGATTTTTCAAAATGTCAGTAAAAGTCGGTCCAAACGTTATAGTGTGAACCCAGCTTTAACAACGGTAGCTGCATATGTCATTTTTATCTGGCATTTTGCACTTGTTGCTATGCATGCATGCTATACATATCATGAGTCACATGAACCGTTTTGTTTTTTATGCTCATGTTTTTATGCTTGTATGTGCTTATTTATTTTTAATTCACCACATAGAACTCTTAATTTCATTGTATTCATTCATTCATTCATTGTATTGTCAAGTACAATGACAATAAAGGCTTTCTGATTTTGAAACTATAATAAAAATAAGAAGTTGGTGAGACTGCTGTAGTGTCACCAACTTGAGCTGCTGAGCTAACTACAATAACAGCACAATTTCTGGGCAATCCTGGCCAAAAAAGACCTGAATGACACACACTATATTATTGACTGTGATTTAATGAGCCACTGGAAAACACAGATGTTTAGTAGGGTGACTAGATTTTCCGAAGAACCATAAGATCTCTGATCTGGCTGCTAAGCTAACTCTGTAGTACTGTCACTAAGGTCCTCTTTAAACATGGATCGGTGAGAGACTGGGACAACTGTTGATCTTTGGGATCATCTGGGAGATCCTTGCGTGTTTTGGATCGAGTCAAAACTTTGAGGAGACCTTGGAAACACTGGAGATCACTGAATATCATTGATAGATCAAAAACTGGCCAGATCTCTCAATGATCTCCATCCGTGTGTAAAGGGGATATCAATGAGTTCAGACATTCACAGAGGGATACTCCCACTGTCTCGTTAACATGGCTTGCTGGAAAATATGATCAATCAAATACAATCAATCAGAAGCTAGAACATCATAGCTGCAAGTTTCATTAAGAAATGCCTTACAAGCATGAGTACATGAGACTTGGGGAAAATTAGATCATCTTTAGTAGAATTAGTACAACAAGAGCACTCTGAAGCAAGTGCAATATCCCCTGCCTCCAATTTCTTTGAAGATTTGAATGCACTGATGGACAACAGTTTTCAACTTTTCAATACAATTACTGTGGCAGACCCAAATTATGATAAAACCATCATCCATGAATATACAACAAAGTATACAACCCATAGTTGTAGGTCAGGATCCTGAGGTGAACCTGTGGAACAAGGTTGGTGACCCTAGAGAGTTTTATACATTTTATAGTAAGAGAGCATAGGGACTGCCAACCTTGACCTTTGACCTGTTGACCCCAAACCTGTAGTCAGAGGTCATCGTCTCAGAGTGAACCTGATTTTACCAGGTTTGGTGACTCTAGCTGTCTTTGTTGTTGATATATAGTTTGTAAGCCATTTTGATGTTTTGACCTTTGACCTTGCAATCCCAAAACCATAGTCACCCTTCAGGGCCACAGGGTGAACCTGTGTACCAAATTCACTGACCCTAGCTTTAGTCATTGTAAAGTAATAGGGGATAGGGAATGTTAACCTTTACCTTTGACCCCAAAACCATCGTCAGAGGTCAGGATTCCAAGATGAACCTGTATACCAGGTGTGGTGACTCTAGCTTTACTCGGTGTACAGAAATAAGGTATAAGGAATGTTAATCATGACCTTTTGATCCCAAACCCATAGTCAGAGGTCATGGTCTCAGAGTGAACCTGTGTAGCAAGTTTGGTGACCCTAGTTTTCTTTGTTGTTGAGATAAAGTTTGTACAGTAATAAGGCATAGGGAATGTAAACCTTGACCTATGACCTTTTGACCCCAAACCCAAAAAATGTACACCTCGTTTTTTTTGTTTGTTAGCCTTTGGACAGTTTTGTGGTGATAAGCCATTGTTGTAACATTGTAGCTAGCTCAGAAAATATGGAAAAAAAAAAACATGCCATGGGCCCATTAATTTTAATTAGAAAGACTACCTGTCTTCCCCTAATGTCTGAATGTTATAAAACATAAACTGTTTAAATGGGGCAACTCTCCATCCTTAAATACATGGTATATCAATGTGAGTTTTCACTAAACATTACAAATCCCATAACGGTTAGAACCACTGTTCCAAAAAGGCCAAGAGCTGTATTTTATAACGGTGAGACTTTTCATAAAACAAGTGTTTTGTGATGTTTAGATTAGAATAAAAGTTTGTGTACACCTGCACAGATGGGCTATTGTCTGCTGCTGAAAGAAGTTTTTTTTTTTTTTTTTAAGTTTTACTCTGAATGAGATTTTTAACTTGAACTGTCACTAAGTGATTGGGGACAGAAAAGGTTTGAGGTAATTCAGAAGCTGAATAGAATAACCCATGAACAGTTTTTTTCCTCCACTGCCTCAGATTTGATTTGGAAAGGCAAACTAATTCTTGACTATTTTGAAAAGCACATTCTCAAAGCTTTATTAAAGTGGTTCGTTTTTTAAGCTGCCAACTCTGCAGTGTATATTCATATTTTCATGGGCCTGAATAAACATCTACCCCATCTTTTCTGGCTCCATAATTTGGGTTCTAAGTGAAATACTTGTAGCCACCATGCTCAGACAGGAACTGTATTACATACTAGTATATAAGAATTCATTTCTTTCTGCACTGTTCTCTTTATCATTCTTCCTCTCCTTGAATAACAAACTGCTGGTCTGTCAGGAAGTCTTACCTGGGCTTGCGACCCCTCTGTTTCGGTGCTGAGGGAGGTGTCTTGCTGTTGGCCTGGCTGAGGTTCTTGCCATGGCCATGGGGTATGTGGGTGTCCTGGACCTGCCCTGGGAACTTAGAGTGGACTCCGGCAGTAAGAGGAGGCACTGTTGCAGAGGAGGAAACATGAGGAGGGTTTAAACATACAGAAAGACAGAATGAAAGCAACATACAAAGATGGACAGTAACTTTTTTATTGAAATGATTATCTTTCCATAAATAACTCAGCCACAGGTGATGCACAAGCCAGTGTAGTCCTAGTGCTGGTCCCAAGCCCGGGTAAATGGGGAGGGTTGTGTCAGGAAGGGCAGCCGACGTAAAACCTTTGCCAAATCAAACATGCGTATCATGACGAATAAGACTTTCATACCAGATCAGTCGAGGCCCAGGTCAACAACGACTGCCACTGGTGCTGTTAACCGACAGGGTGCCGGTGGAAATTGGGCTACTGTTGGTCGAAGATCAAGGAGGAAGAGAGGGGGAAGGCATGTTATGAGGGAGAGAGAGAAAAGGAAAGGTAGAAGTGTGGAGGTGAGAGTAGGAACATTGAATGGACGAACTATGACTGGTAAAGGCAGCAAGATGGCTGATATGATGGAGAGACGAAAGGTAGATATACTGTGTGTTCAAGAAACCAGATGGAAGGAAAGCAAGGCTAGGAGCACTGGAGGTGGATTTAAACTGTTCTACCATGGTGTAGATAGGAAGTGAAATGGAGTAGGAGTAATCTTGAAGGAAGAGTATGTATTTTTCTGCTCGGCTCCCATTGTGTAGCTCTATGATCCTCCGTCAGCCGGTTAGAGGATACGGTAACTACGGCTTAGACCATAGCTTACTTCAACTTCTTATTACCTAAGAATTCTCCGTTATACCCCCACCAAAAACAATATTTTATGTGTGGTATTGTTTTACTTACAAACTGGCATAACCTCTACTCTTAAATTGATGGAATTGCTCCAAAAAGAAAAGAAAACTAAAGGATATCACAAACTATCTTACCTAGCTGCCATCTTTGTTCAGTACACGAGCCACCTCCCCAAGGAGTTTGGCCAATGAGAAAACACACAGGTTCACAGCGACCGTGTCATTCAGTTACGGAAACTAACGAACAGTTCCGAACAGTTGCAAACTGTTTTGTCAACTGAACATGCCTGAGATGTCTGAGAAAGTACAGCAAAAGCATTGAGGGAAACGAGTAGAAAGGTATGTGGTGTATCCAGTAGACAGAGGAAGGAAGACAAGGAGACTTGGTGGTGGAATGAGGAGGTACAGTAAAGTATTCAAAGGATGAGGTTAGGAAAGAAAAGGTGGGATAGTCAGGGAGATGAAGAAAGAAGACAGGAGTATTTGGAATCTAGGTGCATGGCAAAAAGAGGTGGCAAAGGCAAAGGAAAAGGCATATAGTGAGTTGTATGAGAGGCTGGACACTAAGGAAGGACAAAAGGACTTATATCGACTGGCTAGACAGACAGATCAAGCTGGAAAGGATATACAGTGGGTTAGGTTGATTAAGGACAGAAATGGTAATGTTCTAACAAATGATGAGTGTGTTGAGAAGGTGGAAAAAGTACTTCGAAGAGCTGATGAATAAAGAAAATGAGAGACAGAGGAAAATGGATCAAGGAAAGATGTTGAACAAGGAAGTCCCGAGGATAAGCAAGGTGGAAGTAAGGGCAGCTTTGAAGAGGATGAAGAATGGAAAGGCGGTTGGTCCAGATGACATACCTGTGGAGGTATGGAAATGTTTAGGAAAGATGGCAGTGGACTTTTTAACCAGATTGTTTAACACAATCTTGGAGAGTGAGAGGATACCCGAGGAGTGGAGAAGAAGGGTTTTGGTATCAATTTTAAAGAACAAGGGTGATACTCAGAGCTGTAGTAACTACATAAGCATAAAGTTGATCAGCCACACTATGGAGATATGGTAAAGAGTTGTTGAAGCCAGGTTAACAGGAGAGGTGACAATCAGTGAGCAGCAGTATGGTTTCATGCCAAGAAGGAGTACTACAGATGCAATGTTTGCTCAAAGAGTGCTGATGGAGAAGTATAGAGAAGGTCAGAAGGAGTTGGACTGTGTCTTTGTGGATCTAGAGAAAGCATATGATAGGGTGCCAAGAGAGGAAGTGTGGTACTGTATGAGAAAGTCAGGAGTGGAGCAAGTATGTGAGGGTGGTGCAGAACATGTATGAGGACAGCAAGATGATGGTAAAGTGCACTGTAGGAGTGATGGATGGATTCAAGGTGGGGGTGGAGTTACATCATTGATCGCTCTGAGCCTCTTCTTGTTTGCCATGGTGATGGACAGGCTGACAGACGAGGTCAGGCAGGCGTCTCTGTGTACCATGATGTTTGCAGATGTCATTGTGATCTGTAGTGAGAGTAGGGAGCAGGTAGAAGAGAACCTGGAGAGGTGGAGGTATGTTCTGGAGAGAAGAGGAATGAAAGTCAGTAGAAGCAAGACCAACTACATGAGTGTGAATGACAGGGAGGCAAGTGCAACGGTGAAGATGGAAGGAGTAGTGGTAGTCAAAGTAGATGAGTTTAAATACCTGGGGTCAACCATCCAAAGCAATGGAAAATGCACAAGAGAGGTGAAGAAGAGAGTGCAGGCAGGGTGGAGTGGGTCTGGAAACAAATGACAGGGGTGATTTGTGACAGAAAGGTTGCAGCAAGAGTGAAAAAGAAGATATACAAGACAGTAGTCAGACCTGCTATGATGTATGTTTGTGGACGGTGGCGCTGACAAAGACAAGAGGTGGAGCTGGAGGTGGCAGTGTTGAAGATGCTAAGATTTTCATTGGGAGCAACTAGGAGGGACAAGATTAGAAATGAGTATATCAGAGGGACAGCTCACATTGAGCAGTTTGGAGACAAAGTAAGAGAGGCAAAGCTGAAATGGTTTGGACATGTGCAGAGGAGGGATAGTGGATATATTGGCCAAAGGATGCTGAAGATGGAGCTGCCAGGCAGGAGGAATAGAAGAAGACCACAGAGAAGATTCATGGATGTAGTGAAGGATGACACAGAGAGGGTTGGTGTTACAGAGGAAGATGCAAGGGATAGGGTGAGATGGAGACAGATGATCCGCTGTGGCGACCTCTAAAGGGAGCAGCCGAAAGAAGATTATCGTTCCATAAATATCTGAATCTGCACCTTTACACCTGCCACTATAGTACAGCTGAAAACGAAGAACTGCAGACAGAGCTAAAATCTCCTGACGCCGGTTCATACATCATGTTGAAGGGTCTGATATGTTGATATCCAAATTCCTGAACATCTGAAAGTGATCTACCTGCCTCCACACTACTTCATGCTGCACCTGTCTTAAAGAGTCAAGTGTTTCCTCTGGCTTAACCCTTTGAGTGTGTATGCTGCATAACTGCGACATACCCCCTAGTGGTCAAGAGTGGTAAATATTTTTTGTCAGTAAAATAGTTCAGATTTCCAAGGCTATAACTTGAAAGTGGTAAGAGATAATGACTTATTGTCAATTAGAAAGATGTAAAATATGATCCAAAGTTTCAGATAGGAATAAATTTACGCATCTAATTTGCATAATGTCTCAGCACCTCTTTAAATTCCATAACTCAGTCAAAACTGGACTTTGGACGTTTTTACACAAAAAATGGTTCAGTCTTTTGACACCGTTTTTTGTACAAAGGTACCTCATCATCTTATCTTCAAAGTATATGAACAAGAAATCAGTACATTAAAAAACACATTAGAAAACACATATGTACGTATATGTAAATTTTATACTATTCATTTCTTTTTTTAATTTTGCACAGTAACTTTGCATATAATAATAATAATGCATCAGATTTATAGAGCGCTTTATCATAGACACTCGAAGACGCTTTTTACCGATACATTATTCATTCACTCCAGACAGACAATGGTAGTGGCAAGCTACTACTGTAGCCACAGCTGCCCTGGGGTAGGCTGACGGAAATGTGGCTGCCAATCCGGGCCAACGGCCTCTTCGGCCACCACCTAATATTTATACACATTCATACCCAGTGTTATGGACACTGGAGGCAAGGTGGGTAAAGTGGCTTGTCCAGGGACACAACGACAGGATATCTGGGGAGAGCGGGATTTGAACCGCCACCCATCTGGTTGTTGGACGACCCGCTCTACCTCCTGAGCCACTGCCGTGCATATGGAACTTACAATTTGAAGAAATGTACAACCGAGGCTTGAATGCTGGAATAGTGGGCCATTTGGGGTCCTACCCAAACGTCCTGTATTTGGACTTTTTACTGGTGTCATCCTTCTCTCCTTCCTCTGCTCTCTCCTCTCCTGGACCCTCTGCCTGAACACTTTCCTCTCCTTGGCTCCTCTCTTCCGTCTAATCTTGCCCTCTTTGAGCTCTGTCTAATTCAGGTTCTCTCTCTGTCTATGGTGGTAATACAAACAGGTTAGAAAATATCAAGTGCCATGTAAATTAAAGGAGACAACCAAACATTTCTAGTTAAGGGTACAAAGAGCACCCACTTAAAACTTGAGTAATGACTTCAGTCTTGAAGGTTTGAGGTTTATCTCAAATTTATAACAATTGTCTAATAGTTTTCTACTTTTCTCTGTAAATTTATCAAAATTTGAAACCATTTTGCTCACATTTCTAATTTCCTCCTGTAAAATTGACTCTTCTTGTACATTTGAAACTTTATTAAAATTTGTGCATTATTTTATGGCTTATTTTTGTCTGTTTTTTAAAATAAAATTACTGTTTTTTAAATAAATTTGAAACAGAATGTGTTTTTTTTTTTACTTTCTCCTTATAACAATTTATATTTATGACCATAACTTTGCAGAACAGAACAATAACTTAACTCTCATTACAAAGAAAAAAATATTAATAAAATTGTATTTAATGATTTAAATTAACTTAAATGACCAAGGACGCCATTATTTCTGTTATAATGTTTCTATAAATTTATAGTTTTATTTGAAATCTCCTCACTGCCAAGAAAAACCTCCCTTATTTTGAAATCCAAATGCTGACACGTTCAGTTTGTCTGTAGGCTGCTGACGGATTAAAGTCTCTGACTTTGTGAATTTCGGTCATCTTAACTTGCCAGGTACATAATAGGGAACATAACAATATTGTAGTGGCTGGTGAAAAATATATCCTCAGCAATTCATCAGTCCCCCTTGCCCTTCCCTTCATATGAAGCCGGCTGCATCTGAATTCTAACCACGTATCTTAGCTAAGAGACTCCTCCGTTTTTGCTCCCGTTTCCAGCAGGTTAAAACCATGATAAATGCCTCCAGTGCTTACATACCTCTTCTGATTTTTTTTTCCACGTTTAAAGTACTTTAATAAACTCATGTTTCTGTCGGACAGTCAAGCCTTATTCATGCTGCATTTCCCCTTTAGTTCGCCTTGGTCTGCGTATGGTTTGGCAGAGCCCGGTACTCATGCAGCGCTGTACATGTTCACTTTTTTCCTCTACCTAGGCTAAGCGGTTGACGCATGCACACAACCATCATTTGTAGTTTCACTCCCGCCCGATAGGTAGTGCCAAGGTGCTGATGCGCCAGGATTTTCACCAACGAAGACACACCGGAAAGACGCCAGAAAGCGCTGGAAAGACACCGGAAAGCGTCACAAAGTTTCTCTTCAAATCAAGTCCATTTCTGCTGTTTGACTTCCCGGTTTTCATTCCTTTTCCACGAAGATGCTGCTGCCACTAGCGAGACACTGCCTGCTGACTGAGTGGAAAGCTCGTGTGGGCAGGGCGCTTCTAAGCTCCGCGCAGATGACGGCGACGTGCGTTGTTCGTGTGCGCGCTTGCGGAAAGTCATTGCTTCATATATTTTTCTTAAATTCATATCTTCTTATTGGCGCGGCAGTAAATTTTCTGGCGTGGCGGCCCGCCACCGAGAAATGTTACTGGAGGAAACCCTGGAGTCCCTATTCTGCTTTTTGGAGTTTCCCCTTTATAGAGAGCACAAGTCACGCCCCTCTACTTCCGTATATGGGACCTTAAATTAGAAAAATTCTCCACTGAAATGAATGGCAAGAGCGAGATTATCTTTTGATCCCCATCAAATTTTGCCACAAGTTACACATATGATGTTTGTTACCTCCGCCAGGCCAAAGGCCAGGAGGAGGTTATGTTTTTGCCGGGGTTTGTCTGTCTGTCTGTTTGTTTGTCTGTCTGTTGGTTAGCAAGATAACTCAAAAAGTTTTGGACTGATTTTGATGAAACTTTCAGGCGTTGTTGGAAATGGTACAAGGAAGAACTGATTAAATTTTGGGGATGATACGGATCACCGTCTTGATACAGGAATTTTTAAAAGGATTCTTTAACATTGTGAGATACGGCCATTTTCAACATGTGTGCAGGGGCAATAGAGGGCGCTGGTCGTCGTGTCTGACGAACACAAACTCCGCCTTCTTCAAAGTTTTAGGCACAAAAGCACGCGGAAAACTGTGGTGGGCAGGGCCCGCCAGCGTGCCTGTGTTTGCGCCACACTGCAAAAGCTGACACGGGCAGCTGTCCGCCGCCGGATTATTTGGCACAAATTCCCCGGCCAGCCATAGGGGCTGCGCAAAAACCAGCTCTCTGCCGGGGAAGCTTCAAATCCTCTTTTTTCCCGCGGAGCGCAAACCCAATAAAACCCACGCCAACCTGTCTACCCAATTTGCATCCGTCAAAACAGTGGTGGCCCGGGCCCGCCAGCGTGCCTGTGTTTGCGCTACCCTGCAAAAACTGAGACGGGCAGCTGTCCGCCGCTGGATTATTTGGCAGAAGGGCTGCACGGTGGCACAGTGGTTAGCACTGCGGCAGCACAGTTTACCCTTGGCCGGGAGATTGTGGGGATCGTGGGATCATGGGTTCGATCCCAGCCCCCGACCAACAGTGATCTGTGTGGAGTTTGCATGTTCTCCCCGTGTTGCGTGGGTTTACTCCGGGATTTCTCCGGTTTCCTCCCACATGCCAAAGACATGCATGTTAGGTTAATTGGCTGTTCTAAATTGTCCCTAGATATCTGTTTCCTATAGGCCCTTAGAATAGAGGGTTAGTATTAATGAAAGCGCTTTGAGTGGTCTTTGTGACTAGAAAAGCGCTATATAAGTGCAGGTTAGTTAGTTAGTTAGTTAGAAATTCCCCGGCCAGCCATAGGGGCTGCGCAAAAACCAGCTCTCTGCCGGGGAAGATTCAAAATCCTCTTTTTTTCCGCGGAGCGCAAACCCAATAAAACCCACGGCAACCTGTCTACGCAATTTGCATCCGTCACTGAAGCCCTGAGTGCTGCTTTCAGTGATCTATGAAAACGCTTGCAGCCTGGGACTTTGCACATGAAGAAGATGGACACAACACCAACACTTCAGTTTATTACCTCCGCCAAGGAGGTAATGCTTTTACTACTGAACCACTAATCCTATCATTGTGAATCCAATTGCTAGTCATATGTTTTCATGGCCAAGGAATCTGAAAACGTACACACAAACACTGTACGGGGGGGGGGGGGGACTGTGGCGCTTGGCGGAGGTCTGCGCTCTCCGAGTGCTTTTCTAGTTAATTTATAATTAGATAATTTTTGACGTAAAAAAATAGTGTAGGTTGTTGTCTAATTGTTAAGGTATAAGGTTATGAAAATATGCAAATTAACAAACCACAAACACAGACGGATGAAACTTACGTCACATGTTCAAAGCGCACCCAGGGTGAAGTAACTAACAGTCCTCTGGATCAGCTGCAGCTCTCACAATACAAAGCAATACCTTTGTGTTGTTTTTCTCCTCTTTTGATCTTTCTTTCATCGGTCAGGATACAGGTGAGGTTTTAGTAATCTCCCCCCATGCTCATGTTTAGCGTTAGCAATGTGGGATGATGGAAGCTGTTATCCGCTAATCGTTGAAAAAAAAAAAACTAAATACTACTCTGTTATTATACGACAGTCGACAACTTTAATTATGTGGAAAACTATCTTTCAACCCTTTGAGTGTGAGATTTTGCGTGCCCTTAGTGGCAGAGTGCGGCGCTGCGCCTGTCAACTAATTCTGACATCCCTATACTCCCCAGCTATACTGATGACTTGTACTGATCATGGCAGTTCAGAAGGTGGCAGACACGCGTTGGAGGAATCATGACTCACATGTAATACACCAAAGAAGAAGAACTCCTTATTTCCTTTTCCTGTATTCCCTTCTTTTATCTCAGAAAGCTAATATGGCCATCGTCCATCATCGTGCACCGTCACTTAGATGGCTTCATACACGGAAAATAGCCACGGGATACAAGCGAAATTTATGTGGGATAATCATAAGACTTTGTAGATGTGATAGAGAGCGTAAATGACAGACAGAATGCAAAATAACTACCATGATGGATGAAAACGCACCGACCACGGCAGCAAGCGAGTCCCCTTAGCCAACCGTAAGTGATGAATTTCTTTGTTTTTTTTTTTACATTGTACTGACTTCTTGTTCATATATTTTGAAGACGATAATGTACCCCTGTACAAAAAACGGTATCAAAAGACTTAACCATTCTTTGTATAAATATGTCCAAAGTCCGCTTTTGACTGAGTTATGTAATTCAATACAGCTGCTGCGGCATTATGCAAATTAGATGCGTAAAATCACTCCTATCTGAAACTTAGGATCATATTTTACATCTTTCTAATTGACAGTAAGCCATTATCTCTTACCACTTTCAAGTTATAGCCTTGGAAATCTGAACTATTTTATTGATAAAAAATATTTACCACTCTTGACGACTAGGGGTTTTGTCGCAATTCGGCAACAGTCACACTCAAAGCCTTAAATTGACCAACGTCATATTTTTTTGATTTTTTTTTTTTTGTTACTTATTTGTACCCGTAGGTAGACTTGGTTTGCAGTCTGGTGACAAGCCACCGGCTGCTGGTCGCTGCGTGCGCGAGCGCCCTAAACCTACATGTTTTTGGTGTGCGGGAGGAAACCGGAGAAATCCCGGAGTAAACCCGCGCAACACGGGGAGAACATGCAAACTCCACACAGCTCACTGTTGGTCAGGGGCTGGGATCGAACCCACGATCTCATGATCCCCGCGATCCCCCGGCCGAGGGTAAAACTGTGCTGTCACAGTGCTAAACCACTGCGCCACCGTGCAGCCCCATATGTGTAACTCGTGGCAAAATTTGATTGGGATCAACAGATAATTTCGTTCTTGCCATTCATTTCAATGGAGAATTTTTTCGATTTAAGGTCCCATATGCAGAAGTAGAGGGGGCGAGACAGGCTTAGGTCTGTCACGATAACTGCAATTATGTACTACCGCGCTATGGTCAAGCCTACCACTGAGGATCACGAGCAACCACGAGCAACCACAACAACCACGGTGTTCACTTTTTTTGTGTCTGTGGCTACATTTTGTTGTTCACTTATGTGTCCCTATTGATTATTAAATATATTGTTAAATGTTAAGTATGGCTGTGCGATATGACGATATACAGTGAGGCAAAAAGTATTTAGTCAGCCACCAATTGTGCAAGTTCTCCCACTTAAAAGATGAGAGAGGTCTCCAATTTTCATCATAGGTATACCTCAACTATGAGAGACAAAATGAGAAAAAAAATCCAGAAAATCACATTGAAGGATTTTTAATGAATTAATTGGTAAATTCCTCGGTAAAATAAGTATTTGGTCACCTACAAACAAGCAAGATTTCTGGCTCTCACAGACCTGTAACTTCTTCTTTAAGAGGCTCCTCTGTCTTCCACTCGTTACCTGTATTAATGGCACCTGTTTGAACTCTTTATCAGTATAAAAGACACCTGTCCACAACCTCAAACAGTCAGACTCCAAACTCCACTATGGCCAAGACCAAAGAGCTGTCAAAGGACACCAGAAACAAAATTGTAGACCTGCACCAGGCTGGGAAGACTGAATCTGCACTAGGTAAGCAGCTTGGTGTGAAGAAATCAACTGTTGGAGCAATTATTAGAAAATGGAAGACATACAAAACCATTGACAATCTCCCTCAATCTGGGGCTCCACGCAAGATCTCACCCCGTGGGGTCAAAATTATCATGAGAACGGTGAGCAAAAATCCTAGAACCACATGGGGGGACCTAGTGAATGACCTGCAGAGAGCTGGGACCAAAGTAACAAAGACTACATCAGAAACACACTACGCCGCCAGGGACTCAAATCCTGCAGTGCCTGACGTGTCCCCCTGCTTAAGCCAGTACATGTCCAGGCCCGTCTGAAGTTTGCTAGAGAGCATCTGGATGATCCAGAAGAGGATTGGGAGAATGTCATATGGTCAGATGAAACCAAAATAGAACTTTTTGGTAAAAACTCAACTTGTCGTGTTTGGAGGAGAAAGAACACCATACCTACTGTGAAGCATGGGGGTGGAAACATCATACTTTGGGGCTGTTTTTCTGCAAAGCGACCAGGACGACTGATCCGTGTAAAGGAAAGAATGAATGGGGCCATGTATCGTGAGATTTTGAGTGAAAACCTCCTATCAGCAAGGGCACTGAAGATGAAACGTGGCTGGGTCTTTCAGCATGACAATGATCCCAAACACACCGCCCGGGCAATGAAGGAGTGGCTTCGTAAGAAGCATTTCAAGGTCCTGGAGTGGCCTAGCCAGTCTCCAGATCTCAACCCCATAGAAAATCTTTGGAGGGAGTTGAAAGTCTGTGTTGCCCAGTGACAGCCCCAAATCATCACTGCTCTAGAGGAGATCTGCATGGAGGAATGGGCCAAAATACCAGCAACAGTGTGTGGAAAACCTTGTGAAAACTTACAGAAAACGTTTGACCTCTGTCATTGCCAACAAAGGGTATATAACAAAGTACTGAGATGAACTTTTGTTATTGACCAAATGCTTATTTTACCGAGGAATTTACCAATTAATTCATTAAAAATCCTTCAATGTGATTTTCTGGATTTTTGTTTTCTTATTTTGTCTCTCATAGTTGAGGTATACCTATGATGAAAATTGGAGACCTCTCTCATCTTTTAAGTGGAGAACTTGCACAATTGGTGGCTGACTAAATACTTTTTTACCCCACTGTATATCAGTGACGCAATAAAAAACATCTTACCATCTCACATAAAGCTGCATCGTTTATATCGGGATTTAAGAGACATACCCAGTTCTACTTGTCACCACCCCGCCTCTCCCCCGCAGTGCACCAGGCGTGCCACAGCAGTTAACTGTAAGCTAATGTTTTGCTGCTACTTCTGTGAAGCCACTACTTCTGTGCCAGCCAGGGAAGTTGGACTTTTTCCCACCATGCTGTGTCAGAGAGGATAGTCCTCTAACCTCGTTTTAATTGGAGGTAAGTCACAATAACACCATCTCTCTCTCTAATTATAAGACGGCAAATGCTAAATGACGATGCTAACTTGTCACTAATAGGAAACATTATAGTGTATCAGACTATCATTCTGGTTTACATCACTGCAGAGTTTCCTAATTTTGCCTGAAAAAACATTACTAAAGCTGCAAAAGTGCGTGACAGCAGCCGCATGCACACTAAATAAATTAAAACGTGTTGGAGGAACAAACTGGCTCTTAATTAACTTCATTTCTAATCTTTTTTAATTAGTCCAGCAGTGATAAAGAGCAAAGAAGAAGTCATCTCAAATGGACATTAAAAACAATTTGATAATAACACTGCAAAATTAAGAGGGGAAAAAGTGCATAAAATTAATGACAGATGAATTTGTACAATTGAATTTTTTTCAGTATTTAATTTAAAATGTAGAAAAAGAGATGGTCCTTTTTATTGCCATCATATCTAAACTATAGAATTTACACAAATGTATATCACGATATACATCGTTATCGTCAAATATGCTTACTTATATCGTGATATGAAATTTTGGTCATATTGCACAGCCCTAATGTTAAGTGTATTTTTATTGCCAACAGCATGTTTGCACCTGGTACTGTGGAAGCTTCCACAGTACCGGGTGCTGCCACTGTCAGCACCGTGTGGGGGACTCTCTCTCCAGACGGACTCCAGCAGGCAGTTAGTCATGGAAGTGTTTGGACGAATTGCTAAATACAGCCATGACAGCGAGCACTGAAAGAGCACAAAGCGCATTATTTTCTTCTGAGTGGAGTGTTTATGATCCTGACAATTGAGCTCCGAGAGCGAAACAACTACTGAATAGTGCATTGCTTGTTTGAACATAATTTTTCGGACAGCGGCAAAAATCCAAAAATCACAGAGACAAGAGTCCCGCAGGGTCCTGTACAGAGACTCTCCTGTTTAAATAAGCTGAATGTCACTGCAGTCTCCAGTCCACACACCCTGTAGTTGAAACACTGGAGTACCACCACTGCTTTATGAAAATGATTGGGTTTTTTTTAAAGAATCAGCAGTTCATCCAAGATCGGAGCTCTGCACAATTGTCACACACACACATAAAGTTGAGGGCAGCGCTGCAGCGAGTTTCTCACAGCTTCCATCATTTGCCACATAAGTTATAAACCCTGTTTAAATTATGAGACCACAGTGTCCTAAAAACATTTGCAATGGACTTCCGGTTATGGCTGCCACGTAGGACAGACGTGTCTCGCTCTGCTCTGCTCCTGGAGAAAAAAATCGGCAAATAACTCTCTCATTTGGGACAGAACGTATCCCAGCATTTGGGCGAGGATATGTCGGCGAAGCCTAAGGCTGGAAAACCAGGAAAAGGAAAAAGCGAGCCGCCGAAACAGTCCAAATTAACGGACTTTCAGGTCTGTGACGCAGCAAACAAGGCTCCATATATGGCGGAGGAAGCTGGCGGCGGTGCGATTTCTGCGGGGAATGGCGCAGATGCGCTGATGGCTGCCATGAGTTCAATGAGAGCGGACTTTTCCTCTAGATTTGATGGGATTATGACAGCGCTGGAAGGAATAAGAAAGGAATTGGGTGACTGTGTAGAACGAACGGCGCAGATGGAGCTCCGTCTCGCTAGTGCTGAAGATGACGTCACCCGTCTTCAATTAAAGGTGCGCACTTTGGAAAAAAAAAAATAAATCTCTGGAAGATAATATTTTGGATTTGGAATCTCGGTCGAGACAGAATAATTTGAGGCTGGTGGGTCTTCCAGAGGAATCAGAAGGTCGGGACGTATGTTCCTTTCTGGAAAAGTGGATTCCGGAGGTGCTGGGCAGCGAGGAGTTGCAATCAGAAGTGGTTCTGGAAAAGGCACATCGTATTGGCCCACGGAGAGATAAGGGACCGCCGAGGACCTTAATTATGAAGTTTCTAAGCAACAGAGACAGGATGAAGATCTTCAACGCTGCACGTGCTAAAGGAGAGATTAAACACCAGGACCAGCAGGTGCGGTTCTACCCAGATTTGGCCACAGGAATCCAGCAATTGAGGAAGCAGTTTGATCCCGTACGTAAGGAGCTGCGCAACCTTGGGATTCGTCATGGTGTAATCTATCCTGCGAGACTGCTGACCACGTATGAGGGCAGAACCCACATCTTCAAGACCCCAGAGGAGGCGCAGGAGTTCATCAAGAAGATCAAAGAAGAAGAAGAGACTGGTGGGAGCTAAGCATGAACAAAATATAAGGTAGAATAATTAAGCATTTGCACAGGCATCTGACTGACTTGAAGTAAATAGTAAGTTTACAAAATATAGATTGTATTATATATTAAAAAAAACAAAACAAAAACAAAACAAACAAAAAAAAAAAAAACTATGATGTACAAAGTTGTTAAAAATTTTGGAGTTAAGTTGGAAAACTACAGAAGAGAGTTAATGTTACGTCATTAAAAGCAGTAGAGTTAGGGTGATTGGGAGGATGAAGAAGGAGTGGCTTAGGCTGTTCCTCGTGAGTGTGGAACGGTCGATGGCTATATCGGGAGACGGAATTTTTCTTTTGATTTTGGGGGGTTTGCCACAAGTGTGGGAAGGGGAAATTTGTTTGTGTGTAGTTTGTAGGATGAATGTTCAACCACTCATGTTTTTGCTTCTCTGTATGAGCATGTTTACACTGCAAGGTAATCCCAAACTCTCTATTGATCATGGACCAAAGTGTTAATCTTAATTTAACTTCATGGAATTGCAGAGGTCTACAAAATTTAAAAAAACTTAAACAAGTTATGAATAAAATAAAGGACATGGGTTCAAGAATTGTGTTTTTACAAGAAACTCATCTGATAGAGGAGGATGTTAAAAGAATTAGGAGTAGATGGCAGGGAAGTGTATTCACCTCTTCATTTTCATCCCGAGCCAGGGGAGTTATGACTCTCATACATAAATCAGTTCCTTTTCAAGTGAAAAATGTAATTGGAGACAAATTTGGAAGATATGTAATCATTCAAGGTTCTTTGCTATTAGAAAATATAAATCTTGTGAACTTATATGGTCCCAATATAGATGACCAGAAGTTCTTTGCTAATTTATTTCTCATCTTATCATCACTTACAGGGCAACATATAATAGCAGGGGATTTTAATTGTACATTGAATCCAGGTGTGGATAGATCAACAGGACTGGATTGTACGCACATTGGATGTAGGATGACTATTAATCATTTTATGAAAGAATTGAGATTGTTAGATATATGGAGAGAAATGAAACCACAAGTTAAAGCCTATTCTTGTTATTCCAGTACCTACAAGACATTCTCACGTATTGATTATTTTTTGATTTCCACAGAATTAAGGTCCAAGATTCAAAACTGCTTTTATGATAACATCGTGATCTCTGATCATGCACCCTGTTGTCTAATATATGTAGATAAAAAATTGATAAAGGAATCAGGTAGATGGCAATTTCAGCATAAATGGCTTCAGGATGAGGAATTTGTCAAGTATATAGAAAAACAGATAGACGAGTTCTTTGACATCAATACTACACAAACATCAGCATGTGTAAAGTGGGAGGCTTTCAAAGCTTTTATTAGGGGACATATTATTAGTTATACAGGATCAAAATCTAAGAAGACTCGAGAGGAGAGAGCTAAATTGGAACATAAAATAAAAAATCTTCAGGAAAAAGTGTATGCAGGAAGTGACCCAAGGTTGGAGAATGAATTACTGATTTTGAGAGCTGAATACGACAAAAAATCAGCGAATAGAGCTGCCTCGAGTCTTCTAAGATTGAAACAATCTTTTTATGAACAAGGTGAAAAATCGGGAAAATTATTAGCATGGCAGATTAAACAATTGGAAATTAAAACACCAATTACCAGTATTATAAGTAACGGACAGGTAGTTATAGATCCTTTAGAAATTAATAGAGCCTTTAGAGATTACTATGAAAAATTATATGATACCAAAAATGAACCTGATTTAACAAAACTAAATGGGTTTTTGAACGAACTATCTATACCGTGTATTCCAAATGAAAACAGGGAGATATTGGATTCTAAAATTAGTCAAGAAGAAGTTGGGCTAGCCATTGATAATATGAAATCAGGAAAAAGTGCAGGACCAGATGGTCTTCCAGTTGACCTTTATAAAAAATTTAAGAATAAATTAATAAAACCTTTTTTGGAAATGGTTTTAGAAGCATTTCAAAATAATAATTTACCATCATACATAAATAATGCCTTAATTATACTGCTGCCAAAACCAGGTAAGCCCTCTAATAAATGTGAAAATATGAGACCAATAAGCCTATTAAACGCCGACCTTAAGATAATCTGTAAAATTTTAGCAAGACGAATACAAGAAATTTTACCAAATATTATTAATCGAGATCAGAATGGCTTTATAAAGGGTAGACAAGGCTTCCATAATGTAAGAAGACTATTTAATATTATTTATTTTAATAAAGAAGCACCGGATACAGCTCTCCTATCATTGGACGCCGAAAAGGCCTTTGATAGAGTTGAATGGCCCTTTCTTTTTGAAGTCCTACAAAGGTTTGGACTTGGAAATAATTTCATAAAATGGGTTCAAATAATATACAATAATGCTACAGCAGAAATCCTAACAAATAACAATATTTCAAAACCAATAAAAATCAATAGAGGATGTCGACAAGGCTGTCCACTTTCACCTTTACTGTTTACTATGGCAATTGAACCTTTAGCGATAGCGATACGTTTACATTCACAAATATATGGAATTAAAGTTGGACCAACAGAACATAAAATCTCCCTGTACGCCGATGACATAATTTTGTTTATGTCGAATCTAAAAAAATCAATTCCAACCTTGTTGAATTTAATAAAGAATTTTGGGGAAATATCAGGATATAAAATAAATAAAACTAAATCTTCAATATTAATGCTAAATGAGACCCAGAGAAATTACCCAGCCCCTGAGGTAAATCAATTCAATGTTGTAAATCAGTTTAAATATTTAGGAATCCAAATTATGCCTAAGCTAGAATCAGTCGCCAGTGTCAACTATGAAGCCTTAATGTCAGATATCAGTGAGTTAACTCAGAGATGGATGTCACTACCAATGTCGATGATCGGGAGAATCAATATACTTAAAAGTAATATTTTACCTAAAATACTTTATTTATTTCAATACATTCCCTTATCACCACCTTTAGATCTATTCTCAAGAATAAAAAAAAAGTTAGTGGAATTTATATGGAACAACAGGAGGGCTAGATTACGTTTGTCTTTATTATATTTACCATTTGATCGTGGAGGTCTGAAATGTCCAAATTTTATGTTGTATTATTGGTCGGCACAACTGAGGTCTATGACATATTATTTTTCATCAAATGATCTCCCTCACCAAAAGCCAGTTTAGAAAGCTTGGGATCAGTCCGCCAAGGTCTCCGCCTTTGACTGCCACCTAATCCACATAGCACCGGACTTCCATGATCCCTCCTGCAGGTGGTGAACCTACTGGAGGGCGGACCCATGTAACTCCTTCGGGCTGAGCCCGGCCGGGTCCCATGGGTGGAAACCCGGCCACCAGACGCTAGCCTTCGAGCTAGCCCGATCTGAACCCGAGTGGTGTTCAGTTATTGGACTTCTGTGCTAACCACAGTCTGTCTATAACGAACACCATGTTCAAGCATAAGGGTGTCCATATGTGCACCTGGCACCAGGACACCCTAGGCCGCAGGTCGATGATCGATTTTGTTATCGTATCATCAGACCTGCGACCGTATGTCTTGGACACCCGAGTAAAGAGAGGTGCAGAGCTGTCAACTGATCACCACCTGGTGGTGAGTTGGATCCGATGGCAGGGGAGGAAGCCATTCAGACCTGGTAGACCCAAACGTATAGTGAGGGTGTGCTGGGAGCGTCTGGCTGAGGCCCCTGTCCGGGAGGTCTTCAACTCCCACCTCCGGAAGAACTTCAACCACATTCCGAGGGAGTCTGGAGACATGGAGTCTGAATGGGCCATGTTCTCCACCTCTGTTGTTGAAGCGGCAGCCCAGAGCTGCGGCCGCAAGGTGGTCGGTGCATCTCGTGGTGGCAACCCCCGAACCAAGTGGT
The DNA here is from genome assembly GCA_020510985.1 of Pholidichthys leucotaenia. Lineage (NCBI taxonomy): Eukaryota > Metazoa > Chordata > Actinopteri > Cichliformes > Pholidichthyidae > Pholidichthys > Pholidichthys leucotaenia. Next base: position 27,649,083 of record CM035837.1, read on the forward strand.
GGACACCAGTGGTGAGGGGGGCCATTAAGCTGAAGAAGGAGTCCTATCAAGCTTGGTTGGCTTGTGGGACTCCCGAAGCAGCTGAGGTGTACCGGCAGGCCAAGCGGAGTGCAGCTCGGGTGGTTGCTGAAGCAAAAACCCGGGTATGGGAGGAGTTCGGTGAGGCCATGGAACAAGACTTTCGGTCGGCTTCAAAGAGATTCTGGCAAACTGTTCGGCGGCTCAGGAGGGGAAAGCAGCTCCCCGTCCACACTGTGTATGGTGCGGATGGGACACTGTTGACTTCAACTGGGGATATCGTCGGGCGGTGGAAGGAATACTTCGAGGATCTCCTCAATCCCACTGATACGCCTTCCACAGAGGAAGCAGGGTTTGGGGACGAGGGGGATGACTCGCCTATCACAGGGGCTGAGGTCGCCAAGGTGGTTAAAAATCTCCTTGGTGGCCGGGCCCCGGGGGTGGACGAGATTCGCCCCGAGTACCTCAAGGCCCTGGATGTTGTTGGGTTGTCATGGTTGACACGCCTCTGCAACATTGCGTGGAGGTCGGGGGCAGTGCCTTTGGCATGGCAAACCGGGGTGGTGGTTCCTCTCTTCAAAAAAGGGGACCGGAGGGTGTGCTCCAACTTTAGAGGGATCACACTCCTCAGCCTCCCTGGGAAGGTCTATGCCAAGGTATTGGAGAGGAGAGTCCGGCCGTTGGTCGAACCTCGGATTCAGGAGGAGCAATGTGGTTTTCGTCCTGGCCGTGGCACATCGGACCAGCTCTTTACCCTCTCGAGAATTCTTGAGGGTTCGTGGGAGTTTGCCCAACCAGTTTACATGTGTTTTGTGGACTTGGAGAAGGCATTTGACCGCGTCCCTCGTGGATTTTTGTGGGGGGTGCTTCGGGAGTATGGGGTATCGGGCTTGTTGTTACGAGCTATTCGGTCTCTGTACGACCGTTGTGAGAGTTTAGTTCGCATTGCCAACACTCGGTCGGAGTCATTCCCAGTGAGAGTTGGACTCCGCCAGGGCTGCCCTTTGTCACCGGTCCTGTTCATAATTTTTATGGACAGGATTTCTAGGCGCAGCCAGGGAATGGAGGGTGTCATGCTTGGTGACCACAGGATCTCATCTCTGTTGTTTGCAGATGATGTTGTCCTGTTGGCTTCATCCAGCAATGACCTACAGCTCTTGCTGGGACGGTTTGCCGCTGAGTGTGAAGCGGCTGGGATGAGAATCAGCACCTCCAAGTCCGAGTCCATGGTCCTCAGCCGGAAAAAGGTGGATTGTCCTCTCCGGGTTGGGGACAGGCTCCTGCCCCAAGTGGAGGAGTTTAAGTATCTTGGGGTCTTGTTCACGAGTGAGGGGAAAATGGAGCGAGAGATCGACAGACGGATTGGAGCAGCATCTGCAGTGATGCGGACGTTGTACCGGTCTGTTGTGGTGAAGAGGGAGCTTAGTTCTAAGGCAAAGCTGTCGATTTACCAGTCAATCTACGTTCCTACTCTCACCTATGGTCACGAGCTTTGGGTAATGACCGAAAGAACGAGATCGCGGATACAAGCGGCTGAAATGAGCTTTCTCCGTAGGATTGCTGGACTCACCCTCAGAGATAGGGTGAGGAGCTCAGTCATCCGGGAGAGGCTCAGAGTAGAACCGCTGCTCCTCCACATTGAAAGGAGTCAGTTGAGGTGGTATGGGCATCTGATTAGGATGCCTCCTGGACGCCTCCCACTTGAGGTGTTTCAGGCACGTCCCACTGGGAGGAGACCCCGGGGCAGACCCAGGACTCGGTGGAGAGACTATGTCTCCCAGCTAGTCTGGGAACGCCTTGGTATCCCCTCTGAAGAGCTGGAGCAGGTGGCTGGGGAGAGGGAAGTCTGGGCTTCTCTGCTTGAACTGCTGCCTCCGCGACCCGGACCTCCGGAAAAGCGGTAGACGATGGATGGATGGATGGATCTCCCTCACTGGACTGAAATGGAATCATACAATTTACCTTTACCTCTTCCCATATTCATATACTCAGATTCGGCAAAAAAATTACAAAAACAAGTTAAAAATCCATTTGTAAAGCATATGATCAAAATATGGTGTGAAGCTAAAAACTATTTAAAAGAACCACAGTTATTGTCACAATTTAGTCCAATATGGGGTAATCAATATTTTAAACCAGGGAGAGCGGACGCTGTATTTAAAGTATGGAATTTAAAAGGGATACAAAAGATTCAGGATTTATATTTGCCATGTGCAGACAACATAATGTCTTTTGAAGAGCTGAGGATCAAATTTAATCTCAATAGAACACATTTTTTTAAATATCTTCAACTTAGAAACTTTATTCGATCAAATCAAAATAAAGCTCTCACTCGACCTATTTATTCATCCTTGGAAAAAATGATGATGAAAGATAGTAAAAGAAAGGGTATTATTTCAGAGTTTTATAACTCACTGACACTATCTTCAAGTGAAAATTCACTGAAAAGATTAAACTACTGGAAAGAAGATCTGCAAATTGAAATTTCAGAGGAACAATGGGAATTGGCTTGTACAGAAGCTCAAACCAAATCAATAAATGCACGCCTTAAATTGATACATTTCAAATGGTTAATGCGGATGTATGTTACACCGGAGGAGTTAAATAGATATAACAAAAATATACCAGATACATGCACAAAATGCATGGAAAGTAAAGGAACCTTATTTCATTGTTTATGGGAATGTAGATTAATAAGAATGTTTTGGGAAGAGGTGAGGGTAACAATTGAAAAAATAATCTCAAAACAAATCATATTGAATCCTAAACTGTTTTTGTTGGGTCTGTACCCAGAAAAGCATAATTTTAATAAAAGTGAAAGAACATTCATAGACCTCAGTTTGCTTAATGCCAAAAAATGTATTGCACTATTATGGAAAAAGACTCATAGACCAGATGTGACTCAGTGGTTAAGACAGATGTTAACAAACCTTCCATTAGAAAGAATAACATATATACTAAAATCAAAGGAAATTGTGTTTGAGAATATATGGAGACCTTTTATTGATTATGTAAAAAATTTAAACATAACTCTTGAAGAAGGTGAATGATGTGTGTGGACCTTGTAAATTCCAAACTGGTGAACATAATATGTATACTTATGTATTGGATTGTCTAGACTAAACAGAGGAGCATCGTTGAAGACTTGATTTTGTTGGTGGTTGTTGGTGTTTTTAGTGCATTTTTTTTTTTTTTGTAGTACTTTAGTGTTAGTGTTTGATTGTTTGTATCATGTTTGTTAAAAAAAAAAAAAAAGGTTCAATAAAGATATTGTGGAAAAAAAAAAAAAAAAAAACATTTGCAATAATACGGCATATCGCAGTGTTGAGCTATCCACCATCACCGCACGGGAAATTTCTCCACCCTGCCAGCCCTACTTCGGCTCTCTATTTTTGTGGGTTATAAGAATAATTGATTAGATTTATATGGCGCTTTGCATGTCACATGACACCTCAAAGCGCTTACAGTGAATCCATTATTCATTCACTCCAGACAGACAATGGCAGTGGTAAGCTACCTCTGTAACCACAGGTGCTTTGGAGGAGACTGACAGAAATGTGGCTGCCAATCCACGCCAACGGCCTCTCTGACCACCACCAAACATTTACACACATTCATACAACAGTGTCATGGACGGGCGACCAATAACCCTCCGGTTATTGGACAACTTACTCTATCTCCTAAGCTACTACCACCCATACCATTATGTAGGATTTCTGTGACATTATAGGGTCTGCAAAATCAAACAGCCCAAAGTCCTCCTGCACAGGAGTTCTCCTCTCCCACAGAATCTAGGACCACAACTCTGCCTGAAACACCTCATTTGGATTGCTATTCTGTGAGGTTATCACATCATTACTTAACAGACCTGATATAGATCTGCCTCCTGGATAGTCTGGTACACCCTCTTCCCACTGAGCCTCAGAGCTCACATAGCTATATTGCAACTAGCTTAGCTAGCAAACCAGCTAGCAGACTGACTGAGGTTTTTAGAGTTCTTCCTTGAGCGCTTCTCTGTAAATTCCAGCCACTTCACTAGACACATCTGTGGTCAAAGTTTGTTCATGAATCCATATTCAGTAAGATATCTCATGTCATGCTACCTCTGCTCTGGACCTCCTCGATTAGCAGTGGTTAGCTAGCTCTAGCAGAGTTAGCCATTCACTCATCTGCTTTACAGCAAAAAAAGTGGGGTGTTCTGTGGGATTAGGACACATTTTAAATATCGGATGATAATATACATTAATTTATGGGAAGCCAAAATAGTCATCATGAATCAATTCCCATTAATTATTTAGCCCCAGTCTGCATCCAGGTCATGCTCATAGTCAAGGTCAGGGTCAAAGATCAGGAGATCTGGGAGCCTTCGTGGTGGTTTTATCAGGCCAGAATGAGCAACTTTGTCACTGATGGTCTGGTTTTGTTTCTTCTGGATACAGACTAAGTTTAGAGGGGTACAGTTCATGTGTTGGTGCATCCATTCACAGAGGCTGTAGAGCAAGAATAAACTATCAATGCAAACTTGTCCTCTTTTATATACAGCCTCCATTCCCTTCTATGGAAGAAAGAACTCACTGGAGAGGCAGCTGATTATTGCTGTCATCTTTTGACAAGAATCTCAACATCATGGTGCAAATTAATAAAACTGGGAAACAGCTGTGATCTGTGACCAAAATAATAAATACATTGACAAATACATTACAGCATACCTACATACCTAAAGACGACATTTTTCTTCACCCTAAAATGTAGCAAATCTAAACTGCTGCATTAGTGCTTATAGATTGTATTATATTATTTTCAGTTACATCTCAGTTCAGTGAGATGTAACTGACCATTCTATTTGGGGGGAGGGGGGCAACGGACCCCCTAGAGTGTCAAATTAATCTTCTACTTAAACGCAAGGAATCTCTGTGTAGAAAGGGTAGTCCCCACAAGTGATGATCAGAAAATTGATCCCCATCAAACATGAAAATCAGTATGTACATGTGTGTGTGTGTGTGTGTGTGTGTGTGTGTGTGTGTGTGTGTGTTCCTGTCTTTCTATTCTTGTGTGGACCACCCCTTGACAAACCACTTTGTAGTGAGGACATTTTTCTTTGTGAGGACATTTCGCCTGATCCCCACAGGAAAAAAATGCTAAAAATGCTGGGATCTATTCCCCAAAGTGCAAGATACACTATTATGAATATAAGTCATAAAAGATCACACAAATAAGTGATATGTCCAACAAATAAAAAAGGGCTCCGAAACAGTTGCTAATATTGGATGTCCCATTTGTTTTCAATATTTAGGTATTCTGTCATTTTTCTGTATTTATTTTTCTATATAGCACCAGAACACCATGATTCTTTTAAGAGTTTGTCGTTGTTGACAACCCCCCCAGTTTATCGCTGGCTTCTCCAAATCGCATCAACATAATCAGTAATTCTTTTGGGCAATCTGTTTTTCAATTTTGAAAGAATGCTAATGCCCCCACCCACACACGTGCTAACACAGAAGCACTCCTGCTCAGCCTTAATTAAATCCAATGAATCGCATCATAATAAGGCTCATTTTTCCTGACATGTCTAATCATGATTTAAGGACATTTAAGAACAGAACAGTCCTCATCTGCGTCTCCCAATTAGGGCTCAAATGTTCCAGTGCCAATGTTTGTGAAGACTTCATTTTTCACTTTTATTTTAGTTGTTCAAAGAGACAAAAACTCACTGTGCTCACTCATAGCCATGCTGCTGAAATTGAGACAAAAACATGTGTTCAAGATTTAAAACTAGCACAGATTAAATATATAGTGTTCACAGTGTATACAGTGTGCTGTGAAAAAGTATTTGCCTCTTCCTGATTTGTTATATTTTTGCATATTTGTGACACTTAAATGTGACAAATGTTTCAGATCATCAAAAACTTTTAATATTAGACAAAGATAATTTGTGTAAACACAAAATGCAGTTTTGAAATGATGATTTCAAAGATAATAGTGTATCTTGCACTAGACTATTGTAATTCACTTTTTAACCTGTTGCACTCCGGGATACCGCGTCCTAGTGCGTCTCAGTGCGCACTGAAAAAAAAAAAAAAGCTGCATTTCCGTTCTTCCAGTACAGACACAGCCGCAAACAGAAAGCCAAAGGAGTGTTTTGATTGGTTTAGATTTGATTGACCTCTCATTCGACTAATAAGAGCCTTGAATTGGGTTTCTGAAACCTTGAAGAACCAATGACTGAAAACTTAGCAAGAAGGACCTGCCTACCAACGACCGTGAATACAACGAGCCAATTGAAGCAGAGAAGTTCGACGATTGAAACGCGTGCGTCCCGTGCGTAAAATCTGTTTGGTCTAAGACGCTGGGTGACACACATTGAGACCTGTGTGTAACGGTAGCGTTCGCTACTCTCAGCCGTTAGCCAGTCTTTTTTTTATTACTACTGTTATTTGTTTTGAAAAATCGTTCGCAAAAACCGCCATCATGGAAGCGGAGCTGGTTTGATCGGGTCGCGTGACCAGAACCACGAGTCCGTAACAAGCGGACCAGCTTCATGTCCGTCTGACAATGAGGAACAGATGTTCGCCAACGACTCTGCTGTTGTGGACAGGTAAGTGTTATAAGCTAAATTATTCTTTATCACTGAAAATAGTAATAAAAATTACTTTTGACCGATCAGTAATTACAACGGTGCGTCATGGCCACTTGACGGACTGTTTTTTGTGCGCCGAGCTCCTCTGTAGCGGAGGGGGGGGGGGGTTGTTATCCTCTACATTGCAGATATTTTAGTATAATTTTTAGTGCACTGTAGGTTATTTTTTCTTGTAAAAAAGGGCCACACATTTTTTACGTGGCATGCTTCTTTGTGTGTGGGGCCTTGTTTGTTCATTCATTCATTCATGAATGAATAAACAATCCCCCCCCACACACACAGCCCTGAGTGTCATTCATTAGAGCCCAAGATCAAGCTTCTATGTTTCAGCATTCAAAAGTTATAGACATTTTTCCAAACTGTGCCATTTGGCACAATTTGGCACAGTTCAAAAACGCCTGGGAACAACCTGAGAAAAAAAGCTGTGTAATATATTCATTTTTTGTGGTATTGTTACAAAATTTTGACCTCAGCTGTATAACACCTGGTTCTACATTTCTGTTGCATTTTCCAGCCAGTATCTGACAGCTGTGTGTTATTTGCAAGCATTTGTATCTAAAAAAAAACCCACCCAGGCGAACTTTATTTTCTTCAGATTCAGTATGTTTAGATGACTGTTACTCAGTGGCCGGAGCACTTAAAGAGATTATGACTGTTTTGCCAAAAAATTCAAAGTGTTTTCTTTTAAAGGGGACCTGTGGTGGTCGTCTAAACGCATTCAACTTGAAAACATTAGGCAAAGTATTTATTATTTGGTTAAATAATTATTGCCAGCCATATACCACCAGAGAAATATGCAAATACGACCGCAGGCATGGCCAGCCAATGAAAACTATGCGCGCAGCCATGACACATGCGGATGTGACGTCACTATGTTGCTACTGAAAAGTCAATACTCCGCCTGTATGAGCGACTAGGGTGCTTTTGTGAGTGTTTTTATTCTATTATGGCTGAATTGTCGGACTCTGAGGAAGAATTCGTCCAACATGGCTACAGGTTTGAGCCAGAAAGGTCTTCTTAGGGTGAAAGTGACTTAGTGGTCCTCACACACAACGCAATTTCGTCTGAAAGGAAACGTCTGTGCCCTGTTCCGAGATTGCGCAACCACTTTTCCGCTACGATCTTCCGACAAGGTGAGCTGGGTTTGGGTACACAAAAGAAGTGTTTATCTTTGTTTTTTCACTTATTATTGAGACATCCAAAGGCTTTACATTCCGCCATGTTGCGATATCCATATCACATTGTATGTTTTTGTTGTTACAAGAGCGCCGAGTGTCTGCTGATCTGTATATACTTTTAGCGGCGAGGGAAGAGCCCAGCGCCGAATCATCGGCCGTCTGGCGGCCATTACGACCTCAGATCAGACGAGACGACCTGCTGAATTTAAGCATTTATTTATTTATTTTCTACTCGTTTTAGTTCTGCATTTAATATGAACCCTGAGTTTGAAATAAACGTTTGAATTTGAATTTGAATATCCCGAAAGCCACTGCTCATCCGGGCACTCCAGGCTCAGCCAATATTGATCCAGATCGCGGTAGCCACGACACTACGTCACAGGAAGCGTCCTGGCAGGCCATGTAGCCACTAGTATGGCTGCGCCCATGTTTTGCTGACATAGCTGAACCAGCACATCAGCAATGGATTTATATCGCATTGCTTCGAACTTGAACTTGAACTTAAACTTGAACTAGAACATGAGACAGGGGCTCAATATAATATCTTTTTTTTTCACGGCCACCACAGGTCCCCTTTAAATGAGACCAACCCCATGAAGATGCTGCAAAGGGTTGAAGAACAGCTTTTGATTTACTTTGGGTATGTTATTTTTAGGCGTTTTTAGGGAAATTGACCAGAGTGCAAGGGGTTAATGTTCGTAAAACTTCCTTACATTGGCTTCAGATGGTTTAAAATGCTGCTACAAGGCTTTTAACTAAAGTTAACAAGAGATCTCATATTACCCCCAATTTATCTAATCCTCATTGGTTCCCTGTTAATTTTAGAGTTCGGTTTAAAATTCTGGTTTTAAGTTTTAGAGTAGGGGTGCCAAACTCATGCCATTCCGGGCCAAGACCCTGCAGGTTTTATCTCTACCCGGTGTCTTCCACAGGTGATTTAACTGAATTTCTTCCCACTGATTGCTGATTAGCAAAAACGCCTGCTGAAGATACTGGTTGGAAGTAAAATGTGCAGGGTCTTGGCCCAGAATGGTTCGAGTTTGACATCCCTGTTTTAGAGCCTTGCATGGTCTCACACCTCCCTACATTGCATAGCTCATTCAGCCATACTCTTCCTCTCAGTCCCTGCAGGCTGCTGGTCAGATTTTATTAGAGGTACCTTGGATTTATTTTAAAACACGTGGTGATCGGGCTTTTCAAGCTGTAGCACCAAAGTTGTGGAACTCTACCCCTTCAGTCCGTTTGACTGACTGAGGTTATTTTTAGGAAGTAAATGAAAACACTGTTGTTTAGACAGGCTTTAAGGTAGGGGAAAGGGGGGTATTTATTGGTTTTATTTGTTTTATTTTACTTTATTTATTTGTTGTAATCTACTCTTAAGTTTTATTTTATCACTGTAAATTTTATTCTTTTAATTTATGCTTTTTTTTTTTTTTTTTTTGTTACTTATTTGTACCCGTAGGTAGATTTGGTTTGCAGTCTGGTGACAAGCCACCGGCTGCTGGTCGCTGCGTGCGCGAGCGCCCTAAACCTACATGTTTTTGGCATGCGGGAGGAAACCGGAGAAATCCCGGAGTAAACCCACGCAACACGGGGAGAACATGCAAACTCCACACAGCTCACTGTTGGTCGGGGGCTGGGATCGAACCCACGTTCTCATGTTTGTGTGTTTTATTTCATGTAAAGCACTTTGTGACTTTTGTCTGTGAAAAGTGCTATACAAATAAAGTTATTATTATTATTATTATTTCATTTATTAAGAGAAAAAAGCTAACCAAACCTTCCTGGCCCTATGTGAAAAAGTAGTCCTCCCCGTTACATCATGAATTAATGGAATAGAACAGAATAGGCTTCATTGTCATTGTATAGTTGTACAGTACAACAAAATTGTGGGTGCTCCACCAGGCTACTGTGCAATTAAGTATGAGAGAAGGATTAACTGTGGCTGATCATATTTTTTGGAAAGCCAAGTTCAGTTTCACCAGCCACATCCAGACCTGATTACTGTCAGACCTGTTGAATCAAAAAAATACTTAAATAGAACCTGTCTGACAAAGTGAAGTGGGCTAAAAGATCTCAAAAAGCAACACATCATGCCGTGATCTAGGGCTGTCACGATAACCACAATTATGTAATACCACGCTATGGACAAGCCTAGCATGGCGGATAACGAGCAACCACAACAACCAGGGTGTTCACTTTTTTGTGTGTGTGGATAAATCTTGTTGTTCACTTATGAACAACGAGATGTAAAGCATATTTTACATCTCATTAAAATACATGTAAAGTAGACTTTTATTGCCAACAGCATGTTTGCACCTGGTAGTGATGGCAGCAGCACCCGGTACTGTGGAAGCTTCAATAGCACCAGGTGCTGGCGGTGGCAGCACCATGTGGGGCACTCTCTCTCTCCAGATGAACTCCAGCAGAAAGTTAGTGGTGGAAGCGTTTGGACTTCTTGCTAAATACAGCCGTGGCAGTGAGCACTGAAAGGGCATAAAGTGTCTTATTTCCTTCTGAGTGGAGTATGTATGATCCTGACAACTGCGCTCCGACAGCGAAACTACTGCATAGAACATTGCTTGTTTGAACATGATTTTTCGGACAGTGACAAAAATCCAAAAAATCATAGAGACAAGAGCCATGCAGTGCCCTGTACAGAGGCTGTCCTGTTTAAATAAGCTGAATGTCGCTGCAGTCTCCAGTCCACATACATCATAGTTAAATACTGGAGTTCCCGCCACTGCTTTATGAAAATTATCTTTTTTTTCTTTTACAGAATCAGCAGTTCATGCCTAGAAAGACCGGAGCTCCGCACAATTGTCACACACGCACATAAAGTTGAGTGCAGAGCTGCAGCAGGTTTCTCAAAGCTTCCATCGTTTGCCACATAAGTTATGAACCCTGTTTAAATTACGAGACCACAGGGTCCTAAAAACATTTGCAATAATCCCGCATATTGCGGTGTTGCTCTATCCACTGTAACCGCAGGGGAAATTCCTCTACTGCAACAGCCCTACCATGATCTCATTTCAAGAGCAGATGAGAAACAAAAACCCAGAACATGTAAAGAACTGCAGGCCTCACTTGACTCACTTTGGATACTGGTCCATGACTCAACAATAAGAAAGAGACTAGGCAAAAATGGCATCCATAGGAGAGTTCCAAAGTGAAAACCACTGCTGACCACAAAGAACACAAAGGCTCGTCTCATATTTGCCAAAAAACGTCCCGATGATCCCCACAATGTTTGGAAAAATATTCTATGACCTGACAAAAGTTGAACTTTTTGGAAGGCGTGTGTCCCGTTAAATCCAAGATAAAACTAACACGGCATTTCACAAAAAGAACATCATACAAACAGTCAAACATGGTGGTGATAGTGTGATGGCCTAGGGCTGCTTTGTAGCGTCAGAACCTGAACGACTTGTTGCAATTGATGCAACCATGAATTCTGCTCTCTACCAGAAAATCCTGAAGGAGAATGTCCGGCCATCATTTCGTGACCTTAAGCTCAGGCCCTCCAATGTGGCTGAATTAAAACAATTCTGCAAAGAAGAGTGGGCCAAAAAGACTCATTGCTAGTTATCACAAACAACTGATTGCAGTTGTTTCCGCAAAGGGTGGCACAACCAGTTATTAGGTTTAGGGGCAATTACTTTTTTGCATAGGGCCAGGTAGGTTTGGGTAGCTTTTTTCCCTTAAACAATATGAACAGAAAATCTGGGTGGGAACTGAAACATCGCAGCCTATAACACAGTGATAGGTTGGGACTGAACACCCAATTATGAGTTAGTGACGGAGGGAAATGAAACCGGCTTTTGCCCATTCTGCCAAAATGTAAAAATATAAATATTTCTCAGTGGAGAGATTTTAATAGTTTTACTGTGTTATATGCCCCAATAATCCTTTTCATAAGGTTAAAACCCACAAACACACCAGGTTTTAGTCAATGGGACTTTTTAAGTAATCGAAATTTTGCTCATTCAGCATGTCCTAGACTAGTGGGAACATTTAGCATTTACTTTCATATTTTGTCTATTAAATGTTACAAATCTCAAATGCAAATCAGTGCACTTGTAATGAGAGTGCACCATAATTTGTACATTTAAATTTTAAATTTGAGAAAACTTGCTGCAATGCAAACTAAAATAATTACATTAAAGAAATCAACAGAGGAAGCTTTCTGTTCCCTTGTAGAGTCAGCAGTTCAATCAAAATCTAATTAACGTATTTTAATCTGGCTGCAGTGCTTTTTATCCATCTAATGTAGATGGTTTTGGTGCCAGCAGCCCATTTTTGGAAGCTTAAGATGCAGAAATTCTCCTGATTAAAACAGATCTGTATCTAAAAAAAAAAAGAATATCGAGAGAAATTAATTTTTTTAATGAGAGAATTAGCCTTTGAGAAGTAAGATTACGATTTCTCTGAAAAATACCTTCTGTAGGTTTTTTTAAATGTAATATTCTGCACTGTTAAAATAAGGCCAGTGCCATTTTAGGTCAATACTCAACTTGAATCTCTTCAGTTGATACCTCTAACAGAAAACCCCCCGAAACATCCACTTAATGTGTTCAAACCACAGTAGATGTGACTTTCTTGTTCTGGGTAGGAACAGTGAAAAGACTACAACTCTGGCCACTAGGACCTCAGTCCCAAGGGCTGTTGGGACTGAAGTCAATCTCCATAGTTGTAGTCCTTTCAGTGTTTCTACCCAAAGCAGAGCTGTTGCAGGCAATTAGAGTCTACTCAGGCTATGGGAGAAGTGACATTCACCTGGTCAAAAGTTGGTGTACCATCAAAATTATTTTTAAGCATTATTTTAAGGTGAAAATCTTACATTGTGTTGCTTTAAATAAATTAGTAATTTTTTCAGGTAACTTAAAATACATATCAAAATTTTAAAATATTACTTTTTGACCAAAAATATTAACTGATTAATCTACATGTAAGGACACAGTGGATATAAAACATGTACGCACCCCTGTTAAAATGCCAGGTTTCTGTGATGTACAACCAGGCCGTCAATAACAAATACCTCATTAAGGCCCAATGAAATGTCCCCAAGAGTGCCCAGATTTCCTGACCTTTGACGCTGACCTTGAGCACAACCTGGATGTAGATCCACCTGAGGACCATTGTGTGTGAGTTCAGTGACCATCGGGGCAATTACCTAGGAGGAGTAGCAATTCTCGTGAAATGTGGACGGATAGACACCGTGTCATCGCATTAGCTCTTTTTGGGTTCACCAAAATGAGGGAAAAATAAGGCCACAATAAATTATTTCCAAACTTCCATATTACCTATAACCTGTGCAATTCAATTGAAAAATAAACAAATCAGTTTGAAGAAAATGAATTTAAAAAATGAAAAAAAATTAAACAGTATAATAAGCTGGTTGCATAAGTGTACACACCCTTAAACAATTACTTTGTTGAACCACATTTTATTTTATCATTATTTACACAGGGAAGATTAAAACTGACGGCAAATTAATTTAAATAAGGTTTAAAGTAGGGTCCTATGCCACAGCACATAAGGAAAATCATACAAGGCAGAAAAAAACTGCATCTAAAAACATTCTGATTTTATGACAGCATTCAGTCTTTTGGGGGAGGAGTCTATCAGCATGGCACGTCAAGACATGGCAGTATTTGCCCACTCCTTCTTGCAATAGTGCTTGAAATCTGTCAGTCCTCTTCAGGTCACCTCACTGATTTTAAGTTTGTTTAAGGTCTGACTGGCCTATTCCAAAACTTCAACTTTCTTCTGGTGAAGCCACTCTTTAGCTGATTTGGATGTACAACATCTTTGTTGTCTTTGTTGTGCTGAAATTCAAAATTTCTCTTCATCTTCAGCTGTTGAGGCCAAAACTCACCAGTATTTGGGGTTGTTCATATGTCCCTCAACTCTGACTACAGCTCCAGTTCCAGAAGTTAAAGCAATCCCAAAGCATGATGCTGCCACCACCATGCTTCACCATGGGTATAGTGTTCTTTTGGAGATGTACAGTATTGTTTTCATGCCAAACATACATTTTGGAATTGGGGCCAAAAAGTTCAACTTTGGTTTCATCAGACCATAACATGTTTTCCATTCATCCATCCATCCATCCATTTTCTATTGCTTATCTGTTGGTCTGGGTCAGGGGAACAGCAGTCTAAGAAGAGAAGCCCAGACTGCCGCTGGGCAAATAGCAGCACCATGACCCCTTGTGCAGGTAGTAAGCCACCTGCAGAAACCCGGTTGAGAGGTGCTGGCCCTCAAACTCGAACAATCTGACAGATATGGAGTGGGCAAATATTACCAATTAAAGATGTGGCCTGCTGAGAGACCCCCATACAAAAATGCTGATGAATACTATAATTAAATCAAAAGGTGCTTCAACAAAAAATCAGTTTACGGCTTTGCACACTTAGGCAACCTTGTTATTGTAATTTTTTTAGGCTGTAGGCCACATTATTGGTGGAAAAACTTTTGAAATGATTTTTCATGGTCTCATTTGGGGTTTTTTTGTTTTTGTTTTTTTTTTTGGGGGGGGGCATTGTAATGTGGTGCATACAGTTTTTAAATCCACTGCAGAAGTGAGTTTTGGTCTTTAAAACTACACCTGTAAGCCCTAAAGGTTTTCAAAATTTAAAATTTATCCCTGGAGAATGCATAATATGGGATCTTTAAGTAAAGCAGAAAAAATGTGTTGCTGACCTTGATTGGGAGGAACAGGAGGTAGGACTTTGATCTTGGGTTTCCTTCCTCTTTTACCGGGAACCTTAACGGGTATCTGAGCTACTCCAGAAGAAAGTGTGTCCCCTGACGTTTTTCCCGTTGACACGGTCTTCAGTTCTGCCCCAGTCCTGCCCTCCTTTCCCTTGGTCCTCCGCTCCTTCCTCTCCTTGCCCTCTTTGGGCTCCTTGCACCTCCTCAAAGTGAGCACTGTCACCTCTTTTTCCTCTTTTCGTTTCTTTGGTTTGCTGCTCTCCTTTTCCTCCCCCTCCACTCCTCCTACACCTCCTCTCTCCCATTCTCTCTTGTCCTTTTTCTTTCGTTTCTTCTTCACCCTGCTTCCACCTCCTCCATCATCCTCCTCACCTAAGGTGGAGGGAGGCCGCGGAGCTCCTCCGGAGTGCTTAACGGTGTGGAACCCTGCTGTTGCTATGCAGTGATTGGACGTCGCCGCGCTGCCCACAGGGGTGAGGATGCGAAGCTGGTCCTTGGAGCCCACAACCAGGTGTCCCCGGGGGATTGTGGGAGTTGTGGTTTGTGCGTTGCTGTTTTGGTCTGAGGCAGAGGAGGCCGCTGCAGCAGAGGCCGGAGGTGGTGGGGGCTTCAAGAGGCCAGTGAACATCTGAAAAAGAAGCGTGGCACAAATTCAGTTTTTCATGAATCTGCCACTAATTAATTGTAATTTACTTAGTTGTCAAATGATTGAAAAGGAAAAGAAAGAAAACCATTTTTAGTGTCAATCATTCTTTACACAGCAAGGCATGAGCAGTGGAACAGAATTACGTTTCTCTAAGCTCTAATCCTCCACTTGAGTGACCGCTGCCATGAGAGAATGTCTTTGGATGAAGGGGAAGATTGGACCACCCAGTGGAAACAGAGATGGGCTGGTTGTAACCAAGGTTTGACCCCAGCCCCTCTTGCTGTGAGGCAGCAGTACTAATCACCAATACACTGTGCTACTGTGATGAACACATCCTCCACAGATTTGGCATTAAAAGCCTCCCAATCAAGTAGTGGATAAATAATAAGCTTCCATTAACACAAGGGATAACAAGAGCACTCTGAAGCGAGTACAATATCCCCCGCCTCCGTTTTTCTTTGACGATCCCAATACTTACTAACAGACAGCAGTTTTCAACTTTTCAATATAATTACTGTGGCAGAAGCAAATTATGATAAAACCATCATCCACAAACATACAACAAAGTATAGAACCCATAGCTGTAGGTCAGGATCCTGAGGTGAGCCCATGTAGCAAGTATGGTGACCCTACAGAGCTTTACACGTTCCATAATAGAGCCTAGGGAGTGGCAACATTGACCTTTGACCTTTTGACCCCAAACCTGTAGTCAGAGGTCATGGTCTCAAAGTGAACCTGTGTACCAGGTTTGGTGACCCTAGCTTTCTTTGTTGTTGAAATATAGTTTATAAGGCATTTTGATGTTGACCTTTGACCTTGCAATCCTAAAACCATTGTCACATTTCAGGGTGACAGGGTGAACTTGTATACTAGGTTTGGTGGCCCTCGCTTTACTCCTTGTACAGTAATAATGCATAAGGAACGTTAACCCTTCTTGTGGCAAGATTCCATGGACAGATAGCGCCCCCACTGCCACAGGTGCAGTGCTGCGCCTGTCATGTGATGTTATATGACGTGGCCAAAAACTCCCCAGTTGATTTAAGTTGGATTCCACCTCACAAGGTGGCAGACACGTATAACTTACTGCTCTTGCCTTGGAGGACTTATGGCGGACATAGAACCATCCTAAAATCTCACTTCTGGACACCACAGAAGAAGAGTTTGTAAATGAATGTTGATGTTCGCCATCACCATGGCAAGACAGAGGAGCCATTTGCTCCCAAATTTGCCAACTATAATTCTAAAAAGAAATAATTTAGCTTATGAAGGTAAATATATACATTTTGTTATAACAGAGGGTGGGCGAAGCTGGTTGATTTTCACCTGCCATCGCCCCCAGCACCATGTGACTGGAGAGAACAATCGCGCCGGATCTGTGTCGTCATATAAGATAAATAGCGGCGGGATAAAAGCAAAACTGAGGTGGAATAATTGTAACAGTTTCTGGAGGGGGAAAAATAAAATGACCGACAGAAGAGAAAATAACGACCAGGATGCCGCAAAAGGACAAAGCGAGCGAGCCGCCCGGCCAGCGGTAAGTGACGAATTTGTTTGTTTGTTTACACTGTACTGATTTTCTGGTTCATATACTTTGAAGATAAGATAACAAAATGCCCAAAACAAGAAATGGTGATAAAAATCAAAACCATTCTTTGTGTAAATATGTCCAAAGTCCACTTTTGACTGAAAGTTATGTAATTCAATATGGCTGCCATGGCATTATGCAAATTAGGTGTGTAAATTTACTCCCATGTAGCATCAAAGTCTCCTCAAACCAATCCAGAAGATCACTTTCCTCCACTCTACAGGAATTTCACCTTTCTTCATTCTACAGGAATTTCACCTTTCTTCATTCTACAGGAATCTCACTTTTCTTCATATTAAAGCAACCCTCACCCAAGGCCTGACCAAGAATGTTGTGCTTTTCCCAGGACCCCAATGTAAAGAGTTGCCGCTTGCAGAGATGGTAAGGATCAGAATTTGCTTTTAAAGGCTTAAATGGACCCAAATCCCCAACGTGGACAGTTCATGTGAATAGCATCCGCCCTACAGGAAACTAATGCTCTTAAAAGGTCATAAACTTCTTAACCAGACAGGTATATGGCTTTCCTTTCCTTTTGACAAATACTAGAGACTTAAAGACCCCTTTCCAGATATCACAGACCTAAGGAAATTATCTACAGCTCAACAGTGCCTCCTAGTGGATATCTACGGAATATGTTTCATTATATAATCTGACTGTCAATTCTGACTAAAACATTAAGTTTCTTCTAGCTATCAACTCCCCAGGATCCTAAGGACACTGAAAATCATCCTTTTGATCACCAACCAGGGTTTGCAGTAATTCATTAATCCTTCATTCAAATATGAGTGCATGTATTATAAACATGTATAAGAAATATTTATGTTCATGAGTGTTAGTCAAACGAATGTTAATATTAGTAGTGATGGTATAAATGCATGGTCACTGAATATTAGCCAAGTCACTTAATTTAGTTAGATCTTATATTGAGCACCTAATTTTATAAGAACTGAGCACCTAATTTTATAAGAACTGAATGGGTATTAATTCTTGTCCACTATCATTCCTGATCCCCGGCTTTCTCTCTCTTTCATGGGATAATGCCTTTTCATTTGATTGGCTGCTCCCAAAGAAATGTTTTCACATTGGACAAAGGCCCGTTCAAACTCCTCTTTATGAAAGCTGATTGGTCTGTCTTGTGACCGGCCCGTTTTATGACCCAACGGCGTGCGCTCAGTTGAAAAAGTGAGGAGCCGCTCCACATGTCAGAGAATAGATTAAGAAGAAGAAGGAATAGATCAGAAGATTAAGTTAGAAGAAAGAAAAAAAGTAGAGAAGAGAGATGATGAAGAATTTATGAAAGAGAAATTTAAGATTAAGGTTAAAGAAGCAGAATAGCAATCTAGATCTCAGAGAAAAGTTTTTGTTTTATTTCTTCAAAGTTCCTCGCAGTTTTCTTTTATCTAAATTGTTCTGTGTGAAATTTGTCAAATCCTGCGTTAGTTTTCTCATTTTTCTGGTTACTGAGGAGAAACCATCTTTTTCTTACAAGCTCGTCTTAAAGAGAGAGTCAAACTCTCAAAATAATTTTTTCCTTCACCTCAGAAGCCATTCTTATCATGTTTTTCTTAGATTTTCTGACTTTTCACGCCATTAAAGTGGACCTTTAATTTTCCTAATTTAAAGTAATGTAATGTAATGTAATGTGCTTTATTTATATAGCCCTTTAAAACAACCAGTAGGTGACCAAAGTGCTTTACAAAAAATAAACAGCATTAAAAACACACAGAGCATTAAAAACAAATAACATAAACAAAAACAACCTAAAAATAAAATAAAAACAAATGCCAAGACAAATATCACCACTACTGGGTATTAAAAGCCATCCTAAACAAATATGTCTTAAGTTCTGATTTAAAAAGGGTCAGGTCAGAGATAGCACGTAGGTCAGGGGGGAGATTATTCCAGAGCCTGGGGGCGGCAACAGAAAAGGCTCGGTCACCCCAATGTTTATACCTTGACCTAGGCACATCCAGCAAAAGCTGATTGGATGACCTCAAAGCTCTGCCTTGGTCACGGACAGTCAAAATCTCAGACATATAAACCGGACCAAGGCCATTAAGAGCTTTAAAAACAAAAAGCAAAAGTTTAAAATTAATTCTAAAATGGACTGGAAGCCAATGAAGTGGAATAAAGGATCGGAGTAATGTGCTCTCGCCTAGGTGTGTTGGTCAAAAGACGGGCCGCTGCATTTTGCACAAGTTGAAGGCGGCCAAGAGAAGACTGAGAGATGCCAACATAAAGTGCACTGCAGTAATCAAGTCGAGACGTGACTAAAGCATGGATGGCTATCTCAACATCATGACGGCTCAGGAAAGGTTTGGCTTTGGATAACAAACGTAATTGATAAAAGCTCATTTTGACTACATTGTCAATCTGTTTATCAAATTTTAAATGGCTGTCAAAAATCACCCCCAAATTTCTGACAGCTGAACTGAGTCTTAAAGTGAGGGTACCAAAGCCAGCCGTTACAGTATCCCCAAACACAATACATTCTGTTTTTTCTTCATTTAAGTGGAGAAAATTTTGGCTTAACCACAACTTAATATCAATGATGCAATCCAATAGAACACTTTGTGAGTTAGTTTGTTCTGGGTTCAAAGGTAAATAAAGCTGCAAATCGTCTGCATAACAGTGGAAAGACATGTTATGCCTGGCTATTATTGACCCGAGTGGCAGCATATACAGTGGGGCAAAAGAGTATTTAGTCAGCCACCAACTGTGCAAGTTCTCCCACGTAAAAGATGAGAGAGGCCTCCAATTTTCATCATAGGTATACCTCAACTATGAGACACAAAATGAGAAAAAAAAAATCCAGAAAATCACATTGAAGGATTTTTAATGAATTAATTGGTAAATTCCTCAGTAAAATAAGTATTTGGTCACCTATAAACAAGCAAGATTTCTGGCTCTCACAGACCTGTAACTTCTTCTTTAAGAGGCTCCTCTGTCCTCCACTCGTTACCTGTATTGATGGCACCTGTTTGAACTCGTTATCAGTATAAAAGACACCTGTCCACAACCTCAAACAGTCAGACTGCAAACTCCACTATGGCCAAGACCAAAGAGCTGTCAAAGGACACCAGAAACAAAATTGTAGACCTGCACCAGGCTGGGAAGACTGAATCTGCAATAGGTAAGCAGCTTGGTGTGAAGAAATCAACTGTGGGAGCAATTATTAGAAAATGGAAGACATACGTACAAGACCAATGATAATCTCCCTCGATCTGGGGCTCCATGCAAGATCTCACCCCGTGGGGTCAAAATTATCACAAGAACGGTGATCAAAAATCCCAGAACCACATGGGGGGACCTAGTGAATGACCTGCAGAGAGCTGGGAACAAAGTAACAAAGGCTACATAAGAAACACACTACGCCGCCAGGGACTCAAATCCTGCAGTGCCAGACGTGTCCCCCTGCTTAAGCCAGTACATGTCCAGGCCCATCTGAAGTTTGCTAGAGAGCATTTGGATGATCCAGAAGAGGATTGGGAGAATGTCATCTGGTCAGATGAAACCAAAATAGAACTTTTTGGTAAAAACTCAACTTGTCGTGTTTTGAGGCGAAAGAACACCATACCTACTGTGAAGCATGGGGGTGGAAACATCATACTTTGGGGCTGTTTTTCTGCAAAGGGACCAGGACGACTGATCCGTGTAAAGATAGAATGAATGGGGCCATGTATCGTGAGATTTTGAGTGAAAACCTCCTTCCACCAGCAAGGGCATTGAAGATGAAACGTGGCTGGGTCTTTCAGCATGACAATGATCCCAAGCACACCGCCCGGGCAACGAAGGAGTGGCTTCGTAAGAAGCATTTCAAGGTCCTGGAGTGGCCTAGCCAGTCTTCAGATCTCAACCCCACAGAGAATCTTTGGAGGGAGTTGAAAGTCTGTGTTGCCCAGCGACAGCCCCAAAACATCCCTGCTCTAGAGGAGATCTGCATGGAGGAATGGGCCAAAAAACCAGCAACAGTGTGTGAAAACCTTGTGAAAACTTACAGAAAACGTTTGACCTCTGTTATTTACCCTTTGTTGGCAATGACAAAGTATTGAGATGAACGTTTGTTATTGACCAAATACTTATTTTACCGAGGAATTTACCTTTTAATTCATTAAAAATCCTTCAATGTGATTTTCTGGATTTTTTTTTTCTCATTTTGTCTCTCATAGTTGAGGTATACCTATGATGAAAATTGGAGGCCTCTCTCATCTTTTAAGTGGGAGAACTTGCACAATTGGTGGCTGACTAAATACTTTTTTACCCCACTGTATAATGAAAACAGAATAGGGCCAAGAATAGAGCCCTGTGGGACCCCACAGGAGAGAGAGGCACTAGAAGAGGACATGTCACCAATCATTACAGAAAAAGTTCCATTAGAAAGGTAGGATTCAAACCACTTAAGTGCAGTGCCATGGATGCCAACATAGTGATTCTGGCGTGACAGAAGGATAGTGTGGTCCACAGTGTCAAAAGCTG
The DNA here is from genome assembly GCA_020510985.1 of Pholidichthys leucotaenia. Taxonomy (NCBI): domain Eukaryota; kingdom Metazoa; phylum Chordata; class Actinopteri; order Cichliformes; family Pholidichthyidae; genus Pholidichthys; species Pholidichthys leucotaenia. Next base: position 27,670,340 of record CM035837.1, read on the forward strand.
CTGTAAGATCTAGCAGCACTAAGACCACAGGACATTTGGCATCAACAGACATCATAATATCATTATGCACCTTAAGCAGGGCAGACTCAGTGCTGTGACAAGACCTAAACCCAGATTGAAACTTCTCAAAAACAGAATTGTCTTCTAAAAAAAACTGCAACTGTATAAAAACAACTTTTTCTAAAACTTTAGATAAAAAGGGCAAATGAGAAATGGGTCTAAAATCCTGTGGAATCAGCTGCCAATCTGGATTCGGGAGTCAGACTCGATCTCTGTTTTTAAGAATAGGGCTAAAACCTACCTTTTTGATATAGCCTACAATTAGGGAGGGATCATGTGTTTCTGAACCCTCCCTTAGTTATGCTGCTAATAGGTTTAGTCAGCCGGGGGACCTCCAGTAATGCACTGGGCCTCACTCCTTTCCTCACTCTCTATGAAATATTTTTTTTTGCTGGTCATTAACATCTGTTTGTTCTCTCCCATAGATTGAGTCCCCATCGTGCTGTTTGCTCTCTACATGTCTGTTCTTTTCTTCTTCTCTATCCCCTCACCCCCCAGCCAGTCGCAGCAGATGACTGCCCCTCCCTGAGCCTGGTTCTGCTGGAGGTTTCTTCCTCCAAAGGAAGAAACCTTTTTTTTTTTTTTTAGTTTTTCCTCTCCACCGTCGCCAAGTGCTTGCTCACAGGGGATCACCTGATTGCTGGGGTCTTTCTGCAACTGTGGGGGTCCCCCCTACAGTTGATAGTGCTATGAGATGACTGTTGTTGTGAAATGGCGCTATATAAATAAAGTTGAATTGAATTGAATATGATAAACATGACATGAAACATCTCTTGATGTGGCAGCATGAGATAAAATGAAAGGCCGCAGTGTGTTCGACAGTCTATGAAGTGCCCCCGCACCTAATTTCCAAACAGTAGCAACTCCGTTAGTGAAGGTAATATTAGCTTATTATTAGTAGAATATTAAAGCGATGCTAGCAGCCTTGCTGGCCAAGTTTAATCTGTTTTTAACTCACAAAACCCAGCTACAAATGTCTGAGATTTAAATATGATTTAAATTAAACAAGATATTTGAATATGATGATATTCTTTTTAAACGATGACAGCAACAGGCAGTTTTGAGGTTTTACCAACCTGCTCGTCCTCGACTACTTGCCAGGATAATGGAGGTGTAATGAAGTCTGTAGTGCAAGGCTTCCATCCATTCATGACCATAGAGCAGCTGGAGTTTGGGTAGATGGTACGTGTGATGTAGGTCAGAGATTAATACTGAACTACTCTTTTCCAGAATGAGTAATGTCTTGAGGTTTTACCAGTATGTTAATGTACAATTACTTTATGCATGTGTGGGTGTACATACTATGCATATATAGTGTATATATTAAAAAAAAACATGCAAAAATTACACCAGCATGTACAACATGTATATTTTTATGATTGCTAAAATAACATAATTGTGCAGTTGTTTCTAATCACTTCAGTATTCCATTTATACTGCTTTTATTTATATTGCTTTTCAGCATTTAAACATAACACGTTATATGACATAAATGCCCAGTTTTACATGTTTAGTCTTTTATATCTGATTTTATTCTCTTTTTAAGAGAAGAAGCATTGTATAAAGTCAGAAAAATAAAACTCCTGCATTGATGTTGAAATCCTGTGAAGGCCTGCTTTTTTCCCCACATGGAAAACTGATCAAGAATTGATAAGGGAACCAATAAAGAATCGGATCGATAAGCAAAATCGACAATGCCATTGGTCTTGATAAAATCTTACCAATTCCCATCCCTAGACTGGATCAATATCACAGCTAATAGTATGGTGTTAACAGAGGTGTGGAAGTTTCTCAATTCTGCAGTGCAGTGTGATGTGGGCCTCTGCATCGATCCAAAACTTTACTGAGATCTCACCACGCGCGCAAAAACCTGAAGCACAAATCTTGATTACCATTTATCCGGCAGTTGTGAAGTTAGGTCACAACATTGAAAACTGCATTGTGGACTTGATAAATTTACAGTGCGTCCGGAAAGTATTCACAGCGCTTCACCTTTTCCACATTTTGTTATGTTACAGCCTTGTTCCAAAATGCCCTATAATGGCAATGTGAAAAGTTTTTGGTTTTTTTTTTTTTTGAGATTTTTGCAAATTTGTTAAAAATAAAAAACTAAGAAATCACATGTACATAAGTATTCACAGCCTTTGCCATAAACTCAAAATTGAGCTCAGGTACATCCTGTTTCCACTGATCACCCTTGAGATGTTTCTACAGCTTAAATGGAGTCAACCTGTGGTAAATTCAGTTGATTGGACATGATTTGGAAAGGCACACACCTGTCTATATAAGGTCCCACAGTTGACAGTGCATGTCAGAGTACAAACCAAGCATGAAGTCAAAGGAATTGTTTGTAGATCTCCAAGACGGGATTGTCTCGAGGCACAAATCTGGGAAAGGGTACAGAAAAATTTCTGCTGCTTTGAAGGTCTCAATGAGTACAGTAGTCTCCATCATCCATAAATGGAAGAAGTTTGGAACCACCAGGATTCTTCCTAGAGCTGGCTGGCCATCTAAACTGAGCGATCGGGGGACAAGGGCCTTAGTCAGGGAGGTGACCAAGAACCCGATGGTCACTCTGTTAGAGCTCCAGCATTCCTCTGTGGAGAGAGCAGAACCTTCCAGAAGGACAATCATCTCTGCAGCAATCCACCAATCAGGCCTGTATGGTAGAGTGGACAGACGAAAGCCACTCCTTAGAAAAAGGCACATGGCAGCCTGCCTGGAGTTTACCATAAAGCACCTTAAGGACTCTCAGACTATGAGAAACAAAATTATCTGGTCTGATGAGACAAAAATTGAACTCTTTGGCATGAAAGCCAGGCGTCATGTTTGGAGGAAACCAGGCACCGCTCATCACCAGGCCAATACCATCCCTACAGTGAAGCATGGTGTGGCATCATCATGCTGTGGGGATGTTTTTCAGTGACAGGAACTGGGAGACTATTAAGGATAAAGGGAAAGCTGAATGAAGCAATGTACAGAGACATCCTGGATGAAAACCTGCACCAGAGCACTCTTGACCTCAGAATGGGGAAACAGTTCATCTTTCAGCAAGACATCCACCCTAAGCACACAGCCAAGATATCAAAGGAGTGGCTTCAGGACAACTCTGTGAATGTCCTTGAGTGGCCCAGCCAGAACCCAGACTTGAATCCAATTAAACATCTCTGGAGAGATCTGAAAATGGCTGTGCACCGATGCTTACCATCAAACCTGATGGAGCTTGAGAGGTGCTAAAAAGAGGAATGGGTGAAACTGCCCAAAGACAGGTGTGCCAAGCTTGTGGCATCATATTCAAAAAGACTTGAGGCTGTAATTGCTGCCAAAGGTGCATCAACAAAGTATTGAGCAAAGGCTGTGAATACTTATGTACATGTGATTTCTTAGTTTTTATTTTTAATAAATTTGCAAAAATCTAAAAAAAAAAAAAAAAAAAAAAAAGCTTTTTCATGTTGTCATTATGGGGTATTGTGTGTAGAATTTTGAGGGAAAAATGAATTTAATCCATTTTGAAAAAAGGCTCTAACATAACAAAAGCTGGAAAAAGTGAAGTGCTGTGAATACTTTCCAGATGCACTGTATGACCACCATGGTGGACTGATGAGAACAGCAAGGGGTGATTTCAAAAATAAAACATTTTGCAAGCAGACATTTGGACACAATTTGGATTTTATAAACTCATTGAGGAGTATGAACTGGACAAGATATATGCTGTTTGTAAAAAATACTGTGGTTACATACCACCATCAGTGGGTGAATGTGTGTGTGAATGGGTGGATAGCAGGATCTGTAAAGCGCTTTGGTCATCTAGAGATGAGAATAAAAGCGCTATATAAGTGAATGCCATTTACCATTTTACATGACCAATTTGAGGAACCCCATCAGCAGTTTTTACCAAGAGCTAACACCAGCCCCAAAGAACAGACCAGGCCCGGTGAAACAAAAGAAAATACAGGAGGTGCTGTTGACTTTTCTGGCCTCCGTGGCAGCGATTAGAGCCAAATATCGCCGTCCTTATTCAGTGACGAGAATGGCGGGTCACAAAGCTACTTTGCTGACAAGCCTGCACTCTCACTTCACAACATTTGCCAGACTAGTAAGGCAAGGAAACTCCTATAGTGCGATCCACACAACAATTCAGTGCTTCTCCATTCATAAATCCTTAACCCCACTGTGGTGCACTTGAGCAGGGCCCTTAAAACTGCTCTAGTGGAGCTACTCAATGGCCACAGGTCAGTCTGTGGTTGTACTGGACCACTTCCTGGTGTGAATGTGAACAAAGTATCTTTCAAAAAGAGAGGCTGCCTCTCAGTGGAACTCCCCTGTATAAATAAAGGTTAAATTTTGGTGACACATGGGGAGTGCATAATGTGATAGCATCTTAGACTTGAACAAAGAGCAGAGTTTCCCTTGGAGATAGCAGGGAGGTGTGAAGGATGAATGCAGTGTAATCTTTTGTGTATCAGAGACTTCTAGCAGGATGGTAAAGGATTAAGGAAGTGAATGCAATGTGACCTTTTGTGTGTAGAAGCTTCTGAGGGAATGCCATAGTATTTAAGAGAAGAGTTTTGTCTGAGATGTTCTCTTTCTGACTATGCTTCTGTGTGAGATGTGTAATAAACTGAGTCAAATCCGCCTCGTTATTTACACACTCCACACTGGTGACCCAAGACGAATCATGCAACACGACGAAAGATCCCCGGAGCCAGCCTCGTTGGGAGCCTCGTTGGGAGCCCCCAGCCAAGCATATGCTGTTACAATCAAGCTACCGGATTTTTGGCAGTACAATCCGCGCTCCTGGTTCCACCTAGTTGAGGCGCAGTTCGCCCTCCGGGAGATATCGGCGGATGACACAAAGTTATACCATGTGGTCGCAACGCTCGACACCCACACGGCTCAGCATGTGGAGAGCCTGCTTGATCAGCCACCAACCAGCGACAAGTACGGCGCGCTGAAGGCTGCACTCATCCAGCACTACACGCTCTCGGTTGGTGAGAGAGCAGAGAGACTCCTGATGCGGACTGGGTTAGGAGATGGGTCGGCTATTGACCTGATGGAGAAGATGCTGAGATTAAAGGGCTCGGACGACGACCATTTCATTTTTACCCACCTCTTCCTCCGGAATCTTCCGTCAGCGACGAGAGCGACCCTGGCCAATTCGCAGTTGCTGGCCAAGCGGGACTATCGTGCGCTGGCCCGAGAAGCACACCGGATCATCATGAGCCAGCAGAGAGTTCACGACCACGGCGGCAGCGACGGAGCTCGGCGCGACGGCCGGAGGAGGCGAGGAGCCATCGACGGCAGCGGCAGAACCACCGACGACAGCAGCAGCGGGGGCCAAAGAACGCGGAGGAGACACCCTTTGTTTCTACCACCGCCGCTTCGCAGAGAAGGCACGCAAATGTATACCACCGTGCCAGTTCAAGTGCTCGGGAAACGCCAAGACCAGGGGTCGGCAGCAGCTGCGACCCTCGGGGAGGAGAACAAGCTGCTCTACTTGACGGACGCACGCTCGAGGAGGCATTTCCTCGTGGACACCGGCGCCCAGATGAGTTTCATCATGCCGTCCTACGCCGACCGGCTGGCGGGATATAGCAGCCCCGAGATGGCAGCAGCAAACGGCTCGGAGATTAAGACCTTTGGTGAGAGGACTCTGCTTCTGTCTCTACACGGCCATACATTTGAGTGGACTTTTGTCATAGCAGCATTGAATTTCAATATACTGGGGGCTGATTTTTTGTGCACACATGGTTTGCTGGTTGATGTCGCTAACAGGCGCCTGGTTAATGCACTGTCCTTTGATTCTATCCCCTGTACAGCTCGAGCGTCCCGGCCAACAGCACAAGCCAACGTCACAGCTGCATGCGGTAAGTTCCATACACTGCTCACTCAGTTCCCAGCACTCACGGTCCCGACATTTTCGGCAGTCATCGCTAAACACGGGGTGGAGCATTTTATCACCACCACCGGGCCGCCTGTTTTTGCAAAACCTCAGCGCTTGGACGCAGCTAAACTGGCCATAGCGCGCGAGGAGTTCGCCAACCTGGAGAGGATGGGCATCATCAGGCGTTCAAACAGCCCATGGGCTTCCCCACTACACATGGTCCCTAAAGCTGAGGGTTCGTGGCGACCTTGCGGGGATTTCTGCAGGTTGAACAACGCCACAGCGCACGACCGCTACCCAATTCCTCACATCCAAGATTTTTGCGTTCACTTGGCAGGAGCGTGCGTTTTTTCTAAAATAGACCTGGTCCGCGGTTACCACCAAGTCCCAGTGTGTGCTGAGGACATACCCAAAACAGCGGTGATAACTCCGTTCGGTTTATTCGAGTTTTTGCGCATGCCATTCAGGCTTAAAGGGGCGGCACAGACATTCCAACGCATGATGGATGCGGTGCTGCGTGATCTCCCTTTCGTATTCGTCTACTTGGACGATATCTTGGTAGCCAGTGCGTCCGAAGACGAACACGAAACCCACCTCACAGCGGTTTTCCAGAGGTTGGAAGAGCACGGGTTAATAACCAACCCAGCGAAATGTCAGTTCGGGGTGACGCAGATTGATTTTTTGGGGCACCGCGTCTCTCCCGAAGGAGCGGTTCCGCTGCCTGACAAAGTGCGCGCGGTAGCGGATTTTCCCCGGCCACAAAAGGTCAGGGCGTTACAGGAATGTTTGGGAATAACCGTTTCCTTCCCCGCGCAGCGCAGCTCATGCAACCACTGTACGCCGCGCTCAAAAAACAGAAACCCGCGAATAAGATCGAATGGTCCCCAGAGCAAGAGCGGGCGTTCTCGGAAGTCAAAGCAGCCCTGGCAAACGCTGCGTTGCTGGCACATCCAGACCCAACGGCCCGCATACCGCTCATTACTGACGCGTCAGATGTGGCCATAGGGGCGGTCGTGGAGCAGCGTGTAGCCGGGGCTTGGCAGCCGCTTGCCTTTTTCAGCAGGACTTTGCGCGATAGTGAACGTAAATACAGCGCGTTCGACAGGGAGTTGCTGGCTCTCCACTTGGCCATTCGCCACTTCCAGTTCTGGCTGGAAGGGCGCTGTTTCACCGCGTTCGTTGACCACAAGCCACTAACATTCGCGATGGCCAAGGTTTCAGAACCGTGGTCGGGCCGGCAGCAGAGACAGCTGGCCGCGATCTCAGAGTTTACTACCGATATTCAGCATGTGTCGGGTAAACTGAATGTAGTGGCAGACTGCCTCTCGCGCGCCGTGGCTGCCCCGGTCCGCGTGGGGATAGATTACTCAGTCATGGCCGCGGAGCAGGTTAGTGACGCGGACGTGCGCGCGCTCCAGTCTGGACCAACAGGGTTAAGGCTGGAGAGCAGGGTGCTGCAAGACGGTATGCCCCCTGTAATTTGTGATGTCTCCACGGGGCGACCGCGCCCCGTGGTACCGGCCGCGTGGCACCGCCATGTTTTTGACTCGATTCATTCTTTGGTGCACCCGGGAGTGCGCGCGTCGGTCAAAATGGTAGGAGAGAAATTTGTGTGGCCGAGCCTTCGCAAACAAGTGAAAGAGTGGGCAGCAGCCTGCATGGAGTGCCAACGAGCCAAGGTACACAGACACACGAAGGCTCCCTTGGAGCCGTTTCGCATCCCGGCTAAGAGGTTCGACCATGTTCACGTGGACCTCGTGGGCCCCCTCCCGCCATCACAGGGGTGCATGCACCTTCTGACAATGGTGGACCGCACCACGCGCTGGCCGGAAGTGGTTCCACTGGCAGCAACCACAGCCGAGGAGGTGGCGCACGCGTTTTTAACGGCATGGGTGGCGCGTTTTGGAGTCCCGTCGGATATTACGTCCGACAGAGGCCGTCAATTTGTTTCCGAACTCTGGTCAACAATGGCCTGCAGCCTGGGTGTCACAATTCACTGCACAACCGCGAACAATCCACAGGCTAATGGGTTATGCGAACGTTTTCATAGGTCATTGAAAGCGGCTCTCAGGGCGTCACTGACAGATGCAAATTGGGTAGACAAGCTACCGTGGGTTTTATTGGGGTTACGTTCTGCGCCTAAAGAGGATTTGGAAGCGTCCCCGGCTGAACTCGTTTTTGCGCAGCCACTTTGGCTGCCCGGGGAGTTTCTTCCAGATAATCCCGCGCCGGGCAGCTCCCCGTCTCAGCTGTTGCAGCGTAGCATAGACACAAGCACGCTGCCGGGCCCTGTTCACCACAGTTTTCCGAGCGTTTTTGTGCCTAAAACTTTGAAAAACGCGGAGTTCGTTTTTGTTAGACATGATGCCAATCGACCTCCACTGCGCCCACCTTATGACAGACCGTTCAGAGTGCTGGAAACAGGGGACAAGCATTTTTTGCTAGATTTGGGGGGTAGGAGGGAAAAGGTTGGCATAGACAGACTCAAACCCGCTTTTGTTGTGGCGGACGAGCAAGTGCTGTTGGCGAGGGCCCCTCGGTGCGGAAGACCCCCACGGGGAGCTTCCCAGAGAAAAGATTCCCCAGAGCACCCACATGCACAGACTTTTACCCCTCAATCATCAGCCCCCCAGCATGACAGCGCCGCGGAGGCGGTGAATCCTGGTTACAGCAGATACGGGAGAAGACTGAAGCCCAAGCAGCATGTGGATTGATGTTTAATGATTTTACCACAGCATATGGACTGTCATTCTATTGTTCTATCCAAGACTACATGTCGCTACAGGTCTGTAATGACTACAGACCTGTAGCGCTCACCTCTGTAGTCATGAAGTCCTTTGAGCGCCTGGTCCTGTCCCACCTCAAGTCCATCACCACCCCTCTCCTGGACCCGCTGCAGTTTGCCTACCGAGCCAACAGGTCTGTAGATGATGCAGTCAACCTGGCCCTCCACTCCATCCTGCAGCACCTGGACTCCCCGGGAACCTACGCCAGGATCCTGTTTGTGGACTTCAGCTCCGCATGCAACACCATCCGCCCCGCTCTGCTCCGGGACAAGCTGTCCCTGCTCAACGTGCCTGACTCCCTCTGCAGGTGGATCATCGACTTCCTGACGGACCGGAGGCAGCATGTGCGGCTGGGAAAGACTGTCTCAGACTATACTAGCATCAGCACCGGATCACCCCAGGGCTGTGTACTTTCCCCCCTACTCTTCTCCCTTTACACCAACTCCTGCACCTCCAGCCACCAGTCTGTCAAGTTGATCAAGTTTGCGGACGACACCACCCTCATCGGGCTCATCTCCAACGGCGACGAGTCCGCCTACAGGAGAGAGGTGGCCCAGCTGGCGTGCTGGTGCAGCAATAACAACCTGCAGCTGAACGCTCTGAAGACAGTGGAGATGATTGTAGACTTCAGGAAAGTCACTACTCCTCTGCCCCCCCTCACCCTCTCAGGCTCTCCCATCACCACTGCTGATTCCTTCCGCTTCCTAGGCACTACCATCACCAGGGACCTCAAATGGGAGCTGACCATCAGCTCACTCATCAAAAAAGCCCAGCAGAGGATGTTCTTCCTGCGGCAGCTGAGGAAGCTCAAGCTACCCACCAAGATGTTAGTGCAGTTCTACACAGCCATCATCGAGTCCATCCTCACCACCTCCATAACCGTGTGGTACGCAGGAGCCACTGCCAGGGACAGACTAAGGCTGCAGCGCGTCGTGCGCACTGCTGAGAAGGTGATCGGCTGCAAGCTCCCATCTCTCCAGGATCTGTACATCTCCAGGACCCGGAGGCGTGCTGGCCGGATCATAGCCGATCCCTCACACCCTGGTCATGTACTGTTTGCCCCCCTCCCCTCTGGTAGAAGACTTCGGTCCATCCAGACTAAAACCTCCCGTCACATGAACAGCTTCTTCCCCTCTGCCATTAGACTGCTGAACACTAAGTGACTCTCGTGCACCATGTACAGCAGCTCAACCAGACTCATGTCAATCATCACTGTTTTCTTCCTGCATTACCGACTGCACTATATAGTTCTCCACAGTATCTGCTGCTGGCTAATATATATTTTAACTGTTGACCAGTATCACTTAATCTTATCCTACACTTTATTACATGTATAGTTTATTTCTCTTATCTTATCATGTTTAATGTTGCAGCATTGTACCGAGACAAATTCCTAGTTTGTGTACTACATGAACAATGGCAATAAACCTGATTCTGATTCTGATTCTGACACTCAGGGGGGTCGTTTGGTGACACATGGGGAGTGCATAATGTTATAGCATCTTAGACTAGAACAAAGAGCAGAGTTTCCCTTGGAGATAGCAGGGAGGTGTGAAGGATGAATGCAGTGTGATCTTTTGTGTATCAGAGACTTCTAGCAGGATGGTAAAGGATTAAAGCAGACGGACAGTGACATTTTTTTATTGAACCAATCAACAGATTGTATGAAAATATTCTATTCTGTCTATTCCCGCGATTTAATATGTGTCACCAGCTTCCATAAATGACCTTATTTGCTCATAGCTCAGCCTTCACTTAGTGAGGCTGCAGTACCGCCATCTCTCGATAGGTGCGGGCATTGGTGACGTCACAACAGCAATAGTAAATGGCAGAACGAGAGCAAAGTGATTCGGACAGCGATTATTTTCTCGAGTTTGATGACCTCAATATAAATGATGACATTGAAAATGAAGAATCGGATGATGAAGTAGTTTTGGGTGGTGCTGAGGGGGTATTCAGCCTTATTTGTGGGAAAGAAGTGAGGGTTATGTTGCCTGCCTGTGTGGTGAGCCTCATCAGAGAAACATTCCCATCTGATCACTACAAGGGATTTTGCCTACCAAGATTAGATTTGTGAACAATGATATGTAAATAAAGTTTTAGTAAAATCATATATTGAGTTTATTAATGTTCATGTCAATGTTATAATTCTCATAGTTCAGCATTCATCAAAGTCGCATGTCATATACATTTGAATAATTTGAACACACTAAATTCTTCTCAATTTGAAAAGAAATATTACATACTATACCACCTTTGTAAAGGAGCCACGCATGATCTGGATGAGTACACGGACACTGTGAACTCATATATCCACTTTTGTGAAGAGAACATTCTTCCATCACGCACCAGGGTGAGGTACTCTAATGACAAACCCTGGTTCACAGCTAAGCTCAGACAGATCAGGAAGGAGAAGGAAGCAGCGCTGAAAAGTGGAGACAGGGACTGCTACAGGGAGGTTAAATACCGGTTTAACAGAGAGCTGAAGAGGGCTAAATCTGTGTACTCAGAGAGACTCCAGCAGCAGTTCACTGCTAATGATTCGGCTTCCGTGTGGAGAGGACTGAGGCAGATCACCAACTATCGGCCTCAGGCTCCTAAAGGTCAGGATGACAAAGCCCTTTGTCAGAGACTGTCCCAACACTATGCCCGTTTTGACACCTCGTCATCTGTGTCCAACTCCCCCCCTCCCTCCAGCTCCACAGCCTCCACATTCCCTACTTCATTTAAGGCACCCCCCCCTCCTCCCCCCCTCCCCTTATCATCAGTGAGCAGGATGTGCTCAAACAGTTCTCCAGACTGAACCCGCGCAAGGTCCCCGGCCCAGACGGCGTGTCTCCCTCCACCCTGAGACTCTGTGCGAAACAGCTGGCTCCTGTATTCACAGACATTTTTAACACCTCCCTTAAGTTATGCCACGTGCCATCCTGCCTCAAATCCTCCACCATCATCCCTGTCCCCAAGAAGCCACGGATCACTGGACATAATGACTACAGACCTGTAGCGCTCACCTCTGTAGTCATGAAGTCCTTTGAGCGCCTGGTCCTGTTCCACCTCAAGTCCATCACCACCCCTCTCCTGGACCCGCTGCAGTTTGCCTACCGAGCCAACAGGTCTGTAGACGATGCAGTCAACCTGGCCCTCCACTCCATCCTGCAGCACCTGGACTCCCCGGGAACCTACGCCAGGATCCTGTTTGTGGACTTCAGCTCCGCATTCAACACCATCCGCCCCGCTCTGCTCCGGGACAAGCTGTCCCTGCTCAACGTGCCTGACTCCCTCTGCAGGTGGATCATCGACTTCCTGACGGACCGGAGGCAGCATGTGCGGCTGGGAAAGACTGTCTCAGACTATACTAGCATCAGCACCGGATCACCCCAGGGCTGTGTACTTTCCCCCCTACTCTTCTCCCTTTACACCAACTCCTGCACCTCCAGCCACCAGTCTGTCAAGTTGATCAAGTTTGCGGACGACACCACCCTCATCGGGCTCATCTCCAACGGCGACAAGTCCGCCTACAGGAGAGAGGTGGCCAAGCTGGCGTCCTGGTGCAGCAATAACAACCTGCAGCTGAACGCTCTGAAGACAGTGGAGATGATTGTAGACTTCAGGAAAGTCACTACTCCTCTGCCCCCCCTCACCCTCTCAGGCTCTCCCATCACCACTGCTGATTCCTTCCGCTTCCTAGGCACTACCATCACCAGGGACCTCAAATGGGAGCTGACCATCAGCTCACTCATCAAAAAAGCCCAGCAGAGGATGTTCTTCCTGCGGCAGCTGAGGAAGCTCAAGCTACCCACCAAGATGTTAGTGCAGTTCTACACAGCCATCATCGAGTCCATCCTCACCACCTCCATAACCGTGTGGTACGCAGGAGCCACTGCCAGGGACAGACTAAGGCTGCAGCGCGTCGTGCGCACTGCTGAGAAGGTGATCGGCTGCAAGCTCCCATCTCTCCAGGATCTGTACATCTCCAGGACCCGGAGGCGTGCTGGCCGGATCATAGCCGATCCCTCACACCCTGGTCACGTACTGTTTGCCCCCCTCCCCTCTGGTAGAAGACTTCGGTCCATCCAGACTAAAACCTCCCGTCACATGAACAGCTTCTTCCCCTCTGCCATTAGACTGCTGAACACTAAGTGACTCTCGTGCACCATGTACAGCAGCTCAACCAGACTCATGTCAATCATCACTGTTTTCTTCCTGCATTACCGACTGCACTATATAGTTCTCCACAGTATCTGCTGCTGGCTAATATATATTTTAACTGTTGACCAGTATCACTTAATCTTATCCTACACTTTATTACATGTATAGTTTATTTCTCTTATCTTATCATGTTTAATGTTGCAGCATTGTACCGAGACAAATTCCTAGTTTGTGTACTACATGAACAATGGCAATAAACCTGATTCTGATTCTGATTCTGATGTTTGAAAACACAGCAGAAATATACAAAGAAATACAAAAATCAATGGAGCATCACTACAGATTAAGAAAATAACTAGTTTCCAGATATAGCAATTATTATATTCCAATAAATGACATTTCACAGTTATAATGGGCAACATTTTACGGTAGAAAATTGGGGTTCCATTTTTAAAAGCATATTTCTCTTACAATCTTAGGCTTATATTTATTTTTCTTAGCAAATATGTTGCTTCCCTAAAAATTGAAAGCTGAACTGTCATTGGTAATTACCTCCGCCAGGCCGAAAAGGCCAGGAGGAGGTTATGTTTTTGCCCGGGTTTGTTTGTCTGTTTGTCAACTCCGCGTTCTTCAACGTTTTAGGCACAAAAGCACGTGCAAAACACTGGTGGCCTGGGCCCGCCAGCGTGCCTGTGTTTGCGCGATGCTGCAAAACCTGACACGGGCACCTGTCCGCCGCCACATTATTTCCCAGAAATAATTTGATTTTGAAAATCATCCATTGCTTGGAATTCATTTAAAATGTTTAGTAAACATTTGCAGTGAATATTAAAAATACAAAACTTACCCTGTTTACTTCTCGTTTTCTGACAGCTGATCGCATCGGTAGATCACCCTTGCTTTTCACGCCACTGTCACTGACACTTGTCTCAGTCAGACTTGGGAATTGCGGGATATATAGTTGGAATAGCCGTTTTCTTTATCACCAATCTTTTTGCAAATTGCATCTTACTCTCGAAATCGCTGTCAACGAAATGTCTACTGCACATGTAGGGCGCTAACGAGGTGCAGGTGTGCGCGCAGCTGAGGCAGATGCCTGAGAGCTGCGAGCCGTGACACCTGCAAAATATATGTGGACAAGAAAGAGTGACAAACCTGGGTACTATTTCACTGGAGTCTGCTTTAATACAGAAGCTGAAGGTCAGATCTACATACAGAAACTACAGCACTTATGAAATACATAATGAAATACTACAGCACTTATGAAATACTTATGAAATACTACAGCACTTATGAAGCATCATATTCAAAAAGACTTGAGGTTGTAATTGCTGCCAAGGGTGCATCAACAAAGTACTGAGCAAAGGCTGCAAATACTTATGTACATGAGATTTCTTAATTTTTTATTTTTGAAAAATTTGTGAAAATCTCAAAAAAAAAAAAAATCATGTTGTCATTATGGGGTGTTGTGTATAGAATTTTGAGGGAAAAAATTAATTTAATCCCTTTTGAAATAATGCTGTAACATAACAAAATGTGGAAGTGTTTGCCCCGTGCTGATTTCTCATTTTTTAAACACACCTTCGATCACCTTCACATTTTCATGGGGACATGGTGCCGGACTTCTCCACCCAGGGAACAATGGACTGAAAGAGGAGGTGTCACCAGGGGGTATCAGATGGGACAGTAAGGACTATACACCCCCTAGGGAGAGGAGTAAATGCCAGAGCCGCTGGGAGAAGAAGTGTGTGAGAGTGGCGCCAGCGTTATGTCATGTTAATGTGCCACACAGGCTTTGTTCTAAACATAATGTTATTATGGTCAGAAGTTCCAGGTCTTGATGCATGGAAATAAAGATATAAAAGAGGAATGCACAGAGACCCGGGTTTCTTTTTTGCTCTAAGTTATGCTGGAGGAAGAATAAAGTTTCTGTGTCATCCAGCTCGTTGCCTCGCCTGCCTTCTTTCTCCACATTGGTGACCCTACGACGTGCCACGGAAAGCGAGCCAAGCACCGCCTCGGAGACTGCCTGGAGGGAGAGCACAAGCGACGTGTGCATGGTCTCAGTCGACCTCCCAGACTTCTGGCTTCACAACCCGACTGCGTGGTTCTTGCACATAGCGCTAATGGAGAGCATCTTGGCGCTGAAGGGGAAGGACGACGAATCCTTCCTGTTCACCCACTTGTTCCTCAGGAACCTACCGGCTACAGCGAGTGCGATCCTGGCCAACTCGCCGCGGCTGGTTGCTGAGGACTACCATGCCCTGGTGCAGGAAGCGGACCGCATCATTTTGGCGACCAGTGCTCTCAGTGTAAAGACAGTGGCACCGGCATCCATAAGAGACTTCAGCGAGGTCGAGGAGCCGTTCGTGGTAGCTGGGATGGACACCAGAGGACAAAGGAAAGCGGCAATCTGTTTTTATCATTGCCAATTCGGCTCGAACGCCCAACGCTGCCCGTCCCCATGCCAATTCAAGAAGCCGGGAAGACGGCACGATCAAAATTCAGTGGCAGCTGCATCCGATGGCGACAGGAACAGACCGCTTTATGTCACGGACACACGTTCAGGGAGACGGTTTTTGGTGGACTCGGGCTCCCAGAAGAGCCTCATCCTGCTAATCAATGCAGACAGGGTGGCAGGACGCAGCGGTCCCAAGCTCATGGCCGCCAACGGATCCACCATCAGGACATTTGGCGAGTGGACGCTGACGATATGCTTACACAGACGCAACTTTCAGGGGGACTTTGTGATAGCTGCATGTTCTGGCCCCATTTTTGGCACAGATTTTTTATGTGCTTATGGGTTGTGAGTTGATGTTGCTAATAGGCGATTAGTGGATGCAATCTCTTTCACCTCACTGACCTGTACAGCTCGGGAAGCTGAGTCGACAACACTGGTTAACATTACAGCTCCAAGGGGTAAGTACCAACAGTTACTCGCACAGTTCCCAGCACTTACAGTCCCAACCTTTTTGGCTACGGTGACAAAACACGGGGTCAAGCACTTTATAACGACAAAAGGTCCGCTGGTGTTCGCGCGACCTCGGCATTTGGACGCAGCTAAACTGGCCAGCGCGCGAGAGGAGTTTGCCAACTTACAGCAGTCGGGCATCGCCAGGCGCTCCAACAGCCCGTGGGCATCCCTGCTACACATGGTGTCTAAAGTCGACAGGTCGTGGCGACCGTGCAGCGATTTCCAGCGCTTGAACAACGCCACGGAAAATGATTGCTATCCTATTCCACACATCCAGGATTTTTCCGTGCACCTTGCCGGGGCGCATATTTTTTCTAAAGTGGATCTGGTCCACGGTGACCACCAGGTCCCGGTGCACGAGGAAAATGTTCCAAAAACGGCGGTAATAACTCCTTTCAGCCTTTTTGAGATTTTACGCATGGCGTTCGGATTAAAAGGCACGATGCAGACCTTCCAGAGGATGATGGATGCAGTGCTGCGCGACTTGTCCTTTGTTTTCATCTACTTAGACAACATTCTGGTAGCCAGCACGTCCGAGGAGGAGCACATCGCCCATTTCAAGACAGTTTTTCAGAGGCTGGAAGTGCACGGGCTGATAGTCAACCCGGCGAAGTGCCAGTTCGGTGTTCCGGTGACTTGAGTTTTTGGGCCACTGCATTTCACTGGAGGGCACAATCCAGTTACCAGATAAGGTGCGCGCGGTGTCGGGTTTTCCGCACCCGAAGACTGTGAGAGGACTACAGGAGATTTTGGGAATGGTCCATTTTTACAACCGTTTCCTTCCCCCTAGCAGCCTAGCTGATGCAGCCGTTGTATGCCACGCTTAAAAAAAAGAAGCCTGCAGAAACCATCGACTGGACTCCCGAGTGAGACCAGGCTTTTCTAAACGCCAAAACAGCGCTGGCAGATGCCATGTTGCTAGCCCACCCGGATCCATCCGCATGGATAGCACTCAATACGGATGTGTCTGATGTTGCCATACGGCAGTGGTGGAGCAGTGCGTCTCGGGTTTGTGGCAGCCACTAGCATTTTATAGCTGAACCTTGCGCGACAATGAACGCAAATACAGCAACGTTTGATAGAGAATTGTTGGCTCTCCACCTGGCTACATGCCATTTCCAGTTTTGGCTGGAGGGGCGCGAGTTCACCGCGTTCGTGAACCATAAGCCACTGACGTACACGATGGCCAAGGTCTCGGAACCGTGGTCGGCCCAGAAGCAACAGCATTTGGCCGCAACTTCGGGGTTTACGACCGACATTCAGCACGTTGCCGGTAAGCTCAACGTTGAGGCCGATTGCCTGTTGTGCACGTTTATCGCCCCGGTCTATATGGGAGTTGATTTCCCTGCCATGGCCGCGAAGCAAGCCAGGGATGCAGACATTTGCGCGCTCCAGTCTGCGCCATCGGGGTTAAGGCTGGAGAACAGGGTGATGCAAGAAGGGTGCCCTCCCTTGCTCTGCGACATCTCAACTGGCTGCCCGCACCCGGTGGTTCCAAGCTCTTGGCGTTGTTGTGTTTTTGAGTCAGTCCACTCCCTTTCGCATCCGGGAGTGCGCGCTTCGGTGAAGCTAGTGGGGGCGAAATTCATCTGGCCGCACTTGCACAAGGACGTGAAAAAGTGGGCTGCGTCACCTGCCAGCGGGCCAAAGTGCACAAGCACACCAGAGTCCCTCTCGAGCCGTTCCAAATCCCGGCCAGGAGGTTCGACCACGTCCACGTGGATTTGGTGGGACCCCTCCCACAGTCGTAAGGTTTTACGCACCTCTTAACAATCGTGGACCGCACCACATGCTGGCCTGAATTGGTCCCGCTGGCTTCTAAAACCTCTGCAGAAGTGGCTCGTGCTTTTTTGTCGGCTTGGGTTGCATGTTTCGGATCTCCATCAGACATCACGTCTGACAGGGGTCCACAATCCGTTTTCAGAACTCTGGTCCGCAATGGCCCAGAGCCTGGAGATCAAAATTCACCGCACTACTGCATACAACCTCAAGGCTAACAGATTATATGAGTGTTTTCACAGGTTGCTTAAAGCAGCGCTCAGAGCTTCGCTCATGGTAACAATTTGGGTCGACTGCCTGCCCTGGGTTGTTTAAGGGTTGCACTTCGTACCTAAGGAGGATTTGGCAGCCTCCCCGGAAGAACTCGTTTTTTCTCAGCCACTGCAGATCCCCGGAGAGTTTTTACCGGAAAACCCCACGCCCGAGGCTGATCCGCCCACACAGTTTTTACACAGTACGCAGGCTGTGAGGGTACCAGGCCTGGCCCACCATTGTTTTCCCCGCACATTCATCCCAAAAAGCTTGCAGAACGCCAGTTTTGTTTTTGTCAGGCATGATGTGCACCAGACCCCGCTGCGCCCACCGTACAACGGACTGTTCAGGGTGTTCGAACAAGGGGCGAAGCATTTTGTATTAGACTTGGGGGGACGAAGGGAGACCGTCTGTATCAACAGGTTGATGCCCGCTTTTGTGTTGGCAAACGAGCAGGTGGTGTTGGCCCAAGCTGCCCAGCGTGGACGCCCACCGTTGGTGCCTCCGCAAGTTAGTGATCCTTCGACAAGGACCTGCACACACGAGGTTGATGTGTTTTCTCCTTCTCCCTTTTTCCCTCCAGAGACTGACATGCCCTCCTGTACACCCCGCCAGCAGGGTGGTTCGACTAGATCGGCGACCCCCCGCTACAGCTGCCAGCTCAAACCCAAAGGATTGGGGGGGGGGCTGTGTGGGGGCATGGTGTTGGACTTCTCCACCAAGGGAACAATGGACCAAAAGAGGAGGTGTCACCGGGGGGTATCAGACAGGACAGTAAGAACTTTGTGCCCCCTGGGGAGAAAAGTAAATTCCGGAGCCGCTGGGAGAAGAACTGTGTGAAAGCGGCGCCGGCGTTATGTCATGTTAATGTGCCACACAGGCTTTGTTCTAAACATAATGTATTATGTTCAGAATTTCCAGGTCTCAATGCATGGAAATAAAGATATAAAAGAGAAATTCACAGAGATCCGGAATTCGTTTTTGCTGTAAGTTATGTTGGCGGAGGAATAGTTTCTGTGTTGTCCAGCTCGTTGCCTCACCTGCCTTCTTTCTCCACAAGGGTAAAAAAAAAAAAATCCAAACCTACATGGCCCTCTGTGGAAAAAGTGATTGCCCTCCTGTTACAACATGAATTAACTGTGATTTATCACATCTTTGGAAAGCTGAGTTCAATTTTCTAGCCATTTCTATAAAGTGTTGGGACTCCAGCGAACCACAGTGAGAGCCATTATCCACAAATGGCAAAAACATGGAATAGTGGTAAACCTTCCCAGAAGTGGCCGGCCGACCAAAATTACCCCAAGAGCGCAGAAACAACTCATCCAAAAGGTCACAAAAGACCCCACAATAACATCTAAAAGAACAGCAAGCCTCACTTGCCTCAGTTAAGGTCAGTGTTCATGACTCCATCATAAAAAAAAGACTGGGCAAAAATGGCCTGCATGGCAGAGTTCCAAGACAACCACTGCTGAGCAAAAAGAACATAAGGGCTCGTCTCAGTTGTGCCAGAAAACATCTTGATGATCTCCAAGACTTTTGGGAAAATACTCTGTGGACTGTCGAGACAAAAGTTGAACTTTTTGGAAGGTGTGTGTCCCATTACATCTGGCATAAAAGTAACAGCATTTTAGAAAAGGAACATCATACCAACAGCAAAATATGATGGTGGTAGTGTGATGGTCTGGCGCCGTTTTGCTGCTTCAGGACCTGGAAGACTTGCTGTGGTAAATGGAACCATAAATTCTGCTGTCTACCCAAAAATACTGAAGGAGAATGTCCGGCCATCTGTTCGTGACCTCAAGCTCAAGCACACTTGGATTCTGCAGCAGGACAATGATCTAAAACACACCAGCAAGTCCACCTCTGAATGGCTTAAGAAAAACAAAATGAAGACTTTGGAGTGGCCTAGTCAAAGTCCTGACTTGAATCTCATTTAAATGCTGTGGCATGACCTTGAAAAGGCAGTTCATGCTCGAAAACTCTCCAATGTAGTTGAATTACAACAATTCTGCAAAGATGAGTGGGCCAAAATTCCTCCACAGTGCTGTAAAAGACTCATTGCCAGTTATCGCAAATGCTTGATTGCAGTTGTCACTGCTAAGGGTGGCCCAACCGGTTATTAGGTTTAGAGGGTAATCACTTTTTCACACAGGGCCATGCAGGTTTGGATTTTTTTCCCTTAATAATATACACCTTCATTTGAAAACATCATTTTGTGTTTACCTGTGTTATCTTTGTCTAATATTTAAATTTGTTCGATGATCTGAAATATTTAAGTCTGACAAACATACAAAAAAATGAGAAATCAGGAAGGGGGCAAACACATTTTCACACCACTCTGTGTGTGTGTGTGTGTGTGTGTGTGTGTGTGTGTGTGTGTGTGTGTGTGAAAAAGTTATTTCCCCTTTTTTATATGTTTGTCACACAAATGTTTCAGATCATCAAACAAGTTTAAATATAGACAAAGATAACACAAGCAAACACAAAATGCAGGTTTTTTTTTCCACAATATTTTTTATTGAACCTTTTTTTTTTACAAACATGGCACAAACAATCAAACACTAACACTAAAGTAATTTAAAAATTAAAAAAAAACACTAACTACAAAAAAAAAAAATGTACTAAAAACACCAACTAGGACTTCCGGTTATGGCTGCCACGTAGGACGGACGTGTCTCGCTCTGCTCTGCTCCTGGAAAAAAAAAAATCGGCAAATAACTCTCTCATTTGGGACAGAACGTATCCCAGCATTTGGGCGAGGATATGTCGGCGAAGCCTAAGGCTGGAAAACCAGGAAAAGGAAAAAGCGAGCCGCCGAAACAGTCCAAATTAACGGACTTTCAGGTCTGTGACGCAGCAAACAAAACTCCATATATGGCGGAGGAGGCTGGCAACGCTGCGATTTCTGCGGGGAATGGCGCAGATGCGCTGATGGCTGCCATGAGTTCAATGAGAGCGGACTTTTCCTCTAGATTTGATGGGATTATGACAGCGTTGGAAGGAATAAGAAAGGAATTGGGTGACTGTGTAGAACGAACGGCGCAGATGGAGCTCCGTCTCGCTAGTGCTGAAGATGACGTCACCCGTCTTCAATTAAAGGTGCGCACTTTGGAAAAAAAAAATAAATCTCTGGAAGATAATATTTTGGATTTGGAATCTCGGTCGAGACAGAATAATTTGAGGCTGGTGGGTCTTCCAGAGGAATCAGAAGGTCGGGACGTATGTTCCTTTCTGGAAAAGTGGATTCCGGAGGTGCTGGGCAGCGAGGAGTTGCAATCAGCAGTGGTTCTGGAAAAAGCACATCGTATTGGCCCACGGAGAGATAAGGGACCGCCGAGGACCTTAATTATGAAGTTTCTTAGCAACAGAGACAGGATGAAGATCTTCAACGCTGCACGTGCTAAAGGAGAGATTAAACACCAGGACCAGCAGGTGCGGTTCTACCCAGATTTGGCCACAGGAATCCAGCAATTGAGGAAGCAGTTTGATCCCGTACGTAAGGAGCTGCGCAACCTTGGGATTCGTCATGGTGTAATCTATCCTGCGAGACTGCTGACCACGTATGAGGGCAGAACCCACATCTTCAAGACCCCAGAGGAGGCGCAGAAGTTCATCAAGAAGATCAAAGAAGAAGAAGAGACTGGTGGGAGCTAAGCATGAACAAAATATAAGGTAGAATAATTAAGCATTTGCAAAGGCATCTGACTGACTTGAAGTAAATAGTAAGTTTACAAAATATAGATTGTATTATATATTAAAAAAACAAAACAAAAACAAAACAAACAAAAAAACAAAAAAAAACTATGATGTACAAAGTTGTTAAAAATTTTGGAGTTAAGTTGGAAAACTACAGAGGAGAGTTAATGTTACGTCATTAAAAGCAGTAGAGTTAGGGTGATTGGGAGGATGAAGAAGGAGTGGCTTAGGCTGTTCCCCGTGGGTGTGGAACGGTCGATGGCTATATCGGGAGACAGAATTTTTCTTTTGATTTTGGGGGGTTTGCCACAAGTGTGGGAAGGGGAAATTTGTTTGTGTGTAGTTTGTAGGATGAATGTTCAACCACTCATGTTTTTGCTTCTCTGTATGAGCATGTTTACACTGCAAGGTAATCCCAAACTCTCTATTGATCATGGACCAAAGTGTTAATCTTAATTTAACTTCATGGAATTGCAGAGGTCTACAAAATTTAAAAAAACTTAAACAAGTTATGAATAAAATAAAGGACATGGGTTCAAGAATTGTGTTTTTACAAGAAACTCATCTGATAGAGGAGGATGTTAAAAGAATTAGGAGTAGATGGCAGGGAAGTGTATTCACCTCTTCATTTTCATCCCGAGCCAGGGGAGTTATGACTCTCATACATAAATCAGTTCCTTTTCAAGTGAAAAATGTAATTGGAGACAAATTTGGAAGGTATGTAATCATTCAAGGTTCTTTGCTATTAGAAAATATAAATCTTGTGAACTTATATGGTCCCAATATAGATGATAAGAAGTTCTTTGCTAATTTATTTCTCATTTTATCATCACTTACAGGGCAACATATAATAGCAGGGGATTTTAATTGTACATTGAATCCAGGTGTGGATAGATCAACAGGACTGGATTGTACGCACATTGGATGTAGGATGACTATTAATCATTTTATGAAAGAATTGAGATTGTTAGATATATGGAGAGAAATTAAACCACAAGTTAAAGCCTATTCTTGTTATTCCAGTACCTACAAGACATTCTCACGTATTGATTATTTTTTGATTTCCACAGAATTAAGGTCCAAGATTCAAAACTGCTTTTATGATAACATCGTGATCTCTGATCATGCACCCTGTTGTCTAATATATGTAGATAAAAAACTGACAAAGGAATCAGGTAGATGGCAATTTCAGCATAAATGGCTTCAGGATGAGGAATTTGTCAAGTATATAGAAAAACAGATAGACGAGTTCTTTGACATCAATACTACACAAACATCAGCAGGTGTAAAGTGGGAGGCTTTCAAAGCTTTTATTAGGGGACATATTATTAGTTATACAGGATCAAAATCTAAGAAGACTCGAGAGGAGAGAGCTAAATTGGAACATAAAATAAAAAATCTTCAGGAAAAAGTGTATGCAGGAAGTGACCCAAGGTTGGAGAATGAATTACTGATTTTGAGAGCTGAATACGACAAAAAATCAGCGAATAGAGCTGTCTCGAGTCTTCTAAGATTGAAACAATCTTTTTATGAACAAGGTGAAAAATCAGGAAAATTATTAGCATGGCAGATTAAACAATTGGAAATTAAAACACCAATTACCAGTATTATAAGTAACGGACAGGTAGTTATAGATCCTTTAGAAATTAATAGAGCCTTTAGAGATTACTATGAAAAATTATATGATACCAAAAATGAACCTGATTTAACAAAACTAAATGGGTTTTTGAACGAACTATCTATACCGTGTATTCCAAATGAAAACAGGGAGATATTGGAGTCTAAAATTAGTCAAGAAGAAGTTGGGCTAGCCATTGATAATATGAAATCAGGAAAAAGTGCAGGACCAGATGGTCTTCCAGTTGACCTTTATAAAAAATTTAAGAATAAATTAATAAAACCTTTTTTGGAAATGGTTTTAGAAGCATTTCAAAATAATAATTTACCATCATACATAAATAATGCCTTAATTATACTGCTGCCAAAACCAGGTAAGCCCTCTAATAAATGTGAAAATATGAGACCAATAAGCCTATTAAACGCCGACCTTAAGATAATCTGTAAAATTTTAGCAAGACGAATACAAGAAATTTTACCAAATATTATTAATCGAGATCAGAATGGCTTTATAAAGGGTAGACAAGGCTTCCATAATGTAAGAAGACTATTTAATATTATTTATTTTAATAAAGAAGCACCGGATACAGCTCTCCTATCATTGGACGCCGAAAAGGCCTTTGATAGAGTTGAATGGCCCTTTCTTTTTGAAGTCCTACAAAGGTTTGGACTTGGAAATAATTTCATAAAATGGGTTCAAATAATATACAATAATGCTACAGCAGAAATCCTAACAAATAACAATATTTCAAAACCAATAAAAATCAATAGAGGATGTCGACAAGGCTGTCCACTTTCACCTTTACTGTTTACTATGGCAATTGAACCTTTAGCGATAGCGATACGTTTACATTCACAAATATATGGAATTAAAGTTGGACCAACAGAACATAAAATCTCCCTGTACGCCGATGATATAATTTTGTTTATGTCGAATCTAAAAAAATCAATTCCAACCTTGTTGAATTTAATAAAGAATTTTGGGGAAATATCAGGATATAAAATAAATAAAACTAAATCTTCAATATTAATGCTAAATGAGACCCAGAGAAATTACCCAGCCCCTGAGGTAAATCAATTCAATGTTGTAAATCAGTTTAAATATTTAGGAATCCAAATTATGCCTAAGCTAGAATCAGTCGCCAGTGTCAACTATGAAGCCTTAATGTCAGATATCAGTGAGTTAACTCAGAGATGGATGTCACTACCAATGTCGATGATCGGGAGAATCAATATACTTAAAAGTAATATTTTACCTAAAATACTTTATTTATTTCAATACATTCCCTTATCACCACCTTTAGATCTATTCTCAAGAATAAAAAAAAAGTTAGTGGAATTTATATGGAACAACAGGAGGGCTAGATTACGTTTGTCTTTATTATATTTACCATTTGATCGTGGAGGTCTGAAATGTCCAAATTTTATGTTGTATTATTGGTCGGCACAACTGAGGTCTATGACATATTATTTTTCATCAAATGATCTCCCTCACTGGACTGAAATGGAATCATACAATTTACCTTTACCTCTTCCCATATTCATATACTCAGATTCGGCAAAAAAATTACAAAAACAAGTTAAAAATCCATTTGTAAAGCATATGATCAAAATATGGTGTGAAGCTAAAAACTATTTAAAAGAACCACAGTTATTGTCACAATTTAGTCCAATATGGGGTAATCAATATTTTAAACCAGGGAGAGCGGACGCTGTATTTAAAGTATGGAATTTAAAAGGGATACAAAAGATTCAGGATTTATATTTGCCATGTGCAGACAACATAATGTCTTTTGAAGAGCTGAGGATCAAATTTAATCTCAATAGAACACATTTTTTTAAATATCTTCAACTTAGAAACTTTATTCGATCAAATCAAAATAAAGCTCTCACTCGACCTATTTATTCATCCTTGGAAAAAATGATGATGAAAGATAGTAAAAGAAAGGGTATTATTTCAGAGTTTTATAACTCATTGACACTATCTTCAAGTGAAAATTCACTGAAAAGATTAAACTACTGGAAAGAAGATCTGCAAATTGAAATTTCAGAGGAACAATGGGAATTGGCTTGTACAGAAGCTCAAACCAAATCAATAAATGCACGCCTTAAATTGATACATTTCAAATGGTTAATGCGGATGTATGTTACACCGGAGGAGTTAAATAGATATAACAAAAATATACCAGATACATGCACAAAATGCATGGAAAGTAAAGGAACCCTATTTCATTGTTTATGGGAATGTAGATTAATAAGAATGTTTTGGGAAGAGGTGAGGGTAACAATTGAAAAAATAATCTCAAAACAAATCATATTGAATCCTAAACTGTTTTTGTTGGGTCTGTACCCAGAAAAGCATAATTTTAACAAAAGTGAAAGAACATTCATAGACCTCAGTTTGCTTAATGCCAAAAAATGTATTGCACTATTATGGAAAAAGACTCATAGACCAGATGTGACTCAGTGGTTAAGACAGATGTTAACAAACCTTCCATTAGAAAGAATAACATATATACTAAAATCAAAGGAAATTGTGTTTGAGAATATATGGAGACCTTTTATTGATTATGTAAAAAATTTAAACATAACTCTTGAAGAAGAAGGTGAATGATGTGTGTGGACCTTGTAAATTCCAAACTGGTGAACATAATATGTATACTTATGTATTGGATTGTCTGGACTAAACAGAGGAGCATTGTTGAAGATTTGATTTTGTTGGTGGTTGTTGGTGTTTTTAGTGCATCTTTTTTTTTTTTTGTAGTACTTTAGTGTTAGTGTTTGATTGTTTGTATCATGTTTGTTAAAAAAAAAAAAAGGTTCAATAAAGATATTGTGGAAAAAAAAAAAACATCAACTAGGGATGGGCATAATTTACCGATTAACCGATAATTGATCATTAAGAATTTCACCGAGGAAGTTCATTTTCGTCGACAAACCGTTTTTTTTTTTTTATACAATCCGAGGTTATTAGGCCTAGTGCACGGCCGTCCTCAAACAATGCAATGCATTTAACTGTGCCACTGGCAAAATTTGGGCACCAGGGGGCAACATTACACCATCGCCGTACCCTGGCGTGCCTCAGTTGATACATGCGAGCTTCCGTAGGGCAATCGCCAAATCATGAAGCGGTTACGGCGAAGTGTTGCGTGGGACCATTTCAATTTAAAAAATGACCAGGTGTACTGCAATCACTGCAATGCAGCATACAAATATACCTCATCGACAACACAAATGATGTATCATTTGAACACCACTCATCCAAGCCTGATAAAAGACACTGCACCTCCTTATTGGTCCATGGAACACCCTTATTACGTAAAGCCATTTTTGATAGAGAATAAATGAAAATAGCACAGCAATACACTGAAAAGAAACCGCCAACAGTGGTTGCGCGCTGAGTAATGGCGGTCGTGAAGATTCTTTTTTTTTTTTTTTCAGAAACTTTATTGAGAAGGTCATGAAGATTCGGTAGAAGACACACACACACGTGTGTGTGTGTGTAAGTGTAAGTGTACATACATACGTAGATGTAAATAAAGTGTACATAAATATGTTTTTAGAACTCTTTTATTCTTATAACAAGATACGTAACTCAAGATGAAAATGATTTACTGCACAGGTTAATGAGAGCTTTACTGCTCCTCAGGTGCTAGAGGCGCAGGATCGTCGAGGGAAGCAGCAGGAGGCGGCGTAGTGGCTCGACGGGAAGACTATTTCGCACAAAATGGCACAAGAGAACAGCAAAAAGTTCCACGCGGCTAGACTTAAGCAACACGAGCGATAGAGCAATGAATGCGGTCTTCGTTTGTTGGGTGGCCGCTCGGCAGGGACAGAAGCTGGGTAAAACGTCTCGGCCAATCAGCTTGCGGGGTGAAGTTTACAGAAATACAGAAACTGCAGCGGTCCCCAACCACTCAGTACCAAGCGCAGAGAAAAAAGAAATTGGTTTATTCTGTTGCCCTGTATTTTCTATTGAAGTCTGTATTTTTCTGAAAAAAAAAAAAAAATACTGCATATTCTCTCTTTCCATGCCTGACTCCTACCTGTCTGTCTATCTGCTGCGCATCTTGACACACACCTGTCTCATCAGATACTCATCTTTCCTTTACCGGGAGTAGGGGCTCTCCTTGTGTGTTTGCCGGGGGTGCGCATTGGTCCATGTCTAGACTGGAGATTCACAGCTTTAAATAATGCTTTTACCGCTAAAGATGTAAAAAAAATGTTCAAACACTGGCTGTAGTGTTATATTTGCTCATTTGTTTGAGGTTTTAAGGCGTGGTGTCTTTTCTCACGTGTGCTCCCGCGTTGCGGCGCTTTCAGGCAGGGAGACTTTTTTCCAACACAAACCTGGCACTTCGTACATGCGGTCAGGGCAGCGACACAAGGAGACGTCCACTGGCAGACGTCCACCGGCAGGCCGGGGGAGACAGAGGAAGGTTAGATGGTGTGGGAAAACTCGTGGGGGAGTGTTTTTTATAAATCACACACTCTGTTTTTTGCTGATGTGTTCCATTAATACTCACTGTAAACACGGAAGTGAGCGTGGTGCAGCAACGCATTTGACTGGTTAGACTGAGCGTTTGAGCGCCACTCAGGGACAAATTTAATTAGCAAAATTGGCGGAAGTTGACAAGGACTGGCCAAAATTGCGGGAAAGTTGTGGTGATTGGACAAAGTTGCAAAGTCAAGCAATAGATGCAATGATGGTTTGATACTGCATGAATTGGCGCAACTGCAACATGGCAAAATTCTGGAGGGACTACTTTACCAGTCATAGTCCCTATATTTAAAGTCCCTACTCTCACTTCTACCTTTCTTTTTCTCTCTCTCCCTCCTAACACGCCTTCCCCCTCTCCTCCTCCTCGATCTTCAATCAACAGTAGTCCAATTTCCACTGGCACCCTGTCAGTTAACAGCACTGGTGGCGGTTGTTGTTAATCCAGGCCTCGACCAATCCGGTATGAAAGTCTCACTTGTCATGATTCGCATGTTTGATATGGCAAAGGTTTTATGTCGGATGCCCTTCCTGACACAACCCTCCCCATTTACTCAGGCTTGGGACTGGCACTAGGAGTACATTGGCTTGTATACTTGTGTGTGGGGCAGCTGTGGCGAAGGTGTAGTGTGACCGACTACTGATCGGAGGGTCACGGGTTCGATCCCCGCTCTGTCTGCAGTCTGCATGTCGAAGTGTCCTTGAGCAAGACACTGAACCCCCAGCTGCTCCTGGTGGCCAAGTTAGCACCTGTGTGTATGGCAGCTCTGCCGCCACCAGTGTGTGAATGTGCGCGTGAATGGGTGGATAGCAGGATCTGTAAAGCGCTTTGGTCATCCTAAATGAGAAGAAAAGCGCTATATAAGTGAATGCCATTTACCATTTTACCATTTGTGCACCCCTGTGGCTGGGTTCAGAAAAGTCTAAATACTGTAAAAAAAAATACAAAATAAAATAAAACCTTTCACCCTTCCTTAGTTATTATTCTTATATAGTAATTAAAAGCTCTAATCACTTCCAGACAGACATTGGTTTGCTCCACATCACTGTGACATGATGACATTATCATTGTCGTTTCATGATGTGGACAGCAGATAAACAGATGACTTCACATCCACTCAAAAGATGAGATACTAGACACACCATCTCTGGATCAGGAAGGGTCTCACCACCTTACTCATGAAAACTAACAGACACAAACTGCACACATGGCTGCACAACAAACCAAACAGAGGCTGATTTATTCCAGTGAATTCTTCTGTCATTTTAACCTAAATCTGCTCTGGGAAAATTTTATTTTAGCTTCACGTTTTAAGAAAAATTTACTGTTACTGAATATGGAGGAAAATCTTTACAGGCATCTACAGATGATTATGCAAAAAGTAATGATAGCAAAAAAATCAACATCAGAGGGTACTTTATAAAGTGTTTATCACCCAGGTGAGTAGAACTGCTAATAATGTTTTTTTTCATATTCCTCTTGGGGGATAAATATATTTAACTGACAGCTGGATCAGTTTTATCCAGGTGAATGTGCCAAAGACAACATTTCTAGGATGAAAAACTGCAATTGAAAACTCAAAACAACCACAAAAGTCTTATAGACATTTTCCTCCAGGATCCAGATTGTCATACTTGTGCAGGGCTGGTAATTTTTTTATGTTCTCATTATATACTAAATATTCCACCTGTGCTGAAAATCTATATCATTACCTCCGTCAAGGAGGTTATGTTTTTGCCAGTGTTGGTTTGTTTGTTGGTTTGTCTGTCTGTTAGCAACATTACTCAAAAAGTTATGGATGGATTTTGATGAAATTTTCAGGAAAGGTGTGTAATGGCACGGGGAAGAGATGACTAAATTTTGGTGATGATCTGAGGGTGGATACCTCCACTAAGGGCCTTGTTTGTATTTGTGCAGCAGGATTATACAAAAACTACTGGATGGATTTGGATGAAATTTTCACCAGAGGTGGTTCTTGGGCTACAGAGGAAGCCATTACATCCTAGAGAGGAACCCTGAGATAAAGTCACTGCTGAAGGAGAAGAAAAGGATCTTCAGGTCAGGAAACAAGGATGAGCTGAAGTCCATACAGAGGGAGCTAAAGAAGAAGATCAGAGAGGGGAAGGCCAGCTACAGGAAGAAGATGGGGGACAAGTTGCAACAGAGTGATGTCAGCGGTGTCTGGAGAAGCCTCAAAACCATCTCTGGGCACAACAATACCTCCTCCCAGGCCACGGGGGGCAGGGAGTAGGTGAAAAACCTGAACCTGTTATTTAACAGGTTTGACCAGCTGCCCTCTTCTCTGCCTGCCCACCAACCACTGCTGCCTCCACCTTCATCTAGTCCCGCTGTCCACGGCCCTCCCCCATCCTCTCCTCATACATCCCCAACACCCCTGCAACACACACACACCCCGCCACAACCTGACCCTCACTAAGGGCGAATTCACACAGCCACTGTTTGGTCCGGACTGAAGGACCAAAGTATGTATTCCGTGGATAGCTCAGTTTGTTTCATGCCGTCTGAACGCACATTGGAACTCTGGTGCGCACCAAACAAGTGAACTCTTGTCCCCCTGAAAGGGGGGTGGTGGTCTCATTTCGCTTGCAAATGCAGTCTGGTGTGCTTTGCTTGCCGTGTGAATGCAAACAGCATATCCAGCGGACCAAAGGGTGGACGTGCCCTCGACGTTTGTGTAACCACAGCAACACACAGTGAGAAGAAAAAGTGACGTTTACTGAAAGGTGCCTCCACATCAAAGCGCAAACGGGTCAATTTTGGTGGATAGGATGCAATTTCTTGGCAAGCAGCAATTCTTGGCATAACATGGTCCTGGCCAATCGATAAGCCGGATTTCTCTTCTTCGACAAGATTTTTTCTTCCTGGTCAGTGGTGGTTTCAACTACAGCGCCACAAACAAGGAGCCGTTGTAACGGTGTGACATTGTCCAAGTAGTTTGGTCTGCTTGAGTAAAGCGCTGTGTGAATGTAAACCAAACCAAATGAAGGTGTGAAAATTATGAACCATAAAGCAGTTTGTGTTAAATCCCATTAAACCTAATCCGGGGGCTTCCAATCAGGTGTCATGGGGGGCCAAGACCCTGCAGGTTCTCTCTTCTACCCAGTCTCTTCAGCAGGTGTTGTTACTGATCAGTCAGTGGAAGAAGTTCAGCGGAATCTGCTGTTGAAGACACTGGTTGGAGGTAAAGCCTGCAGGGTCTTGGCCCTCCATGGCACATGATTAGACACCCCCGCCCAAACCCATTATGAAGAGCAGATGCTAATATGACCCAGAATTCCTCCATATACATCCAACAATACAGTCTTCAGTTAATAAAATAATTGTTTTGGTTACTTTTTTTCTTAAAAATGAGCCATTATTTTCAAGGTCACCGATAAATCCTTTGTACAGTTGACTCTTTTCCCACCGGTGTCTTAACAGACAAAATGGAAAATCATGATGCAAACACTTAAGTCACTAAATTCTTTATTACAATCAGCAGCAAATTCCAGATTATTCAGAATGTGCAAAATTCAAACTGTAAAAAAGAATAAAACTGGAATGGGTCACACACGGCTGCCACACTCCCTCACTGAGAAGCAACTGGATCGGCCCCTGGTACTGGTCCAGCAGATCTTCAGCCTGCATCTCTGTAAATATTGAGGCAAGGTCCAGTTGGGGTGGACATTTTCCCTCTTGCATAGACAAAAGACAAATGGGTGGTGGTTAGTTAAAGCAAGTTTAAAACATATTTGGAAATACACTTGTTGCTAAAAGCCAGTGGTGGAATGTGAATTAATGAATGAATCTTTATTTCGGATTGATCAAAGGTAAAGATTAAAAGAAAATAGAATAATATAACAAAGGGGAAAAAATCTAACAAGGTCAAATTAAACAATAACTCCTCTGATTATACAGTTCAACATAGGTTAACTGAAATGGGTGATGGCTGAAGCCGCAGCTTATATTGCCCACCATATTCCATCCAAGAATTCAAAAGAAAAACAAAACAGGAGGGATTACAATTTGAATGTGACAATAAAGTACTTTGTTGTTGTATTTAACCACAATTTTCATGTAGCTGCGCTTCACTAGATTTTACAAGGGCTGGGTTACATTTAAAATCATCTGCTTTTACTGTGGCTTCAGAAATCAGAATGAATTAATACATTCACTTGAATGGAATCTAGTACTTTAACTGATGCTGTGAATCACCGAGTATAGAGTCACTCAGTAAAAATATGAAGTTTTTATCAATAAAAGTTTGTCTTGTCTGTAAAAGTGTAAAAGTGTCTTTTCTTGCCCTGGCTTCAAGTGTGGGCGGTGTTTTGTACTAGCATTGCTAAAATATAAAAGGAAGCACTACAATGGGTCTCAAATATTTGTAATGTGTCCTGTTACTGCATGAGTTTATTGATGATAGACTATAAACTACACATATAAAAGTAAATTATATTGATGACTGAACATTTCACATTCGCCAAAACATACAGTTATGAACATAACTCACAAAGGATAGGTGTGTGGGTCTATTCTGACGCTTTAGAAAATTATATGAATGACTTTATAAATCACTGGTTTGAAAAAGCAATTTTAATATGACGAGATTTCGGCTCCTGTGGTCCATTTCACCAGTATCACAATATAAACAGGGAGGCTATAACCCCTGGCATGTGGAAACACATTCTAGCATTAAATTGCACACAATTTAATGCGCAGGACCAAAGTGCAATACAAAACACAAACCAGGACTTTAACCAGGATTAACATATTTCATCGTTTTGCTCTCACAAGCGAATATTTAGGAGAAAACAAGCGCAATTCAGCAGTTGGTACTAGCTAGCTAGCAAAAAAAAACGTTAGCTACAAAAACGTTAGCCAGCACAGAACAGCGATGTATGGCTCAAAAAAAGTGAGCTTACCACCAACAGGATAAATAAGCAAACAGATGCACATTATTACAAATCACTCACCATTGATGGTTCTCTCACGTTCGTCTTCAGCTTGTCCATAGTCCAGTTTCTATGCTGTGCAGCCATATAGGTCCGGGTCACTCCTCACTGTGGATCTGCCACAAAGCAGAGAAAACTCTGCACTTCTTCATTGGACCACGGTGTAGAGCTCCACAAAACCTACAACGCTGTCTGTATTAATATCGTATTTACTCCATGACCGAGTTAGTCCATGACAATATTGCAAATGGCGGTCATCAGAAGACGGCGAAGACGGTCGCTTTCGTGACGTTACGACCTGACCAATAAGCGGCGACCAGTCTGTTGACATCACATCACGGCCCGACTCGGCCGTGATGGACCCTGCCCTAGATCAGTTACGAAAATAGCGCCTGCTAACCGGTGCTGGGGCTAATGGAAAATGCTCAAACGCGGGGTGAGTGGTGCGGTGTTGGGGTAAGCAGGGCTAGTGGAAAAAACCCATAAGAGGTGGAAAAAGCGCATAATAGAGCCTTTGTACGTGTCTGCAATACACACCAAGATGTTGTGTGAAGGCCTCAGTCTCAATAGACTCATTAAACCTATGAAGACTGATGACTTTGTGTTGTGTCTCTAAACAACTGAATTAAATCAATTTAAATAAATTTCTAATATAAAGTGGGATTATTTAATAGTTAGATGAATATTTTTGGTAAAGAGATCATAAAAATAAGCTGATGCATTTTGAGGCCACTACTCATGATCTAACTCAGTAAACATATTTTATTAAAAGGAGGTAAGGGAGGTAAAATCAGTCTAAAATGACACTAACGAGAAAAGATCTGCTGTTATGACAGTGCTGGCTCTGCAGTGTGGAGGCTGAGCTGAGAGACTGCTGCATCACCACACGCTAACAAAAACTGACTCATCACTCTGCTTGACTCATGAATATTAGAACCACCAGGCCAAAAACCAAATGTTACAAGGAAACTCATATCTAACGGAACAGACTGTGAACAAAAGGGTTGAAGGACACCTCAAAACTTCCTTTTTCTGTGACTTAACACACCCTCTATTGGCTAGGAGGGAGAAATTGAAGCAGCAGAGACAAAGTAAAAATGAGCTGAAACCTCCAGACTTTCTCTACTTTTACACACTTGGTGGTAATCCCTACGTCACCAACTTATTTTCAACCATACAGCTCCTTGAGGAGGTCAGGAAGGATGGATGGATGGATGATAGACAGTACAGATATTTTATTGATCCCAAATTACAGTGTAACAGCAGCATGACAGTAGACAACCAAAATGACAGAAATACACACAGCATAAAAGAAAAAGGAATTACCCAGGAAAGTAAAAATGCCTAGATAACTTTATATACATTGCAGATAAATTTAAATATACCACATGCCTGAAAAACACACAATATATGACCTTTAAAAGTAAAGGAGTGCAAAATAGCACTGCTAATATACAGTACATAGATATTTAGAAACAAATATTTTGTATAAGCAGGGTTATTAATGTTTCTTCTTCTTGCTGCTCCATTTAGTGGTCTCCACAAAGATCATCTGCCTCTACCTCATCTCTCTCACTTTCACACTCAATGTCCTCCTTCACTACAGCCCTCAATCTTCTCTGTGGCCTTCCTCTTTTCCTCCTGCCTGGCATCTCCATCTTCAACATCCTTTGTCCAATATCTCCACTGTCCCTCCTTTGCACATGTCCAGACCATCTCTGCCTTGCCTCTCTTACTTTGTCTTCAAACCGCTCAACTTGGGCTGTCCCTCTGATAGACTCCTTTCCAATCCTGTCCCTCCCAGTCACTCCCAATGAGAATCTGAGCATCTTCAACTCTGTCACCTCAAGCTACACCTCCTGTCTTTTTGTAAGTGCCACCATCTCCAAACCATGCATCACAGCAGGCTTCACTACTTTCTTGTAAATCTTCCCTTACACTCTAGCTCAGGGGTGTCAAACTTATGGCCCAAGTCCAATCTGGCTCATGGGATGAATTTGCAAAATGTGAAAATTAAATAATAGCACTTGTTCATAAAAGTAACTGATATTCCCTATTTGCCCATTAGAGGTCGCACAAGAGCAGCAGACACAAAAGGGATCCCTGACTCCACTGAAGTCTCTGCTCTACCATACAAGATAAAAAAAAATATGCAGTAAGTCTTTTTGTTACGGATGCCAGATCCAGTACCCACTGAAATGTCACGGTATTTACTGTATTTAAAAATGAAAATAAAATAAAAAACTGTTCTTTAAAAATACATTTACTCCCGTGTCTTGCAGCGTGGTGGGTGGTGAGGAGCGTTCACACTGACAGTTGGTGGTTCATTGGGATTTGGCGGGGAGGGGGGCCGCAATAGTTCACTGCTGCTTGCTGAATGATTTTAAGGTCAGAACCAGCTTTTCTTGTCACAAAATTTTTTGAACATGTTCAAAACAAGAGAAGCTGCTGGCTGACAACAGTGATGGGCCACCAGAAACTGTCTCGTGTGCGTTGCTCGGCTAAAGCTGTTTTTAAACAAAACGGAAGGTAGGTCTGTAGCTACGTTCCAATCCACAGTGTACTTCAACTGTATTCCCTACTCCTTGCTCCGTTCTCAGAGAATATCAGTTAACTACCCTTCACAAAATTTCTCCATTTGAAACACCCTGTAACCATTGGCTCCCTACTCCGTGCATTACCACGGTAACCATAGACACGTACTGATACTATGGTGGATAATTTATATTTCTTAAATAACATATTAATGTTGTTGGTGGTGTACCGGTACACCACCAACCTGTTCACGTTTCTAATCGTTTTTCCCTGCTCAGCGACACACCCGCTGAGGAAAAAACTCTGATCATTGGCGACTCTGTAGTCAGAAACGTGAACCTAGAGACTCCAGCGGCCATAGTCAAATGCATTCCTGGGGCCAGAGCAGGCGACATCGAGTCAAATTTGAAAATGCTGGCTAAAAGTAACTGTAAATACTCCACAATTATTATTCACGCCGGCATTAATGACATCCGTCTCCGGCAGTCGGAAGTCACGAAACTTAATGTAGAATCGGTGTGTGACTTTGCAAAAACGATGTCTGCCACTGTAGTATTCTCTGGGCCCCTCCCCAATCTGACCAGTGATGACATGTTTAGCCGCTCGTCATCCTTGAACCGCTGGCTGTCTGTGTGGTGTCCTGCAAATGACGTGGGCTACATTGACAATTGGAGCTCTTTTTGGGGAAAACCTGGTCTTATGAGACGAGACAGCATTCATCCCACTTTGGATGGTGCTTCTCATTTATCTAATAATCTGGCATCTTTTTTATCCAAATTTCCAAAACCTTGACTACTCAGAGTTGGGACCAGGAAGCAGAGTTGCAGTCTTACACGCCTCTCTGCAGCTCCTCTTCATCCGCCACCCCTCAACTTAGCCCCTGTCTTCCCCATCAGAGAATCATTGTCTGCTCCCTCCAAAGTAAATAGAAATATAATATATAAGCATCCCAAAGTGATTAAGCAAAATATTGGTAAAACTCAAATTAAACATAAAGCCTCTAAATTGAATGATTTGGCCTCTGTTCCTCCTCATAATTTAAAAATTAAATGTGGTTTATTAAATATTAGGTCTCTAATTCCCAAGTCTCTGTTAGTCCATGATCTGTTAATTGATCATCAGATTGATTTAATTTCCCTTACAGAGACTTGGTTAGGGCAAGAGGATTATGTTGGTTTAAATGAATCAACTCCCTCTGGTTATTTAAACTGTCAAAATCCCAGAAGTTCTGATTGTGGAGGAGGAGTAGCAACAATTTACCATTCCAAATTACTAGTTAATGTAAAGCAAAAAACATGTTATAATTCCTTTGAGGGCCTGGTCCTCAGTATTGGGCACTTTAGCAATTTTAGGTTAAACCCAATTTTATTTACCATAGTTTATCGTCCCCCATCAACCTACTCAGAATTTTTATCAGAATTTGCTGATTTCTTAGCTGATTTAGTGCTGAAATCTGATAGAATAATTATAGTAGGGGACTTTAATATACATGTGGATGTAGATAGTGACTGCCTTAATGTGGCATTTAATTCAATATTAGACTCGATTGGGTTTTCTCAGAAAGTAGGAAATTCTACTCATTACCTCCACCATACATTGGACCTTGTTCTGACATATGGCATAGAAATAGAAAATCTTGTAGTGTCTCCTCATAACCCTGTACTGTCAGACCATTGTCTGTTAACCTTTGATTTTACTATTTCTGACTATTTGGCTCCTAAAGAAAAATATTATTACAGTAGATGCCTCTCAGATGACGCTGTTACCAAATTTATGCAGATTGTTTCCTCTATGTCATGTGTCAACACAACGGAAATAAGCTATAAACAGCTTGCTCCTTCTGTAATTGATAACATGGTGGATAGTGTTACAGCTTCTCTGCATCAGACTCTAGACTTGGTGGCCCCCTTAAAAAAGAAAAAGTCTAATCAGAGATTTCTAACTCCTTGGTTCAACACAGAAACTCGTAGCTTAAAACAGAAGACTCGTCAATTAGAAAGAAAATGGCGCTCCACTAATTTAGATGAAATCTATTTAGCTTGGAGAAATCATCTTTTAATTTATAAAAAATCTCTTAGAAAAGCTAGAATGAGTTATTACTCTGCATTAATAGAAAAGAACAAGAATAATCCCAGGTTTCTTTTCACCACTGTAGCCAGGTTGACAAAGAGTCAGGACTCTGTCAATCCTAGCATTCCCTTAGAGCTTACTAGTCAGGACTTTATGAACTTTTTCAATAATAAAATTTCATCCATCTGAGATAAAATCAATCAGATTCTTCCCACAGTTAACTTAAATGCTGTAACTACTACAACTCCTTCAATTGATGTCTGTCTTGATGAGTTTACTCCAATCGACCTTTGTGAGTTTGACAAAATAGTTTCCTTATCCAAATCTTCAACTTGTCTTTTAGACCCTATTCCTACCAGGTTATTTAAAGAAGTCTTCCCACTTATTGGTAGCTTTATTCTTCATATAATCAATTCTTCATTAACTTTAGGCCATGTACCGCAGGCTTTTAAAATGGCTGTAACTAAACCCTTAATCAAAAAGCCAACGCTAGATCCAGGAGCTTTAGCTAACTATAGACCAATCTCTAATCTCCCTTTCATTTCAAAAATCTTAGAAAGAGTTGTTGCTACACAATTATTTGACCACCTGCAGGGAAATGGTTTACTTGAAGAGTTTCAATCTGGGTTTAGAATCCATCATAGTACTGAAACAGCCTTAGCGAAGGTCACTAACGACCTCCTCATCGCATCTGATAATGGACTGGTTTCTGTACTTGTCCTTTTAGACCTGAGTGCAGCTTTTGATACTATCGATCATAATATTCTACTTGATAGATTAGAACACTATGTTGGACTTAATGGAACTTCGTTGCAGTGGTTTAGATCTTATTTATCTGATAGGTTCCAGTTTGTTCATGTAAATAATGAGTTTTCTTTCAACTCAAAGCTTAGTCATGGAGTTCCACAGGGATCTGTGTTAGGCCCTACTCTTTTTAGTTTATATATGCTTCGGTTAGGCAACATTATTAGAAAGCACTGTATACATTTTCATTGTTATGCAGATGACACACAATTATACCTGTCAATGAAGCCAGATGATAGTAATCAATTAGCCAAGTTAGAAGCCTGTCTTAAGGAAATCAAAGCTTGGATGACTTGTAATTTCCTGCTATTAAATTCAGATAAGACTGAAGTCATTCTTGTTGGTCCAAAAAACCTTAGAAATACCTTTCCAAATCAAACTTTCAGTTTGGATGCGGTTACTCTCTTAATAGCTCTGTGACGAACCTTGGAATTATTTTTGATCAAGATCTGTCCTTCAATTCACATATTAAATTTGTTTCTAAGACTGCCTTCTATCATTTGCGTAATATTGCCAAGATTAGGAGCATCTTGTCTCAGAGTGATGCTGAGAAACTGATCCACGCTTTTGTTAGCTCGAGATTAGATTATTGTAATTCTTTATTATCAGGCTGTCCTAAAACATCTTTAAAAAGTCTTCAGCTGATCCAAAATGCTGCAGCAAGAGTTTTAACAGGTACTAGAAAGAGAGATCATATCTCTCCGGTTCTGGCCTCCCTTCACTGGCTTCCCATAGAGTTTACAATTAAGTTTAAAATCCTTCTTCTTACTTACAAAGCTCTAAACAATCAGGCTCCTTTTTATCTAAAAGATCTAATACTACCGTATTATCCTAACAGAGCACTACGCTCCCAAAATGCAGGATTACTTGCAATACCTAGAATCTCTAAAAGTACAATGGGAGGCAGAGCCTTCAGTTGTCAAGCTCCTCTCCTGTGGAACCAGCTGCCAATCTGGATTCGGGAGTCAGACTCGATCTCCGTTTTTAAGAATAGGGCTAAAACCTAGCTTTTTGATATAGCCTACAATTAGGGAGGGATCATGTGTTTCTGAACCCTCCCTTAGTTATGCTGCTAATAGGTTTAGTCAGCCGGGGGACCTCCAGTAATGCACTGGGCCTCACTCCTTTCCTCACTCTCAATGAAATATTTTTTTTGCTGGTCATTAACATTTGTTTGTTCTCTCCCATAGATTGAGTCCCCATCGTGCTGTTTGCTCTCTACATGTCTGTTCTTTTCATCTTCTCTATCCCCTCACCCCCCCAGCCAGTCGCAGCAGATGACTGCCCCTCCCTGAGCCTGGTTCTGCTGGAGATTTCTTCCTGTTAAAAGGGAGTTTTTCCTCTCCACCGTCGCCAAGTGCTTGCTCACAGGGGATCGCCTGATTGCTGGGGTCTTTCTGCAACTGTGGGGGTTCCCCCTACAGTTGATAGTGCTATGAGATGACTGTTGTTGTGAAATGGCGCTATATAAATAAAGTTGAATTGAATTGAATATTAATGCAAATATATTTTTATTACAATCAGTGGATATAAACAATGACCAACATCAATTTACCTTGTTAATAATGTTAGCAACAATAGTTTGTTTTACTCGTATTTGAGGTGCAATGGCCTATGGGGAATCTTCTTGTCAACTTCCGGTGAAGTGATGTACCATTGTTCATTTCATCCCTGCTCAGTTCCCTTTGAACTGAACACCGTTCACTCCTTTCGGTTTGGAATCTTAGTTAATATGGCGGAATACTCTGTGCAGTCCACTTCGAAGTACACTATTGGGCGATCAGAACACATCCCGTGAATATTTAATGCATAAGGGATTTGTCATAATTTTATACCCATGAGTTCTGTGTTAGAAAAATCAGATGACATTTTAACCTCTGGCAGCTTTTAGTGTTTTGCCTTATAAAAGTGTGCTGAAATTAACAAAATTTGTGTATAACGATGTAAAAGTCAATGAAGTTTTTCTTTCCCATGAATACTAGTGTTTGTGCATTATTTACCTCCAATGTATACTTTATGTAGAATCCATAAAATGTATGCTTCACCTGCCAAAAATTCATTAAGGCTCCCAATTTGGATTGAAACATTTTATCTGCCAAAAAATTACTTGATTTGGGTTCAAGATTGAACTGTGAAGATTATAACATGCTCTGTCCAACTTGTGGATAGTTTCAAAGGGCTGCTCTAGCTTATAAATGTTATTTCACCTGCCAAAAATTAAGGGTCTTAATCTGCATTGAAACTGCAGAAATCCAGTCAAAACCCATTTATTTGTGTACATGTAAACATGGTCAATTGACCACGAATAAACCGATTATGATTGGATTTCTGCAGTTATCTGATTATTCAAGAGGCCATGTAAACAGAATAATCCAATAAAGGCCATGAAACCGGGGTCATCAGCTCAAGTGATTTATCCTCCAGTAATCTGTCTATTCAGTGCATATAAACACGAGAAAACTGATTATTGCCATTATCAATTTATTCCCAGTAATTGGTTTATTGTGACCATGTAACCAAGGTCACTGTTCAAAATACAAACAAGTTCCAGGACTAAACAGCAGATGGCAGCAATATGATATCTGGTTCCTTAAATGCCATTTGCTTTTATCATGATTAAGATATTGTTTGTCAGCAGCTTCAGTTCAAAACAGAGCAGAAAAGAAAAAAAAAATCCAGGTTGTTCATACTTTGATGGAGGTTCATCATTTAGGTTGTTCTTGTTTTGTAAAAGATCAATGGTTCAATAAATGTGAACATTTCATAATGTACATGTACTTCTTAGTACTAAATCTGGAGATGCTATTAGGTTGTTTTGCTATTATTTTACTGGTCAGGCCCACTTGACATTAAATCCGGTGGTATGTAGCCTCTGAGCTAAATGAGTTTGACACCCCTGCTCTAGCTGCTATCCTTCTGTCACAAATCACCTCTGACACTCATCTCCACCCACTCCACCCTGCCTGCACTCTCTTCTTCACCTCTCTTGTGCAATAGTGCCCACTGCTTTGGATGGTTGACCACAGGCATTTAAACTCATCTACCTTCACTACATCTACTCTTTGCACCTCCTTCTTCTTTTAGATTTCATTGGTGGTTGGCAACCAGCTTCCAGGTGCATTACCACCACAGACATGGTATTGTTCACAACATTATAAGTTCTATAGAACACCACTCTTTGCACCTTCACCTGCCTTCCTTTGATTCACACACAAGAGCATCATTATAGGGCAGGGCAATCACTCAAACCCACTGCCCATGCTGATTATTTCATTTTTTTCCCCTCTCTGTATTCATGTATACCCCTTTTGTAAATGTAGACCTAAATAAATGCTTTATCAAATTCAGTACGCAATAGTAGTGCTCTGCCACAATGAATGACAGAGCAGTGATTTGGTACAAGCTGATATTTAATATATTTAATGAGTCTCTCCATGAAGCAGCTGGCCAGCAGCAGCTCTGTTCAGCTCACCTCTCCTTTCCTTTTGGAGTTCATTCATTCATTCATTCATCTTCAACTGCTTAATCCTTTTCGGGTCGCGGAAGGGGGGGACTGGAGCCTATCACAGCGTGTTTTGGGCAAGAGGCAGGGTACACCCTGGACATATCACAAAATACTAGACTAGCAGAAGATCAGTTGAAGTGAGGTAAAGCTGCTTTAGTTCCTCATCGTGAATTTTAAAAAATCATGATCTAAATGCTATAAACTACGCTCCTGGTGACCAAAACTGACTGACTAAGCTTACATATGCAAATCACATTCTGTTTAATGCCCAGACTCCAGATAATAAAGTATTCCAAATAAGACGCTTACATGCACGGCAGCAATGTGAACATTTCCATTTACAGCTTAATCAGCACTGTGATGAATAAACCAGTGAAGTACACTAGTAGCAGTAGCAGCGTCATGATGATTGGCATCATGATTCAATGTCTATTTCCATCCAAATGCTGCAAAATATTCATTTCTCTCAACGTACTGACCATACATGACGACTCCTCTTAGCAGAAGCCACGCTGTCAACTTGTCAGTTTAACAGCAGTAAACCAGGTAATGTGTCTCTAACTGCCGCACAATGACAAAAAATGCTGCAAAAACTCCCATTGTGGGGGCATGGCGTTGGACTTCTCCACCCAGGGAACAATGGAGCGAAAAAGGAGGTGTCACCGGTGGGTACCAGACGGGACAGTAAGGACTATGTGCCCCCCTGGAAGACGAGTAATAGCCAGAGGGGAGCAGAAGAGTGTTGAAGCAGCACCAGCATTATGTTATGTTAATGTGCCACACAGTTCTTTGTTGAAACAACGTGTTATGGTCAGAAGTTTCGGGTCTCAATGCATGAAAATAAAGTTATAAAAGAGGAATGCACAAAGACCCGAAAATCTCTTTTGCTGTAAGTTATGTTGGAGAAAGAATAAAGTTCTGTGTCGTCCAGATCGTTACCTTGCCTGCTTCCTTTCTCCACACCATCAGAATATTTAGTGGGGTTAGGGTGTTTGCATATCTGAATGGTGTGACTACGATTGAAATACTCCACATCTTAATTTGGCTGTTACTTACTTCAAATATGACCTTATTTCAGTTAGAATTCCCCCAGGTCAAAGAAAAACAAAATCACAGTGGGCAAGGTTTATAAATTCACTTTTTTTTGTTATTATTTGCACAGAAAGTGTGCATATCAACTGTTAGCACACATAACAGGTAGCAAACCACAAAAGCCCAACGCATATTTGTTTTGGCCAGTTCAATATTGAACTTTACTAGGGCTGTGCAATATGATGATATATCCCCGGTATGACGATACCACCCCAACTCTCCCCCACAGTGCGCTAGGTGGGTTCCGGTGGTTAACGCCACAGCAGCTAACTGCAAGCTAATGTTTTGCCACTACTTCTGTGGAGCCGCTACGTCTGTGCCAGAGATGTGGGACTTTTTCCCCACCATGCTGCATCAGAGAGGAATTGGAAGTAAGTAATATTAACACCATCTCTCTCCGATTATAAAACGGCAAATGCTAAATGACGATGCTAACTTGTCGCTAATAGGAAACATTATAGTGTATTAGACCATTGTTCTGGTTTAAATCACTGCCAAGTTTCTTAATTTTGTCTGAAAAAATATTACTAAAGCTGCAAAAGTGCGTGACAGCGGCCGCATACACACTAAATAAATAATAAATTAATTAAAACGTGTCGGAGGAACAAACTGGCTCTTAAAGTTAACTTGATTTCTAATCATTTTTAATTCGTCCAGTAGCGATAATGAATAAAGTTGAAATCATCTCAAACGCACATTAAAAAAACAGTTTTATAACAACACTGCAAAATTAAGAGGGGGAAAAAAGTGCATAAAATTAATGACAGATGAATTTGTACAATTGATTTTTTTTCAGTATGTAATTTAAAATGTAGAAAAAGAGATGGTCCTTTTTATTGGTTATCATATATAAACTACAGAATTTACAGAAACTGTATATCATGATATTTATCGTTATCAAATAAGATTACTTATATCGTGATATGAAATTCTGGTCATATCGCACAGCCCTAAACTTTACTATAAAAGCACCATTTTGGTTTGTTGTCTAGTCTATTAAAGCCAGAAGAACAGGCAGCATTTGTTTCTAACACTGCTCTGTATTAATGAGTGTGTAAACACAAACAAAGAACATAATTATCCCGGGACCTTGGGCTAAGCCGCATTCGAGTGAAGTCCAGAATTTAAATACACAAAAACATGGATTATACAGCTGGGTGTATAAAAGTTAAAACATCAAACTTCTGCTCTGGGCAAGTATGAATGGTAATAATACACACCTGCTGTTTGTCCTTCTTGAGTATTTTCATCTTCTATCCCTTCACTGCATCTGCTGACAGGACAAAAATCAAATTACTT
The DNA here is from genome assembly GCA_020510985.1 of Pholidichthys leucotaenia. Classification (NCBI taxonomy): domain Eukaryota; kingdom Metazoa; phylum Chordata; class Actinopteri; order Cichliformes; family Pholidichthyidae; genus Pholidichthys; species Pholidichthys leucotaenia. The sequence goes on from CM035837.1 coordinate 27,714,293, forward strand.
TCAGGTTAATGTGCAAAAAAATATCTTCCTGGAAAAAAAGAGGCAGCTGTATACTGGATGTAATTACATTATTATAATCTAGTCATTAAGCAGTAAATTCTTTAAGAAATATACATTTACCATAAAAGTAATACGCATTATACGCCTTTGTCATTTACTTCAATGGTTGATTGGTAGCATTTTTATCCACCCAGGGAAGGAGTGTTAATTTAGGAGACCAGTATGATTTTTTTGCTTAAATTAATAGTTATATATCAAAATAAGGATTATCTGTAATGCCTGACAAACAATCGTGTTAACTATGATACACGTTATGTGTCCACCTGCAGTGTTGTCATGTGACGTGCTATTCAATAGTCCATTTAATCCAACATTTGTGTAGTTTTGGCAGTTTAGAAAAAGACAAATTTTAATGATGGCAATACACAAACTTATCAAATTTATCAAAAAGTTCCATACAAATTTAACAGAAAAATCTTAATTTACAAGAAAAAAAGAATCAACTTGATAAAGTCACAAAAATTACCAAAAAAAAGTCACAAATTTAGATTAAACCAGACCGTCAATGATGGAGTAGCTCATTCCAACCTGACGAAATCAGCCTGAGTGTGCTCAGATCTCCTGACACTGACCTTGACTTTAAGCACAGCCTAGATGCAGACCTGGCTAGGGTGTGTCTAAGGTCAAGGTCAGTGGCCTAGGAGAAGTAGTGTTATGATCTGGGCAGGGTCTGGGGACCATGCCCACACTTTCAGTGTGTTTCATTGTTTTTGTATTTTCCTTATTATTTGCCCTCTGTGTCCCTTGTGATTATCCTTTGTTTATTTTCATTACCTTCACCAAGGGAGGACGGAGGTAATGTTTTTGGTAGCGTTGGTTGGTTTGTCTGTTAGCAACATTACTCAAAAAGTTATGAATGGATTTTGATGAAATTTTCAGGAAAGTTGTGTAATGGCATGGGGAACAGATGATTTGATTTTGGTGATGATCTAAGAGTGCATACCTCCACCAAGGGCCTTGTTTGTATTTGTGCAGCAGGATTACACAAAAACTACTGGATAGATTTGGATGACGATGGATGCAGGAATTTTTTAAATACCATTTTATACCAGTGCATACCTATGCATGCCCATAGAAACCAAGTATAAGCAAGTATTTCTGCACGCCCGTAGAAAGCAGGTGTAAGCAAGGGTTTAAGCAAGCACGTCAGCACTCATTCAGTGATGACTGCCTTTGACCTTTGATGATGCCATAGCAAGTCCTATGATGCCTGCATTTGATCTTTGATGATAACATAGCGAGTCCTATGACCTTTGATGATGTCACAGCGAGTCCTATGATCGTGAGTGATGACTGCCTTTGATCTTTGATGATGTCATAGTGAGTCCTATGATCTTTATGGATGGCCTAGTGAGTCCTATGACGCCTGCCTCTGATCTGTGATGATGTCATAGTGAGTCATATGATAGTGCATACCTGTGCATGCCCATAGAAACCAAGTATTAGCAAGTATTTCTGCATGCCCATAGAAAGCAGGTGTAAGCAGGCACGTCACCACTCGTTCAGTAATGCCTGCCTTTCATCTTTGATGATGTCATAGGGAGTCCTATCTTTGATGATGTCATCATATGATCGCCATAGGCTGATGGCATAGCAAGTCCTATGATGCCTGTATTTGATCTTTGATGATGTCATAGCGAGTCCTATGATATCTGATGTCATAGTGAGTCCTATGATCATGTGCGATGACTGCGTTTGATCTTTGATGTCCTATGATCGTGAGTGAGCGTGAGTGTTGCCTGCCTTTGATCTTAGATGATGGCATAGTGAGTCCTATGATCGTGGGTGACGCTTGCCTTTGATCTTTTATGATCGTGAGATGATGTCATAGCGAGTCCTATGATCATGAGTGATGCCTGCCTTTGATATCCTATGATTGTGAGTGAGCGTGAGTGATGCCTGCCTTTGATCACACAGACACACACAGATTTTCTTGAATCACTTTATATAGCATAGTGTCCATATGACGTCATATAGACATCATGTAGAGATCATAGGAACATCATTGGCAATCCTATGATCTTTAAGAGAGTCCTATGGTCAAGACACAGACAGACAGGCACACAGATTTCTTGAATTATTGAGTGATAAGGAGCTGTTCAGAACTCCTTATACAAATATACAGAGTGATGATAATCAAGTCAGTGATGCACCTGTAAGCTGGTTGCCAACCGTCAGTCAAATCTAAACGAAGAAGAAGAGTGATATTAATGTGGCGCTTTTCATGTTCTGCCCCTTTACGACAGGTCCGCTCAGTTACGTGCGTGGTCACACCATAGAGCCACGCGTCTCGGCAACCTGGAAGCCAAATAATGCAGAAAAAGTATTGGGGGCATGTCGATCAAACTCATTTTTCCTGCTGTGGGCGACTATTTTCTATTCATTCTCTATGTAATCCAGCGTTTACAGCGCTGAGCGCCCTCGGTGCTGAAATGCTTTGCGCTGTGGCCGCTTTCTGTCGCAGTGCTCAGGGCTGAAAAAAGCTCAAGTTGTCAGACTACTGTACAGCTGCGCTCATCAATGTCAGGCCTTTCTAAGCAGCCAATCAGAATTAAGGAAGGGCGGGACACAGGACACCGGTACAGGAAGACGAGAACGGGAGGCAACGGTGGAGGAGGTGGAGGCTGAACTGCCGCAAACAATGTGAATTTGTAGTTGATAACTGCAAAAAAATGGTATGAAACCGCACTGTTGTGTAATACTGCCTAATAATTATCAACCTTGTCAGTACACTGTAATGGAGAACAGAGGAGGAAAAAAAAAGAAAACCAACCTGAAAGATTCAATAAACCATGATGCTGATTTAAGGTGGAATTGCCTAGCCCCAATGTATGGTCAATACAATTATTGTCTTGTTGTTGTTGTTATTGTGTTGTCATATATCCATCCATCCATCTTCTACCGCTTTTCCAGAGGTCCGGGTCACGAAGGCAGCAGCTCAAGCAGAGAAACCTAGACTTCCCTCTCCCCAGCCACCTGCTCCAGCTCTTCAGAGAGGATACCAAGACATTCCCAGGCCAGCTGGCTACTGAAGACATGGTTGAACTCTTGTGATGGACAATGTGGTTTCAAATGCTTTTATTGATATGATTTGATATGTATTGCTTAATTTTCAGGAAGAAATTAATTTTTTGCATGCTTACTATCACAAATTAATTACAGTTACAATGTAGAGACGTTGTATGTTCCCTTATTATTGAGAAGAATTGATGATGATCTTAGCCACTAAAGTTTAAGGAATTTATGCTTTATTCAGCAACATGTGTCTTAAGGAGGATTTCACTGTTCATATCAAATGTCTATCTCTCTGCTCTGTGGGAGACCCCCACCTCAAAAACTTTAACTGACCAACAGACCTTCAGGCTTCCTTGCATTTCCCTTTTTAGGTCGAGTTTATGACTTCTGCTGGAAAAAGAAGCAATGTAATTGGACCAGCTCAGGTTTCATGAAAATTAGTACCATCCTGCCACACCCAAGAAAAACTTTTTTTTTTTTTTTTTCCTTTGTTCAGTTTTGGGGCGTTGGTCAAGCTGTGAGGAGCAAATGTCTCTGCTCTCCTATTTTTTCCTATCTTCCACGTAAGACCCAGAGCCTGACATGCTCTGTGAAAATTCTTTCTCTTTTCTTTAAAGTTCATTTTCTTTCTTATTTTAATCACTCTTTAAATTACCGTGCAAGAAGATTTTGTTTGATTTAACCAACTCATTTAAACCACCAACATCGGAAGAAACGGATTTGTGATGTGTTTTGCCTCAGTCTGAATTTCTGATGAGACTTTGTATAATAAACCAACTCCTTCTTCAGTGCATAACAGAAGACCTCGCCCAGCTTGCTGAAGAACAGCCGATTGCGATCTCAGAAGCACGGCCTTGTGGGAGAATCTGTCTATCAGCCGCTCCATCAACAGAATCCACGGACATCCAACTGAATCAAGGTTGGCATGTGGGGGCCCTGCTGCCACCAAGGGACGTGATCTGACTCTGTGGCTGATGGTCTGTTTAATTTAAACTTAATTCTTCAGAATATTCCTGGTATAAGTTCTTTAAACTCAATTTCATGCAAACCACCATCAGAATTTCAAGATGCATTTTGTCCTTTCATTAATTTACATTCTTTTTCAGAGTGACACCAATTTTCCATTTTTATAAATAGTTTAACCATCATTTTCTTCATAAAATTGCATCCACTTTTCTTAACAATTCTATTTTATGGTTTTCCAATTTCCAGTATGCTGATAAGTTAAACTACGGTTTATTCGGTTCCACAAATGTTTGATTCACAGGTTACACGCAGTAACTCAATAACAGTCTACAATCATCTCTTAAAGCAGACGGACAGTGACATTTTTTTATTGAACCAATCAACAGATTGTATGAAAATATTCTATTCTGTCTATTCCTGCGATTTATTATGTGTCACCAGCTTCCATAAATGACCTTATTTGCTCATAGCTCAGCCTTCACTTAGTGAGGCTGCAGTACCGCCATCTCTCGATAGGTGCGGGCATTGGTGACGTCACAACAGCAATAGTAAATGGCAGAACGAGAGCAAAGTGATTTGGACAGCGATCATTTTCTCGAGTTTGACGACCTCAATATAAATGATGACATTGAAAATGAAGAATCGGATGATGAAGTAGTTTTGGGTGGTGCTGAGGGGGTATTCAGCCTTATTTGTGGGAAAGAAGTGAGGGTTATGTTGCCTGCCTGTGCGGTGAGCCTCATCAGAGAAACATTCCCATCTGATCACTACAAGGGATTTTGCCTACCAAGATTAGATTTGTGAATAATGATATGTAAATAAAGTTTTGTAAAATCATATATTGAGTTTATTAATGTTCATGTCAATGTTATAATTCTCATAGTTCAGCATTCATCAAAGTCACATGTCATATACATTTGAATAATTTGAACACACTAAATTCTTCTCAGTTTGAAAAGAAATATTACATACTATACCACCTTTGTATGAACATTTGAAAACAGCAGAAATATACAAAGAAATACAAAAATCAATGGGGTATCACTACAGATTAAGAAAATAACTAGTTTCCAGATATAGCAATTATTATATTCCAATAAATAACATTTCACAGTTATAATGGGCACCATTTTATGGTAGAAAATTGGGGTTCCATTTTTAAAAGCACATTTCTCTTACAATCTTAGGCTTATATTTATTTTTCTTAGCAAATATGTTGCTTCCCTAAAAATTGAAAGCTGAACTGTCATTGGTAATTTCTTCTACTTTTACATGTTTGATTTTGAAAATCATCCATTGCTTGGAATTCATTTAAAATGTTTATTAAACATTTGCTGTGAATATTAAAAATCCAAAACTTACCCTGTTTACTTCTCGTTTTCTGACAGCTGATTGCCTCGGTAGATCACCCTGGCTTTTCACGCCACTGTCACTGACACTTGTCTCAGTCAGACTTGGGAATCACGGGATATATAGTTGGAATAGCCGTTTTCTTTATCACCAATCTTTTTGCAAATTGCATCTTATTCTCGAAATCACTGTCAACGAAATGTCTACTGCACATGCAGGGCGCTAACGAGGTGCAGGTGTGCGCGCAGCTGAGGCAGATGCCTGAGAGCTGCGAGCCGTGACACCTGCAAAATATATGTGGACAAGAAAGAGTGACAAACCTGGGTACTATTTCACTGGAGTCTGCTTTAATACAGAAGCTGAAGCAATAGGGAACACTGTATGTCTCTGTAATTGAGAACTTTGCTTCTAAAAAACACAGGAGGATGGACTTCCAATATAAGTAACCGGTGAGTTAAACTGTCTTTCTTCAGCATGTTTTTTCCCCCTAACCGTTCTTATGATCATGAAAATATTTGGTAATTCCGAGAAATATCCGTAATCGCCGATTTTAAAACGTAAACATCAAGTGTTGCATGAAGCAAAACACAGCAGGACCATCGCACCTGTAGACAACACAACGCCAAACCATATTAATTCGATTCCTGAAATCCTAATCTTCATAAATAATCTATTTGTAATCCACAAGTATTCCGAGAAATATCTGTAATCGCCGATTTTAAGACGTAAACAAGTGTTGCATGAAGCAAAACACAGCACTGGCCGCCGACCGTGTGCGTGTGTTTGCCGGTGGTGACGTCACACAGTCAGTGGCCATCTTAGCCGCTGATCGCTTGGCTGGGTCAGACAGCTCTGCACAACAGCGTATTTCAGGAGCGCATTGTCACCTTATGCGACATTTGTTGACACCAAAACATGTGCGGTTCGACTTAGCTCGTCTCAGACAACAATTTGAGATATGAATTAGCGATATTGAATTTTTGTCTGTCCGTCTGCTTTAAGGAAGTGAATGCAATGTGACCTTTTGTGTGTAGAAGCTTCTGAGGGAATGCCATAGTATTTAAGAGAAGAGTTTTGTCTGAGATGTTCTCTTTCTGACTATGCTTCTGTGTGAGATGTGTAATAAACTGTCTGAGTCAAATCCGCCTCGTTATTTACACACTCCACAAAATAAATAAATAAATAAACAAATTTAAACACTGGAATCTGAAAAAAGGCACTACATAGAAAACTGTTTACAAGACTACTGCAGGCGCACATGGTACATAATCCATAACCAATATCGATAATGCATGACTAGCACACATCACCTACAACTGAAAAAGTCGATTAAAAATTATAAAATTCAATATTGTCTAGCTCTGTAATTCTGTATCTAATAACCATGTAATTGCAAGGAGTTTAAACAAAGCAAACAATCTACAATTCAAAGGAACAAATTTAGAGAAACTGTCAGAAAATCAATTAACCCCCACAATATGCACATCTTCAACATATGTACAAAATACTGTGTGAAATGATAAAGTCCTAGCTTGAAAACTGCAGAAGTTCACCGGACAAACTCGTATGGACAGACAGAAATCATCGTATCATAGTATGTCCTGTCTTTCAGTGGGCGTATATAAACTGAAGATGCAACACTGGGATACATCAGGATCATTGTGCATTCGAATCATTAATGGGTGAATTGTAATTGAGTCGAGCAGTGAAACCACTGAAGAATCATGCCTCTATGTTGTTGCTTCTGCCCATTCTCCCAAAATGTAAAAGTATAAATATTTCTGAGTAATGAAATATTTTAATGTTTTTACTGTCATCATATGACCTAAAAAATAATTTTTGAAGATTGAAACAAACAAGTACATGTATTGGTGAGTGGGACCTTTAACTCAAGTGGACAGCAGAGTTCACACTACAACAATCATCAGGATAGTGGCAAACAATATCACTGGGATCACAAATACACCCATAAGGAAAGCTCCAGGTTTCCCACTGACATCCTGCAGTCTATTCTGATCTCTAATCTCTTTCTCACTTTGAAGATCAATTCTCCAAACTTGGTGAGATGTCTTCAGTGGCAGCAGTTTGTTGCTCTTTTTTAAATTCCCCTGGAATGACAACATCATCATAGGAATAACTAATATACTGATCAAATGATCCGTCTTCCACAGAGTTTAATTTTTTTTAAACTACTGTTAAGAGCAATGAAGAGATCAAAGCTCAGAACACACCGCTAGATATCAGTTAAAACCAAAACAAAGCCACCCACCTCAGGTAAGTTCAAAGGAAATCAAAAGAAAAAAAAAGATAGATTAGGGATAGAGAGGGTGAAGGAAAAGGTTTGAAAGATGCCATTTTTGAGTAATAACAGACAGTGATAAACTCATTCTGGGCACGTTATGGTTGATGTGTGAATCATGCTGTGACTGATAACTTAATATGCAGAATATTCCTCCATCACCCCTCAGGATATTACAGCCTTTTGATACGCATCCCAAACAGCCGAAGCACCCGGGTCCCTTGGTATTAACTCTATTAAATGATCCGTTCTGTCACACCAAATAAAACAGGACACAGATTCAAAGAGGGACGGTCAAAGGTTGGAGGACAGGTAGAATGGCCCTTATACAGACAATATGTTTGTGCTGATTATAGTTGATGGTTCAGTTTTGCTCCTCTTCACAGGGCAGTGAGCAATGCTAGCTGAAAGATTAAGATTGTTGATCAGCGGATCTACCATGTGGCTGCACTTTAATTGTTTCCTTTGAATCCAGTAAAATCCACAGCAGTCATACTCTAAAGTGCCTGGGGGAGTGGAGAACAGAAGAGTGCTGCTGGTGCTGTGCAGCATGCTGATGGCTGGTAGCCATTAATAACAAAAAAAGACATAAAACTCTTCATTTTCTATATGCTGGGAAAAGCAGAACGGCTGGAAAGGCAAATGTTGAACACCACCATGAAGACTACAGATGTAACAGGCACGAACACTTCAATAGTTTCTCTATTAAGAAAAAGATCAGAATGCATAAGAAGTATACACATGTGGACAAAATTGTTGGTACCCCTCTGTTAATGAAAGAAAAAACCACAATGATCACAGAAATAACTTCAATCTGACAAAAGTGGTAATAAATAAAAATTCTATGAAAATTAACCAATGAAAATCACACAATGCTTTTGAATTGTGGTTCAACAGAATTATTTTAAAAAAACAAACTCATGAAACAGGTCTGGACAACAATGATGGTACCCTTAACTTAATATTTTGTTGCACAACCTTTTGAGGCAATCACTGCAATCAAACGATTTCTGTAACTGTCAATGAGACTCCTGCACCTCTCAGCAGGTATTTTGGCCCACTCCTCATGAGCAAACTGCTCCAGTTGTCTCAGGTTTGAAGGATGCCTTCTCCAGACGGCATGTTTCAGCTCCTTCCACAGATGTTCAATAGGATTAAGATCAGGGCTCATAGAAGGCCACTTTAGAATAGTCCAATGTTTCGCTCTTAGCCATTCTTGGGTGTTTTTAGCTGTGTGTTTTGGGTCATTATCCTGTTGCAAGACCCATGACCTGCGACTGAGACCAAGCTATCTGACACTGGGCAGCACATTTCTCTCTAGAATACCTTGATAGTCTTGAGATTTCATTGTACCCTGCACAGATTCAAGACACCCTGTGCCAGATGCAGCAAAGCAGCCCCAGAACATAACAGAACCTCCTCCATGTTTCACAGTAAGGACAGTGTTCTTTTCTTGGTATGCTTCATTTTTTCGTCTGTGAACATAGAGCTGATGTGCCTTGCCAAAAAGTTCCAGTTTTGTCTTGTCTGTCCATAGGACATTCTCTCAGAAGCCTTGTGGCTTGTCAACATGCAGTTTGGCAGATTCCAGTCTGGCTTTTTTATGATTTGTTTTCAACAGTGGTGTCCTCCTTGGTCATCTCCCATGAAGTCCACTTTGGCTTAAACGACGGATGGTGCGATCTGACACTGATGTACCTTGACCTTGGAGTTCACCATGAATGTGTTTAGAGGTTGTTCTGGGCTCTTTTGTTACCATTCGTATTATCCGTCTCCTCCTGTGGCCACGTCCAGGGAGGTTGGCTACAGTCCCGTAGATCTTAAATTTCTGAATAATATGTGCAACTGTAGTCACAGGAACATCAAGCTGCTTGGAGATGGTCTTATAGCCTTTACCTTTAACATGCTTGTCTATGATTTTCTTTCTAATCTCCTGAGCTGAACGCTCTGAAGACAGTGGAGATGATTGTAGACTTCAGGAAAGTCACTACCCCTCTGCCCCCCCCTCACCCTCTCAGGCTCTCCCATCACCACTGCTGATTCCTTCCGCTTCCTAGGCACTACCATCACCAGGGACCTCAAATGGGAGCCGACCATCAGCTCACTCATCAAAAAAGCCCAGCAGAGGATGTTCTTCCTGCGGCAGCTGAGGAAGCTCAAACTACCCACCAAGATGTTAGTGCAGTTCTACACAGCCATCATCGAGTCCATCCTCACCACCTCCATAACCGTGTGGTACGCAGGAGCCACTGCCCGGGACAGACTAAGGCTGCAGCGCGTCGTGCGCACTGCTGAGAAGGTGATCGGCTGCAAGCTCCCATCTCTCCAGGATCTGTACATCTCCAGGACCCGGAGGCGTGCTGGCCGGATCATTGCCGATCCCTCACACCCTGGTCACGTACTGTTTGCCCCCCTCCCCTCTGGTAGAAGACTTCGGTCCATCCAGACTAAAACCTCCCGTCACATGAACAGCTTCTTCCCCTCTGCCATCAGACTGCTGAACACTAAGTGACTTATTGACTCTCGTGCACCATGTACAGCAGCTCAACCAGACTCATGTCAATCATCACTGTTTTCTTCCTGCATTACCGACTGCACTATATAGTTCTCCACAGTATCTGCTGCTGGCTAATATATTTTAACTGTTGACCAGTATCACTTAATCTTATCCTACACTTTATTACATGTATAGTTTATTTCTTTTATCTTATCATGTTTAATGTTGCAGCATTGTACCGAGACAAATTCCCAGTTTGTGTACTACATGAACAATGGCAATAAACCTGATTCTGATTCTGATTCCTGAGACAACTCTCTCCTTTGCTTCCTCTGGTCAATGTTTAGTGTGGTACACACCATGTCACCAAACAGCACAGTGACTACTTGTCACCCTTTAAATAAGCCGACTGTCTGATTACAAGTTTGTAGACACCTGTGATGTTAATTAGAGGACACATCTTGGTTGAACATGTCCCTATGGTCACATTTTTTCTTTTCTAGGGGTATCATCATTTTTGTCCAGGCCTGTTTCATGAGTTTATTTTTTAAAGTAATTCTGCTGAACCACGTGTAACACCACTGTAACACCTCCTTGTAGCACTTTAGGTGTGTACAGTCTTGCACCCTCGTGGTGGTATTGAGTTATGGCAGTGTAGTTACCTTTAACTCTACTACCTGGGTGGAAGGGACAATTGGGCCAAGTCAGGTAGACCCTAGGTTGGTAGGAGCCTGGAGGGTGTAACAACAGATGACTCATACACAGCAGTATAGGAACTTGCAACTACAGTGGGGCAAAAAAGTATTTAGTCAGCCACCAATTGTGCAAGTTCTCCCACTTAAAAGATAAGAGAGGTCTCCTATTTTCATCATAGGTATACCCCAACTATGAGAAACAAAATGAGGGAAAAAAAAAATCCAGAAAATCACATTGTCTGATTTTTAAAGAATTTATTTGGAAATTATCAGGTTCAGGTTACTTTATTTGTACCCGTAGGTAGATTTGTTTTGCAGTCTGGTGACATCCATATTTACAAGCCACTAATTACATTCAACATAGACACAAACACAGGCACACATGAAGCCGACTATAAACATGATAAAAATACTCAAGGCGCCATCAATCAGGGTATAAAAAGACAAAGAGATGAGGGAGAAACCAGAGGTAAGAGAGAAAGGTCATATTAAAAGTTAAAAACTAGTCAAAGGGGTTAAAAAACTCAAAAGGTCTAAAACCCAATAAAATATTTAGAACCCAAGTGACATCCTACAAAAATAAGTAAATATAAAATGAAGTTAATAAATAGGTACCTAAATTATGTACAATATATTTTTACAGCTTGTTCAACTCTTTGACAGCAGCAGGGACAAAGTTGTTTTTGTAGCACTGGGTTCTACTTTTTGGGACAGCAAACCTCCGTCTTGAGGGAAGAAGCTGAAAGTTGCAGTGCAAAGGGTGGGAGTCATCATTTAAAATGGAGGTAGCCATCCTCTGTACTTGTCTGGTGTACAGGGATGTCAGGCTCAGCTGTGGCTCACCAAGCAAACGACTGGACCATCTAACTACCTGATCCAAGGATTTCCTCTGTTTCAGTTTTATCTGACCAAACCATGACACTAAAGAAAAGGATAAAACAGATTCAATAAAAGCCCGATAAAACATTGTCATTATGGTTCAGTCAACTGGGAAGCGTGCAAGTTTTCTCAAGCAATGCAAATGTTGCTGACCCTTTTTGCACACCCTTTCACAGTTCACTTCAAAGTTTAAATTACTATCAATAATCGTCCCAAGATATTTGTACGATTGTACACATTCGGTGGTCTGGCCTTTTAGTATGGTGACTTTGTGCCTGGGATTTTTCCTCCTAAAGTCAATAATCATATCTTTAGTTTTGTTGTATTCAGTTGCAGGTAGGAATCCTCACACCAGTGAACAAAATCATCAACTAATGGGCCGTGGCCACTCTCACCATCCTGGAGGAGACTGACAATAACTGAATCATCAGCATACTTTATAATGTGTCTGTTGTCATGTCTGCTCCGACACATGTTTGTGTACAGGATGAAGAGTAGTGGTGACAACACACACCCCTGAGGAGAGCCAGTAGAAGAGCACTTTAGGTCAGACAATGTACCATTGACCCTTACTCTCTGCGTCCTGTTGGTTAAGAAATCCAGAATCTAACCCCCCAGATTATTGCTCAAATCAAATTGTTGCAGGAGCCTTTCAACTAAAATATGAGGTTGGATTGTATTAAAGGTGGAAGAAAAGTCCACAAATAAAAGCCTGGCGTGTGTCCCATTAAAATCCAGATATTTAAAAAGCATGTTAAACAGAGTGACAGTGGCATCCTCCACTCCTTTGTGTGGCCTATAGGCAAACTGCAGAGGATCCAATGCATGCTCAGTCTGCCTTAGGACCTCACATCTGACCAGTTTTTCAAAAATTTTCATTAAAATCGAAGTCAAAGCAACTGGTCTAAAGTCGTTTACCGTTTTAGGCCAGCTGGATTTTGGAACGAGAACAACCACGGCTTCTTTCCCAGATCTTAGGCACATGTTGTGCCTGTAAGGACTTATTGAAAATGTAATGAAATGTAGGGCTCAGTTCATGTGCACAGGACCTTACCAAGCGCCCACATATATTATCAGGGCCCTGACTTTTGTTCACTTTTACAGCGCAGAACTCCCTTTTAACATCCTGCATCTCAATATTAAAGTGCTGATTGTCTTTGAGTTTCTGTTTCAAATCTTGGATTTCTGTGCTGAAATCAAAGGAGTCAAAACAACCATAAAAACAATTAAGAGCATTAGCCAGCTCTGTGTCTGAATTAAAACCATCTAAAAACACACGATTACTGCGCTCTGTGCTCTGAAGGCCTGCAATAGTTTTCATACAGGCCCAGGCTGAACCAAGTTTCTTTGTTGCCATCTTGCTTTCCAACTCTGATTTATAATTCTGTTTTGCTCTTAAAATTTCGGCCTTCAGCTCCTTTGTGACAACCTGTAGCTCAGAAACAGACCCCTGTTTAAAGGCAAGTGCTTTCCTCTTTAAGTAGGATTTAACTGATTTTGTAACTCATGGTTTGTTGTTGGGATATATTTTGACACGTTTACGTGGAACAATCTTATTTTTACAGAAAGACATGTATGAGCATGTGACGTCAACCAGAGAGTCCAAATCATCCCCGCAGGCCAGTTTGAACATCTCCCAGTGTGTACAGTCAAAGCATTCCTGGAGGCTGTGCTCTGAATCTTCTGTCCACACATCTATGTCTCTCGTCTCCACCTTGCCTCTTCTGAGAGCAGTTTTATATGTGGGCAGCAAATGTACACAGTTGTGATCTGAGGATCCTAAAGGAGGAAGGGGGAGTGATTTATAGGCCCTCTCAATGGATCCATAGCACAGGTTCAATGTCTTTTTTCGCCTGGTTGGACAGGAGACATACTGATAAAAGTTTTTAAGTGTCTTCTTTAAAGAAACATGGTTAAAATCCCCAAGAATGAAGTTTGGCGCCTCTGGAAAAATTGATTGCAGCTGCTGGATCACATCAAAGATGGTGCTGGAGGCGGAGTCAGCGTCTGCCCTCGGATGAATGTACACAGTTGTGATGAAAAGTTGGGGGAACTTGCGAGGCAAATAAAAGGGGCGTAGTGACACAGAGAGCAGCTCCACATCGGGTGTACAGATGCGCTCTCTGACTGTGACAGATATGCAGTACTGCTTATTAATATATAAACATACGCCGCCCCCCTGACGTTTCCCCGTTACCTCTTCCTGCCGATCTGAGCGCAGCGGGGCTCCAAAGCCGTCAATCCACAGGTCTGCATCTCGGTCATGCGCAGTAAGCCAAGATTCGGTGAAGGCCATGACGCAGCAGTTCTTAAAGTCCTTCTGGTAGCGTACTTATAGCGTAATTATGGTGGAAAATAAGTATTTGGTCACCTACAAAAGAGCACGATTTCTGGCTCTCACAGACCTGTAACTTCTTCTTTAAGAGGCGCCTCTGTCCTCCACTTGTTACCTGTATTAATGGCACCTGTTTGAACTCGTTATCAGTATAAAAGACACCTGTCCACAACCTCAAACAGTCAGACTCCAAACTCCACTATGGCCAAGACCAAAGAGCTGTCAAAGGACACCAGAAACAAAATTGTAGACCTGCACCAGGCTGGGAAGACTGAATCTGCACTAGGTAAGCAGCTTGGTGTGAAGAAATCAACTGTGGGAGCAATTATTAGAAAATGGAAGACATACAAGACCACTGATAATCTCCCTCCATCTGGGGCTCCACGCAAGATCTCACCCCGTGGGGTCAAAATGATCACGAGAACAGTGAGCAAAAATCTCAGAACCACACGGGGGGACCTAGTGAATGACCTGCAGAGAGCTGGGAACAAAGTAACAAAGGCTACCATCAGTAACACACTACACCGCCAGGGACTCAAACCATGCAGTGCCAGATGTGTCCGCCTGCTTAAGCCAGTACATGTCCAGGCCCGTCTGAAGTTTGCTAGAGAGCATTTGGATGATCCAGAAGAGGATTGGGAGAATGTCATATGGTCAGATGAAACCAAAATAGAACTTTTTGGTAAAAACTCAACTTGTCGTGTTTGGAGGAGAAAGAATGCTGAGTTGCATCCAAAGAACATCATACCTACTGTGAAGCATTGGGGTTGAAACATCATGCTTCGGGGCTGTTTTTCTGCAAAGGGACCAGGACGACTGATCTGTGTAAAGGAAAGAATGAATGGGGCCATGTATCGTGAGATTTTGAGTGAAAACCTCCTTCCATCAGCAAGGGCATTGAAGATGAAACGTGGCTGGGTCTTTCAGCATGACAATGATCCCAAACACACTGCCCGGGCAACGAAGGAGTGGCTTTGTAAGAAGCATTTCAAGGTCCTGGAGTGGCCTAGCCCGTCTCCAGATCTGAACCCCATAGAAAATCTTTGGAGGGAGTTGAAAGTCCATGTTGCCCAGCGACAGCCCCAAAACATCACTGCTCTAGAGGAGATCTGCATGGAGGAATGGGCCAAAATACCAGCAACGGTGTGTGAAAACCTTGTGAAGACTTACAGAAAACGTTTGACCTCTGTCATTGCCAACAAAGGTTATATAACAAAGTATTGAGATTAACTTTTGTTATTGACCAAATACTTATTTTCCATCATAATTTGCAAATAAATTCTTTAAAAATCCTTCAATGTGATTTTCTGGATTTTTTTTTCTCATTTTGTCTCTCATAGTTGAGGTATACCTATGATGAAAATTGGAGACCTCTCTCATCTTTTAAGTGGGAGAACTTGCACAATTGGTGGCTGACTAAATACTTTTTTGCCCCACTGTATGTATATATTTTTTTTTTACAAATGTGTATTATTTACAGATGTGTACACTTAATCAAAAAAACACAGCACTTGTCACAATAATAGAAAAAAAAAATAAAAATAAAATACCCCAAAATATATTTACAAGATGTTCAGTCCTTTTTTATCTGTCCCAGGTGACCAATTGGATCACCTCTACCAGTTAATCGGGTTTGAGCTTCAGCTCGCCATCCAGATCTGGAGAATCCACGTTCTGGTCAAACCAGTCCAAAGAAAAAAAACCTGACCAAGCTAAGTGACACGTGCATCATGGGGTTCCTGCGCTCAACGTGCATTTACAGCCTTTGGATCCAAATCAATCTCAAGTTTTATCCGAGACAAAGACTGCTATTAGCACGTTAGCGTCGCCATATCATCAAGGACCATCTCTCTCTCTTGGCTGGTGTCTTTCGGCGTCTGGCGTGACTGAGCCAAAAAATGCAAGTCATACCCAGACCTGGAGAGAGAGCGCTTAACCCATTGGCTGGCGCTGCCAAACAACGGCACAGCCATTGGTTGCTCAACATACCAAATAAAAACATTTGGAACTTTATCAAAACTCCCCAGAAAATGTTTCCTACTGTTTTATGAATATATATTTATTTAAATATTCATCTTTAAATTATTTACTCCCATTGTGAAATGGGTGTTTTTCTTTTGAAAAGCGGTATCAATATTCATATTTTTATTCGCGTTTTTAACACTGGGTTACACACGATTCAAAAGCACTGTCTGATTTTCATTGGTTAATTTTCATAGAATTTTTATTCATTACCACTTTTGTCAGATTCAAGTTATTTCTGTGACCATTGTGGGTTTTTCTTTCATTAACAGAGGGGTACCAACAATTTTGGACACGGCTGTAAATATAAGTAAGTCATATTTAACAGTACTTTTTTACTCTAAATTTTTGTTTCCTGTACCTTGTTCACTATAAATCAAGCTCTTCATTGCATTTTTAATTTATGAGTCAATCAGTAGGACTGTCCTGAATACCAGTTTGCAGCCTGAAATATTCACATGTGGCCCTGTTTCCACCACAGGAACTAATTTTACAGGAACTTCCCCCATGGTGTACATCTCTACTGCAGGAATCTTACCAAAAGGAGAAGTTTTCAGAACTTGGAGCGGCCGAAATAAGAATCTGGTCATGGGTAGGTAGGTACTTCAGAGCAGCCCTGAAAAATGCTGGGTGGGGTTTGAGATTAACTTGATGCTGACTAGAAAAATCGGCATCATGTCCAGAGCACTACATAAACAAAACAAGGAAATGAGAAGCAGCAAATTTGACCAAAAAGCGATAATAATGATGGTTTAATGCTTAAAAATATGTGGAGGACACAAGCATTACAGCACAGTGGCATGGCGCATAGCATCGGCTGCTACTGCTGGGACAGAGTCCCTGCTAGTGGTTCTCCTAGTGTGTTTGTGCAATAACGCCTAAAAATGTATAAGTTAATACTGCCATGGCTGTGGAGTGGAATGGCCAGATCGACTGTATATCATAAGCAGCCACGCATGCATCAGGGTGTCATGAACACAGCGGAGAGGCAAGGCTGGCGGCTCAGACTTATTTTAAGTGTTTTACTTCTCCACACAGGGTCAAAACTGTCAAATAAACAAATCCTCTGGCGACTGATGGTTCCTGTCCCCATAATGAAGACATGATGGGGGGAGAGCCAGATACAGTTCCTGTCCCCTAAAACTGGTTCCTAGTTCCTGTAGTGGAGACAGGACTCATTCTGTGTTGCCTTTCTGCTCCCGCAGTGGACTGCAACAGTGTCATTGACCCTGTTTACATGGTCACGAGTAAACCAATTGCAATAAGCTTTCTGGAGTTACCTGATTATTCAAACTGTCACGTAAACAGAGAATTCAGTTTATCTTTATAGGCTTACTCCAGTAATCAGTTTACTTGTGACCATGAAAACAGGGTCAATAGCTCATTAACCATTTATGAGAAAACAGGTTAACACAACTAGTTTATTTGCCCAGTAAACTGTTTATTCAGTGCATGTACTGTAAACATCATAAGCTGTTTATTACCTTTATGGGTTTACTCCAGTAATCAGTTTACTTGTGACCATGTAAACATGGTCAATAACTAAGAAAAAATTAGAGAAAACAAATTGTGAATTTTCTTATTAATCTGGAACGTTTTTTCTTACAAATTTGTGTTTGCCATTTTAAATGTGCACATTTTTTCTCTAAAAAAATGCACTACTGCTGGAAAAACTACCACTTGTTTCATATAAATATGCAAATTAAACTCAAGACTTTTGTTATGAATGTTTTCAATTTCTTCATGTGTTTTAGATTTTTTTTCTTGTATATTTGCAAACATATTTAGGTAAATCTGTGACTTTTTATAACATCAATTTGGTACATTTTTTCTTGTAAATTGTGAGGGGTTTGTGTGTGAATGAGAGGGGGACAGGTGTAGAGGTAGTGAAGGTGGATGAGTTTAAATACCTGGAGTCAACCATCCAAAGCAATGGAAAATGCACAAGAGAGGCGAAGAAGAGAGTCAAGCAGGGCAGAGTGGGTGGAGACGAGTGTCAGAGGTGTCTTGTGACAGAAGGATAGCAGCTAAAGTGAAAGGGAAGATTTACAAGACTGTAGTGAAACCTGCTTTGATGCATGGTTTGGAGACAGTGGGACTGACAAAAAGACAGGAGACAGGGCTGGAAGGTGCATTCAGACCAAATGCAAAGGGGCAAATTTTTTGTGTGGCGTGATTACATTTTAACTCAATGTAAACGATCGTGGGATCGTGGGTTCGATCCCAGCCCCCGACCAACAGTGATCTGTGTGGAGTTTGCATGTTCTCCCCGTGTTGCGTGGGTTTACTCCGGGATTTCTCCGGTTTCCTCCCACATGCCAAAAACATGCATGTTAGGTTAATTGGCTGTTCTAAATTGTCCCTAGATATCTGTTTCCTATAGGCCCTTAGAATAGAGGGTTAGTATTAATGAAAGCGCTTTGAGTGGTCTTCGTGACTTGAAAAGCGCTATATAAGTGCAGGTTAGTTAGTTAGTTAGTAAACACGCGAACAGACATGAATTCACCATCAAAGTTGCACACAGGTGGAGTTGCCTTTATAACTTCTGCAGCTGTGTTCAACCTGCTATGGAAATCCCCAAAACATCATCATGCTTAGGTTTGCGTTATCCGATG
This sequence comes from Pholidichthys leucotaenia, assembly GCA_020510985.1. Lineage (NCBI taxonomy): Eukaryota > Metazoa > Chordata > Actinopteri > Cichliformes > Pholidichthyidae > Pholidichthys > Pholidichthys leucotaenia. Next base: position 27,733,026 of record CM035837.1, read on the forward strand.
GGGGTCTCACCTGAAAAAAATTGTCCCTGCCTCCAAAATTTCACCTAGTTAATGGTTGTTTACATTGCTAGCCTGCTAGCCCTATTAGCACATCCATGGCAGTAGTCCATGGGCAAATAACTCCAACATTCCAATTCAGTTGCAGAACTCCCGGTCCATCTATCTGCAGAAGAGTGGTAGTCTCATTTTCAAACTAGTTTCCTCTCCAATGTTGATATTTTTATTCCGATGACAGCAGAATCTCAAGGCCATTACTAGCAAGTGCTATCGCTCAGACGCAAAGATGCGTATTTGCGTGTCTTCCGCATGTTTACATTAACTTTACATGTATTTGCGCCGTGCGAAAAATTCGCTTTGCATTTGGTCTGAACACACCTGAGTTGAAGATGCTAAGATTCTCACTGGGAGTGACTAGGAGGGACAGGATTAGAAATGAGTATATCAGAGGGACAGCTCAGGATGAGCGGTTCAGAGACAAAGTAAGAGGCAAGGCTGAGATGGTTTGGACATGTGAAGAAGAGGGACAGTGGATATGTTGGACAAAGGATGTTGAAGATGGAGCTGCTAGGCAGGAGGAAAAGAGGAAGACCACAGAGAAGATTCGTGGATGCAGTGAAGGACATGAAAAGGGTTGGTATTACAGAGGAAGATGCAAGGGATAGGATGAAATGGAGGCAGACAATCCGCTGTGGAGACCCCTAAAGGGAGCAGCCAAAAGAAGAAGACGAAGAAGAAATTTGTGAGTTTCTTCCCCAAATTTTTTGCATTTTTGACTGATCTTCACTATAAAATGGACAGCAAGAAAAAATGGTTGCATATCCAAAGATAAAATTTAAAGACTGAACACCAATCTCCTGAATGAATGACAGGATATCTGGGTTCAGCCCTATCAACTAAGTTGACTGATTTTTTTATATGAGGTGAGAGAAAATTATGTTTTTGTTTAGAGGCACCATTATAGCTGTAGTGTTTCTTTATTTCCTGTGTAGAGCAAGCAAGACAATAGAGGAGATGTCTGCAGTAAAATAAAACGACCGGGAGGGTGTTTGTTGCTAAACTTGACAAGGTTGAATTCTCATGAACACGTTAATGATGCCACCAGGACTACTAAACTTACCAGTTTGCCAAGAAAGGTTGAGAAATAATAAAGGTGGTGATAATGAAGGTTGTGGGAGTAAATGAGAATGGAGCTATTTTTGTTCCTGATTCAGTCATCATCATCATGTGATCACGTCTGTGCAAAAGAGAGAACTATTACACTCTTAAAACATGATGAAGCCACGTGTGAATGGGCTGTGAGAATATCAACTGTTTCATACAGTTTTAGCCACAACACTGAATGACTGTAAAATGTCATATCATTATAACAGGATAACTATGTACAGAAGCATCATTATGACTGCAGCAATTCACTTTGTTTAGTCATTAAAGGATATAAATACAATTTTGACATGGTAGTTATTCACAAAATCTTTTTTAGCTTAACTGTTAACACATCTCTAACACTCGGGGCCCTTTGTAGCTTTTGTCAGCCCTATGCAAAATTGTGTTTGGGGGCCTCCATTTTTGGGATGAGAAAGAGTTCAGACCCTTTAAAATGAAAATAAATAAATATCTTCCCTCCCAACAAAAACATTAAAAAAAAGCTTGGGTCATTGTGCAGAAAAAGAAAAAAAAAGTTGCAACTTTACAAGAAAGGGGCTCACAATTGTGAGGAATAAAAAACTGCAAACATACCAGATAAATGTTGCAAATTTACAATGAAAAAAGCAGCAAATTTATGAGAAAGAAGTTGCAACAAGAAAAAAGTAGCCAATTTAGGAGAAAAAAACAACAGTTGAAAATTTATTAGAAAAAACTTGCAAATTTATAGGAAAAAAGTAACTTATTTAGGGAAAAAAAAACTGTTGAAAACCGACAAGAAAAAAGCTGCAAATTTTGAGGAAAAAAAGCTGCAAACTTACAGGAGAAACGTTGCAAATTTATTAGAAAAAACTTGCAAATTTATAAGAAAAAAGCAGACAATTTGGGAGGGGAAAAACAGCTGAAAACTGACAAAATAAAGTTGAAAATTTATGAGAAAAATGTTGCAAACTTACAGGAGAAAAGTAGAGAATTTAGGAGGAAAAAACCCCACAAGTTTAAGAAGAAAAAAAAGATGTGAATTTACAGAGGTGAAAAGCTGTGGGTAATTTTAATTCTTTCAAAAAAATGTGTGTGGAATTGAAACTTAGGGGCCCCCTAGCAGCTGACGGGCCATGTAGCATTTGTATACTCTGCTTTACAGCCAGAAACAGCTCTGGCAACACTAATGGAAAACCAAGGGAGACGAGTCGATGTCCAACCATTTTAGCCAATATGGAAGAGTGTTTATTCAACAGAAGCAATCCCACTGATCCAATGAGCCTTTGTATAATTTGCATAGGTTTTTTTTACTGATATGACTGAAAGTGAGGTTAATATGAAAGAGGTGCACATTTTTAATTGTTGTTTACAAATTAAACAGAAGCACCAGATGGGGTCAACATGCAGCTCTTCCCACACGCGACCAGCATGCAGGAAGAAACTAAATGTGATGTCTTAATGAGAATGTAAAACCATTTGACCCTGAACAGCTCCCTACAACCCACCTGTGGATCACCACAGTAAATTATCAGAAATATCAAATTCAGTTTCAGTTGATCAAATTTCACCATTAGCGCTTTTTAAAAAAATGTTTTTGTTGCCTTTTAACTGGTGTGGTTCAATATGGCAGCTTCAGTTGTACAGAAGCAGGAGATTTATTAAGTGTAATAAACAAAAAAATAAAACAGAATTATTCCATCATTAAGTTTCATTAAGTTTTTCTGATTAAATTGTGATTATTTATAATCACAATGTTTTCAATTAAGAAATTTAATTACCCTAATTTCATCCCTTTGCTCAGACACTGGCGAGTGAATCAGTCTAAATGAACTAAAGAGTGCAACAACGACCAAGAAGACCAAACACAATCAATTTCCACGGTTAGAACACTCTCATCCTCTACAGATATGAACGTCAGTGTATCGATAACAAATCCTTCACCATAATGAATAGTAATAAAAATAATAATAATGTGATACCTGATAAATCCCCACAGGATGTGTCTGTCTCTCTCTGCTGTACCATAGGCAGGTCAGAGTAAAGGGCCAGCTATCAAATAGAGCGCTCCATCTGCTAGGGAAGTACTCCGCTAAAAAGCACTTCAGTTTTGCAGATGTTTGCCTTCATAGTGAATAATGTTGAAATAACCTTCAAATTATATAGAAAAAAAAAACCCTTAGTTACACAACTAGAAGCTTCCGTTCAGGCTTTGTTTTTAACTCCACTAAAAAAAAAAAAAAAAAAAAAAAATATGAGTGCTGCAGAAAACATACAGTACATCTCTGATACACACATTATTTAAAAAAAAAAAAACCAAAAAACTATCAGCTAACATGACCAGAACAAGAAAAGCACTCAGAGAGTGCATACCTTCGCCAAGGCTCCTTCCGTCTGTCATGAATCACCTCCAAAATGGAATGGGTTTGTGTGTAGGCCTAGAGACACTTCTGGTGAAAACTGCATCAAAGTCTGTCCATTAGTTTTGGAGTATTCTTGCTAACACACTGTGAGAAGATAAGAGCCTTGGCTGAGGTGTGTACTCTCAGATCACCAAAATGTCATGAGTTCATCTGTAGCCCAAGGACCATCTCTGTTGAAAATTTCATCCAAATCCATGCAGTAGTTTTGGAGTATTGTGTCCAACACTGTGTGAGAAGATAAGAGCCTTGGCGGAGGTATGCATTCTCAGATCCTCACCAAAATATAATGGGTTCCTCTCTCGCCCAACAAGCACCTCTGGTGATAGAAGATGGATGGATGGACGGATGGATGGATGGATGGATGGATGGACCGACTTTCACATTTCTGCTAATCTGTTGGCAGCCATCTTGGATTTCACCAATTTTGAGGCATGTTCCATGCTCAGATTTTGTGGGACTTTTTTATACACATTATAGACCTACCACTGAAGTGCTTTTCATTGGAAAAATTTTCCTCCAGTTTTGTTGGACCTATGCACTTTGATGACTGGACTAAAGGTCCACTCACATCTCACCCTGATCATCCTGGCGGATAGTTTTGTACAATGTGCCATTCATTGTTCTTCTATTTATATGAAGTCTGCCAGTGATGCTTCCACCTCCAAACATCACTGTGAGTAGAATTTTTGGGTGATGTCAAAGAATAGATTTCAAAATACTGCTGTTGGTTTATAAAGCTCTGAATGGTTTAGGGCCAAAATACATTTCAGATCTTCTGCTCCATTATGAACCACCCAGAGCCCTCAGGTCGTCAGGGTCAGGCCTACTATCTGTGCCCAGAGTTAGAACCAAATAATGGTAAGGCAGCGTTCAGTTTTTATGCTCCTCACATATCGAACAAACTCACAAAAAACATTAGGGCTGCTGAAACTCTCGGTCGGTTGATGGTAGAGTGATGTTCCTTCCATTTGTGGATAATGGCCCCAATGGTGCTTACTGGAAGATTCAGAAGTTTTGACATATGTGACCCATGCTAGCAAAATGAGTCACAATGAGGAAATTTTGAAAAAACAGAGATTGTTATTTTCATATTCTGTATTGAAAGACCTTCAAAACGATATTTAATTTGTAGGAATTGGGCAAAAACTGACCAGCAACAAGCCAATTTTGTTTATATTTTGGCTGGTTTGAAAACTCATTTTTACGTCTTTCTTTACAATGATACCAGGCACTGACAGGGTTTTTCCCGGGACTTGCTGCCAGCAAACAAAGAAAGAATCATGATTTTATGACTTCTCGTGCCTGTAGCTCGTAATTACCAGGTGCACATTCTGACTCATTTTGCCAGCACGGGTCATGTATGTCTATAACCGACTTTATCAATGTGTCTTGCAAAAATCTGTGAAGGTCTTGGGAGAGCTCTTGGCTTTTACCCTCCATGAGATGTTTCTTATATGACACTTTAGTAACAAAAGTCATACAGGCTACATTTGTACCCTGCCTGATTTAATTCAGTGCACCAGGTCTCAGGGTGAACTGCCTTGAGAAGACTGATGCTGTAAAATAACCACACATAAAAGGAAAGGGGACTAAAATGAGAAAGCACTCGACACAAGCTACTGTACAATGTGGTTACTGTGAATAAAAGGTTCAAATACTTCTGAAACACATAATCAGTGTTTCCCACATAGTTACTATAATTGGGTGGGCTTGGCAGGTACAGTCATGTGAAAAAATTAGGATACCCCATTAAATATTTAGTTCTTTATTAAGAAATGTTCACACATTGATGTCTAATCTTGTTTTATTTATCTCTAGAAAAGAAGGTGAGTTAATTGCAGGTAAAAAAAAAAAAAAATTAACCTGGTTTTACTCATTAAACAAAAGTTATCAACAAAAATGTGTATTCTAACTGAGGAAAAAGTTAGGACACCCTACCGCCTAATAGCTAGTGTTTGCCCCTTTGGTCGAAATAACTTCAGTGAGACGCTTCTTGTAGCCATCTACCAGTCTCTGACATCAGTCTGAGGAAAGTTTGCCTCAATCCTCAATGCAGAATTCTTTCAGCTGTGAGATGTTTGAAGGGTTTCTTGCATGTACAGCCCGTTTCAAGTCACCCCACAGCATCTCAATGGGATTAAGATCTGGGCTTTGACTTGGCCATTCCAGGCCTCTCCATTTCTTAGTTTTTAGCCAGGCCTTGGTGGGTTTACTGGTATGTTTTGGGTCATTGTCACGTTGCAAGGTCCAGTTCCACTTCAGTCCAACTTCAGCAAAGCATCCCTAAACCATGACACTTCCACCTCCATGCTTCACAGTTGGTATGAGGTTCTTTTCCTGGAATGCTGTATTTGGTCTACGCCAAACCCATCCCCTGTTCTGGTGTCCAAATAATTCAATTTTAGACTCATCTGTCCAAAGAACATTATTCCAGAAGTCCTGGTCTTTGTGTACGTTCTCTCTGGCAAACTTCTGTCTGGCCTTCATGTTTCTCTTAGAGAACAAATGTTTCCTCCTTGCATGCCTCCCATGCAAGTTAAACTTGTGCAGTCTCTTTCTGATTGTAGAGGCATGCACTTTCACATCAACAGTAGCAAGACCCTGCTGTAGGTCCCGTGATGACATGTTAGGGTTTTTGGAGACTTCCTTTCGCATCTTGCGGTCTGCTCTAGGGGTGAACTTGCTTGGACAGTCAGATCTGGGCATGATTGCAATTGTTTTGAATGTCCTCCACTTGTAGACCATTTTCCAGACAGTGGAATGGCTGATTTCAAATTCTTTTGAGATCTTTTTAAATCCCTTACCAGACTCATAAGCTGCTACAATCTTCTTTCTGAAGGCCTCAGACAGCTCTTTTGATCTCACCATGGTGTTCACTCTGACTTCAACAGTCAGGAGCACACCAAACTAAATCTCTGAGGTTTAAATAGGACAAGCCTCCTTCAAAATACTGAGTAACGATGTTCTAATCTTCTGCACCTGATGTGATACAGCTGTGTGTGATTTCAGCCATTTTAAGTTGGAATAAATGTGGGGGTGTCCCAATTTATTTCTCACCAGAAATTGCATGTTTTCAGAATTACATTTTACAGAAAATTTTAAAAAGTCTTTTCTTCAGTTTTAATTGTTTAGTTATATTACTTGAACCTCCCAGTATGTTTAAATTGATATTAAATAACCATATGTCCAAATATGTAACAAAAAGAAAAAACACCAGGCTTTCATTGGGTGTCCTAATTTTTTTTCACATGACTGTATATTAACCCCTTAGCATTCCAGTCAATTTCCTTAAACATGTCTAAAAAGATGGTGTACACAAAGTATCAAATTCTTCTTCACTGAGTGGAAGCAGAAAATTTGAAACATCCCACAGGCAAAACACCGGAATTTTAAGAGGTTAAAGTGACAGTTTTTTCATTCCTTTTCGGTTGTCTCCACTGCTGCATGTGTGTGAATGTGCTTCCAGTGCATAGTTTCCTTTTTTCAGCTCTGAACATTATTAATGTAATAATACCACCTTTATTTCCCACCATTTCTTCTGTCAGCTTTTGGGCTAGCAAAACCCCAACGTCTGAAATGCTTTGATAACCAGCACCACATCACTACATGCACATCAAAAAAAGTATAGTCAGCTAAGAGCTTTCAGCTATGCTTCACAGGATCCTACACAAATAAAGTCACTGTACGAGATAATGACAAATCTGCCTACACAACCCAAACAACTACAGCAGAAGTTATCTGCTCACATTTTGTTAAATGGTAAATGGGGTTCACTTAAATTGTGCGTTGTACCTGGATGTTCACCTGAACAATAATCTGGACTGGTCACACAATACCAATGTGCTCTACAAGAAGGGGCAGCGCAGGCTGTTCCTCCTGAGGAGGCTCAGATCTTTTGGAGTGCAGGGGGCACTTCTGAAGATCTTCTATGATTCTGTGGTGGCATCAGCCTTTACGTATGAGGTGGTCTGCTGGGGCAGTGGCATCACGGCAGCGGACAGGAAGAGACTGAACAGGCTGATCATAAAAGCCAGCTCTGTTCTGGGGCAACGCCTCGACTCAGTGGAGAAGATAGGACGATGGTGGCTAAGCTGTCATCTCCGCCGAAGTCCGAGCCCCACCCCATGCGGGACATATTGAACGGACTGAGGAGCTCATTTAGCGGTAGGCTGTGCCATCTTAAGTGCTCGAGGCAGAGATTCCACAGATCCTTCCTACCTATGGTTGTCAGACTGTATAATCTAAATTCTGCTCATAGAGGCCATAGTAAACGTCCAAACTTTGCACAATAGAGACTGTCCCCTCCAATACACAACTAAAACAATTAGAATTATTATCGAAGGTGTTCATCCAATGTGAAATATACTGTGTGGATCTATATTAATTTTTTGCCGGGTAATTTAATTGTAATGCTGTTGATACCATCTAGATGCAATGCTCCTGCACTGTATATACAACTGTGTACATATGTATATTTATTTACTGCTTTGGCTAACCAATTCTTAGCTTATTATCTTATTTACTATTGCTCTAAGTGCTGCTATCCCTGTGCTGCTGCAATCCTGGAATTTCCCCATTGTGGGTCTAATAAAGGCTTATCTTGGCTTATTTTACTCATCTCTGGATGACCAAAGTGCTTTACAGATCCTGCTATCCACCCCTTCACACACACATTCACACACTGATGGTGGGAGATAAAAGCAAGGTCTGAATCAAAAGTCACACCAATGGAATCACAGAGATCCAGATATTTATGTTTATATGTACATATGTATACTCGCTGCTCTTGTTTTTTTTTTTTTTTTTTTCTTGCCTTCTGATTGTTGCTCTGAGTGTTGCTATCCCTGTGCTGTTGCAATCCTGGAATTTCCCTGTTGTGGGACTAATAAAGGCTTATCTTATCTTATCTTATCCCTCCATCACTAAAATCACTTCCTGGGGCAGATTGCAGGTCTTCACTAGTCCTGCTCTTAAGTGCTAATTTGGTCTTAGGGTGCGTTCACACCTACAGGCTTTAGTTTGTTTCAATCAAACTTGAGTTCATTTTCTCCATTAACACACTTTGTCAGGTGAGAATGCAGTAATCACACTACATAACAAACCCATCAACTGATTCGTAAAAGCAAACAAACCTGGCAGTGCAAACACCCTGAGCTTCACTGCCAAACAGGCAGCACCAGTGGGGAATTTTGCCACAACCAGAAACCAGACTATCAATGACGGAGTAGCTCATTCTGACCTGATGAAATCACCCCGACAGTGCTCAGATCTCCTGACCTTTGATCTCGAACACAGCCTAGATGCAGATCCACTTGAAAAACATTGCGCATGAGTTTGCCTAACATTGGGGCAATTGCCTAGAAGTCATGAATTTCTGAAATCTTTCTTAACCCCATTTTTATCTCATTTATTATTGCTCTGAGTGCTGCTATCCCTTCGCTGCTGCAATACTGTACATTTCCCCATTGTGGGAATACTAAAGGATTATCTCATCTTAAATGCCCAGATCTCCTGACCTTTGACAATGACCTTCCTTGAACGCAACATGGATGCAGACAAACCTGAGGATCACTGTGAATGAATTTGTTGAGAATTAGAACAATCCCCTCGGAGGAGTAATAATTTTCATAAAATCATAAGCGCTGTGATCTCCTAACCTTTAGCCTTGACCACATTCTGGATGCAAACCCACCTGAGGATCACTGTGACTGGGGTGCACAATACGCGGATAATTCTAAGAACCACCACACTCCAACCTTAGAAAAATAACAAAAATAACACAAAACTATGCATGAAAGCATTTAATTCTCAGTGTGGAGACTCTGCTGTGTCTACTTTATTTTTATAAATAATTACCCAAGCCTACCTTGGGAAGGACACTAAATTAAGTTGAAGCCAAAACCTTCTGTTCAAATGTTTAAAGTTGGATTCATAAGCGGATTAGGTCTGAAAACGCATCCAAAGCAGCTGTTGTTATAATTTACATATGGCTGAACGTGAAAGAGTCCTATTAGGCATGTTGGAATATGTTGATACAGCCAAACTGTTCTGACACAAAGAGAGCTGTGATAACAACAAGCCAATAAAGTGTTTCTGCAAGGAGAAAAGACATTAAAAACAAGTATATAATGAATGTACACAACAAAAAAATGTGAACCATTAACAGAGAAGCTTGATCCTAATGCTGCACAGTGACATTTGTTTGAACTAGGGATGCAAGTTATAGATTGATTCCTTAATTGATAACTGATTTACCTTATCAATCAATTAACAATTAATTGATAAGTAGCATTTTTCCTGAGAATCTGAATTTCCCTCAGCACAATATGGTCCATCTTTAACATATAAAAAGTTGCTGTTTTTTCATATAATGAATAAAACATGAACATCATATTCTTCAATGATTTGTTGTACCATCTGCAATTTTTTTTTATTACAATGGTATTTTTTGTAGTTTAACAAATTTTGCACTGTATAGTGTGTACTATGTGCTAGTGCATCTCAGTAAATTACAAATGTCATGATTTTTTTATTTATTTTAAAAACAATTACCAATATTTTATGATATTGGTAGTTGGAAAATAAATTGTGAGCTGCTTCATCTGTTGGATGTTAAACATTATCACAGGACCCCACAATCCAGGCAAACCCAGCACGATCTGGGCTCTCTCTGTTGTCTGTTAACTCAGTGGGAACTTAAGTCCAGTCTGCTTCCCTCTTGTGACAGGTTGAAGGCAGTGGGGATAGGTTTTTGTGCTCGTGTAGTCTTTTTACTTGCTACAGACCTTTTGTCCACCCTGTTGATCTGACGTAGGCAAGTGGACATTGGAACATGCCATTGGAACTTGCTGTGATTCTCCGATGTAACTCAGAAGATTGAGTTTTTTCACTCTGCATAGCGCATGCACTCTGGGGGCTTAGCGTCTTCTGCTTTTTCGGTTGAAATGCGGCAGTGGATGACCGCATGTGCCCCCACCTGGATAGCGATGCCACTACATTTCAAAGAATAAGCTCCCATTGAAAAGGACTGCTGAGCTATCAATTAATTGACAACTAATTTAATTTAGTTGACTAAATTCTTATCGGCAATTAATCAAAACTAGGGCTGCAATGATTACTCGAATAATTAGAATAATCCGATTACAAAAAATTCTCAAGTCAAAATTTATGTGTCGACATGTCGTTTAATGTAGCACTTCCGGTCTATATGACCTTCTTCCGGTCACGCTACCTAACCAAAATGCAGATTTATTTAATGTTGCCATGTCAGAGTGGCACAGTGACGGGCCTGCAAAGATGAAGAAAAAAAATTACAAAAGTATCTCAAGTCTGACGGAAGACGGAACTTTACGGTGTAACGTATTGTTTAAAGTTACGTTCTATGCAATAAACACTGCAATAAGCATTGCAATAAATGTGTACTTGTGTTATTGAGTGTTTGGTACAACTACTACTGCTCTTTAGGAAAGTTCCGCAAATGTTGGTCAATGCAAGTTTCTTTTTTAAAAAAAAGTATCAGATTACTCGAGTAATCGATTAGAGTGGGCGACTACCCGAGCGACTTAGCTGCAGACCCAATTAATCATTAACATCCCTAGTTTGAACTGGCTTGCAGTAAACCAACAAGTTTGAAGCAGGTTCAGTTTTGATGTATTGTAAATAGGGATGCACTATAGTAGAATTTTTACCGATATCCCATATGCAGCTAGATTAAAACTAGCCTTTGCCGATTGCCTATGCCAATATCAATATAAGCACGTATTTTTTTCCCCACCTATTTACATCTTTGACTTGCAGTGATGATTAACTGGCATATAAAGACAAATTCCCCAGGGAAAATAAGATAACTACCTCAACTTAATATGAAAATAAATATGTATTTTCAGACAAATGTGCGAGGGGAGGGGGGCTCTGTAACCCTTTATAATATTAGAATATACAGTACACAGTCCAGTGTGTTATCTCCTCACGTTGCACAGTTAATATGTAGGTCAAAACTGGGTCTGCTGCTTGTCAATGGCTGCTAACACTCAGCCATGTGCTAAATTTGCATTAGCATTTGGAACACTGTTACCACGGCAACAGAAAACTCCCATGGCAAACAGAAACTGCCATCAGCTCCAGGTCCGGTGGGCAGTACTTGTCGATGACCAGAGAGTAAACAAGACCTTATTCACATATATACAAATTCTGATTGCCTAGACTAAACAGAGGAGCATTGTTGAAGACTTGCCTTTGTTAGTGGTTGTTGGTGTTTTTAGTACATTTTTTTTAAAATTACTTTAGTGTTAGTGTTTGATTGTTTGTGTTATGTTTGTAAAAAAAAAAAAAGGTTCAATAAAAAATACTGTGGAAAAAAAAAATAAAAACTTACAACCACAATCATCAAAATTAAAGCAAACGGCTTGAAATATCATTCTTAAGTGCAGTGAATACTTAATATGAAGGTTTACCTTTCTGAATAACACTACTCACAAAAAGTTAGGGATATTTGGCTTTTGGGTGAAATTTAGGGAGGATGTAAAAAGTTCACGCTACAGCGATATTATATCATGAAAGTAGGGCATTTAAGTAGAAGCATGCAATGGTGATTTCCTCATCTCAAACAATTTATTGAAACAAAAAAAACATGGGTACCTTCAGAACCTATACACAACAATGACAAATTATTTGCAATTTTTTAGACCAATTAATAAGTGAAATTAGATAATTAATTTCCCACAGAAACCTGAACATACCAGAGCACCCTGGTTAAAAACACTGCTTCAGGCAATAAGGACCTTTACTTTCCTAAAAAAAAATAAAAGAATAATTCAGGCTATTCAGACTTCTATTGTTGCACTTGTCTGAATCGTTCATTTGCTAAAAAGAGAATTGATTTATTTTACTGTATACATTTTATTTATTGGAGAATTTACTGCTGGCAGTTTGCAGGTTTTTTTTTTGGGGGGGGGGGGGGTTGTCAAAACTGTTCCTGCTTATACAAAAGATAAGCAGTTTTATGGTTTGCATTTTGTTTCCTTACTGTACCGAAAATGAACTGAACCATGACCTTAAAACCAAGGTACATACCAAATCGTGATTTTAAGTATACAGTTACACCCTTACTAGACACACCTGCCCAGACTGTAACACCACCACCAAAGGCTCATGTGGTGACAACAGCGGCTGATACATAGCGCTCTCCCTGATGTCTCCAACATCGTTGGCGGCTATCATTTCTGTTCAACGTGAATCGCCTTTCATCAGAGAACAACACTGAGGTCCACTGGTCCCTTGTCCAGCATAAATACTCCGTGGCCCATGCAAGAAGATGACGCCACTGCCTGGTGGTGTGGCCAGGTACCCTTGCAGGGCATCGATCACACAGACCACACTGATGTAAACGGTTTCAAATGGTGTGACGTGACACTTGGGTGCCTCTCGCCTCCCTGAAATGTGCCCGGAGGTGAGTGGCATTCATCAGTTGGTTCCATAGGGCACTGCTCACAATGAAGCAGTCATCAGCATGGGATGTGGCCAAAGGACGCCCTCCTCTATGCCTTTCTGAGACTATCAGTTTCTCTGCATCTCTGTTGCAACCTGCTGATGACACTTTGTGACACTCTAAGCCAGGGCTATTCAATTACAAAATCAGTTGGGTCGCAATTTGAAATCCAGACATGTAACTGGGCTGCACATGTTCAGCGATCTGTTGAGTATGACAAATTTTAAACCAGCACAGATCAATATGATGAAAAATATGCACTTTTTATTCATTGTCTTGGTTTTAATTATGCACTTGGCACATGACAAAGGCACATCAAAAGTGCATAAAAACAACAACAGTGCTGGGATTGAGCAGAACTTGAAGTAGTAGAAATATTTTTCCTCTTAAACAACAATTAAATAAATAGAATGAAAAAAATTCTGTAGATAGACATTTTGGTCACATCTTACTCAGGCATATCTCAAAGTGCATAAAAACTCAAATGTGCACTGTTAGTAGCATTAACATTTGTTTACCTTTTGAATTAAATATACTACATCCTGGTCATAACTGACCTTGGCACATCACAAAGTGCATTTAGCAAAATAAAAAAATGAACTGTCAAACACTTCAGTGCACAACCCCCCCACCAAGAAAAGATTGATATCATTAACATACATTGCACATCCACCATTGTGGTTTGTTTTGTTTTGCTTTAAATCACCATGTGTGAGTAGGAACCTCTTTTTTTAACTCCATATTCCATTACACACGTCAATCAACCAAAAATTTCTAGTAGCGTTAAGGATGCAAAAAGCACCCACTTAAAAACTTGAGTAATGACTTCAGTCTTGAAGGTTTGAGGTTTATCTCCAAAATTTATAACAATTTTCTTATAATTTTCAACTTTTCTCTGTAAATTTATCTAAATTTGAAACCATTTTCCTCAAATTTGTAATTTTCTCTTGTAAAATTGATTTTTCTTGAACATTTGACACTTTATTATAAATTTGTGGATTTTTTATGGCTAATTTTTATTTTTTTAAATAAAATTACTGTGGGTTTTTTTTTGACAGTTCATTTTTTTATTCAGCTAAATGCACTTTGTGATGTGCCAGGATTTTTTTTAATTTTTTTTTTTTTTTTTGGGGGGGGGGGGCACAATGGCGCAGTCGAAGGCACTGCATCAACACAGTAATAAGGGCACAGGATCGAGTCCACCCCTGACCATAGGTGACTCTTCTGTGTGGAGTTTGCACATTCTCCCTGTGTCTGCCTGGGTTTACTCCGGGTACTCCAGTATCCTCCAACTGGCCAAAGACATGCAGGTTAGGTTAATTGGCATCAACTGGGGATTCTAAATTGTCCTTAGGTATGAATGTGAGAGTGAAAGGTTGTCTGTCTCTCTGTGTTGGCCCTGTGATGGACTGGCGATCTGTCCAGGGTGTACCCTGCCTCTCGCCCAAAGATGCTGGGATAGGCTCAAGCCCCCCCATGACCCGAAAAGGATTAAGCAGTAGAAGATGGATGGGTGGATACTGTTTGTTTTATAAATTTGAAACAGACTGTGGTAAAATGTTGACTTTTTTTCCTTAAATAATTTACACTGTATAAGCAAAAAAAAAGTAAAGTTTTTTTTTTTTTCTTATACAACTTACATTCCCCTCATGGATCGTCACCTTATCGTGGTGGGGGGTTTGCATGCCCAAGTGATCCCAGGAGCTGTTATCCGGGGCAATTTGCCTCTGGCTGGGTCACCCAAGACAAACTGGTCCTGGGTGAAGGGCCAAACTAAGAACAATCCAACAGACTCTCATGATGAATGCTAGAACAAGGATTCAGTGTACCCCGCCCGGTATGGAGTTACCGGGGTCCAACCCTGGAGCCAGGCCTGGGGGAGGGGCTCGATGGCTAGCATCTGGTGGCCGGGTTTCCGCCCATGGGACCCAGCCGGGCTCAGCCCAAAGGAGCTACATGGGTCTGCCCTCCAGTGGGCTCACCACCTGCAGGAGGAACCATGGGGATCCAGTGCTATGTGGATCAGGTGGCGGTCTGATCCCAAGCTTCCTAAACTGGCTTTTGAGATGTGGAATGTCACCTCTCTGGTGGGGAAGGAGCCTGAGTTGGTGCATGAGGTTGAGAGATACCAGCTAGATATAGTTGGCCTCACCTCAACACACAGCTCCAGTTCTGGAATCAGTCTCCTGGAGAGGGGCTGGAGCTTGGCCTACTCTGGAACTTCCCCGGGCAAGAGGCGACAACCAGGAGTGGGTATTCTTGTACCCCCCCACCTTGCTGCCTCTATATTGGAGTTTTCCCCGGTGGACGAATGGGTTGTTTCCCTGCGCCTTCAGGTTGGGAAACGGGTCCTCACCATCATTTGTGCCTATGCACCAAATGATGGTTCAGAGTACCCACCCTTTTTGGAGTCTCTGACTGGGGGGTGCTGGAGGGTGGTCCTCTTGGAGACTCCATTGTCCTACTGGGGGACTTCAATGCGCACATGGGCAACGACAGTGAAACCTGGAGGGGGGGTGATTGGGAGGGACGGCCTGCCCGTTCTGAGCCCGAGTGGTGTTCAGTTATTGGACTGCTGTGCTAACCACAGTTTGTCCATAACGAACACCATGTTCAAGCATAAGGGTGTCCATATCTGCATCTGGCACCAGGACACCCTAGGTCACAGGTTGATGATCAATTTTGTTATCGTGTCATCAGACCTGCGAACGGTAGTCTTGGACACTCGTGTAAAGAGAGGTACAGAGCTGTCAACTGATCACCATCTGGTGGTGAGTTGGATCCGATGGCAGGGGAGGATGCCATTCAGACCTGGTAGACCCAAACATATAGTGAGGGTGTGCTGGGAATGTCTGGCTGAGGCCCCTGTCTGAGAGGTCTTCAACTCCCACCTCCGGAAGAACTTCGACCACATTCCAAGGGAGTCTGGAGACATGGAGTCTGAATGGGCCATGTTCTCCAACTCAATTGCTGAAGCGGCTGCCCAGATCTGCGGCTGCAAGGTTGTCGTGGCATCTCGTAGTGGCAACCCCTGAACCAAGTGGTGGACACCAGTGGTGAGAGGGGGGCCATTAAACTGAAGAAGAAGTCTTATCAATCTTGGTTCGCTTGTGGGACTCCCAAAGCAGCTGAGGTGTACCGGTAGGCCAAGCGGAGTGCAGCTCGGGTGGTTGTTGAAGCAAAAACTCGGGTATGGGAGGAGTTCAGTGAGGCCATGGAACAAGACTTTCGGTCGGCCTCGAAGAGATTCTGGCAAACTGTCCGGTGGCTCAGGAGGGGAAAGCAGCTCCCTGTCCACACTGTGTATGGTGCAGATGGAGCACTGCTGACTTCAACTGGGGATATCGTCGGGCGGTGGAAGGAATACTTCTCTTAGGATCTCCTCAATCCCACTGACATGCCTTCCACAGAGGAAGCAGGGCTTGTGGACGAGGGGAAGGACTCGCCTATCACAGGGGCTGAGGTTGCCAAGGTGGCTCAAAAGCTCCTTGGTGGCTGGGCCCCGGGGGTGGATGAGATTCGCCCTGAGTATCTCAAGGCCCTGGATGTTGTAGAGCTGTCATGGTTGACACGCCTCTGCAACACTGCGTGGAAGTCAGGGGCAGTGCTTTTGGCATGGCAAACTGGGGTGGTGGTTCCTCTCTTCATAAAAGGGGACTGGAGGGTGTGCTCCAACTTTACAGGGATCATACTCCTCAGCCTCCCTGGGAAGGTCTATGCCAAGGTACTGGAGAAGAGAGTCCGGCCATTGGTCGAACCTCGGATTTAGGAGGAGCAATGTGGTTTTCGTCCTGGCCGTGGCACACTGGACCAGCTCTTTACCCTCTCGAGAATCCTCGAGGGTTCGTGGGAGTTTGCCCAACCAGTTTACATGTGTTTTGTGGACTTGGAGAAGGCATTCGACCGCTTTCCTCATGTTTTTTTGTGGGGGGTGCTTCGGGAGTATGGGGCATCGAGCTTGTTGTTATAAGCTACTCAGTCTCTGTACGACCATTGTGACAGTTTGGTTTGTATTGCCAACACTCAGTCAGACTCATTCCCAGTGAGAGTTGGACTCCGCCAGGGCTGCCCTTTGTCACCGATCATGTTCATAATTTTATGGACAGGATTTCTGGGGGCAGCCAGGGAACGAAGGGTGTCATGTTTGGGGACCACAGGATCTCATCTCTATTGTTTGTAGATGATGATGTCCTACTGGCTTCATCCAGCAATGACCTACAGGTCTTACTGGGACAGTTTGCCACTGAGTGTGAAGCGGCTGGGATGAGAATCAAGTCCGAGTCCATGGTCCTCAGCCAGAAAAAGGCGGATTGTCCTCTCCAGGATGGGGACAAGCTCCTACCGCAAGTGGAGGGGTTTAAGTATCTCGGGGTCTTATTCACGAGTGAGGGGAGAATGGAGCAAGAGATTGACAGACGGATCGGAGCAGCATCTGCAGTGATGCTGACGTTGTACCAGTCTGTTGTGGTGAAGAGGGAGCTAAGCTCTAAGGCAAAGCTGCCGATTTACCTGTCAATCTACGTTCCTACCCTCACCTATGGTCATGAGCTTTGGGTAATGACCGAAAGAACAAGATCACGGATACAAGCGGCTGAGATGAGCTTTCTTTGCAGGATTGTTGGACTCATTCTCAGAGATAGGGTGAGGAGCTCAGTCATCCGGGATAGGCTCAGAGTTGAACCGCTGCTCCTCCACATTGAAAGGAGCCAGTTGAGGTGGTATGGGCATCTGATTAGGATGCCTCCTGGACGACTCCCACTTGAAGTGTTTTGGGCATGTCCCTCTAGGAGGAGACCCCGGGGCAGACCCAGAACTCGCTGGAGAAGCTATGTCTCCCAGCTGGTCTGGGAACACCTTGGTGTCCTCTCTGAAGAGCTGAAGCAGGTGGCTGGGGAGAGGGAAGTCTGGGCTTCTCTGCTTTAAGTGCTGCCTCCGCGACCCGGACCTCCGGAAAAGCGGTAGAAGATGGATGGTTGGATGAACAATTTACACTTCCGACCATACTTTTACAGAGCCAGAACAGAACAATAATTTAACTCTGATTTCCAACAAAAAATTTAAATAAAATTGTATTTACTGAATTAAATGACCAAAGATGCCAGTCATTTTAACTTGCCAGGTACATAATATCCATCCATCCATGATGGATATTGAAACTGCTGGAGCACACCCTCCAGTCCCCTATTGAAACTGCTTATAAAAGGTTATATTAAAGCAGGAACTGACAGCAGGGTGATTTTCACAGGTGTGCAGGCTTAAACAGTAGGTGAGGTAAAATATGCACTAGAGCCCCAACAGGAAGCATGGTTGACATGAGAGAAATAATCGCAATTAGTCAACTAATAGAAAAAATAGTCATTAGATTAGTTGACCACCAAAATAATCATCTGTTTCAGCCCTAGTGGAATTGCACTGCACAAAAAAAAAAATAAAAAAAAAATAAATCACTTTTTGTCTGAAAACACCTTCACTGTTGAAGCATAAGGTTGGGGAAAATATGTAAATTGAAAGACTACAAGTACAAACCCAAAGTTGCAGAAGTTATGTCATTGTTTTCGAAGAGAGCCCAGAAGGAACCGACTAACAGCCTTTGGATCAGCTGCAGCTCTCAAAATATATTTGAATGGTTGTTCTCCTTGTTGGAAGCTTATTTCCTCAGTTAGAAAAACGTAGGTGTGCTTTGAGAGTGTTACCTCCATAGTCAGGTTTGGTGACATCTATAGTCTGAGACAAGTAGGTGTAGTTCACTAAGCGGTTTCAAAAAAAAAACCCAACAACTAAATATTGCTCTTTTGCAACAGAAAGAGTGATTAGTTTCAGTTTAATTTGAATGTAACTTTCTTTCACTTTTAGGTAACTGCTTTGACATGAAATTTATATTAGTTCACACAAACACTTGCCATTAATCTGATATTGGCCTGGCCCTGTCAAATTTTAAATTTTGTGGCCCCTGAACCAAAAAGTTTGCCCATTGCTGTATTAGAGTATAATATGGACTGGGCCTTTTAATAATGTGATACAGATAAAAGTCAAAATTAACAATAATGTGCTGTTTGATGAATATAAATTCGACAACAAAAGCCAAATAGTTTGAGCATGGATGTTTGTTTTACAGGTACCAATCACCAGCTGTCTCGTTTACTATACATTCAGCTCTATGGTCAGCGCGGTCGGCCATCTGCTGTGATACCATTAGTTAGTGAGATCTGTCCATATGTATGTAAAGTGAGAGACCAAACACTGCCCATATGCTCTGCTACCAATGTCATCATCACAAAGCTGTAGCACATTTCTACACTTGGCAAAGGGAGTAATTGTGTCGTGAAAGTGAGCAAGAGCAGCCTCATTGCTGTGATTGTGTGAAACTTCGTATCACAAAGGTGAAGCTATAAAAGAAGCTGATGAAAATGAAACGTGCCGTATATTACATCATCCCACTGACACACCTGCACATGTCTGACACCTTTTGTCAGGAAGAAAGATGTCACAGTCTCTATGACAGCAAACTAAAGGCACTGATAAAGGATATAAAACTGTCAGTTCTTGACTGAATTTAGAAACTAGAAAACACAGAGGACACACACTCACAAGCGGCCCACGTCAGGCCAGCGTGGAATGGCTGAATGAGTGATGTCTGCACATGTTCGCAACCACAGGCAAATACCCATGTGGATTGTGTGGTTTTTGGGTTGTTTTGTTTCCCCTGCTATCACAAATCAAGACGCCTGAGCATTTTACAGAAGAAGGCTGTTATTGCGGCGAGAGTGAGTTTGGCTGCCTCATGTCATGAGGCCAATGCCGATGTGCTAACGGACTCACAGGTATGAGAAATCATCCCAATGAATGCACATCGACACGCTTGGCGGAGCAGTTGCTGGCAGGCTTGGAGAGGTGGGGTATTGGGGGGTATCAGGGCTGTTGCTATGGAAACTGGCTCTCAGTGCCAAAGCTGCTGGGAACGGGGAGGCAGATGTAAACACGTGGTCACCATGGTAACCCTTTCGCTGCTGTCTGCCTGTCTGTAACGATCGTCTGCCTCCCTGTATCTCATGTCAGACAGCACGTCAGAGTCAGAAGCTTTCCCTTATTCCCGTCTGTCTGAGCGTCTGCCCGTCTGTTAAGAACACATTCCGACTTCAGGTCTCGAACAAGCCAGGAAATGACGTCCACAATGAAAGTGAACTCGGTAACTTAATCCAAAATATAATCATTATAAGAAAAACGTCAGAAGAATGTCATTGTTTTGAACACACACACACACACACACACACACACACACAAAGAGTGGATCTAAAAAGTCTACACACCCCAGTTCAAATGCCAGGTTTTTGTGATGTAAAAAATGACACCAAGATAAATCATTTCAAAACTTTTTCCACCATTAATGTGACCTATAACCTGTACAACCCAATTGAAAAACAAACTGAAATCTTTTAAGGGGAAAAATAAAAAACTTGCAATAACTTGTTTGCATAAATCTGCACACCCTGTTATAACTGGGGATGTGGCTGTGTTCAGAATTAACCAGTTACATTTAAACTCATGTTAAATGGGAGTCAGCACACACCTGCCACCATTTAAAGTGCCTCTGATTAACCCCAAATAAAGTTCAGCTGTTCTAGTAGGCTTTTCCTGACATTTTAGTAGTCACATCTTACAGCACAAGCCATGGTCCGCAGAGAGCTTCCAAAGCATCAGAGGGATCTCACTGTTCAAAGGTATCAGTCAGGAGAAGGGTACAAAAGAATTTCCAAGGCATTAAATATACCATGGAACACAGTGAAGCCAGTCATTATCAAGTGGAGAAAATATGGCACAACAATGGCATTACCAAGAACTGGACATCCCTCCAAAATCGATAAAAAGACGAGAAGAAAACTGGTCAGGGAGGCTGCCAAGAGGCCGACAGCAACATTGAAGGAGCTGCAGGAATTTCTGGCAAGCATTGGCTGTTTAGTACATGTGACAACAATCTCCCATCTTCTTCATATGTCTGTGCTATGGGGTAGGGTGGAAAGACGGAAGCCTTATCTTACAAAGAAAAACATCCAAGCCAGGCTACATTTTGCAAAAACACATGTGCAATCTCTCAAATCTATGTGGGAAAATGTGTTATGGTCCAATGAAACCAAAGTTGAACTTTTTGACCATAACTCTAAACGGTATCTTTGGTGCAAACACATCACTGCTCATCACCAAAAGAACACCATACCTACAGTGAAGCATGGTGGTGGCAGCATCATGCTTTGGGGCTGTTTTTCTTCAGCTGGAACTGGGGCCTTAGTCAAGATGGAGGGAATTATGAACAGTTCCAAATACCAGTCAGTGTTGGCACAAAACCTTCAGGCTTCTGCTAGAAAGCTGAAGATGAAGAGGAACTTCATCTTTCAGTACAACAATAACCCAAAGCACACGTCCAAATCAACAAAAGACTGGCTTCACCAGAAGATTAAGGTTTTGGAATGGCTCAGCCAGAATCCAGACCTGAGTCTGATCAAACATCTGTGGGGTGATCTGAAGAGAGCTGTGCACAGGAGATGCCCTTGCAATCTGACAGATTTGGAGCATTTTTGCAAAGAAGAGTGGGCAAATATTGCCACATCAAGATGTGCCACACTGACTCAAAAAGACTGCGTGCTGTAATAAAACTCAAAGGTGCTGCAACAAAGTATTAGTTTAAGGGTGTGCATATTTATGCAAACAGGTTATTCTAAGTTTTTTATTTTTCCCCCTTAAAAGATTTCAGTTTGTTTTTCAATTGAGTTGTACAGGTTATAGGTAAAAAGTTTTGAAATGATTTATCTTGGTCTTATTTTTTTACATCACAAAAACCTGGCATTTGAACAGGGGTGTGTAGACTTTTTACTGTATACGTATATATAGTATTCGATTGTATGTAACAGGGGTCCTCAAATGTTTTTGCCAGGGGTCTGCATTTGTTTTTTGTTTTTTTTTCCAGTGGGCCGAAGGTCCTGATTAGCGCCAACATGCCACATGGGTGGATATTTCATGTCCATGTTGGGAGGGACAATAAACAGAACATTTTCTTCAGAGTAAATATTAAATAAATATTGAAGGGACACTACAAGTATTACTGTAGTTACTCACACATTTATGAGAAAGAATGTACAAAGGTACACTTTTGGGGGAAAAAAGCTGCAAATTTGCAGGAAAAAATTATGAGAAAGAAAATTGCAAATTTACAAAAAGTCAAGTTTACTTGAAAAAGTTGCAAATTTATGAAAAAAATATGCAAATTTACAAGAAAAAACACATTTATGAGAAAAAGGTTACAGATTTTCAAGAAAAAAATGCAGATGTAAGATGCAAAAACAAATTCGTGAAGAAAAAGTTGCAAATTTACAAGAAAAAAGTTGGAAATTTAAGATACAAAAAGTTAATTTACAAGAAAAAAAAATATTACATTAACAAACAAATGTAGAAAATTAATGAAAAAAGTTACAAATTTATGAGAAAACCTACAAATTATATAGAAAAATAGTTTCCCCTAGATCCCCTTGATTTACACCCTGATTTCAGCACCAGTTAGCTCAACATTAGTGCACTGCACTGGTGATGGGCACTCATACACACGGGCAACAAGAGCACTCCTCAAGCTTCGGTGGCAGTTAGGCCAAACTGGTAGTAACGGTTAGGCGGCTGTGTTTGGAACGCAGTAATCACAAGCTCAGGTGTCGCACAATGCATGTACACAATGCTGATTCAGTCACACACAGGCAGCACAGCAAAGTTGATAAGCACAAAGAAGAATATACAGTATATATTAACCTGTTGAACAGTTCAACTTCCCTAAAAACACCTAAAAATAACATGCCCAAAGTAAATCAAAAGCTGTTCTTCAACCCTTTGCAGCATCTTCATGGGGTTAGTCTCATTTAAAAGAAAACACTGAGTTTTTTGGCAAAACAGTCATAATCTCTCTAAGTGCTCCTGCCACTGAGTAACAAGAAAGTTCGCCTGGGTGTTTTTTAGATACAAATACTTGCAGATAACATACAGCTGTCAGATACTGGCTGGAAAACACAACAGAAATGTAGAACCAAGTGTTTTCAAGCTCAGGTCAAAATTTTGTAAAAATACCACAAAAAATTAATATATTACACAGCTTTTTTCTCAGGTTGTAACAAGGCTGTGTCTGTACTGGAAGACCGGAAATACAGCTTTTTTTTTTTTTTCCAGGGTGCACTGAGACGCACTAAGATGCAGAGATGTGACCGCCCGCGGAATTCACAGAGTTCAAGGGGTTAAATAAAGGTGAAATACAATAAACAAGTAACACAGTCCTTCAGTCAAAAATACACAGAATTTCTAACATATGAATATCAGACTTCTTATGAAAATTTGACACTGGTTGCTCTTTCTATGTATGACACACATTTGGAAGTCATCCATTTCAGATTAGGAGGCTCCCAATAACTCCGTTTTAATAACTTTAATTTATGTTGTGTCAATAATCCACATTAATTACTAATAACACAATTCGCAAAGTTAGCAATTAATCTGACAGCTTTGCATTTTGACAGTTCAAACCAGACCATCAATGACTGAGTAGCTCATTCCGGTCTGATGAAATCACCCGGGGAGTGCTCAGCTCTCTTGATCTCTGACCTTGACCTTAAGCACAGCCTAGATGCAGACCCACCTGAGGATCACTGTACAAGAGTTTGCCGAACATTGGGGAAATTGCCGAGGTGGAGTAAAGATTTTCGTGAAATCATCAAGTTCCTGGATCTCCTGACCTTATGACCTTGACTTTGAACGCAACCTGGATGCAGACCCACCTGAGGATCATTATGTGTGAGTTTGGTGACCATCGGGCCAACTGTCTTGGAGGAGGAGTGATTCCCATGACAGGCACCACCCATCACATTAGCTCCTTTCAGCTTTGCCAGAATGAGCCAAAACACCTGCCTGTTTATGAAATCCGTGTCACGCTCAGTGTCTAAATGGTAGGGGTGAATGCAAGTAAATATTAATCATATACTTTGCACAGATTTTTAGAGGTTGTAGTGTAAAACAGGGGTTCTTAACCTTTTTGACCTCGGGCCCAAATTTTCCAGTAAAAAGTGGCCCATGGCCCATTCAAATATTAACATTGTATTGGTTTAATAATTGATCTCACGCCTAGTTTGACTTGTATTCTATGACTAAACCAACTCTACTAACAGCTTAACAAGTTAAAACCTCGTCATAAAAGGCATGATACAATGTGATCATCCCATTTATTTATTATCCGTATGTAAACCTGCACATACAAGATGCCAAACAGTCGCCAATTCATGGACCAAATCAAGCTGCTATAAGAACAGAAATTACATAAAGTGTAAATAAAGTTTAAATAAAGTGCAAATGAAAAACTATAGCCTTTTAATCTGTGAATAAATTTGATTCATTTTTACATTCATTCATTTTTGCCTGGCAGAACAATAATCGTCACAACAGTCCAAGCTACAACTTCCTTTTTATATTCACCTCTTCCAAACAGGCTGTAACAATTCATGAAAGATATCAAGCTGCTACAAGAACAAATTTAAAGGCTCAAGTAAAGCTTAACATGAAAAATAGATTAAAATAGATTAATAGAAGTTTCAAATTAAATAAACTTTAAATAAATTTAAAATAAAGTGCAAATGAAAATATAGCTTTATAACCTGTGAATGAGTTTGATTCATTTTTTCATTCATTCATTTTTGCATGGCATGCTATATGTCTGAGGCCATGTCCATGATACCGTGACTCACCGTATCGTTTTAGAGTGGGATGGTCAGCAGCCTCTCCGATCATCTCACAGCACATTTCCACAGCCGCTCTACTATGGTGAAAGCCGACTCTGTGCCACATGTCTGGCTACCAGGTAGATGGCTTTCAAAGCACATTTAGAGTTACCAGTCAGTGACACGACAGACCGTTTCTGCATCTGTAGCCCATGTTCTTTTCTCTTGAAAGATTCCACCAGCTTTCCTACAAGCATTGGATGCTTCGTTTCTACGTGGCACTTTAATTTTGAAGGCTTCAGGGCTTCGCTTGATAGCGTTAGCCCATACTCCACATACTGGGCTCTTGGCTCTGCCTCATTTCCTCCATTCACAAAGCCGTACCTAATGAATTCAGGATTGTACTTGTGTAAAATTTTACCCTTTTGGGCAGGTTTACCATCATCTTAGCCGTCATTTTTTTCTTTTTAAAATCTTTTCAATGACTTCTTGGGGTTAGCGGCTGGCTGAGTATCTTCTTCTGTTTACAGTGGAGCTTGTAAACAACTGACTTACGCACTACCGCCACCAACTGGTGGGAAGCTGTATTGCAACTGAGTGTCTCATGGACGTGATATCTCTGGTGTCTTCAGTTGCCGTCCTGTGGCCCTCGCGGCCCACATGTGTTAACCTTTAAGCTGTGTGATTTTTTTCTGCCCCTAGTGGCAGAGCGTGGCGCTGCACCTGTCAACTCATAATAACATGCCAAACACTCCTCAGCTGGACTAAGGATTTGTATTGATCATGCCAGTTCACAAGGTGGCAGGCACGCGTTGGAGGACTCATGGATGACATGTAATACACCAAAGAGTAAGAAATCCTTCTTCTTCGTCTTTGAGATTATAACACAAAATGGACGGCAGCCATTGTTGTGGACATGCGCGAACGCAGACGGAGGAGCAAATTCGGAGGATTTGGTCCCAAATTTGCCTACTATGATTCTAAAAAGAGATTATTTAGCTTATGAAGGTAGATGTTTACATGTTCTTATAACACAGGGAGCGTGAAGCTCATTGGTTTCACCTGCCAGTGCCTGCAGCACCATGTGACTATAGAGCGATCACCAGTTGCATGTCATCATACAAGATAAATTTGCTGCAGAATAAAAGTGAAATTAATGTGGAATAATCAATAACAGTTTCTGGATGTAGGAGAGAAAGCTAAAATGACCGGGAGAGGATAAAATTACGACCAGAATGCCGCAAAAGGACCCCACCTTGCCAGCGGTAAGTGACAAATGTCTTTGTTTGTATGCAAATTAGATGTGTAAATTTACTCCTATCTTATGGTACTGCATATTGGTGACACAGCAATGTATATTGTGGTTGTGTCAGCAGACAGCATCTCAGTCAGGAGGCAGTGGTTAAACACAAGAGAATAATAGGCAAGGACCTCATGGGGAGTTGGCAGGAAGAGAGAGCTGGGGGTTTAAGGGAAATGTATGGTGGAGGTGAAATGTCATGCAGATGTGAGATGATCTGTGGAGTTTTTAAGGAGAAACCTGGTTTGGCTGATTCAGTGCTTTCTGTGTATGATGATGTGAGAGTGTGAATAAAACTTTGTCTGATCGTAACTTGGCCTCATCATTTCCACACTCTCCACACTGGTGACCCTAGACGTATTGTGGAACAAGAGGCAAGAACCCCGGAGTCGGCCCGAACGGGAAGCCCCAGCAACGCAGCAACCATCCCACAGACAGCCCGGACGGGAACCCCCAGCAACGCGTGTGCTGTTGCAGTCAAGCTACCGGACTTTTGGCAGCACAACCCGTGCATTTGGTTCCACCACACCAAGGCCCAGTTTGCCCTCCGGGGAATAACAGCAGACGACACCAAGTTTTTCCATGTGGTTGCAGCGCTGGATGCTCGCACAGCTCAGCAGGTAGTGAGCCTGCTCGACCAGCCCCCAGCCCACGACAGATACGAGGCTCTCAAAGCTGCGCTGATTCGGCGCTACATGCTCTTGGACGGTGAGAGAGCAGAGAGGCTCCTGAGGCGTTCCAAGTTAGGAGATGGTTCGGCCGTCGATCTGATGGAGAAGATGTTGGCGTTAATGGGCACGGACGACGGGCATTTTCTGTTTGCCCACCTTTTCCTCCGGAACCTTCCAACAGAGGCGAGAGCGGTCCTGGCCAATTCGCCATTGCTAGCCACACTTGACTACCGTGCGCTAGCCCAGGAGGCAGACTGGATCATCCTCACCACCAGAGCGCTCACGGTGAACGCAGCGGCGTCGGAACCAAGTGAGACGACCAGAGAAGGCAAGGAGCCACCGACGGTAGCGGCAGCGGGGGCCAAGGAGCGCCAGAGAGACACGCTCTGCTTCTACCTCCGCCCTTTTGGAGGGAACGCACGCAGATGTGCCCCACCGTGCCAATTCAAGCGCTCAGGAAATGACAGAGCTGGCAGTCGGTAGCAGCTGCGACCGCCGGCGAAGAGAACAAGCTGCTCTACGTGACGGACTCGCGCTCAGGAAGGCGTTTCCTTGTAGACACCGGAGCCCAGAAGAGCATCATCCTGCCGACCTACGCTGACCGGCCAACGTCACAGCTCCAGGCGGTAAGTTCCACACACTGCTCACTTAGTTCCCAGCACTCACGGTCCCGACGTTTTCAGCGGCCATCGCTAAACATGGGGTGGAGCACTTTATCACCACCACCGGGCCGCCTGTTTTCGCACGACCTCGGCGCTTGGACGCAGCTAAACTGGCCATAGCGCGCGAGGAGTTTGCCAACCTGGAAAGTTTGGGCATCATCAGGCGATCGAACAGCCCATGGGCATCCCCGCTACACATGGTCCCTAAGGCTGAGGGATCGTGGCAACCGTGCGGCAATTCCCGCAGGTTGAATAACGCCACAGCACACGACCGCTACCCGATTCCCCACATTCAGGAATTTTCCGTTCACCTCGCCGGAGCGCGCATTTTTTCTAAAATAGACCTGGTCCATGGTTACCACCAGGTCCCAGTGCGCGCGGAGGACATACCCAAAACAGCAGTAATAACTCCGTTCGGCTTGTTCGAGTTTCTGCACATGCCTTTCAGATTAAAAGGTGCGGCACAGACGTTCCAGCGCATGATGGACGCGGTGCTGCGCAATCTCCCGTTTGTGTTCGTCTACCTGGATGATATCCTGGTAGCCAGTGCATCCGAAGACGAACACGTAACCCACCTCAGGACGGTTTTCCAGAGGTTGGAGGAGCACGGGTTAATAATCAACCCGGCAAAGTGCCAGTTCGGCATGACGGGGATTGATTTTTTGGGGCACCGCGTCTCACCGGAGGGAGTGATACCCTTGCCCGACAAAGTGCACGCTGTGGCAAACTTTCCCCGGCCTTAGACGGTCAGGGCGCTGCAGGAATTTTTGGGGATGGTTGTTTTTTATAACCGTTTCCTCCCTCGCACAGTTCAGCTCATGCAGCCACTGTACGCCGCGCTCAAGAGACGGAAACCCGTGGATGGAGTCGAATGGACTCCGGAGTGAGAGCAGGCGTTCTCTTAGGTGAAAGCAGCTCTGGCAAACGCCGCACTGTTGGCGCACCCAGACCCGGCGGCCCGAATAGCGCTCACTACCAACGCCTCGGACGTGGCCATAGGGGCCGTCCTGGAGCAACGTGTCGCCGGTTCTTGGCAGCCGCTCGCTTTTTTCAGCAGGGCTTTGCGAGACAGTGAGCGTAAATACAGTGCGTTCGACAGAGAGTTGCTGGCTCTCCACCTGGCCATACGCCACTTCCAGTTCTGGCTGGAAGGGCGCAGCTTCACCGCGTTCGTGGACCACAAGCCGCTGATGTTCGCAATGGCAAAGGTTTCGGAACCATGGTCGGGCTGGCAGCAGAGACAGCTGGCCGCGATCTCACGACCGATATTCAACATGTGTCAGGTAAACTGAATGTGGTGGCGGACTGCCTCTCGCGCGTGGTAGTGGCCCCGGTCTGCGTAGGGATAGATTATACAGCCATGGCCGCAGAGCAGATTAGCGATACGGACGTGCGCGTGCTCCAGTCTGGACTAACAGGGTTAAGGCTGGAGAGCAGGGTGCTGCAAGACAGCAGCCCCCCCAATCTGCGACGTCGCCACGGGATGCCCGCGCTTGGTGGTCCCGGTCGCGTGGTGCCACCGCGTGTGTGAGTCAGTTCACGCTTTGGCGCACCCAGGAGTGTGCGCATCATTCAAAATGGTGGGAGCGAAATTCGTGTCGCCAGGCCTGCGCAAACAAGTGAAAGAGAGGGCTGCAGCCTGCGTAGCGTGCCAACGAGCCAAAGTGCACAGACACACGAAGGCTCCTTTGGAGCCGTTTAGGATACCGGCTAAAAGATTCGACCATGTTCACGTGGACCTCGTGGGCCCCCTCCCGCCGTCGCAGGGGTGCACGCACCTTCTGACAGTGGTGGACCGCACCACACGCTGGCCAGAAGCAGTCCCGCTGGCGGCAACCACGTCCGCGGACGTGGCGCGCACTTTTTTGACAGCATGGGTGGTGCGTTTTGGAATCCCGTCGGACATCACGTCTGATAGGGGCCCACAGTTTGTTTCCGAACTTTGGTCCGCGATGGCCCGCAGCCTGGGTGTTGCAGTTCACCGCACAACTGCGTACAACCCACAGGCAAATGGGTTATGCGAGCGTTTTCACAGGTCACTGAAGGCAGCACTCAGGGCTTCATTGACGGATGCAAATTGGGTTGACCGGTTGCTGTTTTATTGGGGTTGCGTTCCACACCAAAAGAGGATTTGGAGGCTTCCCCGGCTGAGCTGTTTTTTTCCCAGCCACTGCGGCTGCCCGGGGAATTCTTGCCTGATAATCCCGCACCGGACAGCTGCCCGTCTCAACGTTTGCAGCATAGTGCAGACACAGGCACGCTGCCCGGCCCGGCCCACCACTGTTTCCCACGCGCTTTTGTGCCAAAAACTTTGAAGAACGCGGCATTCGTGTTTGTCAGACACGAAGCCCACCGCCCGCCATTGCGCCCACCCTATGATGGCCCGTTCAGAGTGCTGGAAACAGGGGACAAGCATTTTTTGTTAGACTTGGGGGGGGCATCGGGAGAAAATATGCATAGACAGACTTAAGCCCGACGAGCAAGTGCTGCTGGCTCGGGCCCCTCGGCGTGGAACACCCCCACTGAGAGCTCCCCAGGCAAACGGTTCACCAGGACAGCCACACGGGCAGAGCAAAGTTTCCCCCCCCGCCACCTCGCCTTGGCCCACCCGCAGTCAGACACACGTCCAGCAGCCCCCCGCCGGCAAAGCGACCCCCGTTACAGCAGATATGGGAGGAGACTGAAGCCCAAAAGACGTGCCGACTGAAACACTCTCTGGCGGGGGGGGGGGTGATTATGGCAATGCATATTGGTGATATAGCAATGTATATTGTGGTTGTGTCAGCAGACATCCTCTCAGTCAGGAGGCAGTGGTTAGACACAAGAGAACAATAGGCAGGGACCTCATGGGGAGTTGGCAGGAAGAGAGAGCTGGGGGTTTAAGGGAAATGTATGGTGGAGGTGAAATGTCATGCAGACGTGAGATGATCTGTGGAGTTTTTAAGGAGAAACCTGGTTTGGCTGATTCAGTGCTTTCTGTGTATGATGATGTGAGAGTGTGAATAAAACTTCGTCTGATCATAACTTGGCCTCATCATTTCCACACTCTCCACAATCTGAAACTTTGGATCATATTCTACATCTTTCTAATTGACAGTAAGCCATTATCTCTTACCACTTTCAAGTTATAGCCTTGGAAAGTTCTGACATCTGCTCTGAATATTTTCTTGAAAAAAATCTTTACCACTGTTGACCACTAGGGGTCATGTCGCAGTTTGGCAACATGCACAGTTAATGCGTTAAGGTGCATTCACACCAAATGCGAACAGGTAAATTTTTCATGCCACATGATTACATTATAACTCAATGTAAACATGCCAACAGACATGAATAGTGAGATGCAGACTAGGTGAAGTTGTCTTTAAAACTTCTGCAGCTGTGTTCAACCTGCTGTGGAAATTCCCAAAATAACGTCATGCTTATGTTTACATTATCCGACTGGGGGCTCACCTGAAAATGATGTCTCAAGCCTCCAACACTTCACAGATGATCCCGTGGTTACGTTGCTAGCTAGCTTGCTAGGACGTCCGTGGCCGGAAACCGTGGATAAATAACTCCAAAACCCGATTCAGCTGAAGAGTTCCCAGTCCTCCTGTCTCCCAGTGAGTGAGTTTCATTTTCTAACTAGTTTACTCTGCAACAGTGATAATTTTACTACATCCGCTAGCTAGCGGACGCGAACGCGCGACAACGAAAATATGCGCGTACTTGCGTCTTCCCACTGATTTTCGATGGATTTGCGCTGCCCGTTCGTGTTTAGTGTGAACATAGCTTAAAAGTGAAAGTTTTTTGTGGCCCTATGGTAAAGAATCACTGGTGTAAAAGATAGGTAACGTCCTATTTCCTTGCACGTTCACATCTGTCTATACAGATCCTAGAAATGTTCAGGTCTGTGTGCATGTGGGAAAACTTAAATAACCTTTTCCTAAATACAAGATGGATACAGCCTAATTGCTGAACTCCAGTCTTCAAAACAGAACTTACAATCAACGCATAATGTCACATTGTTTTAATGGCCTTTTTAACAGACTATTGTTAGGACAGATAAAACAGATGCTTTCATAAACTATATCTGTTTTTAAGGCCAGCTGTTGAGAAGTAAACGGGTCACACCTAATACCAACATTCAGCAGATGTGCCAGGCAGGACGAGAAGCGATTTTATAAACAGATGTTTAGTCACTGTAGAAATGCAACATATCCAGCCTGCTGAAGGACTTTTCTCGTGCTCATTGTGAATGGACTGAATGAGGCTTCATAAATCAACTTACAAAGGGCTAAAATTAAGTCAACAATCATGTTGGTTTACAAAAGAAAATCATGTGATTGGTGTTAAACTAAGGGTGATGGCCCAGAGGAGTTCTGCTGAGTCCCTACATGAACACGAGCAGCACAGTAATGTGTCTGAAAGCCAGGTTAGAAACCTTGGAGGAAAATAAAGTGGAAGAAATCTTCAGCTAAGGTCACCTAGTACTCATTTTGACTTTGAAGTATAAAATTGAGGCAGAGCAGAGGTCAAACAGAATGATTTATATTGCTATCAAAAGGTAATCATTTTCTTTTACACCATTTTCTTTTTTCAAAAAAATGACTGTTTCTACCAAAAATATTGCCTCAAGACTGTTGCCTTAACCCCTTGCACTCTGGTCAATTTCCCTAAAAATGCCTAAAAATAACGTACCCAAAGTAAATCAAAAGCTGTTTTTCAACCCTTTGCAGCATCTTCATGGGGTTGGTCTCATTTAAAAGAAAACACTTTAAATTTTTTGCCAAAACAGTCATAATCTCTCTAAGTGCTCCTGCCACAGAGTAACAGTCATCTAAACATACTGAACTTGAAGAAAATAAATTTCGCCTGGGTGTTTTTTTGGATACAAATGCTTACAAATAACACACAGCTGTCAGATCCGGGCTGGAAAATGCAACAGAAATGTAGAACCAAGTGTTATCCAGCTGAGGTCAAAATTTTGTAACAATACCACAAAAAATGAATATATTACACAGCTTTTTTGTCAGGTTGTTCCCAGGCGTTTTTGAACTGTGCCAAATGGCACAGTTTGGAAAAACGTCTGTAACTTTTGAATGATTCAATATAGAAGCTTCATCTTGGGCTCTAATGAAAGGTGACACTCAGGGCTGTGTGTGTGGGGTTGTTTATTCATTCATGAATGAATGAATGAACAAACAAGCCCCCACACACAAAGAAGCATGCCATGTAAAAAATGTGTGGCTTTTTTTTTTTTTTTTACAAGAAAAAATAACCTACAGTGCACTAAAAATTATACTTAAATATCTGTAATGTACAGGATAACAACTCCCACCCACCCCCACCCCCACCCCCCGCTACAGAAGACGGACATTGTCCATCGCTACATGACAGACAGTGGGGACGGTGTGCCGCGGTCTACTACGCACAGTTGTACTAAAATATCTGCAATATATCTGCAATCCGCTACAGAAGAGTGGAGGGGAGGGGGCGTTCACGGTCCGGACGCGGCGCACAGTCCGGTCCGTGCGCCGCAGTCCGTCATGTGGCGATGACGCACAGTTGTAATTTACCAATCGGTCAAAAGTAATTTTGATTACAATTTTCAGGGATAAAGAATAATTTAGCTTATAACACTTACCTGTCCACAACAGCAGTGTCGCTGGCAAACTTCTCTTCCTCATTGTCAGACGAACATGACGCTGGTCCGCTTGTTACGACTCGTGGTTCTGGTCACGCGACCCGGTCAAACCATGATTCCATTATTGCAGTTTTGCGCTTCCATGATTGCGGTTTTGGCGAACGATTTTTCAAAACAAATAAGAACAGTAGTAAGAAAAAAAGACTGGCGAATGCGTGTGCGTCACCCAGCGGCTTACACAAAACAGATTTTACGCACGGGACACACGCTTTCGAACCTCTCTGCTTCAATTGGCTCGCTGTACTCGCAGCCGTTGGTAGGCGGGTCGTTCTTGCTAGGTTTTCAGTCATTGGTTCTTCAAGGTTTCAGAAACCCAATTCAAGGCTCTTATTAGTCGAATGAGAGGTCAATCAAATCTAAACCAATCAAAGCACTCCTTTGGCTTTCCTTTCGCGGCTGTGTCTGTAGTGGAAGAACGGAAATGCAGCTTTTTTTTTTTCCAGTGCACCCTAGGTCGCAGAGACGTGACCGCCCGCGGTATCCCGGAGTGCAAGAGGTTAATGTGTTTACAATGATGCGATAGACAGACAGACAGACAGACAGACAGACAGACAGACAGACAGACAGACAGACAGACAGACAGACAGACAGACAGACAGACAGACAGACAGACAGACAGACAGACAGACAGATAGATAGACAGACAGATAGATAGATAGATAGATAGATAGATAGATAGATAGATAGATAGATAGATAGATAGATAGATAGATAGATAGATAGATAGATAGATAGATAGATAGATAGATAGATGGAAGGATGGTTGGATAGAATTGAATTTATTTTATTTGGTAATAATAATAATAAACATATACAATACAATAAGAACACACAAAAGAACAACCGAAAGGGTGTAGGCTGAAGCTAGTGCTTATATAATGCCTACCCCATTACAATTTTAAAATCAATAACATAAAAATTTAAGTCTTACCCAAAATCAAAAAAGAAAATCAAATAGAACAAGTAGACAAAAAAAAAAAAACAACTTTAAGTTATTACAAATTTATCTCCCAGCATTTACAGTGAGATACTGGGAGATTTTCTCATCTTTGTACAATTTTTTAGATGGATGGATGGATGGATGGATGGATAGATAGATAGATATAGATAGATTAGTGTTGGACGATTAAAATGTTTAATCATGATTAATCTTTTGAAATGTTGAGTTAATCGCAATTAATAATGCGTTAATGGCGTGTTTTCCATACAGATACAGTGTACCTTAAGTTGGTAATTTTTCAAGTTTGTCATACTGTTTTGAACATGTGAGTGGACAAAAACGCTTGCTGTCTTCACCTGCAGGTTTATTAAAGCTCTCACCATATCCAAAATGACAAAAACTTTCCAAAATATTATCCAGAAAATTCTCAAAAGTATTACTGCATGTGCAAACAACAGAATGCTTAATAACGTCACTAAACAACAACCAGCCAGAAGCCACAAAAGGAGCTTGCTCTTTCTCCCATAGCAAACATCCACCACTTTTAAGCAGGTCAACACAACACCATGGACCCTTGTATGTCACAACAGGCACAATTTCCCTTTTAGCAGAAAAACTGCAGACATAAACAAACAACTATCTTGCCCATGATGACACCCCACCATGCTGCAAAAATGGCGGGGGAGTGAATGAACATTACGAACACAGCTTAAGAATTTTTTTTAGACTGGTACTCACCAACAGTTGGACCCAAAGCTATGAGGATGAAAACAGGTGAATTCCTGTCAGTGTCAGCTGCTAGAGGTCAGCTACAACCTAGCATATAGCTACTAGACAGCAAGCCAACTTCCACAGAAGAACAACCCAACATCCAGGTGAAGTTTTGGAGGGGGCTGTAACAATTATCCAGGTGAAAGCTCCAACAGATAACGTTGTAAACTTAAACATTTCAGCACTTTGGGGATATCCATGGCTTTAATCCAGCTTGTCTGACTTTGCAATGTCTGCGGCCAGAACGGCTTTAGTACGGAGAGCCGCTAGGCCAAAAAGTACTGTTCGCGCTTTCTGCCGTTAAACACAATCACAAAATTCGTCACCGCTAACTGGGGCAAAGCGTTAACGGGCGATTAATGTGATAACGCCAACATCACTAATACAGAGAGAGAGAGAGAGACAGACAGACAGACAGAGAGAGAGAGAGAGACATGAAAAATTAGGACACCCTGTATCCACCTTATTCTTGGGGGTGCCGCTGTAGGAACGATTATGGGCGGGACTTCCGGTTTCGGCTGAGGTAGTGTTAAATCAGTCAGCAACAGTGGAGTAGCAGGGGCATTTATAATAGTGTTTTTAAAAGTTTTTCAAATTCATTTTAATGTATAGTCCACATACGTGTTTTGCACTCAAGTGGCAGCTAATTTCAGCACTTGTAGTTTTTGTATTTTTTTTTGAATGCTTTGGCGTGGTTCTGGTACTTGTTGCTGGTGTTCGTGGTTGTGCCATAGACTGCACAAATGGAGGCTTCTTTGTGACTGACTAGATTCTACGTCTGCTCTGAGGTAAATCTGATTATGTCCACCATATTTTAACAAAATGCAGCCAATTTTGTTACGGTGGAGACATTGATATTTGTGATCCGTGCTGGCAAAATGAGTCAGAATGCGCACCGCGTCATTGCGAGTTACAGGCACGAGAAGTCATAAATCATGATACAATCATAAATCATTTTTCCCAGGCAAGTCCTGGGAAAAAACCCCCGTGAGTGCCTGGTATTGTTGTAAAGCTTAGAAATCATACTTTCTAAAAATACATATGTTTTGGCGGAAGACATAACTCCCGACCGATCAAATGCAAGTTTTAAACCTAGCCAAAATATAAACAAATCGGCTTTTTCCAAGTCCGTTTTTGCACACTTCCTACAAATTAAATATCATTTTGAAGGTCTTTCAATACAGAATATGGGAAAAACATTACCTCAGTTTTGATAATTTTCTCAAAGTGACTCATTTTGCCAGCACGGGTCACATATCTCAGAGCTTTTATTTGTTTACAGTGTTCACATCTTAGCAGCGGCACTAACAAACAAAGCTACTGTCTGCCAGGCCACTTTTTAAGGCTATCTTCCTATCCATAGATACTCGTGGGAAGTGGTATGATTATATTATTATGTTTCTGAGGTGCAAAAGGCCATGTTCCCGCATTTCTGATGCCAAAGTCATTGTTTTTTAAAAAGGAAAAGTGTCCCGTTTTAGTGACAACCATACGTTCTAAACTAGTACTGGAAGTTGCTACCATAATCATAATTTTTTTTTTATAGATGGCAGCAGCGCGCTCGGACGCAGCGGCCCCTCTTGGCATCAACGAGTGTGAGAGTTTTGAGTGTTTTGATCATCCCAGACGTACATTCTGTAAAACTTACAACCGGGAGACCTTATTAAACATCAAGGTACTGCACGCTGCAAGAATCGCGGCGATCGGTTGTGATTTGGACATTCTACGCCAGCATGGAATTCTGACGGAGTCCCCGCTAGAAGCTACCCGAGAGAGGAGGAAGCGGAAGCGGAGCGAACGCAAGCAAAAGCGCGGAAAAAGGGCCGGGATCCATGCTAGGCTAAAGGCTAACCCCTCCAGACCAGCGGTACCGTCGCTTCTTCTCTCTAACGTCCGCTCCCTCGAAAACAAGGTGGACGAGCTGCGTCTGCTGAGAGAAACCCGGAGAGAGTGGAGAGACTGCTGTGTGTTCGTTTTCACCGAGACATGGCTCCACGGCAACGTTCCTGACGAGGCCATTCAACTGGAAGATATGGCGATGTTCCGTGCCGACAGAGAAACGGCGAGCTCCGGTAAGAGCCGGGGGGGGTGGGCTATGCATCTATGTTAACAAGAACTGGTGCGTTAACGCCACATTAGTATCTAAACACTGCTCTCCATTGGCGGAGTTCCTAATTGTAAATTGTCGGCCATTTTATCTGCCGAGGGAATTCAGCAACGTGTATGTAGCTGGTGTTTACATAGCGCCGAGCCCTAATGCTAAAGCTAATGCTAAGAAGGCACTCGGGGTACTGCACAATGCTATTAGCGAAATCCAAACTTCACACCCGGACAGTTTTGTGGTGGTTGCGGGGGATTTTAACCACACCAGCCTAAAGACTGTGCTCCCCAAGTTTAAACAATGTGTAGACTTTAAGACCAGAGGAGAGAATATGTTGGACTTAGTGTACACAAACACAGATGCATATAAAGCGATACCCCGCCCCCATCTCGGCCGTTCTGATCACATGTCCGTGATGCTGCTGCCTGCCTACAAACCTTTATTGGAGCGCAGCAGGCCAGCAGTGAAACAAATCAGGATTTGGCCAGAGAGTGCAACCTCTGCACTGAAAGACTGTTTTCTGCACACAGACTGGGAAATCTTCAAAATAGCAGCCTCCCAGGAAGACAAGACAGATGTGGAGGAGTATGCTGATACAGTCACCAGCTACATCGCGAAGTGCACAGAGGATGTCACTACAGTGAAGACGATCACTATGCAGGGTAATCATAAGCCCTGGATGACTGCAGAGGTGCGCTTGCTGCTTACAGCCAGAGATGCAGCCTTCAGAGCGAAGGACAGGATCGCCCTCCACTCAGCCAGGTCTGCGCTCTCAAAGGGAATTAAGGCGGCAAAGCGCGCCTATGCGGAGAAAATCCAGGGACACCTCTGTGACACTAGGAACACCAAGCAGATGTGGCAGGGAGTTCGGACACTGACGGGCTATAAGTCTAGGCAGGGGGTCGATGATGACAACGCTTCGCTTCCAGACAGGCTTAACGACTTCTTTGCACGTTTTGAAGCATCAAACTCGACAATCAGAGGGAGGGCTGGCCCACCCCCACCATCAGTCGGACCAGCTTTTACCATCAACACAGCGGACACACGGAGGACCCTAACCAGAGTCAACCCACGCAAAGCTGCAGGTCCGGACAACATTCCGGGACGTGTGCTCCGAGACTGCACGAGCGAGTTGGCGGATGTCCTGACAGACATTTATAATATCTCCCTGAGTCAGGCCATCGTTCCCAGATGCTTCAAGACCTCTATCATTGTACCGGTGGCAAAGAAACCAGTTGTGTCCTGTTTGAATGACTATCGTCCTGTTGCACTGACACCAATTGTGATGAAGTGTTTTGAACGGCTTGTCAAACCACACATTACAGCCTGCCTCCCTGCATCACACGACCCGCTCCAGTTTACATATCGTTCAAACCGCTCCACGGAGGATGCTATAGTCACCACCCTACACTCTGTCATCACCCACCTGAAGCAGAAAGACACCTACGCCAGACTCCTGTACATTGATTTCAGTTCAGCATTCAACACCATTATTCCCCAGAGACTGATGGAGAAATTACTCCTTCTCGGTCTGAACACCGCCACATGTCTCTGGATCTCCTGACTGAGAGACCTCAGTCTGTCCGGGTTGGAAACAACATCTCCAACTCTGTCACGCTGAGCACCGGATCCCCTCAAGGCTGTGTACTCAGTCCACTGTTGTTTACACTTCTAACACATGACTGTGTATCCAGACACGAGGGGAACCAGATTATTAAGTTTGCAGACGACACCACGGTGGTGGGACTTATTCAGAGGGATGAGGAATCAATGTACAGGGAAGAAGTGAGAGACCTGGAGGGCTGGTGCAGGGAGAACAATCTGGTGCTCAACGTGGACAAAACGAAGGAGATGATTATCGACTTTGGGCAGTCACAGCCTGAGCACGTCCCCCTCAGCATCGGCGGCCGTTTAGTGGAGAGAGTAGAGAACATCAACTTCCTCGGAGTGCAGATCTCGCAGGACCTGACCTGGAGCAAGAATTCCTTGGGGATCAGGAAGCGGGCTCAGCAGAGACTGCACTTCTTGAGGAAACTCAAACAGGCCTCTCTCCCCATCTGCATCCTCAGGACCTTCTACAGAGGTGTGGTGGAGAGTGTTATGACGTACTGCATTGCTACATGGTACTCCAGCTGCAGTATGTCAGACAAAAAAGCCCTGCAGAGGATAGTCAAGGGGGCTGAGAGGGTAACTGGAGTCTCCCTCCCCTCTGTCCAAGAACTTATTCAGAACCGTTGTAGAAGCAGGGCACTGAACATTGTCAAGGACCGTTCTCACCCTCTGCATAAACACTTTGAACTTCTTCCATCTGGTAAATGATTCTGAAGCATCAGAGGCAGAACCACCAGACTGATCAACAGCTTCCTTCCACAAGCTGTCAGGATGCTGAACAATTGACCCGGAATCTCTCATACACACTACTGCACCTACGGACATTTTGTATATTATTTGTATATTATAGTTAGTTGGGGTTTCCCCCCCCCCAAGTATGTCTCAGGGATGTGTGAATGGATGGGGGGTGGGGGTGGGGGTGGGGGTGGAGCTATGTGGGAGTGTGTCTTAAATCATGCTGCTTCTATTTATATGGATGCCGAGAGAAACGCAATTTCATCTTGCCTGCACTACAGTTGTATGTACAGCAATATGACAAAGTTTGATTTGATTTGATAATTCACGCAAGGCATCATGGGGCCTAGGAATAAGGTGGATAAGCCTGTGTATGTGTTTTTTTTTTTTTTTTTTACATACTGTATTTGGACATATGGACATTTAATATCAATGTTAAAAATACTGGGAGATTCATGTAATACACCTAAACAATTAAAAATGAATTAAATACTTTTTTCAAATTTTCTGTAAAATTCAATTCCAAACAGATAGTGAGGAATAAATTAGGGCACCCCCCATCTTTTTAGGACACCCCCACATTCATTCCCACTTAAAATAGCTAAAATAAATGTTAAAAAATGGAAATAAAAACAAAAACAAGGTTAGACATAGATATGTGAACATTTCTTAATAAAGAACTGAATATTTAATGGGGTGTCCTAATTTTTTGGACATGACTGTGTGTGTGTGGGGGGGGGGGGGGGGGGACTGTGCAAATTTCTTTCTAATATTGTTGCCCCGGCTCTGACTTGGCAAACTGGGGTGGTGGTTACCCTCTTTAAGAAAGGGGACCCGAAGGTGTGTCCCAGCTTTAGAGGGATCACACTCTTCAGCCTCCCTGAGAAGGTCTCTGCCAGGGTACTGGGGAACAGAGTCTGACGGTTGGTCAAACCACAAATTCAGAAGGAGCAATGCGTTTTCATCCTGGTTGTGAAACACTGGACCAATGGTTTGTGGAGTGACCAAATGTACATATGTAAATAAAAGTGCACCACTAAGACTACTACTATTACTCAAGTAGAAGCAAAAGGTATCCTGCAATAAAATTTTATTTACAAAAGTACAATTTATTT
Source organism: Pholidichthys leucotaenia (assembly GCA_020510985.1). Lineage (NCBI taxonomy): Eukaryota > Metazoa > Chordata > Actinopteri > Cichliformes > Pholidichthyidae > Pholidichthys > Pholidichthys leucotaenia. Next base: position 27,773,385 of record CM035837.1, read on the forward strand.
ATTGCCCCTTTATTTATGAGAAAAAAAATTATTAGATTCATGATGGAAAAGGCAGAATTTTATGAGAAAAGGTTGCCAAGTCATGCAAAAATTCAAGTGAGAAGAAAAAAACAACTTGCAAACTTTGTGAATATGTTGACAAATTCATGAACGAACAAGGGCACACTGGGGCGAGTGCAATATCCCCTGCCATTTTCTTTGAAGATCCCAATACATACTGACGGAGAGCAGTTTTCAACTTTTCAAAATAATTACTTAGCAGAACCAAATTATGATAAACCCATCATCCATGAATATACAACAAAGTACACAACCCACAGTTGTAGGTCAGGATCCCGACGTGAACCTATGTAGCAAGGCTGGTGACCCTAGAGAGTTTTACACGTTCCACGGTAAGAGGGCATAGAGTGGCAACCTTGACCTTTGATCTTTTGACCCCAAACATGTAGTCAGAGGACATGGTCTTAGAGTGAACCTGTGTACCAGGTTTGGAGATCCTAGCTTTCTTTGTTGTTGAGGTATACTGTAGCTTATAAGCCATTTTGATGTTGACCTTTGACCTTGCAATCCCAAAACCATAGCCACACTTTAGGGTCACAGGGTGAACCTGTGTACCAAGTTTGGTCACCCTAGCTTTTCTTGTTGTACAATAATAAGGCATAGGGAATGTTAACCTGGACCTCTGACCCCAAACCGATAGTGTGAGGTCAGAATTCCAAGATGAACCTGTGTACCAGGTTTAGTGGCCCTAGCTTTACTCGTTTTATACTAATTGTAAATCTAGCATTTACCATAGTGCAAATGGAACGTTAACTTTGACCGTTTGACTCCAAACCCACAGTCAGGTCAGGGTGTTAAGTCGTCCAAAATGTGTCTTCGATACAACTACTGTACCAATTTAAAAAGCCCACATCATTTCTTTCAGTAGTTATTGCATTTAGAAGATTTAGGGAAAATGTGACCTCTGACCTAAAGGTCATCCAATGAGGGTCAAATTGCAATATGCGCATCATCAGTGTATATCAAACCCTGGTACCAAGTTTCAAAACAAGTGGGAAAAAAAACTGTAGGAGGTTTTGATTTCACAAAAGTTGGACGGAGTGACTGACCCACAACATAATCCCCCTTCAGTCTACGACCCCTTTGGCCTTCGACCGGCGGAGGACAAAAATGGCAAATTTATGTGAAAAATACAAATTTAAGGCAAAAGATTGGAAATAACTAAAAAAAAGTTGTAAATTAATTAGAAGAAAGCTGCACATTTACAAGCAAAACTTCTAAAATATGTAAAGAAAAACTTAACTTTAAAACATAACTACAATTTTGTTATAAAAATGTCAAATAAAAGGTGAAAAGTTGTAAATGATTTCAAAACTGAGGTGAGAAACGTTTGACTCACCTTCACTTCAAATTAGTATTATACATGAGTAAAAGTACAGGTTTTTCTTCAAAAATCTACCCGAGTAAGAGTAAAAAGTATCCAGTAGTAGTAACACTACTCACAAAATAACAGTTTTGTGAAAAAGTTACTCAAGTACATATATCTGATGGGGAGATGGGGGGGGGGACTTCTTCGTTTTGACTACTCGGCCTGAAAAAACAAGATAAACTAGGGCTGATTTATTTTGGGGTGATGATTCATTACAGTGTTCCTGACAAAAGGATGCAAAGGACCCTAACTTGTCAACTTTCACACTCCTTTAACTCCTGTGTGCAACAAACAAAGTGAAATATGCAGATTCAAGAGTAATGTGTGAGATGATCAAGGGCATGGCTAACTAGGCCACTTCTGAGCAACACAACACAATCACTGATCAGCAAATAGGACGCATTTGCATTAAACGGGGCTGTCTGTGGCTTTTTGGAGGCCCTGTGCAGGACTGTGTTTGGCAGTGGGGTCTGTTTTTATAATGAAGAAGAGTTCAAACATTTTAAAATGGTAAAATAAAACAAGAAAAGAAAGATCTCTTTCTCCTCCCAATAAAAATTTTTTAACAATGAAAGCACCAAAGGTGCTGATGCCTCGGTGCCTGTGGCATGCTAGCATGGGGTAGTTAAGTATTGTGTCAGTCCATTAATGCACAGTTTTGAAATGCTTGGTATGTGTTTATGCAGGAATGACACTGATGTCAGCAGTGTTGTAGTCAAATCGCCACATTCCGAGGCCAAGACCAAGTCCGAGTCACCACGTTCCGAGGCCGAGTCCGAGTCACCACGTTCCGAGTCACCACATTATTTCAGAGACCAGCTTCAAAATGCTTTGCAAAATTTGCATTTTGCTCTGTTTCCTTCTCCCTTTCTCCTCGTACTCCTCATGATTGGTGAACCCAAACTGAATAATTTGTGATTTGGAAGACATAATTGACTCGTCAACGTAGTTTTTTTTTTTCCTCGATAAGAAGCAGTGTCACAATAACTCGTGCAAGAGAAGTCAACATCAGACGTGTACTGCACAACACGGTACTACTTGCAGAGGTCAAGTATGCATGCACTGCATATTGTACTGTCAAAGCTTGTGAGTCTATACATGTACATGTATAGTGAATTGACAAGCGAAAAGATGACTCCACCATGTACATGGTGTGCGATATGACGATATACTGTACATCGGTGACACAATAAAAAATGTCTACCATTTCATATGAAACTTTATCATTTATATGGAGACACATACCTCGTTTCTACTCGTCACCACCCCGCCTCTCCCCTGCAGTGCGCCAGGTGGGTTCCGGTGATTAGCGCCACAGCAGCTAACAGCAAGCTAATGTCTTGCCGCTACTTCTGTGGAGCCGCTACTTCTGTGCCAGGGATGTGGGACTTTTTCTCCACCATGCTGCATCAGAGAGGATAGTCCTCTAACCTCATTTTAACTGGAGATAAGTAAGGTTAACACTATCTCTCTCTAACTATAAAACAGCAAATGCTAAATGACGATGTTAACTTGTTGCAAATAAAGAAACATTATAGTGTATCAGACCACTGTTTTGGTTTAAATCACTATTGAGTTTCTTAATTTTTTTCTGAAAAATATTACTAAAGCTGCAAAAGTGCGTGACAGCGGCTGCATACACACTCAAAAAATAATAAATAAAACATGTCGGAGGAACAAACTGGCTTTTCATGTAACTTGATTTTGAATCATTTTTAATTAGACAAGTAGCGATAATGAATAAAGTTGAAGTCATCTCAAGTGCACATTAAAAAACAATTTTATAACATTGCAAAATTAAACAGTGAAAAACTGCAAAAAAAATTAATGACAGATGAATTTGTACAAGTGATTTTTCCCAGCATGTAATTTAAAATGTAGAAAAAGAGATGGTCCTTTTATTGGTTACTGTATATAAACTATAGAATTTACTGGAACTGTATATCATGATATATATCGTTATCGTCAAATAAGATTACTTACAGCGTGATATGAAATTCTGGTTATATCGCACAGCCCTAACATGTACTCGTATATGAATGGTACTACACTGTACATGTACAAGTATGTACTTGTAGAGGTCATGTATGCATGCGCTGCATGTGCATGCGCTAAACGCAGCCAGAGGAGCAGCAAAGTAGTGATCATCATGCATTATGCACTGTAATGCTTTACATAATGCAAGCATTATGCACCATAATGCTTTGCATTATGCACCGCATACTGTTGCCACATGCACGTCTACATTGTGAGCGAATCAACAAGCAATAAGAATAATCCGCTTCAGCCAAATCTTATGCGTGCACATGATACCAATCTACAGGAAAGCCAGTGATAAGCGAGATAGAGGTAGCGACAAGGGTGTAACTTTGGGGTTAAACATTTTTTTTTTTTGGGGGGGGGGTATGATCTCTGTCCATATAAGGATTTTTTTCAAAGCAAAAAAGTCAGCATACAGTATGTGTCCTAGTGTGGAGGAAGAGTGCAGAGTCAATGATAAAAGGACAAGGCTAATTTACCTCTTTATTTTGCCATTCTAAATGGTAAAATAGTAAATGGCGTTCACTTATACTGTATAGCACATTTTACTCATCTCTGGATGACCAGAGTGCTTTACAGATCGTGCTATCCACCCATTCACCCACTGATGATGGCAGAGCTGCCATACACAGGCGCTGGCCTGACCCATCAGGAGCAACTGGGGGTCCGGTGTCTTGCTCAAGGACACAGACATGCAGACTGCAGAAAGCAGGAATCAAACCCCTCACCCTCCGATCCACAGTCGGCCACACTACACTTGTGCCACAGCCACACCCATATTAGTAATATTAATAACAGTAGTAAAAAGGACTTTAGTCATTTACCAAACATATCTTCAGCCTTGTAATGGTCTATTTATGCTACTATGAAGCAGCAGACCTACTTAATATCCATTATGTGTTAAGTATTTCAGCACTGGCAGAAATCAGGCAATTAATTTTGACTATTGTTACCTGGTCACGTGTGCCTCCTGTATTACCTCTCTCTCTCTAGTCATCAGTGCTGTCTCTCTCTCCCTCCCTCTTTGTTCATCCTGCTGCTGCCACATTCATGCTCCTGATACAAAATAAGCTCAGTTATTGTTCAAATGGTTTAAAAGAGGTACTTCACTGACAGTTTTGGAGGATATAATTCATGCTAGATTTTCCCACACCCAAAAACCTGGAAAGATGTAAAATGTTTTTTTCCCGTCCTTCCTTCTTAGCAGCATCATCTGAGGTTACTGCAGCTGCTGAATGTGGATGAAGCTTAATCAGGTCACCTGTGATTAACCACCATTATTCTTAATTCATTTTATTTTGTTATTAATCAATTGTGGCGATTAACACATTTACCCTGACAGAACTAAGGTTTATTCATTAAAGTGACACTCAAAAAGTCAAAAGTTTTTTATTCTGTTGTTAACATGTCTAACATTTTTTTTTTGTTTTACTTACAAGACAAAGAGCAAAATCAACCCCAAGTCTCAAGTCTGTGTTTTTCACCTATGAATTTTTAGTTAAGCAATGCCCCCCCCCCCCCCAAAAAAAAGAGATAAGTTTGGACAGAGTGCTTAGCCTGATTTGGTTAATATTATAACCAATCAGGCTACGCTTTGGGCATGGCTACAGACCTGAGTTCACTCCCTCGAGGAAAGAGGGAAGAGCCGAGGAGCAGCAGGAGCTTTTCCAAGTTGAAAAGATGGCAGACTATTCGTGTTCAGTTTTTGGCTGTGTGAGCAAAAAATCCTCTTCTTTTAAATTACATGTCTTACCCACAGACATGAAAATACGACAGCAACGATTAACTTTATTTGGAAAAACCTCAGTGTCCCTGCTAAAATACCGGAGAGAGAAAACGAGTTTGCATCCTGCATTTTACCCTGTATGTCGGGGGAGATGGCCGCAGAGGAGGTCTCCTTCCCTGGAGTGCGTGGCCGCTGAGAGCCACGCCAGCTCACTTCACCGGCAGATGGGGCACCGAACCCGCCGGCTTGCCTCCTTCACTCCCACACGGGAGAGACTCAGAGCAAGCGGGGAGATCCTCGGTGAGGGGGCAACCAGAGACCGGCGGGCAGTGACTCTCCACTCCACCAAGAATGATCCTTCTGCAGGTTCACCTACGACTTTCACTTCCTCAAGTTGGATCGCCTTCTCGGAACCCAATGCCCTCTTCTTCCCGCTGATGGTGGCCAGAAGTATAGGTGAAGCTAATAAGAATATGCCTAGATCCGCACATACTCAAGTAGGTGGAAGATGAAAAAACTCTTTCCAAGCAATTCTAAGGCAATGAAAGTTTTATTGTGTATAAAAAGCCACAATATACTATTTTGGGCAATACACATTTGTTTTTGAGGTGGTTTTAGTGCTGCCGGAGTGCATCTTTAATACAGTGGTGTGAAAAAGGGTTTGCCCCTTCCTGAGTTCTCATTTTTTTTTGTATGTTTGTCACACTTAAATGTTTCAGATCATCAAACTAATTTAAATATTACACAAAGATAACAAGTAAACACAAAATGCAGTTTTAAATGAAGGTGTTTATTATTAAGGGAAAAAAATCCAAACTTACATGTCCCTGTGTGAAAAAGTGATTGCCCCCTAAACCTAATAACTGGTTGGGTCACCCTTAGCAGCAACAACTGTAATCAAGCGTTTGCGATAACTGGCAGAGTCTTTTACAGTGCTGTGGAGGAATTTTGGCCCACTCATCTTTGCACAATTGTTGTAATTCAGCCACATTGGAGGGTTTTCGAGCATGAACTGCATTTTTAAGGTCATGCACAGCATCTCAATCGGATTCAGGTCAGGACTTTGACTAGGCCACTCCAAAGTCTTCATTTGGTTTTTCTTAAGCCTTTCAGAGGTGGACTTGCTGGTGTGTTTTGGATCATTGTCCTGCTGCAGAACCCAAGTGGGCTTCAGCTTGAGGTCACGAACAGATGGCTGGACATTCTCCTTCAGGATTTTTGGTAGACAGCAGAATTCATGGTTCCATTTACCACAAAAAGTCTTCCAGGTCCTGAAGCATCAAAACAGCCCCAGACCATCACACTATCACCACCATATTTTACTGTTGGTATGATGTTCCTTTTCTGAAATGTTGTGTTACTTTTATGCCAGATGTAATGGGACACACACCTTCCAAAAAGTTCAAATTTTGTCTCTTCAGTCCACAGAGTATTTTCCTAAAAGTCTTGGGGATCATCAAGATGTTTTCTGGCAAAACTGAGATGAGCCCTTATGTTCTTTTTGCTCAGCAGTGTTTTTTGTCGTGGAACTCTCCCATGCAGGCCATTTTTGCCCAGTCTCTTTCTTATGGTGCAGTCATGAACACTAACCTTAAGAGGTAAGTGAGGCCTGCAGTTCTTTGGGTGTTGTTGTGGGGTCTTTTGTGACCTGTTGGATGAGTCATTGCTGCGCTCTTGGGGTAATTTTGGTCAGCTGGCAACCCCTGGGAAGGTTCACCACTGTTCCATGTTTTCGCCATTTGTGGATAATGGCTCTCACTGTGGTTCGCTGGAGTCCCAAAGCTTTAGAAAAGGCTTTATAACCTTTTCCAGATTGATAGATTCTCAATTACTTTGTTTCTCATTTGTTCCTGAATTTCTTTGGATCGCAGCATCATGTCTAGCTTTTGAGGATCTTTTGGTCTACTTCACTTTGTCAGGCAGGTCCTATTTAAGTGATTTCTTGTTTGAGAACAGGTGTGGCAGTAATAAGGCCTGGGTGTGGCTACAGAAATTGAACCCAGCTTTCCAAAGACGCGATAAACCACAGTTAATTTATGTTTTAGCGGGGGAGGGGGGCAATCACTTTCTCACACAGGGCCATGTAGGTTTGGATTTTCTTTTTTACCCTTAATAATAAACACCTTCATTTCAAAACTGCATTTTGTGTTTACTTGTATTATCTTTGTCTAATATTTAAATTTGTTTGATGATTTGAACCATTGAAGTGTGACAAACATACAAAAAAACAATGAGAAATCACGAAGGGGCAAACACTTTTTCACACCACTGTATATCATATCACCACTTCACTCTGTGGCTATTTCTCACCAAGCAGATGAACTAAGGACAGGTTTGTAATTTAGTCAACGAGAAGGGTTAACAGTTATCCAGCTTGCAGAGACATTATGCTGCACGGTGGCGCAGTGGTTAGCACTGTGGCAGCACAGTTTTACCCTCGGCCAGGGGAGCACGGGGATCGTGGGTTCGATCCCAGCCCCCGACCAACAGTGATCTGTGTGGAGTTTGCATGTTCTCCCCGTGTTGCGTGGGTTTACTCCGGGATTTCTCCGGTTTCCTCCCACACGCCAAAAACATGCAGGTTAGGGATACGGGGCGCTTGCGCACGCAGCAACCGTCAGCTGGTGGTTTGTCACCAGACTGCAAAACAAATCTACCTATGGGTACAAATCAGTAACAAAAAAAAAAAAAAAAAATTATGAACACAGCACACCACACCCTGTCATTAACACAACATAAACACTAAATTTGCTTGAGCGAGAAAAGCTGATCATTTCCCAGAAATTATCAAAACAGTCAAAACAACTCGAAGAAGCAGGGCCCCCTATCTCATTCCAATGCAAAACTGGTCAAAAGACATGGAGAAGTGGGCTAGCATCACCTATCCATATATTTTTAATTTATTACTGTAAAGTACCAATTTGAAACACTAAGATCCTACAAAGGTCTAGAAGCTTACAAGTAGTTTGTAAGTTTCTGGGTCTGAGACATGGCAGTGCGTGAAATCAACAACCTTTGTGTGTCAGGAGACAAGGTATAAAAAAAAAAAAAAAAAAAAAAAAAAAAAAAAAAAATTTGATTTTGGGGGGGTTGAAAAAGTAGGGGAAAAAAATCAGATTGTTCACTTGCAAATATTTTGTAAAGCTTTACACAAAATACTTAAAGGCTATAAAACTGGGGCCAAAGCACCTGTTGTCTTTTTTTTTAATGTTAAACATGTAAAAACTGAGAAAAATGTCAAATTAAAATTCAACTCATGCTCCTGTAGGCTAGTCAATACCATTTTAAAAACCAGAGCAATATTTACAAAAAAAAAAAAAACAAAACTGTAAAATATTCTCTTATCATGCATATTTATCCATATATCAGCCCAAAAATTATTCACAGAGCCCTCAACTTAATTTCTTCTGTTCAGTTTTCCTCTGTTTTTGCTCTCAGTTCTTTTGATATGTGATCTACTTTGAACTACCATTAGCTAAAGGCTGGCTTCAGCACACTCACCTGTCCAGGTGCTTTCAGAGGAAGGTAGAAATTGTTGTCTTGGTGTCTAATCCATATCCTCATTGTTAACAATAAGCAGTTGATTTGTAGACTCCCAGGTACTTGTAAATCCTCAAAGCCAAAGGCTAATTAGACTGTGTTCTGAAATTTTGGCACACCTATCAGAACAGCAGACCCTGGGTTACTACTCTTGTAAATTTCTGTCTTGTCTGTGTGGACAGCTGATGGTACAGACTGCAGTCAAAGGCAAAAACATGACAAGGAGGGCTAAACAGCGATTTGGATCTTCATAATATCCTGTAACTTGAAAGTGTTGCACTTAAGTTGGCTCTGAAAGAACCCGTCCCCGACAGGTCCCATTATTCGAACAAGTACGTGTGTTTAGTTCTCCGAGTGTGTAAGTGCTGCAGGCTGCAGCTGAGCTAATCAGAAGAGAGAGCAGGTGAATCTGTGAAAATGTCCACAGAGCATCGCTGACTCTTCAACAATATTATTGGTCAACTGTTTCTACAGACCTATTACAAAATGGTCAGAGCACACCCGCAGGTTGAGATACAAGGAAAGTGCCAAGTCTGACCACACACAGAAGTGAACCGCTCCTCCTCCTGAACTCAGCACAGCACACCGAGACACAGCACAGACCTGTCAGGGGAGGGGCAGGAAACTGACAGTGTGAGAAGCTGTATTTAAGAAATGGGACAAAATACAAATGTTTTTTGCTATAATGAGGAATGTAACATTCATCTTTGAAACTATCAAACCTGGATTAGTCAGTGATCAACAATGGGGAGCCGGGAAAAAAACAGGCTGGGTGATACCAAATCTTGAGCAGTGGGGGAAGTGGGGAGAGGGGCATTGTCAGATTATGACAAATGATACATTTCCCAAAATTATAAGATGGGTGTTGATTTACATTTTTCAAAAAGTAATATCTGAAAATCATTTAAGGAGGACTGAATCAAGAAAAATAAAAAAAAATAATGTTGAAATTGCATGGCCACAAGCCGGCCTTGGCAAAGTTACCGAGGCCAAAGGTATCCAGACCGAGGATGAGACCGAGCCATGACCATACGAGGCAGAGAAAAAACGGTCTCGAGTCCGGCCTCCAACACGGGGTGTACGTCATCCCAGAGCTGCACACTGGCATTTTTGTCAAGGAGATCATAAAAGAATATATACAGTGGGGCAAAAAAGTATTCAGTCAGCCACCAGTTGTGCAAGTTCTCCCACTTAAAAGATGAGAGGGGTCTCCAATTTTCATCATAGGTATACTTCAACTATGGGAGACAAAATGAGAAAAAAAATCCAGAAAATCACACTGAAGGATTTTTAAAGAATTTATTTGCAAATTATGGTGGAAAATAAGTATTTGGTCACCTACAAACAAGCAAGATTTTTGGCTCTCACAGACCTGTAACAACTTCTTTAAAAGGCTCCTCTGTCCTCCACTCGTTACCTGTATTAATGGCACCTGTTTGAACTCGTTATCAGTATAAAAGACACCTGTCCACAACCTCAAACAGTCAGATTCCAAACTCCACTATGGCCAAGACCAAAGAGCTGTCAAAGGACACCAGAAACAAAATTGTAGACCTGCACCAGGCTGGGAAGACTGAATCTGCAATAAGTAAGCAGCTTGGTGTGAAGAAATCAACTGTGGGAGCAATTATTAGAAAATGGAAGACATACAAGACCACTGATAATCTCCCTCCATCTGGGGCTTCACGCAAGATCTCACCCCGTGGGGTCAAAATGATCACGAGAACGGTGAGCAAAAATCCCAGAACCACACGGGGGGACCTAGTGAATGACCTGCAGAGAGCTGGGACCAAAGTAACAAAGGCTACCATCAGTAACACACTACGCCGCCAGGGACTCAAATCCTGCAGTGCCAGACGTGTCCCCCTACTTAAGCCAGTACATGTCCAGGCCTGTCTGAAGTTTGCTAGAGAGCATTTGGATGATCCAGAAGAGGACTGGGAGAATGTCATATGGTCAGATGAAACCAAAATAGAACTTTTTGGTAAAAACTCAACTTGTCGTGTTTGGAGGAGAAAGAATGCTTAGTTGCATCCAAAGAACACCATACCTACTGTGAAGCATGGGGGTGGAAACATCATGCTTTGGGGCTGTTTTTCTGCAAAGGGACCAGGACGACTGATCCGTGTAAAGGAAAGAATGAATGGGGCCATGTATCGTGAGATTTTGAGTGAAAACCTCCTTCCATCAGCAAGGGCATTGAAGATGAAACGTGGCTGCGTCTTTCAGCATGACAATGATCCCAAACACACCGCCCAGGCAACGAAGGAGTGGCTTCGTAAGAAGCATTTCAAGGTACTGGAGTGGCCTAGCCAGTCTCCAGATCTCAACCCTATACAAAATCTTTGGAGGGAGTTGAAAGTCCGTGTTGCCCAGCGACAGCCCCCAAACATCACTGCTCTAGAGGAGATCTGCATGGAGGAATGGGCCAAAATACCAGCAACAGTGTGTGAGAACCTTGTGAAGACTTACAGAAAACGTTTGACCTCTGTGATTGCCAACAAAAGGTATATAACAAAGTATTGAGATAAACTTTTGTTATTGACCAAATACTTATTTTCCACCATAATTTCTAAATAAATTCTTTAAAAATCAGACAATGTGATTTTCTGGATTTTTTTTTTTTTCACATTTTGTCTCTCATAGTTGAGGTATACCTATGATGAATACTGGAGACCTCTCTCATCTTTTAAGTGGGAGAACTTTCACAATTGGTGGCTGACTAAATACTTTTTTGCCCCACTGTATATATATATATATATATATATATACGTATATACACTGTATATATATTCATTCATCTTCTTCCGCTTAATCCTTTTCGGGTCGCGGGGGGGCTGGAGCCGATCCCAGCATCTTTGGGCGAGAGGCAGGGCACACCCTGGACAGATCGCCAGTCCATCGCAAGGCCAACACAGAGAGACAGACAACCATTCACTCTCACAGTCATACCTAAGGACAATTTAGAATCCCCGTTTTGATGCCAATTAACCTAACTTGCATGTTTTTGGCATGTGGGAGGAAACCGGTGAAATCCCGGAGTAAACCCATGCAGACACGGGGAGAACATGTGAACTCCACACAGATCGCTGTTGGTCGGGGGCTGGGATCGAACCCAGGATCCCCGGGCCAAGGGTGAGTTGCTGTGCTGCCGCAGTGCTAACCACTGCGCCAACGCCCCGCCCTACACACACACACACACACTCCCTCTCTCTCTCTCTAGTCACTGGAAAAAATAAATGCATTCCTGGACGCAACCTATAACAAAGCCATTAGGGCCGCCGACTACTTCAGTGACACTGATAAATTCATTAAGTCTGTGGATGTGCTAAGAAGGCAGGTTGGTCTTGACCTCCTGGATGAAAGGAAGCGTTATCGCCTCAAGAAACACCAAACAGCCCTGCATAAAGCAGCAGGGGGAACGCCGGTCAAGCGCGCCCGACAGGAGGAATGAATGGCGGTCGTTCCTCTGCCTGTTTTACCCATTTTTGGGATATCGTTTGGACAGACTGGCATATGACATTTAATTGACTGTCACAGAACTGGATCTTTGAATAGGTGGACTGCAGGGACTGCTCTGTGTTGTGTGTGTGTGTGTGTGGGGGGGAAATTTCAGTTTGCACTTTTTCCAATGTGACACACTTGGAGAAATGATGTTGGTGTGCTTACATTTTTTTTGAAGTGTGCAATAAAAGCTTTTTTAAAAGTCAAAAGTCTCTCTCTCTCTCTCTCTCACACACAGTGGTGTGAAAAAGTGTTTGCCCCTTCCTGATTTCTCTCTTTTTTTGTGTGTTTGTCACACTTAAATGTTTCAGATCATCAAACAAATTTAAATATTAGACAAAGATAACACAAGTAAAAACAAAATGATGTTTTTAAATGAAGGTGTTTATTATTAAGGGTAAAAAAAAAAAAATCCAAACCTACATGGCCCTGTGTGAAAAAGTGATTGCCCCCTAAACCTAATAACTGGTTGGGCCACCCTTAGCAGCAACAGCTGCAATCAAGAGTTTGCGATAGCTGGCAATGAGTTTTTTACAGTGCTGTGGAGGAATTTTGGCCCACTCATCTTTGCACAATTATTGTAATTCAGCCACAGTGGAGGGTTTTTGAGTATGAACTGCCTTTTAAAGGTCATGCCACAGCATCTCAATCGGATTCAGGTCAGGACTTTGACTAGGCCACTCCAAAGTCTTCATTTGGTTTTTCTTAAGCCATTCAGAGGTGGACTTGCTGGTGTGTTTTAGATCATTGTCCTGCTGCAGAACCCAAGTGCGCTTCAGCTTGAGGTCACAAACAGATGGCCGGACATTCTCCTTCAGGATTTTTTGGTAGACAGCAGAATTAATGGTTCCATTTACCACAAAAAGTCTTCCAGGTCCTGAAGCAGCAAAACAGCCCCAAACCATCACACTACCACCACCATATTTTATTGTTGGTGTGATGTTCCTTTTCTGAAATGCTGTGTTACTTTTATGCCGGATGTAATGGGACACACATCTTCCAAAAAGTTCAACTTTTGTCTCATCAGTCCACAGAGTATTTTTCCAAAAGTCTTGGGGATCATCCAGATATTTTCTGGCAAAACTGAGACAGGCCTTTATGTTCTTTTTACTAAGCAGTGGTTTTCATCTTGGAACTCTGCCATGCAGGCCATTTTTGCCCAGTCTCTTTCTTATGGTGCAGTCATGAACACTGACCTTAACTGAGGCAAGTGAGGCCTGCAGTTCTTTTGGATGTTGTTGTGGGGTCTTTTGTGACCTGTAGGATGAGTCGTAGCTGCGCTCTTGTGGTAATTTTGGTCAGCCGGCCACTCCTGGGAAGGTTCACCACTGTTCCATGTTTTTGCCATTTGTGGATAATGGCTCTCACTATGGTGTGCTGGAGTCCCAAAGTGTTAGAAAAGGCATTATAACCTTTTCCAGACTGACAGATCTTAGCTACTTTGTTTCTCATTTGTTCCTGAACTTCTCTGGATCACAACATCATGTCTAGCTTTTGAGGATCTTTTGGTATACTTCACTTTGTCAGGCAGGTCCTATTTAAGTGATTTCTTCTCTGAGAACAGGTGTGGCAGTAATCAGGCCTGGGTGTGGCTAGAGAAACTGAACTCAGCTTTCCAAAGATGTGATAAACCACAGTTAATTTATGTTTTAGCAGGGGAGGGAACAATCACTTTTTCCACCAGGGATGGCAACAGGAAATTCTGATTTCAGCTGAAATCTAATTTGATTGATTGACTTATGGAGGGCCGGGGGGGGGGGGGCACAGCCCCCCTGAAGCTGGGAGGTTTTCAGTAAAACAGAAGTAATTTAGACTGAAAAAAAAATGATGAAAAAAAAATGAAATACTAGACTTAGATAAATCATTAAATTTAATGAAAAGTTAACTTACTTTTTCTTCAATGTTGTCTCACTGTCTTTAGTCCAACATATTTAACAGTTCTATAAGAGTTTATTACACTATTTACACTGGTCACCAAGTCACTTCTAATGTGAAACTTTCTTCCTTTTGGCAGCAAGCTGTGTCAGTCTCTGAACTTTGAACTTCATCTCCTTTTCTGGTTTCTTCATAAACTGTCCGAGTGTTTGTTACCTCGTCGAACTTTGAGCCAATTTTCAACTTTACCGTCACTTTTCTCTCAAGCCAATTCCATCGGAACTTATTTTTGACACTTTTGTCTATTTCTAGCACTGATGACTCCTGATCCTTCGATAAAAATCTCATAATTCCGCTGAAAACAATACCGAAAGCTCAGAATTCCAACATGAACCAGGGATGTGATTTGGGGTTGGGGAAATTATCTGAAAATTTAGCAGGGGGTTAGGGGCAGAGCCCCGGTGGGGGGGCGAAGCCCCCCGAAGCTCCTGGGCTTTTATGATTTTTAAGTACCAGAACTGTGCTTAAATGACATAATACAAACAGCTGAATGCCACTTATTACTGTATAATATTGACTTATGTTCCAAGAAGATAGCATTCCTAAACTAGAAAAGCACTCTCAGAGCGCATAACTCCGCCAAGGCTCTTTCCGTTTGCCATGGATCACCTCCAAAAATGTAATGGGTTTGTGTGTAGGTCAATAGACACTTGTGGTGAAAATGGCATCAAAGTCTGTCCATCAGTGTTGGAGTATTGTTGCTAACACACTGTGAGAAGATAAGAGCCTTGGCTGAGGTATGCATTCTTAGATCATCACCAAAATATAATGGGTTCCTCTCTAGCCCCAAGAACCACCTCTGGTGAAAATTTCATCCAAATCCATCCAGTAGTTTTTGTGTAATCCTGCTGCACAAATACAAACAAAGCCCTTGGTGGAGGTATGCACTCTCAGATCATCACCAAAATCTAATCATCTGTTCCCCGTGACATTACACACCTTTCCTGAAAATTTCATCAAAATCTGTCCATAACTTTTTGAGTTATCTTGCTAACAAACAGACAGACAGACAGACAAACCAACGCTGATGAAAACATAACCTCCTTGACGGAGGTAAATATTCCAACAAGCATTATCCATCACATGCTTTAACACTTGATCAAATCAAAATCAGTTAATTTTATCTATTCCATAATAGAAATAAAATTCCAACATACCATTACTTTTTATAATTTCAGCATTCATTAGTACATACCTCCGAATGTACCTGTCTATCGGCAAGAGGTGTTAATGGAGCGGACTCGTTGTTTGGTTCAGCCAAAGTCCCCCAGTGTGTAACATCTTTGACTGCTTTATCCACTGTCGAAGACTGTTTGAAAAACACCGATCCCAAAGAATAGTTGCTCCGCCGAATGGCAAGGTAGTGGGCATGTTTCTTCACTTTTTTTTTTCCACAATATCTTTATTGAACCTTTTTTTTTTTTTTAACAAACATGATACAAGCAATCAAACACTAACACTAAAGTACTACAAAAAAAAAATGCACTAAAAACACCAACAACCACCAACAAAATCAAGTCTTCAACAATGCTCCTCTGTTTAGTCTAGACAATCCAATACATAAGTATACATATTATGTTCACCAGTTTGGAATTTACAAGGTCCACACACATCATTCACCTTCTTCTTCAAGAGTTATGTTTAAATTTTTTACATAATCAATAAAAGGTCTCCATATATTCTCAAACACAATTTCCTTTGATTTCAGTATATATGTTATTCTTTCTAATGGAAGGTTTGTTAACATCTGTCTTAACCACTGAGTCACATCTGGTCTATGAGTCTTTTTCCATAATAGTGCAATACATTTTTTGGCATTAAGCAAACTGAGGTCTATGAATGTTCTTTCACTTTTGTTAAAATTATGCTTTTCTGGGTACAGACCCAACAAAAACAGTTTAGGATTCAATATGATTTGTTTTGAGATTATTTTTTCAATTGTTACCCTCACCTCTTCCCAAAACATTCTTATTAATCTACATTCCCATAAACAATGAAATAGGGTTCCTTTACTTTCCATGCATTTTGTGCATGTATCTGGTATATTTTTGTTATATCTATTTAACTCCTCCGGTGTAACATACATCCGCATTAACCATTTGAAATGTATCAATTTAAGGCGTGCATTTATTGATTTGGTTTGAGCTTCTGTACAAGCCAATTCCCATTGTTCCTCTGAAATTTCAATTTGCAGATCTTCTTTCCAGTAGTTTAATCTTTTCAGTGAATTTTCACTTGAAGATAGTGTCAATGAGTTATAAAACTCTGAAATAATACCCTTTCTTTTACTATCTTTCATCATCATTTTTTCCAAGGATGAATAAATAGGTCGAGTGAGAGCTTTATTTTGATTTGATCGAATAAAGTTTCTAAGTTGAAGATATTTAAAAAAATGTGTTCTATTGAGATTAAATTTGATCCTCAGCTCTTCAAAAGACATTATGTTGTCTGCACATGGCAAATATAAATCCTGAATCTTTTGTATCCCTTTTAAATTCCATACTTTAAATACAGCGTCCGCTCTCCCTGGTTTAAAATATTGATTACCCCATATTGGACTAAATTGTGACAATAACTGTGGTTCTTTTAAATAGTTTTTAGCTTCACACCATATTTTGATCATATGCTTTACAAATGGATTTTTAACTTGTTTTTGTAATTTTTTTGCCGAATCTGAGTATATGAATATGGGAAGAGGTAAAGGTAAATTGTATGATTCCATTTCAGTCCAGTGAGGGAGATCATTTGATGAAAAATAATATGTCATAGACCTCAGTTGTGCCGACCAATAATACAACATAAAATTTGGACATTTCAGACCTCCACGATCAAATGGTAAATATAATAAAGACAAACGTAATCTAGCCCTCCTGTTGTTCCATATAAATTCCACTAACTTTTTTTTTATTCTTGAGAATAGATCTAAAGGTGGTGATAAGGGAATGTATTGAAATAAATAAAGTATTTTAGGTAAAATATTACTTTTAAGTATATTGATTCTCCCGATCATCGACATTGGTAGTGACATCCATCTCTGAGTTAACTCATTGATATCTGACATTAAGGCTTCATAGTTGACGCTGGCGACTGATTCTAGCTTAGGCATAATTTGGATTCCTAAATATTTAAACTGATTTACAACATTGAATTGATTTACCTCAGGGGCTGGGTAATTTCTCTGGGTCTCATTTAGCATTAATATTGAAGATTTAGTTTTATTTATTTTATATCCTGATATTTCCCCAAAATTCTTTATTAAATTCAACAAGGTTGGAATTGATTTTTTTAGATTCGACATAAACAAAATTATATCATCGGCGTACAGGGAGATTTTATGTTCTGTTGGTCCAACTTTAATTCCATATATTTGTGAATGTAAACGTATCGCTATCGCTAAAGGTTCAATTGCCATAGTAAACAGTAAAGGTGAAAGTGGACAGCCTTGTCGACATCCTCTATTGATTTTTATTGGTTTTGAAATATTGTTATTTGTTAGGATTTCTGCTGTAGCATTATTGTATATTATTTGAACCCATTTTATGAAATTATTTCCAAGTCCAAACCTTTGTAGGACTTCAAAAAGAAAGGGCCATTCAACTCTATCAAAGGCCTTTTCGGCGTCCAATGATAGGAGAGCTGTATCCGGCGCTTCTTTATTAAAATAAATAATATTAAATAGTCTTCTTACATTATGGAAGCCTTGTCTACCCTTTATAAAGCCATTCTGATCTCGATTAATAATATTTGGTAAAAATTTCTTGTATTCGTCTTGCTAAAATTTTACAGATTATCTTAAGGTCGGCGTTTAATAGGCTTATTGGTCTCATATTTTCACATTTATTAGAGGGCTTACCTGGTTTTGGCAGCAGTATAATTAAGGCATTATTTATGTATGATGGTAAATTATTATTTTGAAATGCTTCTAAAACCATTTCCAAAAAAGGTTTTATTAATTTATTCTTAAATTTTTTATAAAGGTCAACTGGAAGACCATCTGGTCCTGCACTTTTTCCTGATTTCATATTATCAATGGCTAGCCCAACTTCTTCTTGACTAATTTTAGACTCCAATATCTCCCTGTTTTCATTTGGAATACACGGTATAGATAGTTCGTTCAAAAACCCATTTAGTTTTGTTAAATCAGGTTCATTTTTGGTATCATATAATTTTTCATAGTAATCTCTAAAGGCTCTATTAATTTCTAAAGGATCTATAACTACCTGTCCGTTACTTATAATACTGGTAATTGGTGTTTTAATTTCCAATTGTTTAATCTGCCATGCTAATAATTTTCCTGATTTTTCACCTTGTTCATAAAAAGATTGTTTCAATCTTAGAAGACTCGAGGCAGCTCTATTCGCTGATTTTTTGTCGTATTCAGCTCTCAAAATCAGTAATTCATTCTCCAACCTTGGGTCACTTCCTGCATACACTTTTTCCTGAAGACTTTTTATTTTATGTTCCAATTTAGCTCTCTCCTCTCGAGTCTTCTTAGATTTTGATCCTGTATAACTAATAATATGTCCCCTAATAAAAGCTTTGAAAGCCTCCCACTTTACACATGCTGATGTTTGTGTAGTATTGATGTCAAAGAACTCGTCTATCTGTTTTTCTATATACTTGACAAATTCCTCATCCTGAAGCCATTTATGCTGAAATTGCCATCTACCTGATTCCTTTGTCAATTTTTTATCTACATATATTAGACAACAGGGTGCATGATCAGAGATCACGATGTTATCATAAAAGCAGTTTTGAATCTTGGACCTTAATTCTGTGGAAATCAAAAAATAATCAATACGTGAGAATGTCTTGTAGGTACTGGAATAACAAGAATAGGCTTTAACTTGTGGTTTCATTTCTCTCCATATATCTAACAATCTCAATTCTTTCATAAAATGATTAATAGTCATCCTACATCCAATGTGCGTACAATCCAGTCCTGTTGATCTATCCACACCTGGATTCAATGTACAATTAAAATCCCCTGCTATTATATGTTGCCCTGTAAGTGATGATAAGATGAGAAATAAATTAGCAAAGAACTTCTGATCATCTATATTGGGACCATATAAGTTCACAAGATTTATATTTTCTAATAGCAAAGAACCTTGAATGATTACATATCTTCCAAATTTGTCTCCAATTACATTTTTCACTTGAAAAGGAACTGATTTATGTATGAGAGTCATAACTCCCCTGGCTCGGGATGAAAATGAAGAGGTGAATACACTTCCCTGCCATCTACTCCTAATTCTTTTAACATCCTCCTCTATCAGATGAGTTTCTTGTAAAAACACAATTCTTGAACCCATGTCCTTTATTTTATTCATAACTTGTTTAAGTTTTTTTAAATTTTGTACACCTCTGCAATTCCATGAAGTTAAATTAAGATTAACACTTTGGTCCATGATCAATAGAGAGTTTGGGATTACCTTGCAGTGTAAACATGCTCATACAGAGAAG
Source organism: Pholidichthys leucotaenia (assembly GCA_020510985.1). Classification (NCBI taxonomy): domain Eukaryota; kingdom Metazoa; phylum Chordata; class Actinopteri; order Cichliformes; family Pholidichthyidae; genus Pholidichthys; species Pholidichthys leucotaenia. The sequence goes on from CM035837.1 coordinate 27,793,025, forward strand.
CAAAAACATGAGTGGTTGAACATTCATCCTACAAACTACACACAAACAAATTTCCCCTTCCCACACTTGTGGCAAACCCCCCAAAATCAAAAGAAAAATTCTGTCTCCCGATATAGCCATCGACCGTTCCACACCCACGGGGAACAGCCTAAGCCACTCCTTCTTCATCCTCCCAATCACCCTAACTCTACTGCTTTTAATGACGTAACATTAACTCTCCTCTGTAGTTTTCCAACTTAACTCCAAAATTTTTAACAACTTTGTACATCATAGTTTGTTTTTTTTTTGTTTTGTTTTTGTTTTGTTTTTTTAATATATAATACAATCTATATTTTGTAAACTTACTATTTACTTCAAGTCAGTCAGATGCCTGTGCAAATGCTTAATTATTCTACCTTATATTTTGTTCATGCTTAGTTCCCACCAGTCTCTTCTTCTTCTTTGATCTTCTTGATGAACTCCTGCGCCTCCTCTGGGGTCTTGAAGATGTGGGTTCTGCCCTCATACGTGGTCAGCAGTCTCGCAGGATAGATTACACCATGACGAATCCCAAGGTTGCGCAGCTCCTTACGTACGGGATCAAACTGCTTCCTCAATTGCTGGATTCCTGTGGCCAAATCTGGGTAGAACCGCACCTGCTGGTCCTGGTGTTTAATCTCTCCTTTTTTAGCTCGTGCAGCGTTGAAGATCTTCATCCTGTCTCTGTTGCTAAGAAACTTCATAATTAAGGTCCTCGGCGGTCCCTTATCTCTCCGTGGGCCAATACGATGTGCTTTTTCCAGAATCACTGCTGATTGCAACTCCTCGCTGCCCAGCACCTCCGGAATCCACTTTTCCAGAAAGGAGCATGCGTCCCGACCTTCTGATTCCTCTGGAAGACCCACCAGCCTCAAATTATTCTGTCTCGACCGAGATTCCAAATCCAAAATATTATCTTCCAGAGATTTTTTTTTTTTTTCCAAAGTGCGCACCTTTAATTGAAGACGGGTGACGTCATCTTCAGCACTAGCGAGACGGAGCTCCATCTGCGCCGTTCGTTCTACACAGTCACCCAATTCCTTTCTTATTCCTTCCAACGCTGTCATAATCCCATCAAATCTAGAGGAAAAGTCCGCTCTCATTGAACTCATGGCAGCCATCAGCGCATCTGCGCCATTCCCCGCAAATATCGCACCGTTGCCAGCCTCCTCCGCCATATATGGAGTTTTGTTTGCTGCGTCACAGACCTGAAAGTCCGTTAATTTGGACTGTTTCGGCGGCTCGCTTTTTCCTTTTCCTGGTTTTCCAGCCTTAGGCTTCGCCGACATATCCTCGCCCAAATGCTGGGATACGTTCTGTCCCAAATGAGAGAGTTATTTGCCGATTTTTTTTTTTCCAGGAGCAGAGCAGAGCGAGACACGTCCGTCCTACGTGGCAGCCATAACCGGAAGTCATGTTTCTTCACTTTTGATGCGTGGTCTGACAGCACCACACATCCACGCGATCCATAGTTAATCAATTCTTTACAATACACACAAAAAGCTTTTCCTGCCATGTCTGGTTTCTTCGGAAATTGTCCGAGTGTTTCTGTTACCGCGTCAAACTTTGAGCCAATTTTCACCTTTACCGTCACTTTTCTCTCAAGCCAATTCCATTGGAACTTATTTTTGATACTTTTGTCTATTTCTACCACTGATGACTCCTGATCCTTCGATAAAAATCTCATAATTCCGCTGAAAACATTACCGAAAGCTCAGAATTCCAACACGAACACACCGCCATGAATTTTTTTCACAACATCCGGGTTATCGCGGGAGACTCACCCGGGGAAGCGCCGAGCGTTTATGTAATTGTGTTGATTTTCGCTAAAATCGGTGACAATAAGGTACCTTACCCCCGCCAAAATTCTCAACGGATTTAGACGATTCACAGGAATGATCAATTTGAAAATAAATTGGCGGAATTCCAACACGAAAACACCGCCATGAATTTTTGACAAAGCAACAACGAGCCATTTGATTGGTCCAATCATTTGCAACTATCCAATCGCAGGGCCGTTTACAGCAGTAGCATGAGTACATAACATCTGGGTTATCGCGGGAGACTGTTACTCGGGGAAGGGCCGAGCGCTTATGTAATCGTGTTGATCTTCACTAAAATCAGAAATCGGTGGAAATCCGCGGATCGGCGGAAAATTGCCATCCCTGTTCCACACAGAGCCATGTAGGTTGGGATTTTGTTTTACCCTTAATAATAAACACCTTAATTTAAAAACTGCATTTTGTGTTTACTTGTGTTATCTTTGTCTAATATTTAAATTTGTTCGATAATCTGAAATATTAAAGTGTGACAAATACACAACAAAATGAGAAATCAGGAAGGGGAAAATAGTTTTTCCACACCACTATGTGTGTGCGCACATGCATTCTGTGTCTATACATATACAGTATCTCACAAAAGTGAGTACACCCCTCACATTTTTGTAAATATTTTATTATATCTTTTCATGGGACAACACTAAAGATATGACACTTTGACACAAAGTAATCAGTGTACAGCTTGTATAATAGTATAAATTTGCTGTCCCCTCAAAATAACTCAACACACAGCCATTAATGTCTAAACTGCTGACAACAAAAGTGAGTACACCCCCAAGTGAAAATGTCCAAATTGTGCCCAAAATATCAATATTTTGTGTGGGCACCATTATTTTCCAGCACTGCCTTAATTCTCTTGGGCATGGAGTTCACTAGAGCTTTACAGGTTGCCACTGGAATCCTCTTCCACTCCTCCATGATGACATCATGGAGCTGGTGAATGTTAGAGACCTTGCGCTCCTCAATCTTCTGTTTGAGGATGCCCCACAGATGCTCAATAGGGTTTAGGTCTGGAGACATGCTTAGCCAGTCCATCACCTTTACCCTCAGTTTCTTTTGCAAGGCAGTAGTCGTCTTGGAGGTGTGTTTGAGGTGGTTATCATGTTGGAATACTGCCCTGCAGCCCAGTTTCCGAAGGTAGGGGATCATGCTCTGCTTCAGTATGTCACAGTACATGTTGGCATTCATGGTTCCCTCAATGAACTGTAGCTCACCAGTGCCGGCAGCACTCATGCAGCCCCAAACCATGACACTCCCACCACCATGCCTGACTGTAGACAAGACACACTTGTCTTTGTACTCCTCCCCTTATTGCCACCACTCACGCTTGACACCATCTGAACCAAATAAGTTTATCGTGGTGTCATCAGACCACAGGACATGGTTCCAGTAATCCATGTCCTCAGTCTGCTCATCTTCAGCAAACTGCTTGCGGGCTTTCTTGTGCATCGTCTTTAAAAGGGACTTCCTTCTGGGACAACAACCATGCAGGCCCATTTGATGCAGTGTGCGGTGTATGGTCTGAGCACTGACAGGCTGATCCCCCACCCCTTCAACCTCTGCAGCAATGCTGGCAGCACTCATATGTCTATTTTCAAAAGACAACCTCTGGATATGAAGCCGAGCACGTGCACTCAACTTCTTTGGTTGACCATGGCGAGGCCTATTCTGAGTGGAACCTGTCCTGTTAAGCCGCTGTATGGTCTTGGCCACTGTGCTGCAGCTCAGTTTCAGGGTGTTGGCAATTTTCTTATAGCCTAAGGCATCTTTATGTAAAGCAACAACTCGTTTTTTCAGATCCTCAGAGAGTTCTTTGCCATGAGGTGCCATGTTGAAATTCCAGTGACCAGTATGAGAGAGTATGAGAGCGATAACACCAAATTTAACACACCTGCTCCACATTCACACCTGAGACCTTGTAACACACCAAATATACCTTTTGGAATTATTGCCAAAAAGTTCAATTTTGGTTTCACTGGACCACAACACATTTTCCCACAACACATTTTCCTACATGCATTTGGGAGATTTCAAATGTGTTTCTGTAAAATGTAGCCGGGCTTAGATGTTTTTCTTCGTAAGATAAGGCTTCCATCTTGCCATCCTAGATGGAGATGGTTGTCACATGTACTGAACAGCCAGTATTTGCCAGAAATTCCTGCAGCTCCATCAATGTTGCTACCGGCCTCTTGGCAGCCTTCCTGACCAGTTTTTTTTCCTCGTCTTTTCATCAACTTTGGAAGGATGTCCAGTTCTTGACTAGACATGGTCGTGCTTCCTCTCTCCCCTTGCTACTGGAAAACAGAGTCAACATCCTTTCCCTGGAAGATTTTCCCTACCTGGAAGTCGATCAGCCTCCCATGGCCGCCCCTCCTCCTCCTCCTCCTTCTTCAGCAGCGGCCCAAACCCGCAAGCCACAGATTAAAACCATTTTAGGTGTGCCAAACTATACACCAGCTCCAAAAAGAAGAGATTGCATCACCCCGCCATCACAACAAAATCATCGGCAAAATTATCCCCCATTTCAGAAACCACCGGCAAGGCCCCCCCAGACGACGTTGGTAATTGGTGACTCGATTATGAGGAACGTCAGAAGCAGGTACTGTGTCACAAAATTTTTTTCTGGGGCTTAAGTGTCAGACATCGGGGTTCTTATCCCTGACCTGTTAAATGAATACCCCCACGCTAAAACGGTCATTGTGCATGTTGGATGCAACAACATCCCAGATGAAGCGTCAGAAATTTTAAAGAGTGACTTCAAGAGCCTTCTGTCCACTCTTATTAACTGCGGCAGATGTGTGTTTATCTCTGGGCCTTTGGCACCTTTCAGATGAGGTTGCAATTATTTTAGCAGAACTCTCAGTCATAATACCTGGTTGTGTTCTACATGTCCTACTTTTAACACTGGTTTTGTAGACAATTTCAACTTGTTTTGGAACCGCCCATCGTTTATGAGGCCAGATGGCATCCATCCAAATAGACTTGGTGCACGTGTTTTAAGGGATAATCTGTTCTATTCCATTCAGCGTTTTTTAGTACAGTGACTGAATTTTGGTGCATTAACTCACCCCGAAGTTCCTGGGTCTGCCAACCAGCCCTTCTTTGTTTCCACTTCTCATATTAATCCTATTAATCCAAATAATCCTCACTGTTTAGATCAGCCTTCAGTTTATAACCCCATAGAGATTGTGTCTGTCTCCCGTTACCCAAAATATTATAACCCAAGACAAATTCAACATAACTCGATAAATTCACGCCATTCTGCAGCTCCTCCTAATCTGCCACCCCTCAACTTAGCCCCTCTCTTCCCCCTCAGAGAACCTTTGTCCACTCCCCCCACAGCTAATAAAAATATAATGTATAAACATCCTCAAGTGATTAAACAAAAAGTTGGTAAAACTCAAATTAAACATCACATCTCCAAATTTAATGATTCAGCCTCTCTTCTTCCTCCTCATAATTTAAAAATTAAATGCGGTTTGTTAAATATTAGGTCTCAAACTCCCAAGTCTCTACTAGTTCATGATCTATTAATTGATCATCAGATTGATTTAATATCCCTTACAGAGACTTGGTTAGGGCAAGATGATTATGTTGGTTTAAATGAATCAACTTCCTCTGGTTATCTAAACTATCATAATCCCAGAAGTTCTGGTCGTGAAGGTGGAGTAGCGGCAATTTACCATTCTAAACTACTAGTTAATATAAAACAAAAAACCTGTTTCAATTCCTTTGAGGGCCTGGTCCTCACTATGAGGCATGTTAGCAATCTTAGCTTAAACCCAATTTTCTTTGCTATAGTGTACCATCCTCCCTCAGCCTACTCAGAGTTTTTATCAGATTTTGCCGAATTTTTAGCTGATTTAGTGCTTAATTATAGTAGGGGATTTTAATATGCATGTTGATGTAGATAGTGACTGTCTTAATAAGGCATTCAATTCAATATTAGACTCAAAGGGGTTTTCCTAGAAAGTAGAAAATTCCACCCATATCTCCACCATACATTGGACCTTGTTCTGACTTATGGTATAGAAACAGAAAATCTGGTAGTGCCTCCTCATAATCCTGTACTGTCAGACCATTGTCTGTTAACCTCTGATTTCACTATTTCTGGTTGACTCCTAAAGAAAAATATTACTACAGCAGATGTCTTTCAGATGATGTTGTTTCCAAATTTTTGCAGATTGTTTCCTCTATACCATATGTCAACACAACGGAAATAATAGATGGAGAGTTTGTTCCTTCCGTAATTGATAGCATGGTAGATAGTGTTACAGCTTCTCTGCATCAGACTCTAGACTTGGTGGCCCCTTTAAAAAAGAAAAAGTCGACTTCCGGGAAGATGGCGGAGAGACATAACACTTAAACAAAGAGCTCTCCCTAGCCGGATTAAAAATCATCGGTAAATGGCCAACTCGACATAAACGAATCAATAAACTAAGGGATGAAAACACGAAGGAACCGGGCACAAGGACAAAAACAGGGTAAAATTGAAGAATTCCTCTCCAACAACGCAGGAAAAACCGCTGTACGCAAAGCCCCAAAAAACGAGGTGTCTACAGCAGAGAAAATGGAAGACACCAGACTCGACAACATGAACGCTGGCATCGCCAGTTTGGGTGAAGAGTTAAGAGAATTCAAGCGACAGCTACAACAGGATTTAGCGGCTCTTAAGGAGGAACTGAAAAAAGAAATTAAGGAGGAAATCATGGACCTCCGAAGAGAAATGGAGCATAAATTAACGGAAAACATGGAGGAGCTGCGCTCCCAGCGGGCGTGTATGACAGAAGCGCAGACCCGAATTTCGGAACTAGAAGATTGGAAAAGCGAGGCAAACGAACAACTACAAACCCTGACGACGCAAACGCAGAGGATGCAGGAGAAAATAAACGACTTGGAGAGCAGATCCCGACGAAGCAATATGCGCATCTTTGGAATTCCGGAGGGCATTGAAGGCAACTCGATGACAAAATTCATGGATCAGTTCTTAAAAAAAGAACTGGAAATACCCGGAGAAACGGATCTGCAGATTCAACGGGCGCACAGAGCACCGGCACAGAACCCGAAAACAAACTCTCCACCCAGGTCAGTTGTGGTAAACTTTGTGAAATATGACATAAAGGAAAGAATCCTGACGCAAGCATGGAAAAAAAAGATACGAATCGGCGACAAACAGGTATTTTTTGACCATGACTACCCGACAGAAATCGTGCAGCAGCGGAAGAAATATGCCAATATTAAAAAAACGCTGAAAGAGAAAAAAATTAGATTCCAAACGCCGCTAACGAAAATGAGGATTCATTGGGAGGAAGGCACAAGAACCTACAACACGGCCGAAGAGGCAGCGCGGGATATGATGGAGCGGGGCCTTGAGGTGAGCGTGCCGAAGGAGACGGCTGGAGCAGCGGCGGCCCTGAACGCACCACGACAGACGAGTGGAGACGAGTGAACGGCGGAAGAAGGGGGAGAGACGTACAGCAGCGGGCCCAGGACAAGCTACAAGGCTTTCAACTGAAAGCCTAGATCATAACAAAGATTAAGAAAGGCACAGAAGAAATGAAGGCCAAGAAGACAAGGTAAAAGAGAAACAGACGGCTAGGAGAGGTTTAAGTGATATTTGTTGGACATTTCTAGACTTATGACTATTACTTTGATAGTAATTAGAAGTCTAGGGAGGGCCCTTCACTCTGTGAAGACAAACCCCCCACCCACCAACAGGGACCAGTGGGCAGAAGAAAGGCCCAAAGTACGGAGGTCGAGATTTTTTAATGTGTTTTTATATAAATATGTGTTATTTTTGTTGTTAAAGGGGCTAGGAGCACAAGTTAAAAAAAATGGAAAAACATGAATATGGGTAAAAATCTTAAGATAATGACATTAAACGTGAATGGTCTGAACTTACCTGTTAAAAGGGAAAGAATAATAAGAAAATTCAAGAAGGAAAAAGCTGAAATTATATTTATGCAAGAGACACATTTGAGCAAGACAGAACATGTGAAACTAAAGAGATTTGGCTATAAGAACTCCTACTACAGTTCATTTAAGGGAGGAGCAAAAAGAGGGGTTATGATACTAATCTCAAACAAAATACAATTTGAAAGTGAACAGGAAATCCAGGATAAAGAAGGCAGGTATGTAATAATAAAGGGAAGAACAGATGGTATGCAGATTACATTAGTGAACATCTATGCCCCACCAGAAAGTGACAAGGGTTTTTTTCAACATCTGTTTGATCTCATAGCAACACACAGTGAAGGAGTCCTAATTTGTGGAGGAGACTTAAATGCTGTCATGGATCATGAAGTTGACACAACAAGTGTTAAGAAGACAAAAAAACATGTAACAAAGTTCATAAGAACCTCACTGGCAGAAATGGGTATGGTAGACATATGGAGGGACCTGCACCCACTCGAAAAAGACTATACACATTATTCAGCAGCCCATAAAGTACACTCTAGAATAGATTACTTCCTTATGAATGAAGGTGACAGACACAGGGTGAGAAATTGTTGGATTGGAGGGGCAGAAATATCAGATCATAATCCTATATACATGGAAATATATTTGAACAATAGAAAACGACAAACAACATGGAAACTTAACGTAGGACTGTTAAATGATGAGAAAATGAAAGAAAGAATAAAAATAAACATAAACGAATATATCCAAGAGAATGACAATGAAGAAGTGGACCCAACAATACTATGGGACACACTAAAAGCCGTGTTAAGGGGTAAATTAATTGTTGAAACAGGAAAAGCAAATAAGACTAAACTGGAAGCGTATGAACAAAGATGTGAGAGACTGAGGGAACTAGAACGTAAACATCAAAGCACAAATGACCCAAAAATATATCAAGAAATTAAAGAAGAAAAAACAAAGATAAAAGAAACACAAATGGATGAAATTGAAAGGAAAAATAGATATCTAAAGCAAAAATATTATGAAACGGGGCCAAAAGCCACAAAACTGCTGGCAAAACGGTTAAGAAAACAACAAACAATGAATAATGTATACAAGATTAAAGACCCCACCACAAATAAAACCACAGTTAACCCAGAAAACATCGAAGAAATTTTCCATAATTTCTACCAAGAACTATACTCGCAACCTGAAGAAACAAATACTAAAGATATCAAAAAATTTCTAGACACATTGGACTTGCCATCAATAGGAAATCAACAAAATGAAAAACTAACAGCAGAAATAACAACACAAGAGATCAGAGATGTGATTAAGTCACTTAAAAATGGTAAATCACCAGGTAGTGATGGATACCCATCTGAGTTTTATAAACTGTTTATAGAAGAACTCACGCCACAACTCCTAAAGTCATTTAATTGGACGCTGAACAACAACAAAATACCTCCATCATGGAACGAAGCAATCATTTCAGTTATTTTAAAACCAGGGAAAGATAAAGAACAATGCGGAAACTATAGACCAATCTCTTTATTAAATGTAGATTATAAAATATACACAACAATTATATGTAAACGAATAAAGACATTCTTGACGGAATTGATAGAAGATGATCAAACTGGATTCATAGAGGGACGCCAAACACATGACAATATCAGGAGAACAATACATATAATTAACCAAATACATAAAGAAAAGAAAAGCGCAGTAATAATGAGTTTAGACGCAGAAAAAGCATTTGACAGGGTTAACTGGAAATTCCTATGTAGTGTACTGGAGCGCTTTGGATTTAACGAAAAATCAGTACAATGCATAAGGACGCTATATCAAGAACCTGTGGCAAGAATCAAGATAAACGGTAGCTTAACAGACAAAGTAAATATACAAAGATCAACTAGGCAGGGATGCTGCTTATCGCCCACCTTGTTTGCTCTGTTCATAGAACCATTGGCTCAAGCGATACGACAAAATAAGAAATTAAAAGGTGTAACAATAAAGGGGGCGGAACACAAGATTGGGCTATTTGCAGACGATATTATAGTTTACCTTGAACAACCAGATAAATCAATAATGGAAATGATGAACTTGATAGAAAATTCTGGAAAATTATCAGGATACAAGATAAACATAACAAAAACACAAATACTCCCAGGCACAAAGTCACCATACTAAAAGGCCAGACCACCGAATGTGTACAATCGTACAAATATCTTGGGACGATTATTGATAGTGGATTGAACTTTGAGGTGAACTGTGAAAGGGTGTGCAAAAAGGGTCAGCAAAATTTGCATTGTTTGAGGAAACTTGCACGCTTCCAAATTGACCGAACCATAATGACTATGTTCTATCGGGCTTTTATTGAATCTGTTTTATCCTTTTCTTTAATGTCATGGTTTGGTCAGATAAAACTGAAACAGAGGAAATCCTTGGATCAGGTAGTCAGATGGTCCAGTCGTTTGCTTGGTGAGTCACAGCTGAGCCTGACATCCCTGTACACCAGACAAGTACAGAGGATGGCCGACTCGATTTTAAATGATGACTCCCACCCTTTGCACTGCAACTTTCAGCTTCTTCCCTCCAGACGGAGGTTTGCTGTCCCAAAAAGTAGAACCCAGCGCTACAAAAACAGCTTTGTCCCTGCTGCTGTCAAAGAGTTGAACAAGCTATAAAAATTATATTGTACATATTTTATATTTACCTATTTTGTAAGATGTGTGCCTGTGTTTGTGTCTATGTTGAATGTAATTGTGGCTTGTAAATATGGATGTCACCAACTGCAAAACAAATCTACCTACGGGTACAAATAAAGTAACCTGAACCTGAACCTGAACCTGAACTGACATTCCACTATAACCCTCTAAACCAGATAACTGATAAGATCAAACTAAACTGGAACCAAAAAGAAATAAAATACCTTGGAGTGAACATACCTAAAGACCTAAGCAAAATATATAAAGCAAACTATGATAGGTTGGAACAAGAAATAAAAAAAGATATTGATAGATGGTCAATCTTAAATATGGATCTGAATTCAAAAATTGAGACAGTCAAAATCAGCATACAACCTAGATTACTTTACCTCTTCCAGGCTATACCAACAGAGATTCCAGATGCCCAATTCTCAAAGTGGGACAGGATGATATCGAGATTTGTTTGGGGAGGTAAAAAACCAAGAGTGAAATATAAAACCCTCCAATTACCAAAAGAGAAAGGAGGCATGGGCCTACCGAGTCTAAAGGAATATTACTACTCAGCACAAATAAGATATATCATATGTTGGTGCGACGAGGGATATGAGGCAAAATGGAAAGAAATGGAAAAGGAAATTGAGGGACTCCCAGTACAAAGCATAATAGGGGATAAAGATGCATATAAGCAAATCAAACAAATAGACCCAATCACTAAATTTACTTTAGAACTGTGGTATAAAATAGTACAAAAATATAATATAAGGGAAGACATAAAACTATTGAAATGGGTAGCATTTGACAGTCAGTTTGAACCGGCAAAACAAGATAGGGGATACAAAAATCTGGTGAACAAGGGAATCACAGCATGGGGCAATATCGGAAAAAAAGATCTCGGGAGCTTTGTAAATATCAGGAGAAAATTTAAATTAGAAAGATCAGAATTTTTCAGATATCTGCAGATGAGAGATTACTATATGAAGAAGATTAGGCATAACCTCCAAACAGATGTGAACGAGATTATACAACTTATTTTAAGCTCATATGCAGGAAATAAAATAAGAATTATTTCAAAACTATATCAGAAACTTATGACAAACAATCATACAAGTAACTATATAAAGGAGAAATGGGAGAAAGAGCTCAATTTAAACATAACAGAAGAAAGCTGGCAGGAAATATGGAAAACACAACACACATCAACAAATTCAAGGGCATGGAGGGAATTTGGATGGAAAAACCTGATTCGCTTTTTCATTACACCACAGATTCAAGGAAAATATACAAATACCCAATCTTTATGCTGGAGGGGATGTGGGGCTCAAAATGCAGACCACTCACATATGTTTTGGAAATGCTACAAAATATCATCATTTTGGAAATCTATGCATGTGACAATACAGAGGATATTAGGATATAATATACCAATGAACTGTAACCTGATGTACTTATGTGATCTTAAAAAAGACAATGTTATACAGGCTGAGGACAGATATCTAGTTAAAATCTTGTTGATTGCATGTAAAAAAAACTATCACAAAAAAATGGCGATCAGAAGTTCTTCCTGACCAAGAACAATGGACTGACATTGTTGAGGACATACGTATGATGGAAAAACTAACATATCGACGAAGAATGCAAGAAGGAATATGGGAGAAAAAATGGCGGAAATGGACACACTACAAAGTGCAACAACGAGGCAGAAATTGAAAGAATAACCAAAGACACTGAAAAAACCAGAAGAATTAAGAGATGGAAACTAAAAACTTGATGCTCCAACATTTGCCCCCCCCCTTTTATTTATTTTTTTTATTTATTTATTTATTTTTTTTTATTTATTTTTCCCTACCCTAACCCCTTTGTTTTTTAAATGTAGAATGTGATCTGAATGCATTATATATGATGAAAAATGAATAAAAATCTAAGTTACAAAAAAAAAAAAAAAAAAAAAAAAAGTCTAATCAGAGATTTTTTAACCCCTTGGTTTAACACAGAAACTCGTAGCTTAAAACAGAAGACTCGTCAATTAGAAAGAAAATGGCTTTCCACTAATTTAGATGAATTCTATTTAGTGTGGAGAAATCATCTCCTAATTTATAAAAAATCTCTTAGAAAATCAAGAACAAGTTACTACTCTGCATTAATAGAAGAGAATAAGAATAATGCCAGGTTTCTTTTCAACATTGTAGCCAGGCTGACAAAGAGTCAGGACTCTGTCAATCCTCGCATCCCCCAAGAGCTTACTAGTCAAGACTTTTTGAACTTTTTCAATCATAAAATTTTATCTATTAGAGATAAAAATCAATCAGATTATTCCCACCGTAAACTTAAGTACAGCAACTACTACAACTCCTTCAATTGATGTCTGTTTGGATAAGTTTACTCCAATTGACCTTTTAGAGTCAGATAAAATAATCTCCTCATCCAAGCCTATTCCTACCAGCTTATTTAAAAAAGTCTTCCCATTTACTGGTAGCCATATTCTTCAAATAACCAATTCTTCTTTAACCTTAGGTCATGTACCGCAGGCTTTTAAAATTGCTGTAATTAAACCCTTACTTAAAAAGCCAACGCTTGAACCAGGAGTTTTAGCTAACTATCGACCAATCTCTAATCTGCCTTTCATTTCAAAAATCTTAGAAAGAGTTGTTGCTACGCAATTATTTGACCACTTACAGGGAAATGGTTTATTTGAAGAGTTTCAATCTGGGTTCAGAATTCATCATAGTACTGAAACAGCCTTAGCGAAGGTTACTAATGACCTTCTTATCGCACCTGATAATGGACTTGTTTCTGTACTTGTCCTTTTAGATCTTAGTGCAGCCTTTGATACTATCGATCATGATATTCTACTTGATAGATCAGAACACTATGTTGGACTTAATGGAGCTTCGTTGCAGTGGTTTAGATCTTATTTATCTGATAGGTTCCAGTTTGTTCATATCAGTAATTAGTTTTCTTCCAACTCTAAGCTCAGTCATGGAGTTCCACAGGGATCTGTGTTAGGCCCTACTCTTTTTAGTTTATATATGCTTCCGTTAGGTAACATCATCAGAAAGCACTGTTTACATTGTTATGCAGATGACACACAATTATACCTGTCAATGAAGCCTGATGATTGTAATCAATTAGCCAAGTTAGATGCCTGTCTTAAGGAAATCAAAGCTTGGATGACTTGTAATTTTCTGCTATTAAACCCAGATAAGACTGAAGTCCTCCTTGTTGGTCCAAAAAACCTTAGAAATACCTTTCCAAATCAAACTCTTAATTTGGATGCAGCTACTCTTACTCTGAATAGTTCTGTGAGGAACCTTGGAGTTATTTTTGATCAAGATCTGTTTTTTAATTCACATATTAAATTTGTTTCTAAGACTGCCTTCTATCATTTGCGTAATATTGCCAAAATTAGGAGCATCTTGTCTCAGAGTGATGCCGAGAAACTGATCCACGCTTTTGTTAGCTCTAGATTAGATTATTGTAACTCGTTATTATCAGGTTGTCCTAAAATATCTTTAAAAAGTCTTCAGTTGATCCAAAATGCTGCAGCAAGAGTTTTAACAGGTACTAGAAAGAGAGATCATATCTCCCCGGTTCTGGCCTCCCTTCAATGGCTTCCCATAGAGTTTAGAATTAAGTTTAAAATCCTTCTTCTCACTTACAAAGCTCTTAATAATCAGGCCCCCTCTTATAGAAAAGATCTGATATTACCCTATCATCTTAACAGAGCACTACGCTCCCAAAATGCTGGATTACTTGTAATATCTAGAATCTCCAAAAGTACAATGGGAGGCAGAGCCTTCTGCTATCAAGCTCCCTTCCTGTGGAACCAGTTACCAATTTGGGTTTGGGAGTCAGACTTGATCTCTGTTTTTAAGAATAGGGTAAAAACCTTCCTCTTCAATATAGCCTACGATTAGGGAACGATCCTGTGTCTTTTAACCCTCCCTTTGTTTTGCTGTTAATAGATTTAAGACTGCCGGGTGACCTCCAATAATGTACTCTGCTTCTCTCTGTTAACGTTTGCTCTCTACATGTCTGTTCTTTTCATCTTCTCTTTCCCCTCACCAACCAGCCAGTCGCAGCAGATGACTGCTCCTCCCTGAGCCTGGTTCTGCTAGAGGTTTCTTCCTGTTAAAAGGGAGTTTTTCCTCTCCACCGTCGCCTAGTGCTTGCTCACAGGGGATCGCCTGATTGCTGGGGTCTTCTGCAATTGTGGGGTTTCCTCTACATTTGAAAGTGCTATGAGATGACTTTTGTTGTGACATGGCGCTATATAAATAAAGTTGAATTGAACTGAATTCTTGGTAATGTCACTGTTGTGCCATATTTTCTCCACTTGATGATGACTGTCTTCACTGTGTTCCGTGGTATATTTAATGCCTTGGAAATTCTTTTGTACCCTTCTCCTGACTGATATCTTTGAACAGTGAGATCCCTCTGATGCTCTGGAGGCTCTCTGCGGACCATGGCTTGTGCTGTTAGATGTGACTACAAAAATGTCAGGAAAAGCCTACTAGAAGAGCTCAGCTTTATTTGGGGTTAATCAGAGGCACTTTAAATGGTGGCAGGTGTGTGGTGACTCCCATTCAACATGAATTTGAATGTGACTCCTTAAATTTACTAGAAAGAAAGCGGTAAATTCACACAGTAAACTTTGGACCCCCTGGCGGGTAGTTTTGGCCCACAGGCCATATGTTTAACACCCCTGGACCAACCCATTAAAAATACACATTTAGAGGGTAAACAACAACTTCTTGCTATAAGAATAATCATGTTTAACCAGAGAGGTAGGAGCTGATGTGGTGGTGGTGGTGATGGGGGTCCTCAGGGATTAGCTACTCACTGCAGGGACAACAGGGATCACGGGCAGTTCTCCTGGTAATGACCAGGGGCAGGATGGGAGACTGACCCAAAGAGAAGACAGTCCGTGGCTTCTCCACACTCCATCCACAGTGACAGTGGACCAATGAGCACATAATGCTTATGAGAGTTTTTCCATGGTCTCACATTGCAATAGGTTTATTATTTTAGATGCCGTTTGAGAAAACTACATCCTGCCAAAGTGGCGAGTGGGAGTGGCTGTCTTACCGGCCACTGCTGAAATCCACCCGCCACTGGCAGGTGTTAATGTCAAGCCCTGTATATAAGGGGCGGGACAAAAGATCGATCCAGTGATGGAAAATGATACTTGACAGTAACGACAGTGCACCAATCCCAAAACGCATGGATCGAGCTTTTATTTATTATCATGTAAACGTTGCATACCTTCTTGGGTATTCAACCAATTGCATTTTCAGTCCACCAGATAGTGCAAAGTAAGCACCCAGTCAAGTGAAGTCATAGCCTGTCTCGCGAGATTTGCAGCCAGAAGGTGCAAAAGTGTCCACTGTTGGTGGAAGTCGTAGCTTGTCTCGTGAGATTTGCAGCCAGCTTTGAAAATTAGGAAGCAGTTCACTCAAAGTTAGTTCAAATGTTGGGCCATTTGGGGATTTTATAACAAAGATGGAAGGAAAGACCTTGACATGACACATAACCCACAAGAAGCACTGCACAAAAAAAAAAAAAAAAAAAAAAAAAAACCACTAGGAACACATGAGCCAGCACACGTCTTAGAGCAGTGTTAGCAGCAGCTAAGCTAAAAACACACTGGCATGAAGCTTGCCTTTTCTCCAAGCGCCAAGTAAGAAAAGTTAATTAAATGCTTTTAAAAGACCTGTAGCCAATAAAATGGAATAAAAGGAAGTTGATAGATAAAAAAAAAAAAATACAAAAACAAGTTAAAACACAAGATTAAAATAATTTAAAAACATCAGACTTACCATTAAAAAGCAGCTGAACTGCTTCCGGTTATGGCTGCCACGTAGGACGGACGTGTCTCGCTCTGCTCTGCTCCTGGAGAAAAAAAATCGGCAAATAACTCTCTCATTTGGGACAGAACGTATCCCAGCATTTGGGCGAGGATATGTCGGCGAAGCCTAAGGCTGGAAAACCAGGAAAAGGAAAAAGCGAGCCGCCGAAACAGTCCAAATTAACGGACTTTCAGGTCTGTGACGCAGCAAACAAAACTCCATATATGGCGGAGGAAGCTGGCGGCGGTGCGATGTTTGCGGGGAATGGCGCAGATGCGCTGATGGCTGCCATGAGTTCAATGAGAGCGGACTTTTCCTCTAGATTTGATGGGATTATGACAGCGTTGGAAGGAATAAGAAAGGAATTGGGTGACTGTGTAGAACGAACGGCGCAGATGGAGCTCCGTCTCGCTAGTGCTGAAGATGACGTCACCCGTCTTCAATTAAAGGTGCGCACTTTGGAAAAAAAAAATAAATCTCTGGAAGATAATATTTTGGATTTGGAATCTCGGTCGAGACAGAATAATTTGAGGCTGGTGGGTCTTCCAGAGGAATCAGAAGGTCGGGACGTATGTTCCTTTCTGGAAAAGTGGATTCCGGAGGTGCTGGGCAGCGAGGAGTTGCAATCAGCAGTGGTTCTGGAAAAAGCACATCGTATTGGCCCACGGAGAGATAAGGGACCGCCGAGGACCTTAATTATGAAGTTTCTTAGCAACAGAGACAGGATGAAGATCTTCAACGCTGCACGTGCTAAAGGAGAGATTAAACACCAGGACCAGCAGGTGCGGTTCTACCCAGATTTGGCCACAGGAATCCAGCAATTGAGGAAGCAGTTTGATCCCGTACGTAAGGAGCTGCGCAACCTTGGGATTCGTCATGGTGTAATCTATCCTGCGAGACTGCTGACCACGTATGAGGGCAGAACCCACATTTTCAAGACCCCAGAGGAGGCGCAGGAGTTCATCAAGAAGATCAAAGAAGAAGAAGAGACTGGTGGGAGCTAAGCATGAACAAAATATAAGGTAGAATAATTAAGCATTTGCACAGGCATCTGACTGACTTGAAGTAAATAGTAAGTTTACAAAATATAGATTGTATTATATATTAAAAAAACAAAACAAAAACAAAACAAACAAAAAAAAACTATGATGTACAAAGTTGTTAAAAATTTTGGAGTTAAGTTGGAAAACTACAGAGGAGAGTTAATGTTACGTCATTAAAAGCAGTAGAGTTAGGGTGATTGGGAGGATGAAGAAGGAGTGGCTTAGGCTGTTCCCCGTGGGTGTGGAACAGTCGATGGCTATATCGGGAGACAGAATTTTTCTTTTGATTTTGGGGGGTTTGCCACAAGTGTGGGAAGGGGAAATTTGTTTGTGTGTAGTTTGTAGGATGAATGTTCAACCACTCATGTTTTTGCTTCTCTGTATGAGCATGTTTACACTGCAAGGTAATCCCAAACTCTCTATTGATCATGGACCAAAGTGTTAATCTTAATTTAACTTCATGGAATTGCAGAGGTCTACAAAATTTAAAAAAACTTAAACAAGTTATGAATAAAATAAAGGACATGGGTTCAAGAATTGTGTTTTTACAAGAAACTCATCTGATAGAGGAGGATGTTAAAAGAATTAGGAGTAGATGGCAGGGAAGTGTATTCACCTCTTCATTTTCATCCCGAGCCAGGGGAGTTATGACTCTCATACATAAATCAGTTCCTTTTCAGGTGAAAAATGTAATTGGAGACAAATTTGGAAGATATGTAATCATTCAAGGTTCTTTGCTATTAGAAAATATAAATCTTGTGAACTTATATGGTCCTAATATAGATGATCAGAAGTTCTTTGCTAATTTATTTCTCATCTTATCATCACTTACAGGACAACATATAATAGCAGGGGATTTTAATTGTACATTGAATCCAGGTGTGGATAGATCAACAGGACTGGATTGTACGCACATTGGATGTAGGATGACTATTAATCATTTTATGAAAGAATTGAGATTGTTAGATATATGGAGAGAAATTAAACCACAAGTTAAAGCCTATTCTTGTTATTCCAGTACCTACAAGACATTCTCACGTATTGATTATTTTTTGATTTCCACAGAATTAAGGTCCAAGATTCAAAACTGCTTTTATGATAACATCGTGATTTCTGATCATGCACCCTGTTGTCTAATATATGTAGATAAAAAATTGACAAAGGAATCAGGTAGATGGCAATTTCAGCATAAATGGCTTCAGGATGAGGAATTTGTCAAGTATATAGAAAAACAGATAGACGAGTTCTTTGACATCAATACTACACAAACATCAGCATGTGTAAAGTGGGAGGCTTTCAAAGCTTTTATTAGGGGACATATTATTAGTTATACAGGATCAAAATCTAAGAAGACTCGAGAGGAGAGAGCTAAATTGGAACATAAAATAAAAAGTCTTCAGGAAAAAGTGTATGCAGGAAGTGACCCAAGGTTGGAGAATGAATTACTGATTTTGAGAGCTGAATACGACAAAAAATCAGCGAACAGAGCTGCCTCGAGTCTTCTAAGATTGAAACAATCTTTTTATGAACAAGGTGAAAAATCAGGAAAATTATTAGCAGGGCAGATTAAACAATTGGAAATTAAAACACCAATTACCAGTATTATAAGTAAGGGACAGGTAGTTATAGATCCTTTAGAAATTAATAGAGCCTTTAGAGATTACTATGAAAAATTATATGATACCAAAAATGAACCTGATTTAACAAAACTAAATGGGTTTTTGAACGAACTATCTATACCGTGTATTCCAAATGAAAACAGGGAGATATTGGAGTCTAAAATTAGTCAAGAAGAAGTTGGGCTAGCCATTGATAATATGAAATCAGGAAAAAGTGCAGGACCAGATGGTCTTCCAGTTGACCTTTATAAAAAATTTAAGAATAAATTAATAAAACCTTTTTTGGAAATGGTTTTAGAAGCATTTCAAAATAATAATTTACCATCATACATAAATAATGCCTTAATTATACTGTTGCCAAAACCAGGTAAGCCCTCTAATAAATGTGAAAATATGAGACCAATAAGCCTATTAAACGCCGACCTTAAGATAATCTGTAAAATTTTAGCAAGACGAATACAAGAAATTTTACCAAATATTATTAATCGAGATCAGAATGGCTTTATAAAGGGTAGACAAGGCTTCCATAATGTAAGAAGACTATTTAATATTATTTATTTTAATAAAGAAGCACCGGATACAGCTCTCCTATCATTGGACGCCGAAAAGGCCTTTGATAGAGTTGAATGGCCCTTTCTTTTTGAAGTCCTACAAAGGTTTGGACTTGGAAATAATTTCATAAAATGGGTTCAAATAATATACAATAATGCTACAGCAGAAATCCTAACAAATAACAATATTTCAAAACCAATAAAAATCAATAGAGGATGTCGACAAGGCTGTCCACTTTCACCTTTACTGTTTACCTATGGCAATTGAACCTTTAGCGATAGCGATACGTTTACATTCACAAATATATGGAATTAAAGTTGGACCAACAGAACATAAAATCTCCCTGTACGCCGATGATATAATTTTGTTTATGTCGAATCTAAAAAAATCAATTCCAACCTTGTTGAATTTAATAAAGAATTTTGGGGAAATATCAGGATATAAAATAAATAAAACTAAATCTTCAATATTAATGCTAAATGAGACCCAGAGAAATTACCCAGCCCCTGAGGTAAATCAATTCAATGTTGTAAATCAGTTTAAATATTTAGGAATCCAAATTATGCCTAAGCTAGAATCAGTCGCCAGTGTCAACTATGAAGCCTTAATGTCAGATATCAATGAGTTAACTCAGAGATGGATGTCACTACCAATGTCGATGATCGGGAGAATCAATATACTTAAAAGTAATATTTTACCTAAAATACTTTATTTATTTCAATACATTCCCTTATCACCACCTTTAGATCTATTCTCAAGAATAAAAAAAAAGTTAGTGGAATTTATATGGAACAACAGGAGGGCTAGATTACGTTTGTCTTTATTATATTTACCATTTGATCGTGGAGGTCTGAAATGTCCAAATTTTATGTTGTATTATTGGTCGGCACAACTGAGGTCTATGACATATTATTTTTCATCAAATGATCTCCCTCACTGGACTGAAATGGAATCATACAATTTACCTTTACCTCTTCCCATATTCATATACTCAGATTCGGCAAAAAAATTACAAAAACAAGTTAAAAATCCATTTGTAAAGCATATGATCAAAATATGGTGTGAAGCTAAAAACTATTTAAAAGAACCACAGTTATTGTCACAATTTAGTCCAATATGGGGTAATCAATATTTTAAACCAGGGAGAGCGGACGCTGTATTTAAAGTATGGAATTTAAAAGGGATACAAAAGATTCAGGATTTATATTTGCCATGTGCAGACAACATAATGTCTTTTGAAGAGCTGAGGATCAAATTTAATCTCAATAGAACACATTTTTTTAAATATCTTCAACTTAGAAACTTTATTCGATCAAATCAAAATAAAGCTCTCACTCGACCTATTTATTCATCCTTGGAAAAAATGATGACGAAAGATAGTAAAAGAAAGGGTATTATTTCAGAGTTTTATAACTCATTGACACTATCTTCAAGTGAAAATTCACTGAAAAGATTAAACTACTGGAAAGAAGATCTGCAAATTGAAATTTCAGAGGAACAATGGGAATTGGCTTGTACAGAAGCTCAAACCAAATCAATAAATGCACGCCTTAAATTGATACATTTCAAATGGTTAATGCGGATGTATGTTACACCGGAGGAGTTAAATAGATATAACAAAAATATACCAGATACATGCACAAAATGCATGGAAAGTAAAGGAACCCTATTTCATTGTTTATGGGAATGTAGATTAATAAGAATGTTTTGGGAGGAGGTGAGGGTAACAATTGAAAAAATAATCTCAAAACAAATCATATTGAATCCTAAACTGTTTTTGTTGGGTCTGTACCCAGAAAAGCATAATTTCAATAAAAGTGAAAGAACATTCATAGACCTCAGTTTGCTTAATGCCAAAAAATGTATTGCACTATTATGGAAAAAGACTCATAGACCAGATGTGACTCAGTGGTTAAGACAGATGTTAACAAACCTTCCATTAGAAAGAATAACATATATACTGAAATCAAAGGAAATTGTGTTTGAGAATATATGGAGACCTTTTATTGATTATGTAAAAAATTTAAACATAACTCTTGAAGAAGAAGGTGAATGATGTGTGTGGACCTTGTAAATTCCAAACTGGTGAACATAATATGTATACTAATGTATTGGATTGTCTAGACTAAACAGAGGAGCATTGTTGAAGACTTGATTTTGTTGGTGGTTGTTGGTGTTTTTAGGGTATTTTTTTTTTTTTTGTAGTACTTTAGTGTTAGTGTTTGATTGTTTGTATCATGTTTGTTAAAAAAAAAAAAAGGTTCAATAAAGATATTGTGGAAAAAAAAAAAAGCAGCTGAACTAAAACTCAACGAAAATCCTCGTTAAATGAAAAAGCCCTGTTTCTTAAATAATCTTGTAAAAAAACTAACTTTTGGCAAAACTGAATTTAATGAAATAACAGGAGCAGTTTCTTGTATAAACAGTTGACATGCAATATTCTTATTTAGCTTCCAGCCCGTTATATTAACAGCTGCTGTAACTGCTGACCTTCAGGTTCACCACTGTGGACCTCAGAGAGACAAAGAGGAAAGAAAAACAACATAAAAATGTGATTGTTTACAGATGTTTTATACTATATATATATAGAGAGAGAGAGAGACAGACAGTGCATGCGGAAAGTATTCACAGCACTTCACTTTTTCTATTTTGTTATGTTACAGCCTTATTACAAAATGGATTAAATTCATATTTTTCCTCAAAATTCTACACACAATACCCCATAAAGAAAATGTGGTAAGTTTTTTTTGAATTTTGGCAAATTTATTAAAAACTAGTGCACACCTGTGCATGCCCGTTCATACTTGTGCATGCCCGTAGAAACCAAGGATAAGCAAGTATTCTGCATGCCCGTAGAAAGCAAGCGTAAGCAAGCATTTCTGCATGCCTGTAGAAAGTCACTGTTACCATGGCAACAGTGCCATGGTGATCCCTGCCTTTGATCTTTGACATGGTTCAGCAAGTACTTCTGCATGTCCATAGAAAGCAAGTGTAAGCAAGTATTCCTGCATGCCTTTAAAAAGAGTGTTCTGACCTCACAGGGTGCCTATGATGTCTGCATGACATCATAGAAGGAGTTGTTCAAAGGAGTTGTTCAGAACTCTTTTATATGGTCATGTGACATCATAGGAACACAGTGTGTGCCTGTGATGTTATAGCTATGAATGCCAACAGCTCCCCTATGGATCCCCTATGGACGTTCATTAAAGATTTCCCCTCCCAAACTTCGGCATGTGCTCTGTCTATGTGCTGTCATATAGACATCATATCTTTATGACGGCGTTGTGAGTCCTATGATGCCTGATGTCCTATAAACGTGACACACACACACACACACACACACACACACACACACACACACACAGAGATTTCTCGCATCTCCTACAGACAGACACAGAGATTTCTTGCTTTTATAGAGTGATAAGAAATGAAGAAATCACATGTAAATAAGTATTCACAGCCGTTTCCATGAACTCAAAATTGAGCTCAGGTACATCTTGTTTCCACTGATCATCCTTGACATGTTTCTACAGCTTAATTGGAGTCCACCTGTGGTAAATTCAGTTGATTGGACATGATTTGGAAAGGCACACACCTGTCTATATAAGGTCCCACAGTTGAAAGTGCATGTCAGAGCACAAACCAAGCATGAAGTCAGAGGAACTGTCTGTAGACCTCTTAAGACAGGATTGTCTTGAGGCACAAATCTGGGGAAGGGTACAGAAAAATTTCTGCTGCTTTGAAGGTCCCAGTGAGTACAGTGGCCTCCATTATCCGTAATTGGGAGATGTTCGGAACCACCAGGACTCTTCCTAGAGCTGGCCGGCCGTCTAAACTGAGCAATCGGGGGGGAAAAGGCCTTAGTCAGAGAGGTGACCAAGAACTCGATGGTCACTTTGTCAGAGCTCCAGAGTTCCTCTGTGAAAAGAGGAGAACCTTCCAGAAGGACAACAATCTCTGCAGCAATCCACCAATTAGGCCTGTATGATAGAGTGGCCAGACGGAAGCCAATCCTTAGTAAAAGGCACATGGCAGCTGGCCTTAAGTTTGCCAAAAGGCACCTGAAGGACTCTCAGACCATGAGAAACAAAATTCTCTCGTCTGATGAGACAAAGATTGAACTCTTTGGCGTGAATGCCAGGCGTCATGTTTGGAGGAAATCAGGCACCGCTCATAACCATGCCAGTGGTGGTGGCAGTATTATGCTGTGGGGATGTTTTTCAGTGGCAGGAACTGGGAGACTAGTTAGGATAGAGGAAAAGATGAATGCAGCAATGTACAGAGACATCCTGGATGAAAACCTGCTCCAGAGCACTCTTGACCTCAGACTGGGGTGACAGTTCATTTTTCAGCAGGACAACGACCTGAAGCACACAGCCAAGATATCAAAGGAGTGGCTTCAGGACAACTCTGTGAATGTCCTTGAGTGGCCCAGCAGAGCCCAGACTTGAATCCAATTGAACATCTCTGGAAAGATCTGAAAATGGCTGTGCACCGACACTTCCCATCCAACCTGATGGAGCTTGAGAGGTGCTGCAAAGAGGAATGGGCCAAACTGCCCACAGATAGGTGTGTCAAGCTTGTGGCATCATATTCAAAAAGACTTGAGGTTGTAATTGCTGCCAAGGGTGCATCAACAAAGTACTGAGCAAAGGCTGCAAATACTTATGTACATGAGATTTCTTAATTTTTTATTTTTGAAAAATTTGTGAAAATCTCAAAAAAAAAAAAATCATGTTGTCATTATGGGGTGTTGTGTATAGAATTTTGAGGGAAAAAATTAATTTAATCCCTTTTGAAATAAGGCTGTAACATAACAAAATGTGGAAGTGTTTGCCCCGTGCTGATTTCTCATTTTTTAAACACACCTTCGATCACCTTCACATCTTCATGGGGACATGGTGCCGGACTTCTCCACCCAGGGAACAATGGACTGAAAGAGGAGGTGTCACCAGGGGGTATCAGATGGGACAGTAAGGACTATACACCCCCTAGGGAGAGGAGTAAATGCCAGAGCCGCTGGGAGAAGAAGTGTGTGAGAGTGGCGCCAGCGTTATGTCATGTTAATGTGCCACACAGGCTTTGTTCTAAACATAATGTTATTATGGTCAGAAGTTCCAGGTCTTGATGCACGGAAATAAAGATATAAAAGAGGAATGCACAGAGACCCGGGTTTCTTTTTTGCTTTAAGTTATGCTGGAGGAAGAATAAAGTTTCTGTGTCATCCAGCTCGTTGCCTCGCCTGCCTTCTTTCTCCACATTGGTGACCCTACGACGTGCCACGGAAAGCGAGCCAAGCACCGCCTCGGAGACTGCCTGGAGGGAGAGCACAAGCGACGTGTGCATGGTCTCAGTCGACCTCCCAGACTTCTGGCTTCACAACCCGACTGCGTGGTTCTTGCACATAGCGCTAATGGAGAGCATCTTGGCGCTGAAGGGGAAGGACGACGAATCCTTCCTGTTCACCCACTTGTTCCTCAGGAACCTACCGGCTACAGCGAGTGCGATCCTGGCCAACTCGCCGCAGCTGGTTGCTGAGGACTACCATGCCCTGGTGCAGGAAGCGGACCGCATCATTTTGGCGACCAGTGCTCTCAGTGTAAAGACAGTGGCACCGGCATCCATAAGAGACTTCAGCGAGGTCGAGGAGCCGTTCGTGGTAGCTGGGATGGACACCAGAGGACAAAGGAAAGCGGCAATCTGTTTTTATCATTGCCATTTCGGCTCGAACGCCCAACGCTGCCCGTCCCCATGCCAATTCAAGAAGCCGGGAAGACGGCACGATCAAAATTCAGTGGCAGCTGCATCCGATGGCGACAGGAACAGACCGCTTTATGTCACGGACACACGTTCAGGGAGACGGTTTTTGGTGGACTCGGGCTCCCAGAAGAGCCTCATCCTGCTAATCAATGCAGACAGGGTGGCAGGACGCAGCGGTCCCAAGCTCATGGCCGCCAACGGATCCACCATCAGGACATTTGGCGAGTGGACGCTGACGATATGCTTACACAGACGCAACTTTCAGGGGGACTTTGTGATAGCTGCATGTTCTGGCCCCATTTTTGGCACAGATTTTTTATGTGCTTATGGGTTGTGAGTTGATGTTGCTAATAGGCGATTAGTGGATGCAATCTCTTTCACCTCACTGACCTGTACAGCTCGGGAAGCTGAGTCGACAACACTGGTTAACATTACAGCTCCAAGGGGTAAGTACCAACAGTTACTCGCACAGTTCCCAGCACTTACAGTCCCAACCTTTTTGGCTACGGTGACAAAACACGGGGTCAAGCACTTTATAACGACAAAAGGTCCGCTGGTGTTCGCGCGACCTCGGCATTTGGACGCAGCTAAACTGGCCAGCGCGCGAGAGGAGTTTGCCAACTTACAGCAGTCGGGCATCGTCAGGCGCTCCAACAGCCCGTGGGCATCCCTGCTACACATGGTGTCTAAAGTCGACAGGTCGTGGCGACCGTGCAGCGATTTCCGGCGCTTGAACAACGCCACGGAAAATGATTGCTATCCTATTCCACACATCCAGGATTTTTCCGTGCACCTTGCCGGGGCGCATATTTTTTCTAAAGTGGATCTGGTCCACGGTGACCACCAGGTCCCGGTGCACGAGGAAAATGTTCCAAAAACGGCGGTAATAACTCCTTTCAGCCTTTTTGAGATTTTACGCATGGCGTTCGGATTAAAAGGCACGATGCAGACCTTCCAGAGGATGATGGATGCAGTGCTGCGCGACTTGTCCTTTGTTTTCATCTACTTAGACAACATTCTGGTAGCCAGCACGTCCGAGGAGGAGCACATCGCCCATTTCAAGACAGTTTTTCAGAGGCTGGAAGTGCACGGGCTGATAGTCAACCCGGCGAAGTGCCAGTTCGGTGTTCCGGTGACTTGAGTTTTTGGGCCACTGCATTTCACTGGAGGGCACAATCCAGTTACCAGATAAGGTGCGCGCGGTGTCGGGTTTTCCGCACCCGAAGACTGTGAGAGGACTACAGGAGATTTTGGGAATGGTCCATTTTTACAACCGTTTCCTTCCCCCTAGCAGCCTAGCTGATGCAGCCGTTGTATGCCACGCTTAAAAAAAAGAAGCCTGCAGAAACCATCGACTGGACTCCCGAGTGAGACCAGGCTTTTCTAAACGCCAAAACAGCGCTGGCAGATGCCATGTTGCTAGCCCACCCGGATCCATCCGCATGGATAGCACTCAATACGGATGTGTCTGATGTTGCCATACGGCAGTGGTGGAGCAGTGCGTCTCGGGTTTGTGGCAGCCACTAGCATTTTATAGCTGAACCTTGCGCGACAATGAACGCAAATACAGCAACGTTTGATAGAGAATTGTTGGCTCTCCACCTGGCTACATGCCATTTCCAGTTTTGGCTGGAGGGGCGCGAGTTCACCGCGTTCGTGAACCATAAGCCACTGACGTACACGATGGCCAAGGTCTCGGAACCGTGGTCGGCCCAGAAGCAACAGCATTTGGCCGCAACTTCGGGGTTTACGACCGACATTCAGCACGTTGCCGGTAAGCTCAACGTTGAGGCCGATTGCCTGTTGTGCACGTTTATCGCCCCGGTCTATATGGGAGTTGATTTCCCTGCCATGGCCGCGAAGCAAGCCAGGGATGCAGACATTTGCGCGCTCCAGTCTGTGCCATCGGGGTTAAGGCTGGAGAACAGGGTGATGCAAGAAGGGTGCCCTCCCTTGCTCTGCGACATCTCAACTGGCTGCCCGCACCCGGTGGTTCCAAGCTCTTGGCGTTGTTGTGTTTTTGAGTCAGTCCACTCCCTTTCGCATCCGGGAGTGCGCGCTTCGGTGAAGCTAGTGGGGGCGAAATTCATCTGGCCGCGCTTGCACAAGGACGTGAAAAAGTGGGCTGCGTCACCTGCCAGCGGGCCAAAGTGCACAAGCACACCAGAGTCCCTCT
The DNA here is from genome assembly GCA_020510985.1 of Pholidichthys leucotaenia. Classification (NCBI taxonomy): domain Eukaryota; kingdom Metazoa; phylum Chordata; class Actinopteri; order Cichliformes; family Pholidichthyidae; genus Pholidichthys; species Pholidichthys leucotaenia. The sequence goes on from CM035837.1 coordinate 27,820,489, forward strand.
CGAGCCGTTCCAAATCCCGGCCAGGAGGTTCGACCACGTCCACGTGGATTTGGTGGGACCCCTCCCACAGTCGTAAGGTTTTACGCACCTCTTAACAATCGTGGACCGCACCACATGCTGGCCTGAATTGGTCCCGCTGGCTTCTAAAACCTCTGCAGAAGTGGCTCGTGCTTTTTTGTCGGCTTGGGTTGCATGTTTCGGATCTCCATCAGACATCACGTCTGACAGGGGTCCACAATCCGTTTTCAGAACTCTGGTCCGCAATGGCCCAGAGCCTGGAGATCAAAATTCACCGCACTACTGCATACAACCTCAAGGCTAACAGATTATATGAGTGTTTTCACAGGTTGCTTAAAGCAGCGCTCAGAGCTTCGCTCATGGTAACAATTTGGGTCGACTGCCTGCCCTGGGTTGTTTAAGGGTTGCACTTCGTACCTAAGGAGGATTTGGCAGCCTCCCCGGAAGAACTCGTTTTTTCTCAGCCACTGCAGATCCCCGGAGAGTTTTTACCGGAAAACCCCACGCCCGAGGCTGATCCGCCCACACAGTTTTTACACAGTACGCAGGCTGTGAGGGTACCAGGCCCGGCCCACCATTGTTTTCCCCGCACATTCATCCCAAAAAGCTTGCAGAACGCCAGTTTTGTTTTTGTCAGGCATGATGTGCACCAGACCCCGCTGCGCCCACCGTACAACGGACTGTTCAGGGTGTTCGAACAAGGGGCGAAGCATTTTGTATTAGACTTGGGGGGACGAAGGGAGACCGTCTGTATCAACAGGTTGATGCCCGCTTTTGTGTTGGCAAACGAGCAGGTGGTGTTGGCCCAAGCTGCCCAGCGTGGACGCCCACCGTTGGTGGCTCCGCAAGTTAGTGATCCTTCGACAAGGACCTGCACACACGAAGTTGATGTGTTTTCTCCTTCTCCCTTTTTCCCTCCAGAGACTGACATGCCCTCCTGTACACCCCGCCAGCAGGGTGGTTCGACTAGATCGGCGACCCCCCGCTACAGCTGCCAGCTCAAACCCAAAGGATTGGGGGGGGGGGGCTGTGTGGGGGCATGGTGTTGGACTTCTCCACAAAGGGAACAATGGACCAAAAGAGGAGGTGTCACCGGGGGGTATCAGACAGGACAGTAAGGACTTTGTGCCCCCTGGGGAGAAAAGTAAATTCCGGAGCCGCTGGGAGAAGAACTGTGTGAAAGCGGCGCCGGCGTTATGTCATGTTAATGTGCCACACAGGCTTTGTTCTAAACATAATGTATTATGTTCAGAATTTCCAGGACTCAATGCATGGAAATAAAGATATAAAAGAGAAATTCACAGAGATCCGGAATTCGTTTTTGCTGTAAGTTATGTTGGCGGAGGAATAGTTTCTGTGTTGTCCAGCTCGTTGCCTCACCTGCCTTCTTTCTCCACAAGGGTAAAAAAAAAAAAATCCAAACCTACATGGCCCTCTGTGGAAAAAGTGATTGCCCTCCTGTTACAACATGAATTAACTGTGATTTATCACATCTTTGGAAAGCTGAGTTCAATTTTCTAGCCATTTCTATAAAGTGTTGGGACTCCAGCGAACCACAGTGAGAGCCATTATCCACAAATGGCAAAAACATGGAATAGTGGTAAACCTTCCCAGAAGTGGCCGGCCGACCAAAATTACCCCAAGAGCGCAGAAACAACTCATCCAAAAGGTCACAAAAGACCCCACAATAACATCTAAAAGAACAGCAAGCCTCACTTGCCTCAGTTAAGGTCAGTGTTCATGACTCCATCATAAAAAAAAGACTGGGCAAAAATGGCCTGCATGGCAGAGTTCCAAGACAACCACTGCTGAGCAAAAAGAACATAAGGGCTCGTCTCAGTTGTGCCAGAAAACATCTTGATGATCTCCAAGACTTTTGGGAAAATACTCTGTGGACTGTCGAGACAAAAGTTGAACTTTTTGGAAGGTGTGTGTCCCATTACATCTGGCATAAAAGTAACAGCATTTTAGAAAAGGAACATCATACCAACAGCAAAATATGATGGTGGTAGTGTGATGGTCTGGCGCCGTTTTGCTGCTTCAGGACCTGGAAGACTTGCTGTGGTAAATGGAACCATAAATTCTGCTGTCTACCCAAAAATACTGAAGGAGAATGTCCAGCCATCTGTTCGTGACCTCAAGCTCAAGCACACTTGGATTCTGCAGCAGGACAATGATCTAAAACACACCAGCAAGTCCACCTCTGAATGGCTTAAGAAAAACAAAATGAAGACTTTGGAGTGGCCTAGTCAAAGTCCTGACTTGAATCTCATTTAAATGCTGTGGCATGACCTTGAAAAGGCAGTTCATGCTCGAAAACTCTCCAATGTAGTTGAATTACAACAATTCTGCAAAGATGAGTGGGCCAAAATTCCTCCACAGTGCTGTAAAAGACTCATAGTCAGTTATCGCAAATGCTTGATTGCAGTTGTCACTGCTAAGGGTGGCCCAACCGGTTATTAGGTTTAGAGGGTAATCACTTTTTCACACAGGGCCATGCAGGTTTGGATTTTTTTCCCTTAATAATATACACCTTCATTTGAAAACATCATTTTGTGTTTACCTGTGTTATCTTTGTCTAATATTTAAATTTGTTCGATGATCTGAAATATTTAAGTCTGACAAACATACAAAAAAATGAGAAATCAGGAAGGGGGCAAACACATTTTCACACCACTCTGTGTGTGTGTGTGTGTGTGTGTGTGTGTGTGTGTGTGTGTGTGTGTGTGTGTGTGTGTGTGTGTGTGTGTGTGTGTGTGTGTGTGTGTGTGTGAGAGAGAGAAAGTTATTTCCCCTTTTTTATATGTTTGTCACACAAATGTTTCAGATCATCAAACAAGTTTAAATATAGACAAAGATAACACAAGCAAACACAAAATGCAGTTTTTTTTTCCACAATATTTTTTATTGAACCTTTTTTTTTTACAAACATGGCACAAACAATCAAACACTAACACTAAAGTAATTTAAAAATTTAAAAAAAACACTAACTACAAAAAAAAAAAATGTACTAAAAACACCAACTAGGGATGGGCATAATTTACCGATTAACCAATAATTGATCATTAAGAATTTCACCGAGGAAGTTCATTTTCGTCGACAAACCGTTTTTTTTTTTTTATACAATCCGAGGTTATTAGGCCTAGTGCACGGCCGTCCTCAAACAATGCAATGCATTTAACTGTGCCACTGGCAAAATTTGGGCACCAGGGGGCAACATTACACCATCGCCGTACCCTGGCGTGCCTCAGTTGATACATGCGAGCTTCCGTAGGGCAATCGCCAAATCATGAAGCGGTTACGGCGAAGTGTTGCGTGGGACCATTTCAATTTAAAAAATGACCAGGTGTACTGCAATCACTGCAATGCAGCATACAAATATACCTCATCGACAACACAAATGATGTATCATTTGAACACCACTCATCCAAGCCTGATAAAAGACACTGCACCTCCTTATTGGTCCATGGAACACCCTTATTACGTAAAGCCATTTTTGATAGAGAATAAATGAAAATAGCACAGCAATACACTGAAAAGAAACCGCCAACAGTGGTTGCGCGCTGAGTAATGGCGGTCATGAAGATTCTTTTTTTTTTTTTTCAGAAACTTTATTGAGAAGGTCATGAAGATTCGGTAGAAGACACACACACACGTGTGTGTGTGTGTAAGTGTAAGTGTACATACATACGTAGATGTAAATAAAGTGTACATAAATATGTTTTTAGAACTCTTTTATTCTTATAACAAGATACGTAACTCAAGATGAAAATGATTTACTGCACAGGTTAATGAGAGCTTTACTGCTCCTCAGGTGCTAGAGGCGCAGGATCGTCGAGGGAAGCAGCAGGAGGCGGCGTAGTGGCTCGACGGGAAGACTATTTCGCACAAAATGGCACAAGAGAACAGCAAAAAGTTCCACGCGGCTAGACTTAGGCAACACGAGCGATAGAGCAATGAATGCGGTCTTCGTTTGTTGGGTGGCCGCTCGGCAGGGACAGAAGCTGGGTAAAACGTCTCGGCCAATCAGCTTGCGGGGTGAAACGTCTCGGCCAATCAGCTTGCGAGATTCCCAAGCCGAGCCAACACGAGAACAGCGAACAGAGAGAGAGGGATTTGAGAGAGAGAGGTGGATTTGAGTTGTGCGGCTCTCCGTGCTGATACCTGATGTTCTAATGTAGTCTACCTGCCTTGTTACCTACCTAAAAATGTTAATGATTAACCGATTATTAATCATTAATTCTCCCGACGATCGGTGAAGAAAATTTCACCGAATGCCCATCCCTAACACCAACAACCACAAACAAAGGCAAGTCATCAACAATGCTCCTCTGTTTAGTCTAGGTAATCTATTACATAAGTATACATATTATACATTCACCAATTTGGAATTTGCAAGGTCCACACACATCATTCACCTTCTTCAGAAGTTATGTTTAATTTCTTTACATAATCAATGAAAGGTTTCCATATATTCTCAAACACATTTTCCTTTGATTTCAGTATGTATGTTATTCTTTCTAGTGGAAGGTTTGTTAACATCTGTCTTAACCACTGAGTCACATCTGGTCTATGAGTCTTTTTCCACAGTAGTGCAATACATTTTTTGGCATTAAGCAAACTGAGGTCTATGAATGTTCTTTCACTCTTATTAAAGTTATGCTTTTCTGGATACAGACCCAACAAAAATAGTTTAGGGTTCAATGTGAATTGTTTTGAAATTATTTTTTCAATTGTTACCCTCACCTCTTCCCAAAACATTCTGATTTTTCTACATTCCCATAAACAGTGAAATAGGGTTCCTTTACTTTCCATACATTTTGTGCATGTATCTGGTATGTTTTTGTTATATCTATTTAACTCCACTGGTGTAACATACATCCGCATTAACCATTTAAAATGTATCAATTTAAGACGTACATTTATTGATTTGGTTTGAGCTTCTGTACAAGCCAATTCCCACTGTTCCTCTGAAATTTCAATTTGCAGGTCTTCTTTCCAATAATTCAGTCTTTTCTGTGAGTTTTCACTTGAGAATAGTGTCAATGTGTTATAAAACTCTGAAATAATACCCTTTCTCTTACTATCTTTGGTCAAAATTTTTTCCAAGGATGAATAAGTAGGTCGGGTGAGAGCATTATTTTGATTTGATCGAATAAAATTCCCAAGCTGAAGATATTTTAAAAAATGTGTTCTATTAAGATTGAATTTGATCCTCAGTTCTTCAAAAGACATTATGTTATCTGAACGTGACAAATATAAGTCTTGAATCTTCTGAATCCCTTTTAAATTCCATACTTTAAATACAGCATCCGCTCTCCCTGGTGTAAAATACTGATTACCCCATATTGGGCTAAATTGTGACAATAAGTGTGGTTCTTTTAAATATTTTTTGGTTTCACACCATATTTTGATCATATGCTTTACAATTGGATTTTTAACTTGTTTCTGTAATTTTTTAGCCAAGTCTGAGTATAAGAATAAGGGAAGAGGTAAAGGTAAATTGTATGATTCCATTTCAGTCCAGTGAGGGAGATCATTTGATGAAAAATAATATGTCATAGACCTCAGTTGTGCTGACCAATAATACAACATAAAGTTTGGACATTTCAGACCTCCACGATCAAATGGTAAATATAGTAAGGACAGACGTAATCTAGCCTTCCTATTGTTCCATATAAATTCCACTAACTTTTTTTTTCATTTTTGAGAATAGATCTGAAGGTGGTGGTAAAGGAATATATTGAAATAAATAAAGTATTTTTGGTAAGATATTACTTTTAAGTATATTAATTCTCCCAATCATCGACATTGGTAGTGACATCCATCTCTGAAGTAACTCATTAATATCTGTCATTAAGGCTTCATAGTTGGCACTGGCGACTGATTCTAGCTTAGGCACAATTTGAATTCCTAAATATTTAAACTGATTTACAACACTGAATTGATTTACCTCAGGAGCTGGGTGATTTCTCTGGGTCTCATTTAGCATTAATATTGAAGATTTAGTTTTATTTATTTTATATCCTGATATTTCCCCAAAGTTCTTTATTAAATTTAACAAGGTCGGAATTGATTTTTTAAAATTCGGCATAAACAAAATTATGTCATCGGCATACAGGGAGATTTTATGTTCTGTTGGTCCTACTTTAATTCCATATATTTGTGGATGTAAACATACTGCCATCGCTAAAGGTTCAATTGCAACAGTAAACAATAAGGGCGAAAGTGGACAGCCTTGTCGACATCCTCTATTGATTTTTATTGATTTTGAGATATTGCTGTTTGTTAGGATTTCTGCTGTAGCATTATTGTATATTATCTGAACCCATTTTATGAAATTATTTCCAAGTCCAAACCTTTGTAGGACTTCAAAAAGATAGGGCCATTCGACCTTATCAAAGGCTTTTTCGGCGTCCAATGATAGGAGATCTGTATCCGGTGCTTCTTTATTGGAATAAATAATATTAAATAGTCTTCTTACATTATGGAAGCCTTGTCTTCCCATTATAAAGCCATTCTGATCTCGGTTAATAATATTTGGTAATATTTCTTGTATTCGTCTTGCTAAAATTTTACAGATTATCTTAAGGTCAGTATTTAATAGGCTTATTGGTCTCATGTTTTCACATTTATTACGGGGTTTACCTGGTTTTGGCAACAGTATAATTAAGGCATTATTCATGTATGGTGGTAAATTACTATTTTGAAATGCTTCTAAAACCATTTCCAAAAGTGGTTTTATTAATTTATTCTTAAATTTTTGTATAGAGGTCAACTGGAAGACCATCTGGCCCTGCTCTTTTTCCTGATTTCATATTATCAATGGCTAGCCCAACTTCTTCTTGACTAATTTTAGACTCCAGTATCTCCCTGTTTTCATTTGGAATACACGGTATAGATAATCCATCCAAAAACCTATTTAGTTTTGTTAAGTCAGTTTCATTTTTTGTATCATATAGTTTTTCATAATAATCTCTAAAGGCACTATTAATTTCTAAAGGATCTTACTTACAATACTGGTAATTGGTGTTTTAAATTCTAATTGTTTAATCTGCCATGCCAATAATTTTCCTGATTTTTCACCTTGTTCATAAAAAGTTTGCTTCAATCTTAGAAGACTCGAGGCAGCTCTATTTGCTGATTTTTTGTCATATTCAGCTCTCAGAATCAGTAATTCGTTCTCTAACTGTGGGCTACTTCCTGCATACACTTTTTCTTGAAGAATTTTTATTTTATGTTCCAATTGGACTCTCTCCTCTCGAGTCTTCTTAGATTTTGAACCTGTATAACTAATAATATGCCCCCTTATAAAAGCTTTGAAAGCCTCCCACTTTATACATGTTGATGTTTGTGTAGTATTGATATCAAAAAACTCATCTGTTTTTCTATGTACTTAACAAATTCCTCATCCTGAAGCCATTTATGCTGAAAATGCCACCTACCTGGATCCTTTGTCAATTTCTTATCTACATATATTAGACAGCAGGGTGCATGATCAGAGATCACGATGTTATCATAGAAACAGTTTTGAATCTTGGACCTTAATTCTGTGGAGATCAAAAAGTAGTCAATACGTGAGAATGTCTTATAGGTATTAGAAAAACAAGAACAGGCTTTGACTTGTGGTTTCATTTCTCTCCATATATCTAGCAATCTCAATTCTTTCATAAAATGATTAATGGTCATCCTGCATCCATTGTGGGTACAGTCCAGTCCTGCTGATCTATCTATACTGGGATTCAATGTACAATTAAAATCCCCCGCTATTATATGTTGCCCTGTAAGTGATGATAAAGTAAGAAATAAATTAACGATGAAGTTTTGATCATCAGTATTGGGACCGTATAAGTTCACCAGATTTATATTTTCTAATAACAAAGATCCTTGGATGATTAGATATCTTTCTAATTTGTCTCCAACTACATTTTTCACTTGAAATGGGACTGTTTTATGTATGAGTCATAACTCCCCTGGCTCGGGATGAAAATGATGAGGTGAACACATTTCCTTGCCATCTTCTCCTAATTCTTTTTACATCCTCCTCTATTAGATGAGTTTCTTGTAAAAACACAATTTTGAATCTATGTCTTTTATTTTATTCATAACTTGTTTAAGTTTTTTTTAGATTTTGTAGACCTCTGCAATTCCATGAAGTTAAATTAAGATTAACGCTTTGATCTATGATCAATAAGGAGTTTGAGATTACCTTGCAATATAAACATGCTCATACAGAGAAGCAAAAACATGGATGGTTGAACATTCATCCTACAAACTACACAAAAACAAATTCCCTTTCCCCACATTTGTGGTAATCCCCCCAAAATCAAAAAAAATTCTGTCTCCCGTTATAGCTAGTGACTGTTCCACACCTGCGAGGATCAGTCAAACCACTCTCTTCTTTCTCCTCTCAATCACCCTGACTCTACTACCTTTTTAATGACATTAACTCTCTTCTGTAGTTTTTCCAACATAACTTCAAAGTTTTATAGCAACTTTGTACATCATAGCTCTTTTTTTTAAAATATAATACAATCTGTATTTTGTAGACATGTTATATGTTTCAGATCAATCAGATGCCTGTACAAATGCTTAAATGTTCTACCTTTATCATGTTCATGCTTAGCTCCCACCAGTTTCCTCCTAGATCTGCTTGATGAGCTCCTGCGCCTCTTGAGGGGTCTTGAAGGTGTGGGTTCTGCCCTTATATGTGACCAGCAGTCTTGTCGGATGAATCACTCCGTGACGAATCCCGAGGGTGCGCAGCTCTTTACAGGCGGGGTCGAACTGCCTCCTTAATTGCTGAATTCCTGTGGCCAAATCTGGGTAGAACCGCACCTGTTGATCCTGGTATTTAATTTCTCCTTTAGCTCGCGCCGCGTTGGTGACCGTCATCTTGTCTCTGTAGCCGAGGAACTTCATAATCAGCGTCCTCGGTGGTGTCTTATTATCTCTCGGTGGGCCGATTCAGTGAGCGCTCTCTAAGACGACCGATGACTGCAGATCCGCGTTGTTCAGCGCTTCTGGAATCCACTTGTCCAAAAAGGAACATGGGTCCCGTCCCTCCGCTCCCTCCGGGAGACCCACCAGCCTCAAATTATTCCATCGCGAACAGGATTCTAAGTCCAGGACATTATCTTTCAGACGTTTACATTTTAATTCCAGTGTTTGCAACTTTGATTGTAGGCTGGTGACGTCATCTTCAGCGCTTGAGATTCGGAGCTCCGCCTGCGATACTCGTTCCATACAGTCGCTTATTTCCTTTCTCATTCCTTCTATCGCTGCTATAATCCCATCAAATTTAGACGAAAAGTCTGCTCGCATGGAGCTGATGGCAGCGAGCACCGCATTTGTCCCCTCCTCAGCAGTTACCGTTCCGCCGCTGGCTCCCTCCTCCACCATAGTCTCTGGAGATTTTCCTGCTTCGTCACGAGCGTGGAAGTCTGTTAGTTTGGGTTGTTTTGTCGAATCACTTTTTCCTCCGCCTAATTTCCCAGCCTTAGTCTTTACCATATCCGCGCCTAAACGCTGGGATAGGTTTTTGTTCCAATTAAGAGAGTTTTGGCCTACTTTTTATTTTTAGGAGCAGAGCAGTGTGAAACACGTCTTCCTACGTGGCCACCATAACCGGAAGTCCAAAATGCAGTTTTTAAATGAAGGTGTTTATTATTAAGGGTAAAAAAATCCAAACCTACATGGCCCTGTGTGAAAAAGTGACACCCCCCCCCCCTTCCCGTTAAAACATAAATTAACTGGTTTATCACATCTTTGGAAAGCTGAGTTCAATTTCTCTTGCCACATCCAGGCTTGATTACTGCCACACCTGTTCTCAAACAAGAAATCACTTAAATAGCACCGGCCTGACAAAGTGAAGTAGACCAAAAGATCCTCAAAAGCTAGACATCATGCCGCAACCCAAAGAAATTCAGGAACAAATGAGAAAGCAATTGAGATCTATCAGTCTGGAAAAGGTAAAGCCATTTCTAAAGCTTTGGGACTCCAGCGAACCACAGTGAGAGCCATTATCCACAAATGGCAAAAACTTATCTCTTAATAGCTCTGTGAGGAACCTTGGAGTTATTTTTGATCAGGATTTGTCCTTCAATTCACATATTAAATTTGTTTCTAAGACTGCCTTCTATCATTTGCGTAATATTGCCAAGATTAGGAGCATCTTGTCTCAGAGTGATGCTGAGAAACTGATCCACGCTTTTGTTAGCTCGAGATTAGATTATTGTAATTCTTTATTATCAGGTTGTCCTAAAACATCTTTAAAAAGTCTTCAGCTGATCCAAAATGCTGCAGCAAGAGTTTTAACAGGTACTAGAAAGAGAGATCATATCTCTCTGGTTCTGGCCTCCCTTCATTGGCTTCCCATAGAGTTTAGAATTAAGTTTAAAATCCTTCTTCTTACTTACAAAGCTCTAAACAATCAGGCTCCTTTTTATTTAAAAGATCTGATACTACCGTATTATCCTAACAGAGCACTACGCTCCCAAAATGCAGGACTACTTGTAATACCTAGAATCTCCAAAAGTACAATGGGAGGCAGAGCCTTCAGTTATCAAGCTCCTCTCCTGTGGAATCAGCTGCCAATCTGGATTTGGGAGTCAGACTCGATCTCTGTTTTTAAGATTAGGGTTAAAACCTACCTTTTTGATATAGCCTACAATTAGGGAGGGATCATGTGTTTCTGAACCCTCCCTTAGTTATGCTGCTAATAGGTTTAGTCAGCCGGGGGACCTCCAGTAATGCACTGGGCCTCACTCCTTTCCTCACTCTCTATGAAATATTTTTTTTTTGCTGGTCATTAACATTTGTTTGTTCTCTCCCATAGATTGAGTCCCCATCGTGCTGTTTGCTCTCTACATGTCTGTTCTTTTCATCTTCTCTGTCCCCTCACCCCCCAGCCAGTCGCAGCAGATGACTGCCCCTCCCTGAGCCTGGTTCTGCTGGAGGTTTCTTCCTGTTAAAAGGGAGTTTTTCCTCTCCACCGTCGCCAAGTGCTTGCTCACAGGGGATCACCTGATTGCTGGGGTCTTTCTGCAACTGTGGGGTTTCCCCCCTACAGTTGATAGTGCTATGAGATGACTGTTGTTGTGAAATGGCGCTATATAAATAAAGTTGAATTGAATTGAAAAACATGGAATGGTGGTCATCTGTTCGTGACCTCAAGCTGAAGCGCACTTGGGTTCTGCAGCAGGACAATGATCCAAAACACACCAACAAGTCCACCTCTGAATGGCTTAAGAAAAACAAAATGAAGACTTTGAAGTGGCCTAGTCAAAGTCCTGACCTGAATCTCATTTAACACTAGAAGACCCAGACATTAGCCCTCTTGTGGCCACTTGATGGTCCCCCTATGGGTTTTCTAGCCAAAAAGGCCAAATGGCCCCTCTCTGGGTCTTCTAGTGTTAAATGCTGTGGCATGACCTTAAAAAGGCGCTTCATGCTCAAAAACCCTCCAGTGTGACTGAATTACAACAATTCTGCAAAGATGAGTGGGCCAAAATTCCTCCACAATGCTGTAAAAGACTCACTGACAGTTATCGCAAACGTTTGATTGCAGCTGTTGCTGCTAAGGGTGGCCCAACCAGTTATTAGGTTTAGGGGGCAATCACTTTTTGAACACAGGGCCATGTAGGTTTGGATTTCTTTTCCCTTAATAATAAACACCTTCATTTAAAAACTGCATTTTGTGTTTAGTTGTGTTATCTTTGTTTAATACTTAAATTTGATGATCTGAAACATTTAAGTGTGACAAACATACAAAAGAAATGAGAAATCAGGATGGGGCAAACACTTTTTCATACCACTGTGTGTGTACACATATATATATATACAGTATATACTGTATATATATATATACAGTATATATATATATATATATATATATATATATATATAAAATTACAGATGTCATGTTTTTACTCAGCTTAATAAATTGCTTGATTTTCTTCAAAAATAAAAACTAGAGTGGGTTTATTATTACCATCTTCAGGAGTGACTAGCAAAACTGTAACTGGGCTCTCTACAGGACTGTAAAAGTCATTTTACAGCGAGTGAATGAACCACGTCACACCATGGTGTTTTTATATTACTGACATTTGTAGTCATTTTTTTTTAAATTAGCTGAACTTTACAGAAAAATTTCACAGGTTAAATTAATGTTTGGAAAAAAAATCAGACATTGGAATAAAAAGTCACATAAGCTTTAAAAATCAAATGTTGCAGTTGTAGGAAATATTAGTGTTTTAACATTGAAATCACTGCATAATTTAAGTACAAAACTTACTTTTACATGTTTTTTTCCTTCGTTCAGCTGTTCGCTGTGGTCTGCCATGTTTTAGAGGTGAGGAATGTGGGACTTGTAGCTTTTAACCAATGAATTAAAAATTACAGGAAGAAAATACCTCATCCTTCCTCTGCAAAACTAAACGGCAAAACAAGTCTGAAAACAATCGATGTGATAAATATATGGTGTTGTTGCTGAATACATGTTTGGTTTTCAGTCACAACCGCTATTTTAAAAGTTCAGCAAGAGATCAACTGTGACAGGAAGTCATCCGTGGGCTGTAAAATAGTCACACTGCCACTTCTACTGGCCCGGCATAGTTATTACAATGCCTTTTTTCATGACTCCGTCGATGGTAATGGTGAGTTAACTTTGTGTTTATTTTGAAAACAAAGTCTTATCTTGAAATTCTAGCAAATTAAAAGTCGAGAAAATATAGTGATACAATGAAGGCTTTAGTTCCACTTAATTCTGACAGACAAGCTGAAAAGCTGGTAACAGACACACATACACACAACCACACACAGACATCTATAGACTACCATATGCCTCCTTTGCACCGAGGCATAAAAATAGAATAAAAATGTGATCAGCATCCATATGAATGTTGCAATTTCCAAAAAAAAGTCAAATTCACAAGTTACAAAATTATTTTAAAAAGTTGAAAATTCGCAAGAAAGTCACAAATTTCTGAGAAATAAGAAGTACACAAGAAAAAGTTTACAATAAAAAAGTAAATCATATGAGAAAAAAGTTTTCAATTTACAACAAAAAAAGTCACATTCATAAGAAAAGTCAGACATCAGAGGAAAAAATAATGAGAAAAAGTTTTCAAGTTGAAAGAAAAAAATCTCTAATTTATGAGGAAAAAATAAGCAAATATAAAATAACTGCAAATGTACAAGAAAAAAGTCACATTTATGAGAATTTGAAAATTTACTTGAAAAAGCAATTTAGAAAAAAGTTGCAAGCTTATGAAAAAAGTTGCATATTTATGAGAAAAAAACCCTGCAAATTTACAAAAAAAATAATAGAATTATGAGGAAAAAGTTGCAAATGATGAGCAGATTTATTACAAAAATGTCACAAATTTACAAGAAAAAAGTCAGAAACTTCTCAGAAAGTCAAAAAATTCCCAGAAAAAATTTCTCAGACAAAAAAACCTGAAAATTTATGGGAAAAAAAAACTTTTCAATTTGAAAAAAGTCACAAATTTATGACAAAAAGTTGAAAATTAACTCTAAAACAGGAGCAACTTCAAGGAAAATAATTCCTGTTTATAAGGAAAAAAAGCTGCTAGTGTTAAAAAAAGTTGCAAACTTACCAAAAAAGTTATAAAATTATGAGGAAAAAAGTCTCAAATTTATGAGAAACAGATGAAATTTTACTTGAAAAAAGTCACAATTTTATGAGAAAAAAGTTGCAAGAAATAAAAGATGAAGGTAATTTTAATTTGTAGTGCAGGGCTTCCCTATGGCTGACGGTTACTGTACATTTGCGTATTCTGCATTATAGCCAGAAACATCTGTAGCATTATACAGTCATGTGAAAAAATTAGAACAAATTAGGAAATTTGAAAAAAGTCTTTATCCATCCATCCATCCATCTTCTACCGCTTTTCTGGAGGTCCAGGTCACAGAGGCAGCAGTTCAAGCAGAGAAGACCAGACTTCCCTCTCCCCAGCCACCTGCTCCAGCTCTTCAGAGAGGATACCAAGGCGTTCCCAGACCAGCTGGGAGACATAGTCTCTCCACCAAGTTCTGGGTCTGCCCCAGGGTCTCTCCCAGTGGGACGTGCCAGAAACACACCAAGTGGGAGGCGTCCAGGAGGCATCCTGATCAGATGCCCATACCACCTCAACTGACTCCTTTCAATGTGGAGGAGCAGGATCCCCTCATGGATCGTCACCTTATCGTGGTGGGGGGGGTTTGCGTTCCCCAGTGATCCCAGGAGCTATGTTGTCCGGGGCAATTTGCCTCTGATAAGGTCACCCAAGACAAACTGGTCCTGGGTGAAGGGCCAGACTAAGAACGATCCAACAGACTCATGATAAATTCTAGACCAAGGATTCAGTGTACCCCGCCCAGTATGGGGTTACCGGGGCCCCACCCTGGAGCCAGGCCTGGGGGAAGAGCTCGATGGCTAGTGTCTGGTGGCTAGGTTTCCACCCATGGGACCCGGCCGGGCTCAGCCCGAAGAAGTTACATGGGTCTGCCCTCCAGTGGGCTCACCACCTGCAGGAGGGATCATGGGGTCCGGTGCTATGCGGATTAGGTGGCAGTTTTTTTCCAAAGGCGGAGACCTTGGCGGACTGATCCCAGGCTTTCTAAACTGGCTTTTGGTAAAAAGTCTTTAATTCATTTTTAATTGTTTAGTTATATTACATGAATGTCCCAGCATTTTTAACATTGATATTAAATATCCATATGCCCAATAATGTTAAAAACAAACACAGGTATGCAGGGTGTCCTAATTTTTTCACAGGACTATATGCCACAAACTTTACCTGCTGCAAAAAGGAAGTTACTACAGCATGAAACAGCCTAACTCTCAACTAACTACATACAGTGGGGTAAAAAAGTGTTTAGTCAGCCACCAATTGTGCAAGTTCTCCCACTTAAAAGATGAGAGAGGTCTCCAATTTTCATCATAGGTATACCTCAACTATGAGAGACAAAATGAGAAAAAAAATCCAGAAAATCACATTGAAGGATTTTTAATGAATTAATTGGTAAATTCCTCGGTAAAATAAGTGTTTGGTCAATAACAAAAGTTCATCTCAATGCTTTGTTATATACCCTTTGGTGGCAATGACAGAGGTCAAATGTTTTCTGTAAGTTTTCACAAGGTTTTCACACACTGTTGCTGGTATTTTGGCCCATTCCTCCATGCAGATCTCCTCTAGAGCAGTGATGTTTTGGGGCTGTTGCCAGACTTTCAACTCCCTCCAAAGATTTTCTATGGGGTTGAGATCTGGAGACTGGCTAGGCCACTCCAGGACCTTGAAATGCTTCTTACGAAGCCACTCCTTCGTTTCCCGGGCGGTGTGTTTGGGATCATTGTCGTGCTGAAAGACCCAGCCACGTTTCATCTTCAATTCCCTTGCTGATGGAAGGAGGTTTTCACTCAAAATCTCACGATACATGGCCCCATTCATTCTTTCCTTTACACGGATCAGTCGTCCTGGTCCCTTTGCAGAAAAACAGCCCCAAAGTATGATGTTTCCACCCCCATGCTTCACAGTAGGTATGGTGTTCTTTCTCCTCCAAACACGACAAGTTGAGTTTTTACCAAAAAGTTCTATTTTGGTTTCATCTGACCATATGACATTCTCCCAATCCTCTTCTGGATCATCCAAATGCTCTCTAGCAAACTTCAGACGGGCCTGGACATGTACTGGCTTAAGCAGGGGGACACGTCTAGTACTGCAGGATTTGAGTCCCTGGCAGCGTAGTGTGTTTCTAATGTAGCCTTTGATACTTTGGTCCCAGCTCTCTGCAGGTCATTCACTAGGTCCCCCCATGTGGTTCTGGGATTTTTGCTCACCATTCTCATGATAATTTTGACCCCACGGGGTGAGATCTTGCATGGAGCCCCAGATCGAGGGAGATTATCAGCGGTCTTGTATGTCCTCCATTTTCTAATAATTGCTCCCACAGTTGATTTCTTCACACCAAGCTGCTTACCTATTGCAGATTCAGTCTTCCCAGCCTGGTGCAGGTCTACAATTTTGTTTCTGGTGTCCTTTGACAGCTCTTTGGTCTTGGCCATAGTGGAGTTTGGAGTCTGACTGTTTGAGGTTGTGGACAGGTGTCTTTTATACTGATAACGAGATCAAACAGGTGCCATTAATACAGGTAACGAGTGGAGGACAGAGGAGCCTCTTAAAGAAGAAGTTACAGGTCTGTGAGAGCCAGAAATCTTGCTTGTTTGTAGGTGACCAAATACTTATTTTACTGAGGAATTTACCAATTAATTCATTAAAAATCCTTCAATGTGATTTTCTGGATTTTTTTTTTTCTCATTTTGTCTCTCATAGTTAGGTATACCTATGATGAAAATTGGAGACCTCTCTCATCTTTTAAGTGGGAGAACTTGCACAATTGGTGGCTGACTAAATACTTTTTTGCCCCACTGTACATGCAAGTTGACTAGAGGATTCCAAAACTCACAATGCACCTGACACCTCCATTAATCTACACATTAGAAAAAAAATAATATCCTAACTATTCATCACTTCATTCAATAATTTTTATCCTAAATTACACTGATCACTAGAGTAAAAATTTAACCCAACTGGCCACAAATCTGCGGCATGTACAATTCATTTCTTTGTCTTCACGCATAATTAAAAGACAAAGAAATGCATTAGTAATAAACATAAAGAAGATTTTTTGTTATTTGTTTTCTCCCCCACAATACTAAACACAGCTGCTGTAATCACATGCCCTGATTTCATGAGTGTTCATATTGTATTACAAGGCACTTGCGTCATGCAACCCAATTTAAAAAAAAAAAAAAAAAAAAAAACACTGGGACAAAGTATAAATTATGGATTACAACAGAATGCACTAAATTTGTATCACTTCAACAGTCATACACAAATGCATAAATGTGCAAACTGGACAGAGAAAGAGAGATTAAAAAATATACACGGGAACAAACAAATATCTAACTTTCCTACATTCATCTTCAACCACTTAATCCTTTTCAGGTCGCGGGGGGCTGGAGCCTATCCCAGCATATCTGGCCAAGAGGCAGGGTCCACCCTGGACAGATCGCCAGTCCATCGCAGGGCCAACACAGAGAGACAGACAACCATTCACTCTCAGTCATTAGAATTCCCAGTTGATGCCAATTAACCTAACCTGCATGTCTTCGGCCTGTGGGAGGAAACCAGAGTACCTGGAAAAAAAAAAAACATGCAGACACAGGGAGAACATGCTAACTCCACACAGAAGGGTCACCGATGGTCAGGGGGTGGGATCGAGCCCACGACCTTTTTGATGTGCTGCCACATTGCTAACCACTGCTCCACCGAGCTGCCCTATCTAACTTCATAGATATTTAAAATCTACATTCAACCTGCCACAGAGCACAGCTTTGATTGCCTCGTATCAGTCGCCTTAAAGCCTCTGCAGACCCCGATATTTAATTTTTTAGATTATTGGGCATAATCATAACACTGTGGCCTCCGTCTGTCAGTCTGCAGCATCAGTCAAGAGAAAACCTTCAGGTATGAGCCTTTCTGGGTGGAGTTTGCACACTCTCTCTGTGCTTGTGTGGGTTTCCTCCTGGTTTCCTCCCACAGTCCAAAGGCATGCATGTTAGATTAATTGTTGATTACACACACACCCTGGAACAGCACTACAGAAATACATCATTTCCACTGTCTGCAGTTGCGTTCCATTGCAGCTGTGGTGCAGTCTTGCGGCAGTCTCCACCAGTTGTGTTTGTGTTTTGAAGTGGCACGGATCAGAACAAGGTTCACATGACAAGATCACATAAGAATTAAACAAAGCAGGAGCTTGAGAGAGACCGAGCTGTTATCATGTGACCTCATAATCATGTGCCAAAAATAGACTTGTTGCATATTTTTAGTGATCCATCACACAACGCACTGTATCTTGTGGAAAGTAGAGCACTGACTAGATTAGGAATTATTTGCTGTCATGACCACATCACAGCCGTAATGGAACGAGACTGCAATCAGTGGAAATTTGGGATAACTTCCCTGTTCATGTTAGGAACACTGACATGATAACTGGTAAGTTTAATGGCCTGAGACCCATTAGCCAATCATAGAGCATGACTTTAGCCACCAACTAACAAAGCCCCTGTGGTTGGCTACTGGGACTCGGGCTATAAAATGTGCCAGCTGCAGTTTTTTCAGAAACAACCCTGAATGAGTGAATGGCTAGCTCTACTAATGGAAGCTAATTGATGCTATTCCCAGCCAGTGTATGATAAACTAAAGGAAAATAAGCTAAAATAAAGCCTAAGAATGAGATATATGGTCACGCATTGCTAAACGATCCAGCTGGGATCATGGACAGACAGCTATCGGCCAACCAAGCTAATGCTAGCAGTGTGGTCTCCAGGAGCATGCTGACTGGGACGTCTAGTTGAGTAGAAAACTGCAGAGGTCCCACTGACTAGCGCTGCTGAGCTAACTACATTAATGGCACAATTCCCTGAACCATCCCGACCAAAATAGCGTGAGATATATTATCGATTGTGACTTAATGAACCAACGGGGAACGCAAATGTCTAGTAGGGTGACTCGACCTCTGAGCTAACTCCATAGTAGCACTGCTGGTACAGAGGAATACTCCAAGAAAATATGACCAATCAAATAAATCAGAAACTAGGGCAGGATAGCTGTAAGTCTCATTAAAAAAAATGTCCTGTGATAAGGAGTGCACAACACTTGGGCAAAATGTTTATTTTTAATAGAATTACCACAGAATATGCATACAGTGGGGCAAAAAAGTATTTAGTCAGCCACCAATTGTGCAAGTTCTCCCACTTAAAAGATGAAAGAGGTCTCCAATTTTCATTATAGGTATACCTCAACAATGAGAGACAAAATGAGAAAAAAAAAATCCAGAAAATCACATTGAAGGATTTTTAATGAATTAATTGGTAAATTCCTCAGTAAAATAAGTATTTGGTCACCTAACTAACTAACTACTAACTAACCAGCACTTATATAGCGCTTTTCTAGTCACAAAGACCACTCAAAGCGCTTTCACTAGTACTAACCCTCTATTCTAAGGGCCTATAGGAAACAGATATCTAGGGACAATTTAGAACAATCAATTAACCTAACATGCATGTCTTTGGATTGTGGGAGGAAACCGGAGCCCCCGGAGTAAACCCACACAGCACAGGGAGAACATGCAAACTCCATACAGAAAGGTTCCAACCCCTGCCAGCCTGGGGATTCGAACCAGGAACCTTCTAGCTGTAAGGCAACAGTGCTAACCACTGCACCACCATGCTGCCCAAACCTAAAAACAAGCAAGATTTCTGGCTCTCACAGACCTGTAACTTCTTTAAGAGGCTCCTCTGTCCTCCACTCGTTACCTGTATTAATGGCACCTGTTTGAACTCGTTATCAGTATAAAAGACACCTGTCCACAACCTCAAACAGTCAGACTCCAAACTCCACTATGGCCAAGACCAAAGAGCTGTCAAAGGACACCAGAAACAATATTGTAGACCTGCACCAGGCTGGGAAGACTGAATCTGCAATAGGTAAGCAGCTTGGTGTGAAGAAATCAACTGTGGGAGCAATTATTAGAAAATGGAAGACATACAAGACCACTCATAATCTCCCTCGATCTGGGGCTCCACGCAAGACCTCACCCCGTGGGGTCAAAATGATCACGAGAACGGTGAGCAAAAATCCCAGAACCACATGGGGGGGACCTAGTGAATGACCTGCAGAGAGCTGGGACCAAAGTAACAAAGGCTACATCAAAAACACGCTACGCCACCAGGGACTCAAATCCTATAGTGCCCGACGTGTCCCCCTGCTTAAGCCAGTACATGTCCAGGCCCGTCTGAAGTTTGCTAGAGAGCATCTGGATGATCCAGAAGAGGATTGGGAGAATGTCATATGGTCAGATGAAACCAAAATAGAACTTTCTGGTAAACACTCAACTTGTCGTGTTTGGAGGAGAAAGAACACCATACCTACTGTGAAGCATGGGGGTAGAAACATCATACTTTGGGGCTGTTTTTCTGCAAAGGGACCAGGACGACTGATCCGTGTAAAGGAAAGAATGAATGGGGCCATGTATCATGAGATTTTGAGTGAAAACCTCCTTCCATCAGCAAGGGCATTGAAGATGAAACGTGGCTGGGTCTTTCAGCATGACAACGATCCCAAACACACCGCCCGGGCAACGAAGGAGTGGCTTCGTAAGAAGCATTTCAAGGTCCTGGAGTGGCCTAGCCAGTCGCCAGATCTCAACCCCATAGAAAATCTTTGGAGGGAGTTGAAAGTCTTTGTTGCCCAGTGACAGCCCCAAAACATCACTGCTCTAGAGGAGATCTGCATGGAGGAATGGGCCAAAATACCAGCAACAGTATGTGAAAACCTTGTGAAAACTTACAGAAAACGTTTGACCTCTGTCATTGCCAACAAAGGGTATATAACAAAGTATTGAGATGAACTTTTGTTATTGACCAAATACTTATTTTACCGAGGAATTTACCAATTAATTCATTAAAAATCCTTCAATGTGATTTTCTGGATTTTTTTTTTCTCATTTTGTCTCTCATAGTTGAGGTATACCTACGATGAAAGTTGGAGACCTCTCTCATCTTTTAAGTGGGAGAACTTGCACAATTGGTGGCTGACTAAATACTTTTTTACCCCACTGTACATAGTCTTTTTGAGCCTTTAGGTTCTTAAGATTATAATCTATGGTTGTAATATTATAGGCAAGTCTAAAAACATGAAAAAACATGCCATATGCCAGGGCTCATCAACTACAGTGTATTTGTCCAACGGCCAGAATGTTTCTCAGCAGACACTGTAAGGGCCAGACGCTCTGATAAAATAAAATACTGTATCTTTATTATTTAATAGATTAAATTTGATTCCAAATTTGTTAATTTTTAGATTATTTTTAGATGACCATGAGTAAAAGCAAGAAAGCATATATTTAAAAACTCATTTGAGATTTTATTCATGACAGCTTGAGGGGTTTTTCCCAATAAATTTATCAAAGTTTTCTCTGTAAATTAAGAACTTTTCTTTTGTAAATGTGAAAGATTTTTGTCACTTAAATTGTGAACTTTTTCCCTCAATATTTGTGTTTATGCCCCTGTAAATTTAGGACTATTGTACATTTGAGATTTGTTCTCATAAATGTGCAAAGGGGTTTTCTCATACATTTCAGACATTTTTCTTGTAAATGTATTACTTTTTCCCACATCAATCTGTGGATTGTTCACGAAATTTATGTCTATTTTAAAATGAATTTACCATGTTTTTCCTAACAAATTCGAAAAGCTTGTGGTAAAATGGTGACTTTTTCCAAATATAGCCCAACTTAATTTGCAGAGCCAGATTCTCAAAAACAAACAAAAAAAAGAATTAAAATGACCAAAGATGCAGTCCTTTCTGTTACAATATTATATAAGTTTTTATACCTTAACTCCTGGTGAAAAACTCCTTTTTTTGTTTTTTACTCGTGGGTTTACTCCGGGATTTCTCCGGTTTCCTCCCACATGCCAAAAACATGCAGGTTAGGTTAACTGGCATCAAACTGGGGATTCTAAATTGTCCTCAGGTGTGACTGTGAGAGTGAATGGTTGTCTGTCTCTCTGTGTTGGCCCTGCGATGGACTGGCAATCTGTCCAGGGTGTACCCTGCCTCTCGCCCAAAGATGCTGGGATAGGCTCCAGCCCCCTGCGACCCGAAAAGGATTAAGCGGAAGAAGATAGATGGATGGATATTGGCAGGTATGCATTCTCTACTACACTGAGTAACTTCAGAAATATTTTTGCATAATAAAAGTCAAGGCTGGAATCATAATGTGAATTAAAAGTACACTATCTGTAGAAGATCTGCAGGCCGGCCGTCTCCTCCACACTCTCTCCTGCTGTCCAGGAATGGAGGGGCAAGTAATCCGAGGCTGCATTCACTTTAGGGCTGTGCGATATGACAATATATATCGGATGACAATATAAAAATGTCTGTCATTTCATAGAATATCGTTTACATCATATTTAAAATGCACATACCCCCGTTTATTCAGTAAAGCTCCAACCTCACCACTACTTGTCAGCGCCCCATCTCTTCCCCGCAGTGCACGACTGCACGCAGCGGAACAGGTGTGTGGTGGCTGGCTAGGTTTCAGTCCAGTGGATGCTAATGCTAACTCCAAACTACTGGTTCAGATAGCTGCTACTCCTGTTGGCCAGGGATGTGGGACTCTTTTCCATTGTGCTGTGTCAACGAGGACAGCTCGCTAACCTCGCTTTAACAGGAGGTAAATAGTGTTAACACCATGTCTAATTATAAAATGCTAAATGACGATGCTAAGTTGTGCTAACTGGAAACTGTAGCAGACCATCGTTTTTTTGGCTTAAATTACTGCTGAGTTTCTTAGGTTTGTCTGAAAAATTTTTATTAACACTGCAAAAGTGCATGATGGTGGCACATACACGCAAAATAAATAATAAAAACATTAAAACGGGTCGGAGGAGCAAGTTGGCTCTTAATGTAATTTATTTGATTTGTAATCATTTTAATTAGTCAAGTAGCGATAATGATAAAGTTAAAGTCATCACATGCATTTTATTACATTACCTTTTGTGGCTTTGATTTTCAGATCATGACCAATCTGAAATATTTTCACTAAGAAGCAAATGGGTTAAATCAGGCCAGAATGGCAGGCTGCAGGTCTACACGTAAATTTCCAGTGATTTAAACTAACAGCTAATTTATATCTGTAGATGGCAGCCATGGGTTATTTTCTCATTTTCAGACATTTTTTTATGTTATGGGTTTTTGGGTTTGTTTTTTTTTTTTTTGGCTATTCTCCTCTGGCTCAGGAAATATTTCATTTATTGATGTTTACTTTTTATTTATATATGATCTACTGGAGGAAAAGCCCCCCCAGGAAGCAGCTGGCCACCAAGGCTGCTCGGAAAAGCGCTCCGGCCACCGGCGGAGTGAAGAAGCCTCACCGTTACAGGCCCGGTACCGTGGCTCTGAGAGAGATCTGTTGCTACCAGAAATCCACGGAGCTGCTCATCCGTAAGCTGCCCTTCCAGCGCCTGGTGAGGGAGATCGCTCAGGACTTCAAGACCGACCTGCGCTTCCAGAGCTCTGCCGTCATGGCTCTGCAGGAGGCCAGCGACGCCTACCTGGTGGGTCTCTTCGAGGACACCAACCTGTGCGCCATCCACGCCAAGAGGGTCACCATCATGCCCAAAGACATCCAGCTGGCCCGCCGCATCCGCGGAGAGAGAGCTTAGACTTTCTGCTGCACATCCACCAACCACAATGCTCCGCACTGTGTGTCTATATATATATATATATATATATATATATATATACATATATATATATATATATATTTATAGTAATACGTACATATGTATACTAGCTGCTCTTGTTTCTTCTTGCCTTCTGATTGTTGCTCTGAGTGTTGCTATCCCTGTGCTGTTGCAATCCTGGAATTTCACCATTGTGGGACTAATAAAGGCTTATCTTATCTTATCTTACTTTGAAGAAAAACCTGAAATTGATGATAATCAAGTCTCAAATACACATTACAAAACTATTTTATAACATTGCAAAATTATGAGGGAAATGGTGCATGTAAAAAAAAGAGATGGTCCTTTTAATATGATTATCTATAAACTATTCCCGAATTCAGGCCCTGCGATGGACTGGCGATCTGTCCAGGGTGTACCCTGCCTTTCGCCCAAAGATGCTGGGATAGGCTCCAGCCCCCCCGCGACCCGAAAGGATTAAGCGGTAGAAGATGGATGGATGGATGGATATTCCCGAATTCAGTAATATTCTGGGGGCTGGATGGAAAGCCCTGGCGAGCCGGATGTGGCCCGCAGGCCACCACTTGATGTTCACTGCCATAGGCCTCTAATGGTGGGCCTTAAATTCATAAAGTCTGTTTTCAAATGTGCTTCAAAAACAACAATTAATATTACCATTATTAAATAAAGTTAGGGCAGCGCGGTGGCGGAGTGGTTAGCACTGCGGCAGCACAGCAACTCACCCTTGGCCAGGGGATCCTGGGTTTGATCCCAGCCCCGACCAACAGTGATCTGTGTGGAGTTTGCATGTTCTCCCCGTGTCTGCAGGGGTTTACTCCGGGATTTCTCCGGTTTCCTCCCACATGCCAAAAACATGCAAGGTAGGTTAATTGGCATCAAAAACTGGGGATTCTAAATTGTCCTTAGGTATGACTGTGAGAGTGAATGGTTGTCTGTCTCTCTGTGTTGGCCCTGTGATGGACTGGCGATCTGTCCAGGGTGTACCCTGCCTCTCGCCCAAAGATGCTGGGACAGGATCCAGCCCCCCCGCGACCCAAAAAGGATTAAGCGGTAGAAGATGAATGATTGAATGAATAAATAAAGTTACTCAGCCCTTTCACCTCCAGCAATGCACCACTCAATGATTTGAGCTTTTAAAATTGTGAATTTAAGTTCTATTCTCACCTTGCTCCATATTCTCTGGCTACACCTTCCTATACAGAACAACGACTCGGCTGACACAGTCACAGGTAACCTAGAAGCCAAAATTAGCTGCCAAGTTAACCCAGGCTCAGTAATGACCCGGGCTGCTGCCATCCATCACCACAACAATGGCACAACACCAGCCTACACACAAACACACACACACGGCATGGTTGAATGTGTTTACATGACTGACTACACGAGCATGGACATGAGCAGAGTTTCCATGTGCTCACAGGGCCGACTGCTACGCATGCATGACTTACAGCAGGAAGCTCGTTTTAGACACAGACAGAGCTTCATGGTTCAACATGCTTACATGGATGACGAACACATAAAAATACCACACACACACACACTCACTCGCTCTCCTACATGCAAACATGCTAACATTGTCGTTTTCTTCAGGCACACACACTCGGAGGGCTGAGAGAGGCTGCCTGCAATCACACCACCTATGAATCAATAGACACACACACACACACACACACACACAAATATAGACCACAAACACTGCAGTCTCATCAATGCTGCTGCTGCCTCTCACACAGCCACAACAGTGCACAGCGTTGGTGAATGCAGCTAACATGCAAGGCTAACACCCCTTTCATCTTTGTCTGTGTTGGTCACTGTGCAACGGGGCCAATTATTTCTGTCTGCCAATTATTAGGGGTGTCGACCTGCAGGTTTTATATCATTGACACCATCTACCATTTATACCGCATAGCCTTGTAACTATGATGACAAGTGTTTTGAGTGCGTTTCCTTCATAAACGGCAAGCTACTAAGTCAGAGGATGTCCAAAATGAAGTACGCTGCATATACTGTAAGCAAGCAAGGCCATTTGGTCATTAACAAGTACATAATGGTCTAAGCACACACCCTCAGGTAATCAATTACACCTGCTACAACTTACAGTTCATACCTCTACCTAAAGAAATGGCAAAACTCTTTTTTCACAATAATAGTCACAATAAAGCTCCTTTGGACAGAAAAGATCATCTGTATCCAGCAATGACAGGCCTGTGTCAAGCAAGGAGCTGTAATTACAAACTACACTGTCAAAAAAAGGCAAACTCTAATGTGGGTGGCAATATGGCAAAAGTGCAGGCAGAGCGCACAGACGTCATGACATTTCTGCCTAAACGTGTGAATACAGGCGTTTTCAGCAAGGCCACAGAAAGGCCTGATATTCCATGTTGTTCAGTGGGTTCTGATACATAAAAACGCTTCTTGGTTGCCAATGCTTGCTTTGCATTAGAAAGTGTTTACCCAACTCTAAACAAGTGATCTTTGAATAATGTCATTCATCAAATAAGAAGCTGCTGGAATTAATGAAGATCAGATTCTCAAGTGTAAAGTGGCTGAAAAAAAAAAACAGCAAATGTGTATTTTGTTAAATGAAATGTCTGACTAATTTATTAGAGAAGAAACATAGCAGCAAAACTAAAAAGATACACAATCACCACCTGCCACTCTTATGCTGATTCAGAAGAAAACTACATGCCAATTATTCCTTAATATTAGGAGCAGGAATTACCAGAAGCCCCATGATACTCAGGCCACAGTATGATATTAGCACAATTTTGGATGTGCCGAGTATTGTGATACATGTTGCAATTTTCCATCTTGATCCCAATATATATTTAGAATGTCATATTTATTTTTACTCCCTCATTGGGGGAGTCCCATCTATCTACAAACGCATGAAATCTCTGTCTGTGCGTCTGTCTGTTCCTCACATATCTCTCAAACCATTCGTCAGACTGACCTCAGATTTTATAAGTGCTTTGCTGAGGTTATGAGGGTGTGCATCCCCGAGTATGGAGTTGCTCAGTCAAAATATGTAATTTTTATTAATAAAAGTTTAGCCAACGCTTTCTTCATGCCCTGGCTTCTAGAAGTGTGGCCGGGGCTTCGGACTGAAACCTTGACAATACAGCATCACAACCAGTCACCAGAGCACTTCACAAACACAACAAGGAAGTCAAAAGCAACAAATTTGACCAGAAAAAGAGAATACTGACGATTTAATGCTTAAAAAATTATCCTATAATGTTGCTGTGATTGCCTAGCTCTGAAGGATGATTCAGCATATCAATGGCTGAAATGCAAAACCTATCTGCAGGATTTTCTGATTTGTGGATTTCACTTTGGATGGTGACAACAAGGAAGGCTGCTCATATCTGTCTGCAAGACGGCCTTTATTGTAACAGAAAATTATTCTGACGAAAAAAAGCATAGCATTCTGCAAGAAAAAAAGTTTTTTTTAGTTTTCTCAAAAAAGTGCATTTTTCAGATAGGAAGCTTTGTGTTTCGGCCATCGACTTGTGGAAAACATGAGGTGCACAGGTGCACGCGGGGGGGACAGTCGGACCGGCTTATCGCAGCCCTTCCCAGGGAGCCAAGCCCAGCCTGCCAAATTAACGTGACAGTCTCAGCTGCTGCTTCACACGTGCCACTGCTGTCCTTTGCAGCACCGTGGGTTCAACATGGCACTCCTCCCGGTGCACGGCTATCTAAAAAGTAAAATAATACCACCATGATTGTAGAGCAGAATGGCAAGATCAATTGCATATCATATGCGGACACATATGCACACTTTGACTAAACGACGACTGTAACAAAAAAATGCCCAAACAATGAATTAAATCTTTTTTTTTTTTTTTACTGACAAATAGGCAACACTGATGCAACAGTTGCAGCCAAATGGGTCATTCTTCTGAGTATAATAATGTTCGGTGTTTTGCACTTATAATATTGCTAAAATATAAAAGGATGCACTACAATGGGTCTCAAATATTTGTAAACGTGTCCTGTTATAGTACTGCATGAGTTTATTGACGAGAGACAAACTACACATATAAACTAAAACAATTATGACAATGACTGAACAGCTCCCATTCCCCAAATTGCAAGATACAACACTGATGAATATAAGTTATAAAAGATCACAAAAATAAGTCTGAAAAACAAACAACGGTTCTTAAACAGTCGCTAATATTGGATGTCCCATTCATTTTCAGTAATTCTGTAATTAATATTCACAAAATCAAATAAACCTTTGTGTTCGGTCCCTTTCATATTTGTCAAAGTTAAACATGTGTGATTGCCTATATATAGGCTACTCCTCTTTGTATTCCACTTTCAACCACAGCCTACATTTGGCCCTGTAATGCCTAACTGGCCTACCCATTTTCAGACAAGAATACTTGCTTTCTATGGGCATGCAGTAGTATCCTACAGTTCAAGATAATACTGGAGCAAATTTTGACCCCGGGGAAGGGCAGGAAATTTGACCTTAATTCAGCATCATAGTTAACTGACCCTTCCATTTCAGGGGTTTTATCGTTTTTTTTTCCCCTCCATTTTTCTTACTAACAATGATCGTAATTAACCAATATTACACAACAGTGTAGTATCATATCACATCATATAAATGAGCATAATACAATAAAGAACAGTGTGCGTGTGTGTGTCATTTCACACACAAAATAGACATTGTCCAATGATTACAACACAGACCTCTTGAGGATTTGTGGATCACTTCACGTGCACAGTGGCTAATTAACATGCTAACTGCGCTTACAGGAGTTCTTTACACACCCATGATTGTGTCACCACCACATTTATTTTATTGGTTTATTTAGCAGGGACAGTGCACATTAATGAACAGTTTTGTAAATATGCCAGAGTTAGCCAAAAGGCTATTTTTCAAGTGATTATGAGTCTCTTGTCAGGTTCTTAAAAACAGCCTTAGCTTGTCCATCGCCTCTGTAAAACAGCTGAGATGACGCCGTTAGCCATCAGACACTAACAGCAACTTCTGCTCCTTTTAGTGTTAGTATCGGTGCATTTTTCTTTCTTTTTCTTGGCATCTTCAGATGAAATAAAGAGTCAATTATCACATACCATATGTAGATGGAGACCACATTTGTTTTTGTCACAAGCCATCTTTAACTGTGTTCTGTTGCATCTGAACAAAGATGACTATGCAATTCACAGAGTCATATGCCCATAAAAGCTCACATACAGGCACACAACAGGGAGAGGGGGAAAAAAAATTGACATGAGCAAATTACATTGGTTCAACACCCTGAATGTCGATTCTGGCTTTATTTTGGTTAATCATCCAGCCCTACCCTGGGGTAAAAGTGAATATCACAATCTTGTGATTTGACCACGTAATGATATGAGTGCTGCAATGGTTAGACGACTAATCGACTAGTCAGTCGTCAGAATATTAACTAATCTGATAGTCGACTACTTGCCCGTGGACCCTTTTCCAGAAAAACTCTAAAACATATGAATATTTCAGGTTCTAACAGATGAAAAATTCCCACTTTTCCTGTTTTTATATTACAAGTTAAATACATTTTGGTTTTGTTATGTCTGTCAAGCCGAAACATTTGATGAGGTCACCTTGAGCTCTTGGATAGTGTGATGGACATTTTTGACTGTTTTTTAGAACTATTTTATAGTCTGAATCATTACTTATCTGAAGTAATAATAATCGGCAGTTTAGTGGATAACAAAAATAATCATTCATTGCGGCCCTAAACGGTATCATAGCATCATGCTGCATCATGCAATTTGTGTGCTACACAGTAAAACAGTAAATATGGTGCAATAATTGCTTGACAGTTAGAGTTACCTAAAAGAGGCTCCACTGATTTAAAGGTTGTTTCACACAAGGTGAAAATGTGGTGCGACCATGTGGAAAATCCACCTGCAGATTTTTATTCAGTATGTTAACTGTAGGGCTGTTTCCGGTGTACGGAGCTCTATATTCTTTCTGCTTCAGGTTGAATTTATAGAAGAATAAACCCACCATTCAATACAAAAAGTGTCAAAATGCCAGAAGGCAGGTCTGATCTGAAACTCAACCTGAGCTACTGTTTATGAATGGTAGACATGCGAGAGTTTTATAAACAAATACTGTGATATCATTTTTGGGCCAATTACCAACCCATATCCCTCACTATCTTGTATTGGTGGAGCACAAGTGGTGACATTCATTTTCACTGTTCCTAATACACCAGAAAAATGTGCAGACCCAGAAAAAAAGAAATCAGCCTCCCATAAAAGGAGCTGTACCTTTAAGTGTTCTAGTTGTTCCCTGTAAAACTAAATAAAATAAATAAAGCTTGAGGTAGGAGGAGGGGAAAGAGGAGGAGGGAAGCCTTCTGCGGCCTCACAGACGGATTTTTCAGCTGTTCGGGAAAGTACAGAGATGATCAAAGTGACGGAATCTGGGCCTCAGACAGAAGAATTCAGTCTTCTCCCTGCTTTACCTTGAAGTGCAGATATCCCAGTTTCACACAGAGTTTGCTGATTCATGGATTGTGGTGGGGGTGGGGGGGAATCATGTTTCTGCATACAGAACAGTTCTTATTACAGTACAGTGCATCCATAAAGTATTCACAGCACTTCACTTTTTCCACATTGTTATGTTACAGCCTTATTCCAAAATGGAATAAATTCATTTTTTTTCCTCAAAATTCTACACACAATACCCCATAATGACAAAGTGAAAAAAGTTTTGAGATTTTTGCAAATTTATTAAAAATAAAAAACTAACAACACGAACATAAGTATTCACAGCCTTTGCCATGAAGGTCAAAATTGAGCTCAGGTGCATCCTGTTTCCAATATCATCCTTGACATGTTTCTACAGCTTAATTGGAGTCCATCTGTGGTAAATTCAGTTGACTGGACATGATTTGGAAAGGCACACACCTGTCTATATACGGTCCCACAGTTGACCGTGTATGTCAGAGCACAAACCAAGCATGAAGTGAAAGGAATTGTCTGTAGACCTCCGAGACAGGATTGTCTCGAGGCACAAATCTGGGGAAGGGTACAGAAAAATTTCTACTGCTTTGAAGGTCCCAACGAGCACATCATCCGTAAATGGAAGAAATTCGGAACCACCAGGACTCTTGCTAGAGCTGGCCGGCTGTCTAAACTGAGCGTTCGGGGGAGAAGGGCCTTAGTTAGGGAGGTGAACAAGAACCCGATGGTCACTCTGTCAGAGCTCCAGTGTTCCTCTGTGGAGAAAGGAGAACCTTCCAGAAGGACAACCATCTCTGCAGCAATCCACCAATCAGGCCTGTGTGGTAGAGTGGACAGACGGAAGCCACTCTTTAGTAAAAGGCACATGGCAGGCTGCCTTGAGTTTGCCAAAAGGCACCTGAAGGACTCTCAGACCATTCATTCATTCATTCATTCATCTTCTTCCGCTTAATCCTTTTTGGGTCGTGGGGGGGCTGAAGCCTATCCCAGCATCTTTGGGCGAGAGGCAGGGCACACCCTGGACAGATCGCCAGTCCATCGCAGGGCCAACACAGACAGACAGACAACCATTCACTCTCACAGTCAAACCTAAGGACAATTTAGAATCCCCAGTTTGATGCCAATTTACCTAACTTGCATGTTTTTGGCATGTGGGAGGAAACCGGAGAAATCCCGGAGTAAACCCACGCAGACACGGGGAGAACATGCAAACTCCACACAGATCACTGTTGGTCGGGGGCTGGGATCGAGCCCAGGATCCCCCGGCCAAGGGTGAGTTGCTGTGCTGCCGCAGTGCTAACCACCCCACCACCGCGCCGCCCCGACTATCAGACTATGAGAAACAAAATTCTCTGATCTGATGAGACAAAGATTGAACTCTTTGGCCTGAATGCCAGGCGTAATGTTTGGAGGAAATCAGACACTGCTCATCACCAGGCTAATACCATCCCTACAGTGAAGCATGGTGGTGGCAGCATCATGCTGTGGGGATGTTTTTCAGTGGCAGGAACTGGGAGACTAGTCAGGATAGAGGGAAAGATGAATGCAGCAATGTACAGAGACATCCTGGATGAAAACCTGCTCTAGAGCGCTCTTGACCTCAGACTGGGTCAATGGTTCATCTTTCAGCAGGACAACGAAAAATTCTCAGGGTGAAAGAAAGGCTCAGTTTTAGACATTTTCTTTTCACTTCTCTGCCAATCATGATGTCAGTAAGAGTGAATGTCACTATTATAGCTGCTTCAGGCAAAGCCCCTGTAAACACAACCCTACTTAATCATCTTTAACCTCAAGGAAATGAAAACAAAGGTGTCTTAAATTGAGGCTTAAAGCTTTAACAGCTTCTATTAGACAGAGGATGAACAGAGAGGCTCCATCAAGACCAAGTACTACAGTTCTGTGTTTTTTAAATTTTGGTTCATATAAACTATATTTGCAAAAATACTCCAGTATGGTCAATGAAAAAAAAAACCACACACACACACACACACACACACACACACACAAAGGAAATGCAGGATTTTACATGACTTCTTCTATTTGGAAAGAGTGGTTTGGGGTAGTTTTTGAACAAAATGTCTACAGTAAGTAAAACATTTGAGCTGTAAATTGAGAAAAAAAAATTTAAAAAAAGAACTATAAACTGGCCTATCAACATTAAACCAGGTGAATTTCTTCCTCTTAAAAATGCATCACTCCTCTTGTGAAATTTGAAGCTTTTTCCAGATAGATTTACACCTTCATTCACTTTTGCTAAAGTGTAACTGTCATAAGCCTCCCCATGTGATTTTACGCAGCACACGGAGGAGGGGAAGGAAGAATGGATTTAAGCGCAGGTTACACAACAAACACATTTATTAACACAAAGGGAAAACAGTTCCAAAAATAAAGACATCCAAAAGGCTACAGGGTGCACCAAAGGGCTCACACGACTGACGTGCAGCGGGCAGATCATGGTGCACAGTGGCCACACAACAAACAGAACAAAATAACAAACAGCTCAGGTTAACTTAAGAGTCCTCCAGGATGCTCTACTGTAGCGGGAGGAAGAAACTGGGCTAGGGCCTAAGCGTAGCAGCACCACTGCAAGGGGCAACACTAAACAGTTTGTACTCACAGCACAGGAACAGTCCAAAAAGTCCAAGTATATTCCACGAGCATACACAACCAGAAACCACACTGAGAGGAACAGCGACAGCGCGGCTTCCGACTCCCTCGTGAGATAGTGCATTCATATGACGAGGAACAACCATATGATAAAACACAATGGTCCAGCAGTACTTGACTGGCAAAGACTGCCGAAGTACAAACACTGCTGGCACCACAAATTGGGTGCACCTGGGTGAGGCGTGGGAAAGACAATTACCGGGGAGGAATCAGCTGGCTGTCAAGAGAGTGGGGGCGTGGTTGGACCAGCAAATGTTAGACAATGCCCACACGAATGTGGGTCAAAGAGGTTGCCTAACAGCCGCCGGCCAGAGCAGTGGCTACAGGCATGGAAAAGAAAAAGAACACAGACATAAAAGCAACAAGAAGTCAAAAGATAACACAATACATAATAAACCCGATACCTGAGCCACAGAGAACGGTCAGAACCAAGCCTACAGGAAAACACCGGCTCGGTTCGTGACAGTAACGTTTTCCTCCACGATTTCTTCACATTTTGTAAAAGTACAGAGGAATCGTGTCACTTTCAGCAGACAATATTCCAGGAGTCAACTTTGTTTTCCCTCAAAACTGTGCTGCCCTGCACTGTCAGCAAATACGTGTGTCAGTCAGAGCCAGAAACACCAGAACTAAACATATGAGTATGTCAAGCAATATTTAGCAACAGACAGCCTAAGTTACAAAAGTAGGAAAGTCTAAATCTTATTAATATTATTTTAGCTGCTCCCTTTAGGAGTCGCTACAGCATGATCATCTGTCTCCATTTCACCCTATCCCATGCATTTTCCTCAGTAACACCAACTTTCTCCATGTCCTCCTTCACTACATCCATGAATCTTCTCTGTGGTCTTCCTCTTTTCCTCCTGCCTGGCAGCTCCATCTTCAACATCCTTTGTCTGATACTTCCACTATCCCTCCTCTGCACATGTCCAAACCATCTCAGCCTTGCCTCTGTTACTTTGTCTCCAAACTGCTCAACTGAGCTGTCCCTCTGATAGACTCATTTCTAATCCTGACACTCGTCT
The DNA here is from genome assembly GCA_020510985.1 of Pholidichthys leucotaenia. Classification (NCBI taxonomy): domain Eukaryota; kingdom Metazoa; phylum Chordata; class Actinopteri; order Cichliformes; family Pholidichthyidae; genus Pholidichthys; species Pholidichthys leucotaenia. The sequence goes on from CM035837.1 coordinate 27,854,014, forward strand.
CCACCCACTCCACCCTGCCTGCACTCTCTTCTTCACCTCTCCTGTGAATTTTCCATTGCTTTGGATGGCTGACCCCAGCTATTTAAACTCATCTACCTTCACTACCTCTATTCTTTCCATCTTCACCATTACACCAGCCTCCCTCTCATTCACACTCATGCATTCTATCTTGCTTCTACTGACTTTCATTCCTCTTCTCTCCAAAGCATACCTCCACCTCTCTAGGTTCTCTTCCACCTGCTCCCTACTCTCTCTACAGATCACAATGTTGTCTGCAAGCATCATGGTCCACAGGGACTCCTGCCTGACCTCGTCTGTCAGTCTGTCCATCACCACGGCAAACAAGAAGGGGCTCACACCCGATCCCAGATGTAACCCCACCCCCACCTTGAACCCAACCGTCACTCCTGCAGCACTCCTCACCAGCATCTTGCTGTCCTCATACATGTCCTGCACCACCATCACATACTTCTCTGCCACTCCTGACTTTCTCATACAGCACCACCCTATCATATTCTTTCTCTAAACCTGAACACACCAGGAGCCCCAGGTTGGAGATCCCTACTCTAGATCCACAAAGACTTCTCCACTCCTCAGGCATCCTCTCACTCTCCAAGATTGTGTTAAACAATCTGGTTAAAAAGTCCACTGCCATCTCTCCTAAACATCTCTATACCTCCACAGGTATGTAATCTGGACCAACCACTTTTCAATTCTTCATCCTCTTCCAAGCTGCCCTCTCTTCTGCCTTACTAATCCCTGGGACTTCCTTGTTCACCATCTTTCCTTCAACAATCCTGCTCTCTCTCATTTTCTTCATTCATCAGCTCCTCAAAGTACTCCTTCCATCTTCTCAACACACTCTCGTCACTTCTTAGTACATTACCATTTGTGTCCTTAATCAACCTAACCTGCTGCACATCCTTTCCAGCTCGATCTCTCTGTCTAGCCAGTCGATACAAGTCCTTTTCTCCTTTCTTAGTGTCCAGCCTCTCATACAACTCACTACATGCCTTTGCCACCTCTTTCCTTGCCATGCACCTAGATTCCAAATACTCCTGTCTACTTTCTTCATCTCCCTGACTATCCCACTTTTTCTCTGCTAACCTCTTCCTTTTAATACTTTCCTGTACCTCCTCATTCCACCACCAAGTTTCCTTGTCTTCCTTCCTCTGTCCAGAGGGTACACCACATGCCTTTCTACCCATTTCCCTCAATATTTTTGCTGCACTTTCCCAATCATCTGGTAATTCTTCCCTACCACCCAGAGCATTTATCAATTCCTTCCTGAACTCTGTGCAACCTTCTTCCTTCTGTAACTTCCCCCACTTAATCTTTGGCTCTGCCTTCACTGTTTTCCTCTTCTTGCTTTGTAAAGTCATCCTACAGACTACCATCCGATGCTGCCTAGCTACATTCTCCACTGCCACTACCTTGCAGCCTCCTATCTCTTTCAGATTCCTCCTTCTGCATAAGATGTAGTCCACCTGTGTGCACCTTCCTCCATTCTTGTAAGTCACCCTATATTCCTCTCTCTTCTTGAATTATGTGTTCACCACAGCTATCTCCATACTTTTAGCAAAATCCACAACCATCTGTCCTTCCACATTTCTCTCCTTAAGACCATACCTACCCAGAACCTCCTCATCACCTCTGTTCCCTTCATCTACATGTCCATTAAAGTCCGCTCCAATCACCATTCTCTTCCCCCTGGGAACACTCTCTACCACTTCATCCAACTTACTCCAGAATTCCTCTCTCTCTTATACCTGACATCCAACTTGTGAGGGATACGCACTGACAACATTCAACATCACACCTTCGACTTCTAGCTTCAAAACTCATGATCCTGTCTGACTCCTTCTTTACCCCTTGAACACACTTCACATACTCTTCCTTCAAGAATTATATTCAATTTCTCTTCCTATCTACACCATGGTAGAACAATTTAAATCCACCTCCAATGCTCCTAGCCTTGCTTCCCTTCCATCTGGCTTCTTGAACACACAGTATATCAATCTTTCTTCTCTCCATCATATCAACCAACTCTCTGCTTTTACCAGACCCTCCGGGATTTCGCGGGATGTTTTTAACATTATTGCGGCCCAAAAAGCCTGAATTTGCAGGAGCTTTTTAAAAAAGTTGCGATAAAAGTTGCGATGTTTTGAGAGGGGTTTTTTTGCACTTAAAGATGTAGGAAGAATTACAAATTTTAAAGCAGATTTTTTTCCCCATCGTTTACTGCAATGATATTCTATATAACATCACAAGAAAAGCACAGGATTGTCAAAAAATTTCCTATTAAACTGTGATTTGTAAATTAAGCAGAAACTTTTGCTATACAGAAAAACTCTTGTGCAACAGCAAATACAGACAATATCCATTACAAAAGCTAAATTGCAATGAATGCATATTAAAGAGTACAGATTTGGAAATTATTGGCAGCACCTTTATTTGAAAACGCCCTAACTGCAGCGGTCCCCAACCACTCAGTACCAAGCGCAGAGAAAAAAGAAATTGGTTTATTCTGTTGCCCTGTATTTTCTATTGAAGTCTGTATTTTTCTGAAAAAAAAAAAAATACTGCATATTCTCTCTTTCCATGCCTGACTCCTACCTGTCTGTCTATCTGCTGCGCATCTTGACACACACCTGTCTCATCAGATACTCATCTTTCCTTTACCGGGAGTAGGGGCTCTCCTTGTGTGTTTGCCGGGGGTGCGCATTGGTCCATGTCTAGACTGGAGATTCACAGCTTTAAATAATGCTTTTACCGCTAAAGATGTAAAAAAAATGTTCAAACACTGGCTGTAGTGTTATATTTGCTCATTTGTTTGAGGTTTTAAGGCGTGGTGTCTTTTCTCACGTGTGCTCCCGCGTTGCGGCGCTTTCAGGCAGGGAGACTTTTTTCCAACACAAACCTGGCACTTCGTACATGCGGTCAGGGCAGCGACACAAGGAGACGTCCACTGGCAGACGTCCACCGGCAGGCCGGGGGAGACAGAGGAAGGTTAGATGGTGTGGGAAAACTCGTGGGGGAGTGTTTTTTATAAATCACACACTCTGTTTTTTGCTGATGTGTTCCATTAATACTCACTGTAAACACGGAAGTGAGCGTGGTGCAGCAACGCATTTGACTGGTTAGACTGAGCGTTTGAGCGCCACTCAGGGACAAATTTAATTAGCAAAATTGGCGGAAGTTGACAAGGACTGGCCAAAATTGCAGGAAAGTTGTGGTGATTGGACAAAGTTGCAAAGTCAAGCAATAGATGCAATGATGGTTTGATACTGCATGAATTGGCGCAACTGCAACATGGCAAAATTCTGGAGGGACTACTTTACCAGTCATAGTCCCTATATTTAAAGTCCCTACTCTCACTTCTACCTTTCTTTTTCTCTCTCTCCCTCCTAACACGCCTTCCCCCTCTCCTCCTCCTCGATCTTCAATCAACAGTAGTCCAATTTCCACTGGCACCCTGTCAGTTAACAGCACTGGTGGCGGTTGTTGTTAATCCAGGCCTCGACCAATCCGGTATGAAAGTCTCACTTGTCATGATTCGCATGTTTGATATGGCAAAGGTTTTATGTCGGATGCCCTTCCTGACACAACCCTCCCCATTTACTCAGGCTTGGGACTGGCACTAGGAGTACATTGGCTTGTATACTTGTGTGTGGGGCAGCTGTGGCGAAGGTGTAGTGTGACCGACTACTGATCGGAGGGTCACGGGTTCGATCCCCGCTCTGTCTGCAGTCTGCATGTCGAAGTGTCCTTGAGCAAGACACTGAACCCCCAGCTGCTCCTGGTGGCCAGGTTAGCACCTGTGTGTATGGCAGCTCTGCCGCCACCAGTGTGTGAATGTGCGCGTGAATGGGTGGATAGCAGGATCTGTAAAGCGCTTTGGTCATCCTAAATGAGAAGAAAAGCGCTATATAAGTGAATGCCATTTACCATTTTACCATTTGTGCACCCCTGTGGCTGGGTTCAGAAAAGTCTAAATACTGTAAAAAAAATACAAAATAAAATAAAACCTTTCACCCTTCCTTAGTTATTATTCTTATATAGTAATTAAAAGCTCTAATCACTTCCAGACAGACATTGGTTTGCTCCACATCACTGTGACATGATGACATTATCATTGTCGTTTCATGATGTGGACAGCAGATAAACAGATGACTTCACATCCACTCAAAAGATGAGATACTAGACACACCATCTCTGGATCAGGAAGGGTCTCACCACCTTACTCATGAAAACTAAGACACAAACTGCACACATGGCTGCACAACAAACCAAACAGAGGCTGATTTATTCCAGTGAATTCTTCTGTCATTTTAACCTAAATCTGCTCTGGGAAAATTTTATTTTAGCTTCACGTTTTAAGAAAAATTTACTGTTACTGAATATGGAGGAAAATCTTTACAGGCATCTACAGATGATTATGCAAAAAGTAATGATAGCAAAAAAATCAACATCAGAGGGTACTTTATAAAGTGTTTATCACCCAGGTGAGTAGAACTGCTAATAATGTTTTTTTTCATATTCCTCTTGGGGGATAAATATATTTAACTGACAGCTGGATCAGTTTTATCCAGGTGAATGTGCCAAAGACAACATTTCTAGGATGAAAAACTGCAATTGAAAACTCAAAACAACCACAAAAGTCTTATAGACATTTTCCTCCAGGATCCAGATTGTCATACTTGTGCAGGGCTGGTAATTTTTTTATGTTCTCATTATATACTAAATATTCCACCTGTGCTGAAAATCTATATCATTACCTCCGTCAAGGAGGTTATGTTTTTGCCAGTGTTGGTTTGTTTGTTGGTTTGTCTGTCTGTTAGCAACATTACTCAAAAAGTTATGGATGGATTTTGATGAAATTTTCAGGAAAGGTGTGTAATGGCACGGGGAAGAGATGACTAAATTTTGGTGATGATCTGAGGGTGGATACCTCCACTAAGGGCCTTGTTTGTATTTGTGCAGCAGGATTATACAAAAACTACTGGATGGATTTGGATGAAATTTTCACCAGAGGTGGTTCTTGGGCTACAGAGGAAGCCATTACATCCTAGAGAGGAACCCTGAGATAAAGTCACTGCTGAAGGAGAAGAAAAGGATCTTCAGGTCAGGAAACAAGGATGAGCTGAAGTCCATACAGAGGGAGCTAAAGAAGAAGATCAGAGAGGGGAAGGCCAGCTACAGGAAGCAGATGGGGGACAAGTTGCAACAGAGTGATGTCAGCGGTGTCTGGAGAAGCCTCAAAACCATCTCTGGGCACAACAATACCTCCTCCCAGGCCACGGGGGGCAGGGAGAAGGTGAAAAACCTGAACCTGTTATTTAACAGGTTTGACCAGCTGCCCTCTTCTCTGCCTGCCCACCAACCACTGCTGCCTCCACCTTCATCTAGTCCCGCTGTCCACGGCCCTCCCCCATCCTCTCCTCATACATCCCCAACACCCCTGCAACACACACACCCCCCGCCACAACCTGACCCTCACTAAGGGCGAATTCACACAGCCACTGTTTGGTCCGGACTGAAGGACCAAAGTATGTATTCCGTGGATAGCTCAGTTTGTTTCATGCCGTCTGAACACACATTGGAACTCTGGTGCGCACCAAACAAGTGAACTCTTGTCCCCCTGAAAGGGGGGTGGTGGTCTCATTTCGCTTGCAAATGCAGTCTGGTGTGCTTTGCTTGCCGTGTGAATGCAAACAGCATATCCAGCGGACCAAAGGGTGGACGTGCCCTCGACGTTTGTGTAACCACAGCAACACACAGTGAGAAGAAAAAGTGACGTTTACTGAAAGGTGCCTCCACATCAAAGCGCAAACGGGTCAATTTTGGTGGATAGGATGCAATTTCTTGGCAAGCAGCAATTCTTGGCATAACATGGTCCTGGCCAATCGATAAGCCGGATTTCTCTTCTTCGACAAGATTTTTTCTTCCTGGTCAGTGGTGGTTTCAACTACAGCGCCACAAACAAGGAGCCGTTGTAACGGTGTGACATTGTCCAAGTAGTTTGGTCTGCTTGAGTAAAGCGCTGTGTGAATGTAAACCAAACCAAATGAAGGTGTGAAAATTATGAACCATAAAGCAGTTTGTGTTAAATCCCATTAAACCTAATCCGGGGGCTTCCAATCAGGTGTCATGGGGGGCCAAGACCCTGCAGGTTCTCTCTTCTACCCAGTCTCTTCAGCAGGTGTTGTTACTGATCAGTCAGTGGAAGAAGTTCAGCGGAATCTGCTGTTGAAGACACTGGTTGGAGGTAAAGCCTGCAGGGTCTTGGCCCTCCATGGCACATGATTAGACACCCCCGCCCAAACCCATTATGAAGAGCAGATGCTAATATGACCCAGAATTCCTCCATATACATCCAACAATACAGTCTTCAGTTAATAAAATAATTGTTTTGGTTACTTTTTTTCTTAAAAATGAGCCATTATTTTCAAGGTCACCGATAAATCCTTTGTACAGTTGACTCTTTTCCCACCGGTGTCTTAACAGACAAAATGGAAAATCATGATGCAAACACTTAAGTCACTAAATTCTTTATTACAATCAGCAGCAAATTCCAGATTATTCAGAATGTGCAAAATTCAAACTGTAAAAAAGAATAAAACTGGAATGGGTCACACACGGCTGCCACATTCCCTCACTGAGAAGCAACTGGATCGGCCCCTGGTACTGGTCCAGCAGATCTTCAGCCTGCATCTCTGTAAATATTGAGGCAAGGTCCAGTTGGGGTGGACATTTTCCCTCTTGCATAGACAAAAGACAAATGGGTGGTGGTTAGTTAAAGCAAGTTTAAAACATATTTGGAAATACACTTGTTGCTAAAAGCCAGTGGTGGAATGTGAATTAATGAATGAATCTTTATTTCAGATTGATCAAAGGTAAAGATTAAAAGAAAATAGAATAATATAACAAAGGGGAAAAAATCTAACAAGGTCAAATTAAACAATAACTCCTCTGATTATACAGTTCAACATAGGTTATCTGAAATGGGTGATGGCTGAAGCCGCAGCTTATATTGCCCACCATATTCCATCCAAGAATTCAAAAGAAAAACAAAACAGGAGGGATTACAATTTGAATGTGACAATAAAGTACTTCGTTGTTGTATTTAACCACAATTTTCATGTAGCTGCGCTTCACTAGATTTTACAAGGGCTGGGTTACATTTAAAATCATCTGCTTTTACTGTGGCTTCAGAAATCAGAATGAATTAATACATTCACTTGAATGGAATCTAGTACTTTAACTGATGCTGTGAATCACCGAGTATAGAGTCACTCAGTAAAAATATGAAGTTTTTATCAATAAAAGTTTGTCTTGTCTGTAAAAGTGTAAAAGTGTCTTTTCTTGCCCTGGCTTCAAGTGTGGGCGGTGTTTTGTACTAGCATTGCTAAAATATAAAAGGAAGCACTACAATGGGTCTCAAATATTTGTAATGTGTCCTGTTACTGCATGAGTTTATTGATGATAGACTATAAACTACACATATAAAAGTAAATTATATTGATGACTGAACATTTCACATTCGCCAAAACATACAGTTATGAACATAACTCACAAAGGATAGGTGTGTGGGTCTATTCTGACGCTTTAGAAAATTATATGAATGACTTTATAAATCACTGGTTTGAAAAAGCAATTTTAATATGACGAGATTTCGGCTCCTGTGGTCCATTTCACCAGTATCACAATATAAACAGGGAGGCTATAACCCCTGGCATGTGGAAACACATTCTAGCATTAAATTGCACACAATTTAATGCGCAGGACCAAAGTGCAATACAAAACACAAACCAGGACTTTAACCAGGATTAACATATTTCATCGTTTTGCTCTCACAAGCGAATATTTAGGAGAAAACAAGCGCAATTCAGCAGTTGGTACTAGCTAGCTAGCAAAAAAAAAACGTTAGCTACAAAAACGTTAGCCAGCACAGAACAGCGATGTATGGCTCAAAAAAAGTGAGCTTACCACCAACAGGATAAATAAGCAAACAGATGCACATTATTACAAATCACTCACCATTGATGGTTCTCTCACGTTCGTCTTCAGCTTGTCCATAGTCCAGTTTCTATGCTGTGCAGCCATATAGGTCCGGGTCACTCCTCACTGTGGATCTGCCACAAAGCAGAGAAAACTCTGCACTTCTTCATTGGACCACGGTGTAGAGCTCCACAAAACCTACAACGCTGTCTGTATTAATATCGTATTTACTCCATGACCGAGTTAGTCCATGACAATATTGCAAATGGCGGTCATCAGAAGACGGCGAAGACGGTCGCTTTCGTGACGTTACGACCTGACCAATAAGCGGCGACCAGTCTGTTGACATCACATCACGGCCCGACTCGGCCGTGATGGACCCTGCCCTAGATCAGTTACGAAAATAGCGCCTGCTAACCGGTGCTGGGGCTAATGGAAAATGCTCAAACGCGGGGTGAGTGGTGCGGTGTTGGGGTAAGCAGGGCTAGTGGAAAAGACCCATAAGAGGTGGAAAAAGCGCATAATAGAGCCTTTGTACGTGTCTGCAATACACACCAAGATGTTGTGTGAAGGCCTCAGTCTCAATAGACTCATTAAACCTATGAAGACTGATGACTTTGTGTTGTGTCTCTAAACAACTGAATTAAATCAATTTAAATAAATTTCTAATATAAAGTGGGATTATTTAATAGTTAGATGAATATTTTTGGTAAAGAGATCATAAAAATAAGCTGATGCATTTTGAGGCCACTACTCATGATCTAACTCAGTAAACATATTTTATTAAAAGGAGGTAAGGGAGGTAAAATCAGTCTAAAATGACACTAACGAGAAAAGATCTGCTGTTATGACAGTGCTGGCTCTGCAGTGTGGAGGCTGAGCTGAGAGACTGCTGCATCACCACACGCTAACAAAAACTGACTCATCACTCTGCTTGACTCATGAATATTAGAACCACCAGGCCAAAAACCAAATGTTACAAGGAAACTCATATCTAACGGAACAGACTGTGAACAAAAGGGTTGAAGGACACCTCAAAACTTCCTTTTTCTGTGACTTAACACACCCTCTATTGGCTAGGAGGGAGAAATTGAAGCAGCAGAGACAAAGTAAAAATGAGCTGAAACCTCCAGACTTTCTCTACTTTTACACACTTGGTGGTAATCCCTACGTCACCAACTTATTTTCAACCATACAGCTCCTTGAGGAGGTCAGGAAGGATGGATGGATGGATGATAGACAGTACAGATATTTTATTGATCCCAAATTACAGTGTAACAGCAGCATGACAGTAGACAACCAAAATGACAGAAATACACACAGCATAAAAGAAAAAGGAATTACCCAGGAAAGTAAAAATGCCTAGATAACTTTATATACATTGCAGATAAATTTAAATATACCACATGCCTGAAAAACACACAATATATGACCTTTAAAAGTAAAGGAGTGCAAAATAGCACTGCTAATATACAGTACATAGATATTTAGAAACAAATATTTTGTATAAGCAGGGTTATTAATGTTTCTTCTTCTTGCTGCTCCATTTAGTGGTCTCCACAAAGATCATCTGCCTCTACCTCATCTCTCTCACTTTCACACTCAATGTCCTCCTTCACTACAGCCCTCAATCTTCTCTGTGGCCTTCCTCTTTTCCTCCTGCCTGGCAGCTCCATCTTCAACATCCTTTGTCCAATATCTCCACTGTCCCTCCTTTGCACATGTCCAGACCATCTCTGCCTTGCCTCTCTTACTTTGTCTTCAAACCGCTCAACTTGGGCTGTCCCTCTGATAGACTCCTTTCCAATCCTGTCCCTCCCAGTCACTCCCAATGAGAATCTGAGCATCTTCAACTCTGTCACCTCAAGCTACACCTCCTGTCTTTTTGTAAGTGCCACCATCTCCAAACCATGCATCACAGCAGGCTTCACTACTTTCTTGTAAATCTTCCCTTACACTCTAGCTCAGGGGTGTCAAACTTATGGCCCAAGTCCAATCTGGCTCATGGGATGAATTTGCAAAATGTGAAAATTAAATAATAGCACTTGTTCATAAAAGTAACTGATATTCCCTATTTGCCCATTAGAGGTCGCACAAGAGCAGCAGACACAAAAGGGATCCCTGACTCCACTGCAGTCTCTGCTCTACCATACAAGATAACTAAAAATATGCAGTAAGTCTTTTTGTTACGGATGCCAGATCCAGTACCCACTGAAATGTCACGGTATTTACTGTATTTAAAAATGAAAATAAAATAAAAAACTGTTCTTTAAAAATACATTTACTCCCGTGTCTTGCAGCGTGGTGGGTGGTGGGGAGCGTTCACACTGACAGTTGGTGGTTCATTGGGATTTGGCGGGGAGGGGGGCCGCAATAGTTCACTGCTGCTTGCTGAATGATTTTAAGGTCAGAACCAGCTTTTCTTGTCACAAAATTTTTTGAACATGTTCAAAACAAGAGAAGCTGCTGGCTGACAACAGTGATGGGCCACCAGAAACTGTCTCGTGTGCGTTGCTCGGCTAAAGCTGTTTTTAAACAAAACGGAAGGTAGGTCTGTAGCTACGTTCCAATCCACAGTGTACTTCAACTGTATTCCCTACTCCTTGCTCCGTTCTCAGAGAATATCAGTTAACTACCCTTCACAAAATTTCTCCATTTGAAACACCCTGTAACCATTGGCTCCCTACTCCGTGCATTACCACGGTAACCATAGACACGTACTGATACTATGGTGGATAATTTATATTTCTTAAATAACATATTAATGTTGTTGGTGGTGTACCGGTACACCACCAACCTGTTCACGTTTCTAATCGTTTTTCCCTGCTCAGCGACACACCCGCTGAGGAAAAAACTCTGATCATTGGCGACTCTGTAGTCAGAAACGTGAACCTAGAGACTCCAGCGGCCATAGTCAAATGCATTCCTGGGGCCAGAGCAGGCGACATCGAGTCAAATTTGAAAATGCTGGCTAAAAGTAACTGTAAATACTCCACAATTATTATTCACGCCGGCATTAATGACATCCGTCTCCGGCAGTCGGAAGTCACGAAACTTAATGTAGAATCGGTGTGTGACTTTGCAAAAACGATGTCTGCCACTGTAGTATTCTCTGGGCCCCTCCCCAATCTGACCAGTGATGACATGTTTAGCCGCTCGTCATCCTTGAACCGCTGGCTGTCTGTGTGGTGTCCTGCAAATGACGTGGGCTACATTGACAATTGGAGCTCTTTTTGGGGAAAACCTGGTCTTATGAGACGAGACAGCATTCATCCCACTTTGGATGGTGCTTCTCATTTATCTAATAATCTGGCATCTTTTTTATCCAAATTTCCAAAACCTTGACTACTCAGAGTTGGGACCAGGAAGCAGAGTTGCAGTCTTACACGCCTCTCTGCAGCTCCTCTTCATCCGCCACCCCTCAACTTAGCCCCTGTCTTCCCCATCAGAGAATCATTGTCTGCTCCCTCCAAAGTAAATAGAAATATAATATATAAGCATCCCAAAGTGATTAAGCAAAATATTGGTAAAACTCAAATTAAACATAAAGCCTCTAAATTGAATGATTTGGCCTCTGTTCCTCCTCATAATTTAAAAATTAAATGTGGTTTATTAAATATTAGGTCTCTAATTCCCAAGTCTCTGTTAGTCCATGATCTGTTAATTGATCATCAGATTGATTTAATTTCCCTTACAGAGACTTGGTTAGGGCAAGAGGATTATGTTGGTTTAAATGAATCAACTCCCTCTGGTTATTTAAACTGTCAAAATCCCAGAAGTTCTGATTGTGGAGGAGGAGTAGCAACAATTTACCATTCCAAATTACTAGTTAATGTAAAGCAAAAAACATGTTATAATTCCTTTGAGGGCCTGGTCCTCAGTATTGGGCACTTTAGCAATTTTAGGTTAAACCCAATTTTATTTACCATAGTTTATCGTCCCCCATCAACCTACTCAGAATTTTTATCAGAATTTGCTGATTTCTTAGCTGATTTAGTGCTGAAATCTGATAGAATAATTATAGTAGGGGACTTTAATATACATGTGGATGTAGATAGTGACTGCCTTAATGTGGCATTTAATTCAATATTAGACTCGATTGGGTTTTCTCAGAAAGTAGGAAATTCTACTCATTACCTCCACCATACATTGGACCTTGTTCTGACATATGGCATAGAAATAGAAAATCTTGTAGTGTCTCCTCATAACCCTGTACTGTCAGACCATTGTCTGTTAACCTTTGATTTTACTATTTCTGACTATTTGGCTCCTAAAGAAAAATATTATTACAGTAGATGCCTCTCAGATGACGCTGTTACCAAATTTATGCAGATTGTTTCCTCTATGTCATGTGTCAACACAACGGAAATAAGCTATAGACAGCTTGCTCCTTCTGTAATTGATAACATGGTGGATAGTGTTACAGCTTCTCTGCATCAGACTCTAGACTTGGTGGCCCCCTTAAAAAAGAAAAAGTCTAATCAGAGATTTTTAACTCCTTGGTTCAACACAGAAACTCGTAGCTTAAAACAGAAGACTCGTCAATTAGAAAGAAAATGGCGCTCCACTAATTTAGATGAAATCTATTTAGCTTGGAGAAATCATCTTTTAATTTATAAAAAATCTCTTAGAAAAGCTAGAATGAGTTATTACTCTGCATTAATAGAAAAGAACAAGAATAATCCCAGGTTTCTTTTCACCACTGTAGCCAGGTTGACAAAGAGTCAGGACTCTGTCAATCCTAGCATTCCCTTAGAGCTTACTAGTCAGGACTTTATGAACTTTTTCAATAATAAAATTTCATCCATCTGAGATAAAATCAATCAGATTCTTCCCACAGTTAACTTAAATGCTGTAACTACTACAACTCCTTCAATTGATGTCTGTCTTGATGAGTTTACTCCAATCGACCTTTGTGAGTTTGACAAAATAGTTTCCTTATCCAAATCTTCAACTTGTCTTTTAGACTCTATTCCTACCAGGTTATTTAAAGAAGTCTTCCCACTTATTGGTAGCTTTATTCTTCATATAATCAATTCTTCATTAACTTTAGGCCATGTACCGCAGGCTTTTAAAATGGCTGTAACTAAACCCTTAATCAAAAAGCCAACGCTAGATCCAGGAGCTTTAGCTAACTATAGACCAATCTCTAATCTCCCTTTCATTTCAAAAATCTTAGAAAGAGTTGTTGCTACACAATTATTTGACCACCTGCAGGGAAATGGTTTACTTGAAGAGTTTCAATCTGGGTTTAGAATCCATCATAGTACTGAAACAGCCTTAGCGAAGGTCACTAACGACCTCCTCATCGCATCTGATAATGGACTGGTTTCTGTACTTGTCCTTTTAGACCTGAGTGCAGCTTTTGATACTATCAATCATAATATTCTACTTGATAGATTAGAACACTATGTTGGACTTAATGGAACTTCGTTGCAGTGGTTTAGATCTTATTTATCTGATAGGTTCCAGTTTGTTCATGTAAATAATGAGTTTTCTTTCAACTCAAAGCTTAGTCATGGAGTTCCACAGGGATCTGTGTTAGGTCCTACTCTTTTTAGTTTATATATGCTTTGGTTAGGCAACATTATTAGAAAGCACTGTATACATTTTCATTGTTATGCAGATGACACACAATTATACCTGTCAATGAAGCCAGATGATAGTAATCAATTAGCCAAGTTAGAAGCCTGTCTTAAGGAAATCAAAGCTTGGATGACTTGTAATTTCCTGCTATTAAATTCAGATAAGACTGAAGTCATTCTTGTTGGTCCAAAAAATCTTAGAAATACCTTTCCAAATCAAACTTTCAGTTTGGATGCGGTTACTCTCTTAATAGCTCTGTGACGAACCTTGGAATTATTTTTGATCAAGATCTGTCCTTCAATTCACATATTAAATTTGTTTCTAAGACTGCCTTCTATCATTTGCGTAATATTGCCAAGATTAGGAGCATCTTGTCTCAGAGTGATGCTGAGAAACTGATCCACGCTTTTGTTAGCTCGAGATTAGATTATTGTAATTCTTTATTATCAGGCTGTCCTAAAACATCTTTAAAAAGTCTTCAGCTGATCCAAAATGCTGCAGCAAGAGTTTTAACAGGTACTAGAAAGAGAGATCATATCTCTCCGGTTCTGGCCTCCCTTCACTGGCTTCCCATAGAGTTTACAATTAAGTTTAAAATCCTTCTTCTTACTTACAAAGCTCTAAACAATCAGGCTCCTTTTTATCTAAAAGATCTAATACTACCGTATTATCCTAACAGAGCACTACGCTCCCAAAATGCAGGATTACTTGCAATACCTAGAATCTCTAAAAGTACAATGGGAGGCAGAGCCTTCAGTTGTCAAGCTCCTCTCCTGTGGAACCAGCTGCCAATCTGGATTCGGGAGTCAGACTCGATCTCCGTTTTTAAGAATAGGGCTAAAACCTACCTTTTTGATATAGCCTACAATTAGGGAGGGATCATGTGTTTCTGAACCCTCCCTTAGTTATGCTGCTAATAGGTTTAGTCAGCCGGGGGACCTCCAGTAATGCACTGGGCCTCACTCCTTTCCTCACTCTCAATGAAATATTTTTTTTGCTGGTCATTAACATTTGTTTGTTCTCTCCCATAGATTGAGTCCCCATCGTGCTGTTTGCTCTCTACATGTCTGTTCTTTTCATCTTCTCTATCCCCTCACCCCCCCAGCCAGTCGCAGCAGATGACTGCCCCTCCCTGAGCCTGGTTCTGCTGGAGATTTCTTCCTGTTAAAAGGGAGTTTTTCCTCTCCACCGTCGCCAAGTGCTTGCTCACAGGGGATCGCCTGATTGCTGGGGTCTTTCTGCAACTGTGGGGGTCCTCCCTACAGTTGATAGTGCTATGAGATGACTGTTGTTGTGAAATGGCGCTATATAAATAAAGTTGAATTGAATTGAATATTAATGCAAATATATTTTTATTACAATCAGTGGATATAAACAATGACCAACATCAATTTACCTTGTTAATAATGTTAGCAACAATAGTTTGTTTTACTCGTATTTGAGGTGCAATGGCCTATGGGGAATCTTCTTGTCAACTTCCGGTGAAGTGATGTACCATTGTTCATTTCATCCCTGCTCAGTTCCCTTTGAACTGAACACCGTTCACTCCTTTCGGTTTGGAATCTTAGTTAATATGGCGGAATACTCTGTGCAGTCCACTTCGAAGTACACTATTGGGCGATCAGAACACATCCCGTGAATATTTAATGCATAAGGGATTTGTCATAATTTTATACCCATGAGTTCTGTGTTAGAAAAATCAGATGACATTTTAACCTCTGGCAGCTTTTAGTGTTTTGCCTTATAAAAGTGTGCTGAAATTAACAAAATTTGTGTATAACGATGTAAAAGTCAATGAAGTTTTTCTTTCCCATGAATACTAGTGTTTGTGCATTATTTACCTCCAATGTATACTTTATGTAGAATCCATAAAATGTATGCTTCACCTGCCAAAAATTCATTAAGGCTCCCAATTTGGATTGAAACATTTTATCTGCCAAAAAATTACTTGATTTGGGTTCAAGATTGAACTGTGAAGATTATAACATGCTCTGTCCAACTTGTGGATAGTTTCAAAGGGCTGCTCTAGCTTATAAATGTTATTTCACCTGCCAAAAATTAAGGGTCTTAATCTGCATTGAAACTGCAGAAATCCAGTCAAAACCCATTTATTTGTGTACATGTAAACATGGTCAATTGACCACGAATAAACCGATTATGATTGGATTTCTGCAGTTATCTGATTATTCAAGAGGCCATGTAAACAGAATAATCCAATAAAGGCCATGAAACCGGGGTCATCAGCTCAAGTGATTTATCCTCCAGTAATCTGTCTATTCAGTGCATATAAACACGAGAAAACTGATTATTGCCATTATCAATTTATTCCCAGTAATTGGTTTATTGTGACCATGTAACCAAGGTCACTGTTCAAAATACAAACAAGTTCCAGGACTAAACAGCAGATGGCAGCAATATGATATCTGGTTCCTTAAATGCCATTTGCTTTTATCATGATTAAGATATTGTTTGTCAGCAGCTTCAGTTCAAAACAGAGCAGAAAAGAAAAAAAAAAATCCAGGTTGTTCATACTTTGATGGAGGTTCATCATTTAGGTTGTTCTTGTTTTGTAAAAGATCAATGGTTCAATAAATGTGAACATTTCATAATGTACATGTACTTCTTAGTACTAAATCTGGAGATGCTATTAGGTTGTTTTGCTATTATTTTACTGGTCAGGCCCACTTGACATTAAATCCGGTGGTATGTAGCCTCTGAGCTAAATGAGTTTGACACCCCTGCTCTAGCTGCTATCCTTCTGTCACAAATCACCTCTGACACTCATCTCCACCCACTCCACCCTGCCTGCACTCTCTTCTTCACCTCTCTTGTGCAATAGTGCCCACTGCTTTGGATGGTTGACCACAGGCATTTAAACTCATCTACCTTCACTACATCTACTCTTTGCACCTCCTTCTTCTTTTAGATTTCATTGGTGGTTGGCAACCAGCTTCCAGGTGCATTACCACCACAGACATGGTATTGTTCACAACATTATAAGTTCTATAGAACACCACTCTTTGCAACTTCACCTGCCTTCCTTTGATTCACACACAAGAGCATCATTATAGGGCAGGGCAATCACTCAAACCCACTGCCCATGCTGATTATTTCATTTTTTTCCCCTCTCTGTATTCATGTACACCCCTTTTGTAAATGTAGACCTAAATAAATGCTTTATCAAATTCAGTACGCAATAGTAGTGCTCTGCCACAATGAATGACAGAGCAGTGATTTGGTACAAGCTGATATTTAATATATTTAATGAGTCTCTCCATGAAGCAGCTGGCCAGCAGCAGCTCTGTTCAGCTCACCTCTCCTTTCCTTTTGGAGTTCATTCATTCATTCATTCATCTTCAACTGCTTAATCCTTTTCGGGTCGCGGAAGGGGGGGACTGGAGCCTATCACAGCGTGTTTTGGGCAAGAGGCAGGGTACACCCTGGACATATCACAAAATACTAGACTAGCAGAAGATCAGTTGAAGTGAGGTAAAGCTGCTTTAGTTCCTCATCGTGAATTTTAAAAAATCATGATCTAAATGCTATAAACTACGCTCCTGGTGACCAAAACTGACTGACTAAGCTTACATATGCAAATCACATTCTGTTTAATGCCCAGACTCCAGATAATAAAGTATTCCAAATAAGACGCTTACATGCACGGCAGCAATGTGAACATTTCCATTTACAGCTTAATCAGCACTGTGATGAATAAACCAGTGAAGTACACTAGTAGCAGTAGCAGCGTCATGATGATTGGCATCATGATTCAATGTCTATTTCCATCCAAATGCTGCAAAATATTCATTTCTCTCAACGTACTGACCATACATGACGACTCCTCTTAGCAGAAGCCACGCTGTCAACTTGTCAGTTTAACAGCAGTAAACCAGGTAATGTGTCTCTAACTGCCGCACAATGACAAAAAATGCTGCAAAAACTCCCATTGTGGGGGCATGGCGTTGGACTTCTCCACCCAGGGAACAATGGAGCGAAAAAGGAGGTGTCACCGGTGGGTACCAGACGGGACAGTAAGGACTATGTGCCCCCCTGGAAGACGAGTAATTGCCAGAGGGGAGCAGAAGAGTGTTGAAGCAGCACCAGCGTTATGTTATGTTAATGTGCCACACAGTTCTTTGTTGAAACAACGTGTTATGGTCAGAAGTTTCGGGTCTCAATGCATGGAAATAAAGTTATAAAAGAGGAATGCACAAAGACCCGAAAATCTCTTTTGCTGTAAGTTATGTTGGAGAAAGAATAAAGTTCTGTGTCGTCCAGATCGTTACCTTGCCTGCTTCCTTTCTCCACACCATCAGAATATTTAGTGGGGTTAGGGTGTTTGCATATCTGAATGGTGTGACTACGATTGAAATACTCCACATCTTAATTTGGCTGTTACTTACTTCAAATATGACCTTATTTCAGTTAGAATTCCCCCAGGTCAAAGAAAAACAAAATCACAGTGGGCAAGGTTTATAAATTCACTTTTTTTTGTTATTATTTGCACAGAAAGTGTGCATATCAACTGTTAGCACACATAACAGGTAGCAAACCACAAAAGCCCAACGCATATTTGTTTTGGCCAGTTCAATATTGAACTTTACTAGGGCTGTGCAATATGATGATATATCCCCGGTATGACGATACCACCCCAACTCTCCCCCACAGTGCGCTAGGTGGGTTCCGGTGGTTAACGCCACAGCAGCTAACTGCAAGCTAATGTTTTGCCACTACTTCTGTGGAGCCGCTACGTCTGTGCCAGAGATGTGGGACTTTTTCCCCACCATGCTGCATCAGAGAGGAATTGGAAGTAAGTAATATTAACACCATCTCTCTCCGATTATAAAACGGCAAATGCTAAATGACGATGCTAACTTGTCGCTAATAGGAAACATTATAGTGTATTAGACCATTGTTCTGGTTTAAATCACTGCCAAGTTTCTTAATTTTGTCTGAAAAAATATTACTAAAGCTGCAAAAGTGCGTGACAGCGGCCGCATACACACTAAATAAATAATAAATTAATTAAAACGTGTCGGAGGAACAAACTGGCTCTTAAAGTTAACTTGATTTCTAATCATTTTTAATTCGTCCAGTAGCGATAATGAATAAAGTTGAAATCATCTCAAATGCACATTAAAAAACAGTTTTATAACAACACTGCAAAATTAAGAGGGGGAAAAAAGTGCATAAAATTAATGACAGATGAATTTGTACAATTGATTTTTTTTCAGTATGTAATTTAAAATGTAGAAAAACAGATGGTCCTTTTTATTGGTTATCATATATAAACTACAGAATTTACAGAAACTGTATATCATGATATTTATCGTTATCAAATAAGATTACTTATATCGTGATATGAAATTCTGGTCATATCGCACAGCCCTAAACTTTACTATAAAAGCACCATTTTGGTTTGTTGTCTAGTCTATTAAAGCCAGAAGAACAGGCAGCATTTGTTTCTAACACTGCTCTGTATTAATGAGTGTGTAAACACAAACAAAGAACATAATTATCCCGGGACCTTGGGCTAAGCCGCATTCGAGTGAAGTCCAGAATTTAAATACACAAAAACATGGATTATACAGCTGGGTGTATAAAAGTTAAAACATCAAACTTCTGCTCTGGGCAAGTATGAATGGTAATAATACACACCTGCTGTTTGTCCTTCTTGAGTATTTTCATCTTCTATCCCTTCACTGCATCTGCTGACAGGACAAAAATCAAATTACTTTCAGGTTAATGTGCAAAAAAATATCTTCCTGGAAAAAAAGAGGCAGCTGTATACTGGATGTAATTACATTATTATAATCTAGTCATTAAGCAGTAAATTCTTTAAGAAATATACATTTACCATAAAAGTAATACGCATTATACGCCTTTGTCATTTACTTCAATGGTTGATTGGTAGCATTTTTATCCACCCAGGGACGGAGTGTTAATTTAGGAGACCAGTATGATTTTTTTGCTTAAATTAATAGTTATATATCAAAATAAGGATTATCTGTAATGCCTGACAAACAATCGTGTTAACTATGATACACGTTATGTGTCCACCTGCAGTGTTGTCATGTGACGTGCTATTCAATAGTCCATTTAATCCAACATTTGTGTAGTTTTGGCAGTTTAGAAAAAGACAAATTTTAATGATGGCAATACACAAACTTATCAAATTTATCAAAAAGTTCCATACAAATTTAACAGAAAAATCTTAATTTACAAGAAAAAAAGAATCAACTTGATAAAGTCACAAAAATTACCAAAAAAAAGTCACAAATTTAGATTAAACCAGACCGTCAATGATGGAGTAGCTCATTCCAACCTGACGAAATCAGCCTGAGTGTGCTCAGATCTCCTGACACTGACCTTGACTTTAAGCACAGCCTAGATGCAGACCTGGCTAGGGTGTGTCTAAGGTCAAGGTCAGTGGCCTAGGAGAAGTAGTGTTATGATCTGGGCAGGGTCTGGGGACCATGCCCACACTTTCAGTGTGTTTCATTGTTTTTGTATTTTCCTTATTATTTGCCCTCTGTGTCCCTTGTGATTATCCTTTGTTTATTTTCATTACCTTCACCAAGGGAGGACGGAGGTAATGTTTTTGGTAGCGTTGGTTGGTTTGTCTGTTAGCAACATTACTCAAAAAGTTATGAATGGATTTTGATGAAATTTTCAGGAAAGTTGTGTAATGGCATGGGGAACAGATGATTTGATTTTGGTGATGATCTAAGAGTGCATACCTCCACCAAGGGCCTTGTTTGTATTTGTGCAGCAGGATTACACAAAAACTACTGGATAGATTTGGATGACGATGGATGCAGGAATTTTTTAAATACCATTTTATACCAGTGCATACCTATGCATGCCCGTAGAAACCAAGTATAAGCAAGTATTTCTGCACGCCCGTAGAAAGCAGGTGTAAGCAAGGGTTTAAGCAAGCACGTCAGCACTCATTCAGTGATGACTGCCTTTGACCTTTGATGATGCCATAGCAAGTCCTATGATGCCTGCATTTGATCTTTGATGATAACATAGCGAGTCCTATGACCTTTGATGATGTCACAGCGAGTCCTATGATCGTGAGTGATGACTGCCTTTGATCTTTGATGATGTCATAGTGAGTCCTATGATCTTTACGGATGGCCTAGTGAGTCCTATGACGCCTGCCTCTGATCTGTGATGATGTCATAGTGAGTCATATGATAGTGCATACCTGTGCATGCCCATAGAAACCAAGTATTAGCAAGTATTTCTGCATGCCCATAGAAAGCAGGTGTAAGCAGGCACGTCACCACTCGTTCAGTAATGCCTGCCTTTCATCTTTGATGATGTCATAGGGAGTCCTATCTTTGATGATGTCATCATATGATCGCCATAGGCTGATGGCATAGCAAGTCCTATGATGCCTGTATTTGATCTTTGATGATGTCATAGCGAGTCCTATGATATCTGATGTCATAGTGAGTCCTATGATCATGTGCGATGACTGCGTTTGATCTTTGATGTCCTATGATCGTGAGTGAGCGTGAGTGTTGCCTGCCTTTGATCTTAGATGATGGCATAGTGAGTCCTATGATCGTGGGTGACGCTTGCCTTTGATCTTTTATGATCGTGAGGATGATGTCATAGCGAGTCCTATGATCATGAGTGATGCCTGCCTTTGATATCCTATGATTGTGAGTGAGCGTGAGTGATGCCTGCCTTTGATCACACAGACACACACAGATTTTCTTGAATCACTTTATATAGCATAGTGTCCATATGACGTCATATAGACATCATGTAGAGATCATAGGAACATCATTGGCAATCCTATGATCTTTAAGAGAGTCCTATGGTCAAGACACAGACAGACAGGCACACAGATTTCTTGAATTATTGAGTGATAAGGAGCTGTTCAGAACTCCTTATACAAATATACAGAGTGATGATAATCAAGTCAGTGATGCACCTGTAAGCTGGTTGCCAACCGTCAGTCAAATCTAAACGAAGAAGAAGAGTGATATTAATGTGGCGCTTTTCATGTTCTGCCCCTTTACGACAGGTCCGCTCAGTTAC
Source organism: Pholidichthys leucotaenia (assembly GCA_020510985.1). Classification (NCBI taxonomy): domain Eukaryota; kingdom Metazoa; phylum Chordata; class Actinopteri; order Cichliformes; family Pholidichthyidae; genus Pholidichthys; species Pholidichthys leucotaenia. The sequence goes on from CM035837.1 coordinate 27,875,659, forward strand.
GTGCGTGGTCACACCATAGAGCCACGCGTCTCGGCAACCTGGAAGCCAAATAATGCAGAAAAAGTATTGGGGGCATGTCGATCAAACTCATTTTTCCTGCTGTGGGCGACTATTTTCTATTCATTCTCTATGTAATCCAGCGTTTACAGCGCTGAGCGCCCTCGGTGCTGAAATGCTTTGCGCTGTGGCCGCTTTCTGTCGCAGTGCTCAGGGCTGAAAAAAGCTCAAGTTGTCAGACTACTGTACAGCTGCGCTCATCAATGTCAGGCCTTTCTAAGCAGCCAATCAGAATTAAGGAAGGGCGGGACACAGGACACCGGTACAGGAAGACGAGAACGGGAGGTAACGGTGGAGGAGGTGGAGGCTGAACTGCCGCAAACAATGTGAATTTGTAGTTGATAACTGCAAAAAAATGGTATGAAACCGCACTGTTGTGTAATACTGCCTAATAATTATCAACCTTGTCAGTACACTGTAATGGAGAACAGAGGAGGAAAAAAAAAGAAAACCAACCTGAAAGATTCAATAAACCATGATGCTGATTTAAGGTGGAATTGCCTAGCCCCAATGTATGGTCAATACAATTATTGTCTTGTTGTTGTTGTTATTGTGTTGTCATATATCCATCCATCCATCTTCTACCGCTTTTCCAGAGGTCCGGGTCACGAAGGCAGCAGCTCAAGCAGAGAAACCTAGACTTCCCTCTCCCCAGCCACCTGCTCCAGCTCTTCAGAGAGGATACCAAGACATTCCCAGGCCAGCTGGCTACTGAAGACATGGTTGAACTCTTGTGATGGACAATGTGGTTTCAAATGCTTTTATTGATATGATTTGATATGTATTGCTTAATTTTCAGGAAGAAATTAATTTTTTGCATGCTTACTATCACAAATTAATTACAGTTACAATGTAGAGACGTTGTATGTTCCCTTATTATTGAGAAGAATTGATGATGATCTTAGCCACTAAAGTTTAAGGAATTTATGCTTTATTCAGCAACATGTGTCTTAAGGAGGATTTCACTGTTCATATCAAATGTCTATCTCTCTGCTCTGTGGGAGACCCCCACCTCAAAAACTTTAACTGACCAACAGACCTTCAGGCTTCCTTGCATTTCCCTTTTTAGGTCGAGTTTATGACTTCTGCTGGAAAAAGAAGCAATGTAATTGGACCAGCTCGGGTTTCATGAAAATTAGTACCATCCTGCCACACCCAAGAAAAACTTTTTTTTTTTTTTTGTTTCCTTTGTTCAGTTTTGGGGCGTTGGTCAAGCTGTGAGGAGCAAATGTCTCTGCTCTCCTATTTTTTCCTATCTTCCACGTAAGACCCAGAGCCTGACATGCTCTGTGAAAATTCTTTCTCTTTTCTTTAAAGTTCATTTTCTTTCTTATTTTAATCACTCTTTAAATTACCGTGCAAGAAGATTTTGTTTGATTTAACCAACTCATTTAAACCACCAACATCGGAAGAAACGGATTTGTGATGTGTTTTGCCTCAGTCTGAATTTCTGATGAGACTTTGTATAATAAACCAACTCCTTCTTCAGTGCATAACAGAAGACCTCGCCCAGCTTGCTGAAGAACAGCCGATTGCCATCTCAGAAGCACGGCCTTGTGGGAGAATCTGTCTATCAGCCGCTCCATCAACAGAATCCACGGACATCCAACTGAATCAAGGTTGGCATGTGGGGGCCCTGCTGCCACCAAGGGACGTGATCTGACTCTGTGGCTGATGGTCTGTTTAATTTAAACTTAATTCTTCAGAATATTCCTGGTATAAGTTCTTTAAACTCAATTTCATGCAAACCACCATCAGAATTTCAAGATGCATTTTGTCCTTTCATTAATTTACATTCTTTTTCAGAGTGACACCAATTTTCCATTTTTATAAATAGTTTAACCATCATTTTCTTCATAAAATTGCATCCACTTTTCTTAACAATTCTATTTTATGGTTTTCCAATTTCCAGTATGCTGATAAGTTAAACTACGGTTTATTCGGTTCCACAAATGTTTGATTCACAGGTTACACGCAGTAACTCAATAACAGTCTACAATCATCTCTTAAAGCAGACGGACAGTGACATTTTTTTATTGAACCAATCAACAGATTGTATGAAAATATTCTATTCTGTCTATTCCCGCGATTTATTATGTGTCACCAGCTTCCATAAATGACCTTATTTGCTCATAGCTCAGCCTTCACTTAGTGAGGCTGCAGTACCGCCATCTCTCGATAGGTGCGGGCATTGGTGACGTCACAACAGCAATAGTAAATGGCAGAACGAGAGCAAAGTGATTTGGACAGCGATCATTTTCTCGAGTTTGACGACCTCAATATAAATGATGACATTGAAAATGAAGAATCGGATGATGAAGTAGTTTTGGGTGGTGCTGAGGGGGTATTCAGCCTTATTTGTGGGAAAGAAGTGAGGGTTATGTTGCCTGCCTGTGCGGTGAGCCTCATCAGAGAAACATTCCCATCTGATCACTACAAGGGATTTTGCCTACCAAGATTAGATTTGTGAACAATGATATGTAAATAAAGTTTTGTAAAATCATATATTGAGTTTATTAATGTTCATGTCAATGTTATAATTCTCATAGTTCAGCATTCATCAAAGTCACATGTCATATACATTTGAATAATTTGAACACACTAAATTCTTCTCAGTTTGAAAAGAAATATTACATACTATACCACCTTTGTATGAACATTTGAAAACAGCAGAAATATACAAAGAAATACAAAAATCAATGGAGTATCACTACAGATTAAGAAAATAACTAGTTTCCAGATATAGCAATTATTATATTCCAATAAATAACATTTCACAGTTATAATGGGCACCATTTTATGGTAGAAAATTGGGGTTCCATTTTTAAAAGCACATTTCTCTTACAATCTTAGGCTTATATTTATTTTTCTTAGCAAATATGTTGCTTCCCTAAAAATTGAAAGCTGAACTGTCATTGGTAATTTCTTCTACTTTTACATGTTTGATTTTGAAAATCATCCATTGCTTGGAATTCATTTAAAATGTTTATTAAACATTTGCTGTGAATATTAAAAATCCAAAACTTACCCTGTTTACTTCTCGTTTTCTGACAGCTGATTGCCTCGGTAGATCACCCTGGCTTTTCACGCCACTGTCACTGACACTTGTCTCAGTCAGACTTGGGAATCACGGGATATATAGTTGGAATAGCCGTTTTCTTTATCACCAATCTTTTTGCAAATTGCATCTTATTCTCGAAATCGCTGTCAACGAAATGTCTACTGCACATGCAGGGCGCTAACGAGGTGCAGGTGTGCGCGCAGCTGAGGCAGATGCCTGAGAGCTGCGAGCCGTGACACCTGCAAAATATATGTGGACAAGAAAGAGTGACAAACCTGGGTACTATTTCACTGGAGTCTGCTTTAATACAGAAGCTGAAGCAATAGGGAACACTGTATGTCTCTGTAATTGAGAACTTTGCTTCTAAAAAACACAGGAGGATGGACTTCCAATATAAGTAACCGGTGAGTTAAACTGTCTTTCTTCAGCATGTTTTTTCCCCCTAACCGTTCTTATGATCATGAAAATATTTGGTAATTCCGAGAAATATCCGTAATCGCCGATTTTAAAACGTAAACATCAAGTGTTGCATGAAGCAAAACACAGCAGGACCATCGCACCTGTAGACAACACAACGCCAAACCATATTAATTCGATTCCTGAAATCCTAATCTTCATAAATAATCTATTTGTAATCCACAAGTATTCCGAGAAATATCCGTAATCGCTGATTTTAAGACGTAAACAAGTGTTGCATGAAGCAAAACACAGCACTGGCCGCCGAGCACTGGCCGCCGACCGTGTGCGTGTGTTTGCCGGTGGTGACGTCACACAGTCAGTGGCCATCTTAGCCGCTGATCGCTTGGCTGGGTCAGACAGCTCTGCACAACAGCGTACTTCAAGAGCTTATTGTCACCTTATGCGACATTTGTTGAGACCAAAACATGTGCGGTTCGACTTAGCTCGTCTCAGACAACAATTTGAGATACGAATTAGCGATATTGAATTTTCGTCTGTCCGTCTGCTTTAATCATCATTTTCTTCATAAAATTGCATCTACTTTTCTTAACCAATGCTATTTTATGGTTTTCCAATTTCCAGTATACTGACAAATTAAACTACGATTTATTTGGTTCTACAAATGCTTGATTCATAAGTAACTTAGTAATAGTCTATAATGCCCATGATACATGTTGAATTCTCTGTTTTAAAGTTATCCAAATGTGTTAACCTAGTCTGACATTTCTTATTAAACCACTGAAAGACATATGGGAGTTACTGTTTGATTTCATGTCCATCTTCATGATTATCAGCAGACAAGAACTCACAAGGGTTTTTTGAGACCGATTCATAATTGGTACAAATAAAGAACTGTTAATAAAACTGCCCATTATCTGGACTGGTGCCCTACGAGGACCCGAGTGTAATGAAAATAAATCTTCATTCCTACTCACATTCATATTTACATTAAAACTTGTACCAACATTAAAATACCTATAAACCCATAAATCCGCTGCAATGGCATGGGGAACAGATGATTAGATTTTGGTGATGATCTGAGAGTGCATATCTCCACCAAGGGTCTTGTTTGTATTTGTGTAGCAGAATTACACAAAAACTACTGGATGGATATGGATGAAATTTTCACCAGAGGTGGTTCTTTGGTTAGAGAGGAACCCATTACCTTTTGGTGAGGATCCGAGAATGCATACCTCCACCAAGGCTCTTATCTTCTCACAGAGTGTTAGCAAAAGTAATGGACAGACTTTGACGCAATTTTCACCAGAGGTGGTTCTTGGGCTACAGACGAACCCATGACATTTTCTTCTTCTTCTTCTTTTAGATTTGATTGGCAGTTGGCAACCAGCTCACTGGTGCATTACCGCCACTGACTTGATATCATCATTCTATATCTTTGCATAAGGAGTTCTTATAAGGAATTCTGAACAACTCCTTATGTGTGAAAAAATTATCCGTCCTCATGCGAGGAATGGCTGCCTCCATGGCAAAGGCATGATATTTTGGTGATGATCTGAGAATGCATACCTCAGCCAAGGCTCTTATCTTCTCACAGTGTGTTAGCAACAATACCCCAAAACTAACTGATGGATTTGGATGAAATTTTCAACAGAGGTGGTTCTTGGGCTACAGACGAACTCATTGCATTTTGGTGATGATCTGAGAATGCATACCTCTGCCAAGGCTCTTATCTTCTCACAGTGTGTTATGAATGAATGAATGAATGAATGAACGAACGAGTGTGTTAGCAACAATACTCCAAAACTAATGGACAGACTTTGATGCAATTTTCACCAGAAGTGGCTCTTGGCCTACACACAAACCCATTGCATTTTGGAGGTGATCCATGAGGGATGGAAGCAGCCTTGGCGGAGGTATGCGCTCTCTGAGTGCTTTTCTTCATTTGTGTTTTGTTTAGTTAATAAATTTTTATTTCACATGAAAGTCCACATGTACTTTGAGTCCTTCTTCCACTTTCATCTGCCTGGAAGGCAGAACGCAATAAGTAGCATTTTTTGGTAAATCATAAATGTGTAGATCTCCTAACCTTTGACCTTGAACTTGACCTCAATCTAGATGCAGACCTACCTGATGATCATTGTGAGTGAGTTTGGTGACCATAAAGGCAAATGCCTAGGAGGAGTAGCAATTCTCGTGAAATATGGATGGATGGATGGGCAGACGGACAGCCGGAATGCGCTACAAAACTGCATATATATGAAAAAAAGCTTTTAAATATACAAGAAAAGCTGCAAATTTATGGAAAAAAAGCTACAAATTTACAACAAAAAAGCAAAGAAATATGTAAGAACACAGCTTCAACTTTACATGAAAAGCCATAGTTTCGATAAGACACTGATGTTGATGGAGTTTACTGAGGGAGAAGAGAGACAATAGCTGCTGTCAGACAAAGAAGTTCTAAGAAAGGTTCTAAGAACTGTCCATCTCAAATTTCATTTTAGGAACTACCCTTCCCCAGGGGAACCGTTTCATTTTGCATTCGCACAGGCAGTAAGGGTACATGGTCGGGACCAGTGTAACACAAGTGTCTGTGACAGTGATGTGTAACTTAAGCGCCACATTCAACAACAACAACAACAACACAACAAACCTAGCCTGGAAAACGAGGAGGCTACAGCGTTCATGTTCAAGGGAATCTTATTCACGGACAACTGTCCATGTTCACGTCCATGTTAGTATTAAAACTTCTTTGTCTGAAAGCGATTACAAGAAAAACAGCGCACACATCACAGGTGCCTTTTAAAAATGCAGAACTCTGGCAATGGACGCAGCTTATGAGTTCTACCAATTACTAAATATCTACGTCACATGAGTTCCTATGGAACCACTGAAAGACCCTGCCTCGGAGTAGGAGCTAAAATGATTATACGAACTGAGGGCCACGGTCCCTAGTTCCTATGCTGTCCAAATGCGAGAAGAAAAAAAACCCCCACCTAGTTCCTGAAAATGTTACAGGAACTGCAAAAAGTCCCTACAGTGCAAAAGGGGCTAATATTCACTCTCTTAGTTTCAGATATTCACTTTGGATTGCTCCTAAATACAGTGGGGCAAAAAAGTATTTAGTCAGCCACCAATTCTGCAAGTTCTTCCACTTAAAAGATGAGAGAGGTCTCCAATTTTCATCATAGGTATACCTCAACTATGAGAGACAAAATGAGAAAAAAAAATCCAGAAAATCACATTGTCTGATTTTTAAAGAATTTATTTGCAAATTATGGTGGAAAATAAGTATTTGGTCACCTACAAACAAGCAAGATTTCTGGCTCTCACAGACCTGTAACTTCTTCTTTAAGAGGCTCCTCTGTCCTCCACTCGTTACCTGTATTAATGGCACCTGTTTGAACTCTTTATCAGTATAAAAGACACCTGTCCACAACCTCAAACAGTCAGACTCCAAACTCCACTTTGGCCAAGACCAAAGAGCTGTCAAAGGACACCAGAAACAAAATTGTAGACCTGCACCAGGCTGGGAAGACTGAATCTGCAATAGGTAAGCAGCTTGGTGTGAAGAAATCAACTGTGGGAGCAATTATTAGAAAATGGAAGACATACAAGACCACTGATAATCTCCCTCGATCTGGGGCTCCATGCAAGATCTCACCCCATGGGGTCAAAATGGTCACGAGAACGGTGAGAAAAAATCCCAGAACCACACAGGGGGACCTAGTGAATGACCTGCAGAGAGCTGGGACCAAAGTAACAAAGGCTACCATCAGTAACACACTACGCCGTTAGGGACTCAAATCCTGCAGTGCCAGACGTGTCCTCCTGCTTAAGCCAGTACATGTCCAGGCCCGTCTGAAGTTTGCTAGAGAGCATTTGGATGATCCAGAAGAGGATTGGGAGAATGTCATATGGTCAGATGAAACCAAAGTAGAACTTTTTGGTAAAAACTCAACTTGTCGTGTTTGGAGGAGAAAGAACACCATACCTACTGTTAAGGATGGGGGTGGAAACATCATGCTTTGGGGCTGTTTTTCTGCAAAGGGACCAGGACGACTGATCCATGTAAAGGAAGGAATAAATGGGGCCATGTATCCTGAGATTTTGAGTGAAAACCTCTTTCCATCAACAAGGGCATTGAAGATGAAACGTGGCTGGGTCTTTCAGCATGACAATGATCCCAAACACACCGCCCGGGCAACGAAGGAGTGGCTTCGTAAGAAGCATTTCAAGGTCCTGGAGTGGCCTAGCCAGTCTCCAGATCTCAACCCCATAGAAAATCTTTGGAGAGAGTTGAAAGTCCATGTTGCCCAGCGACAGCCCCAAAACATCACTGCTCTAGAGGAGATCTGCATGGAGGAATGGGCCAAAATACCAGCAACAGTGTGTGAAAACCTTGTCAAGACTTACAGAAAACGTTTGACCTCTGTCGTTGCCAACAAAGGGTATATAACAAAGTAGTGAGATGAACTTTTGTTATTGACCAAATACTTATTTTCCACCATAATTTGCAAATAAATTCTTTAAAAATCCTTCAATGTGATTTTCTGGATTTTTTTTTCTCATTTTGTCTCTCATAGTTGAGGTATACCTATGATGAAAATTGGAGACCTCTCTCATCTTTTAAGTGGGAGAACTTGCACAATTGGTGGCTGACTAAATACTTTTTTACCCCACTGTATATGGAGCCCCCAAAACTAGTACAAAGTTACGAGGAAAGTCTGTCTTTAAAGCAACACTATGTAAGCTTTTCACCTTGAAATAATGTCTCCAAAATTATTTTGATGGTACATCAACGTTTTACCGTCTGAATGTCACTTCCCCCATAGCCTGAGTGGGCGGGCCTACATTGCCTGCAACAGCTCCGTTCATGCTGGGAACAATGAAAAGACTACAACTCTGGAGACTATGATCTGAGTCCCAACAGCCAATCACATTGTGCGTTTTCTTCCTCACAAGGAAGTCTTTTTTTTTTTTTTTGTTTTTTTAAAATCAGGACAAATAAATTTTGCTGGCAAAACAAAAACTGACAGATTTGGAACACTTATTTTTAAGAATGGTGCCGTTTACTTATGAAAAACGGCTATAGTAGAAATGCCAACATACTGTCTATTAGGGCTGTGCGATATGACGATATATATCGGTGGCACGACAAAAAACATATACCATTTCATATAAAACTGTATCGTTTATATTGGGATTTAAGAGACATCCCCGTTTCTACTTGTCACTGCCCTGCCTCTCCCTCGCAGTGCACCCACTGCGCCACAGCAGCTAACTGCAAGCTAATGTTTTGCTGCTACTTCTGTGGAGCCGCTATTTCTGTGCCAGCCAGGGATGCTGGACTTTTTCCCACCGTGCTGGGTCAGAGAGGATAGTCCTCTAACCTCATTGGTAAGTCACGTTAACACCATCTCTCTCTAATTATAACACAGCAAATGCTAAGTGACGATGCTAACTTGTCACTAATAGGAAACATTATAGTGTATCAGACCATCCTTCTGGTTTAAATTACTGTCGAGTTCCTTAATTTTGTCTGAAAAAATATTACTAAAGGTGCAAAAGTACATGACAGCAGCCACATACACACTAAATAAATAATTAATTAAAATGCGTCAGAGGAACAAACTGGTTCTTAACGTAACTTGATTTCTAATTATTTTTAGTTACTCCCGTAGTGAAAACTAATAAAGTTGAAGTCAGCTCAAATGCACATTAAAAACAATTTTATAACACTGCAAAATTAAGAGGGGAAAAGGTGCATAAAATTAAGGACAGATGAATTTGTACAACTGATTTTTTTTTCATTATGTAATTTAAAATGTAGAAAAAGATGGGGGGGTTTTATTGGTTATCATATATAAACTATAGAATTTACAGAAACTGTACATTGTGATATGTATCTTTATCATCAAATAAGATTACTTATATCGTGATATGAAATTCTGGTCATATCGCACAGCCCTACTGTCTATATGATGTATTATATGCCAGCTGTGATACAGGGAATACTGCATCATTATTTGGCTCTGACAATCAATAGCACAGTCCGTTGTTCTGAACTAAATACTGTACCTGGTTGTGAATCATGCGTTTTCAATCCACACACACAAAAAAAGAACAAGATGGAAACAACAAAGCAGAGCATATGAGGATGGTAGGATGTGTGAAGGAGGTACTGCTCTGAGCTATCACCAAGGCTTTGGTGGAAACGGCTGCTGGGCTGGTTTCAAGCTGCAGTGACACAGCACGGAAATGTTGAAACTAAACATATTCAGAATGATGTTTTCAGACTGCTCCACATGTTTCTGAAGCTTCTGTAAAAGCCAGTGTAGAAACACTGATCACTGATGCTGGAGCTGAATTCATGCTGGGAAGAGGAGGTGGATGGGATAACACCTTATTCAACTTTTTCACTAAAACTCATTCAAAACCCACAAGAGTAGAGCTATATACACTCACTCACCACTTTATTAGCTATTACTGTTTTAGAGCCCCGGTGCCTTCTAAATAGTCACAATTCTTCGTGGCACAGATTCAATAAGGTGCTGGAAACATTCCTCAGAGATACATATTGGTCCACGTTGATATGCTAGCATCCCACAGTTGCTGCGGATTTGTTGGCTGCACATCCATGATCCTCCATGTATGGATCCATTCTTTCATTTCTGAGCCTACCGTCCAAATGCTGCATGAAAAAATAAAGACTCAGACCAGGCAATATTTTTCCAGCCTTCTATTGTCCAAATTTGGTTAGCCTGTGTGAACTGTAGCCTCAGTTTCCTGTTCTGAGCTGACAGAAGTGACACCAGTTGAGGTCTTCTGCGACTGTAGCCCATCTGATTCAAGGGTCAATGTGTTGTACTTTCAGAGATTCTCTTCTGTATACCTCTGTTGTTATGAGTGGTTATCTGAGTTACTGTTGCCTTTCTGTCAGCTCGAGCCAGTCTGTCTGGTCTCCTGACCTCTGACATCAGCAAGGTATTTGGGCCCACAGAACTGCTGCTCACTGGAGATGTTCTCTTTTTCAGACCATTCTCTATAAACCCTAGAGATGGTTGTGTATGAAAATCCCTGCAGATCAGTGTTTCTGAAATATTCAGACCAGCTTGTCTGGCACCAACAACCATGCAACGACAGAGTGGCTCATTCTGGCTGAACGAGGTCATCAAAGGCCTTCTCTTCTGTTTATATAGACAAGTGTCCAGCCTAGAGCTACTGAAATGACCCAGAGCACAACCTGGATGTAGACTCGCCCGAGGATCATTGTGCGAGTTTGGTGAGCATAGGATTCTTGTAAAATGTGGATGGATGATGACGCAGCAACAGGGCACCAGCTCATTTCACCTTTGTTAGAATTAGCTAAAAATGATGTACAAATCGGTAAACCTAAAGTATACATGCACTAATGAAGTTGTTTTATTTCAAGTAAATGTTAGTGTCAGAATATGCTTTAACAACTTATCTGAACGATTCAACTCCCAAAGCAACAAGAACACATCATCTGTCAGATGAAAACCACTTATCTCAACTTGTACCATGCTCATTTAATCAGCTTTTTATTAATGGCTAAATAAGCCCGTTTGCCTCTTAACTACAGTCACATGGGGTGTCAAAATAACCCATGACAAGACAAAAACAATGATCAGTCTGCATTAGTCTAATGATATGTAACTTTTGCTCATTTCCTGATAAGCAGCAGTTTTGAAAATCAGTAGTTTTCACCCAACAGTGACGATATTCCACCACAATTTCATCATCAACACCTTATTTCAACAAACCAAAGAAACCATTAACACACCAGCTTCTTATCTGTCCATTTGCATGTTTCTATGCCTTCAGCACTGTCCTCAGCTCGGTAAATCCTTTTTTAGTGCAGGTTTGCTTGATGTGCTCTGAAAGATTACCAAAAACCTTGTTTTATTACAAAACAAAACATCAAACTTCCTAGTACACATTAAAGATTGCTCCACTATACTGAGTAAGCTAGAAGAAACTAGAAAAAATTGAGAGGCCAAATCCAAACTGAATACTACCAGAAAACATACTGTGCATAATAAATAAAATTACTTCATACTGCAGTGAGAATAAAAGGCAATTTCATCATGGAAACAGTTAAATCACATTACATGAAAGTCCTTCCTTCACTACAATCCAGTTTTGAGTTTATCAAAAAGTGAATATTCTTGTTACATTTGCCATTTTTCCTTCCAAATAATGATGCTCAATATCTAAACTCAAACACAATATTAAGTACAGTGAAGATGATAACCTAGTAAAAAGGTTAACAATAAACCTTTTGTTTCCACCTGTCAAGACACATCCAGTCTGCCAGGTTGCCATTTTTAGGCAATGGAGTTTATAGTTTTTAGCTTCTCCTACAAGGGTTTAACCACTGATTTATGATTTCTATACTTCTCACAATAACCGGTAACAATAACTAGGGATGAGCCGATCCGATCCACCGTATCCGTTTCAATCCAGGCAAAATGGCTGGATTGGTAAGGAATAAAATAGGGCTGCACAATGAATCGAATTTTGATCACGATTTAGGCTGCCACAATTAAATTAACATGATCGTCGGCAATATTGACAGTTAAAATGTGGGCTATGCTGCATATCAAATCAAGCATTTTCTCAACAGACAGACAGCCGACCACCAGTGGGCGAACGCATGTTAGGGCAACATTAAGCTGCAGAACTGGCAAGCGAGTGCACCCTGTAGCGGCAGCCTCAAGTTTTCAATAGTGGACTGGTGTGATGGTGAAACACAAACCAGATGTCGGGAGCAGAAGGTGACAGTACGGCAACACGTGGAGATGAGGAGCTAGTGCCTCGGAAGGATCATCATCTGTTGTCTGAACGTGTTTTGGATTCAGGGCAGGTGATACTGACTAAAAAGAACTTATATGCAAAGCGTGCCATAGAGCTGTGTCTGCACCGCAGGGCAACACAACTAACTTATTCAGCCACCTGAAAAAACACCACAAACACAAGTACGATAAATGCATGAAGGCTAAAGAGAATGTCACTTCACTAAATCACAGTCTGTGTCCAGCGCCGATCCAGACAACCATAGTATCAACACTGCACAGAGCGTCACTGTATCCACCCACCTCCCAAAGACACGCTAAAGTAACTGATGCAATAAGGTTTTATTTGGCCAAAGATATGTCCAATAAATACTGTATGAGCAAGAAGGCTTCAGAAACATGGTCAAAACACTGGACAAGAAATACATGATCCCTACGTGATTCTCCAAAGTTGCATGGTAGGGCGGCAATACAAATGCCATAGGAAGAAGAAGAAGGAGAAGAAGCCAAATCGTGTACAGTAGAACGAAATTACGTTTCTCTTATCTAACAATGTTAATCACATCTAGAATCAGAGGGGCCGCTGCCATGCAAGGCGCCGCCACAAACAACTTTTCCTTCCCCCCATTCTATTATGCTGAGCACCAAGCTAGAAGGCAGGAAGTACCATTTCTATATGGTCTTTGGTATGACCTGGCCAGGGCTTGAACCCACAACCTCCCGGCTGTGGGGCGGATGCTCTACCGCTAGGCCACCACTTGAGAGTGCCATGAGTTGCACAAAAGTTTTCGTAAGATGGAAGGAAGTATGCCATAGGACAGGGCTATTCAATTACAAAATCAGTTGGGCGACAATCTGAAATCCAGACATGTAACTGGGCCGCACATGTTCAGCGATCCGTTGAATATGACAAATTTCAAACCAACACAAATCAGTATGATGAAAAATATGCACTTTTTATTCATTACCTTGGTTTTAAATGTGTGCTTGGCACATGACAAAGGCACATCAAAAGTGCATAAAAACACAGTAACAGTGCTGCGGTTAAGCAGAACTTGAAATAGTAGAAATATTTTTTTCTCTTAAATAAATAGAATGAAAAAAATAAAATTCTGTAAATAACCATTTTGGTCACATCTTACTCAGGCACATCTCAAAGTGCATAAAAACTCAATGTGCAATGTGCACTGTTAGTAGCATTAACATTTGTTTACCTTTTGAAATAAAATATACTACATCCTGGCCATAACTGACCTTGACACATCACAAAGTGCATTTAGCTGAATAAAAAAAATGAACTGTCAAACACTTCAGTGCACAACCCCCCCAAGAAAAGGTTGATGACATTAACAAACACATTGCACATCCACTATTATGGTTTGTTTTGTTTTAAATCACCACATATAAGCAGGAACCTCTTTTTATAACTACAGATTCCTTCTTCTTCTTCTTTTAGATTTGATTGGCGGTTGGCAACCAGCCTACAGGTGCATTACCGCCACTGACTTGATTATCATCACTCTATATCTTTGTATGAGGAGTTCCTATAAGGAGATTATCCATCCTTGGACTGTGTCCTAGGAGCAGCTGAAGAGCTCCCGGTCCTCCTGCCTCCCGGCAAGCTCCATTACACGCATGTCAGATTTATCTAAATTTGAAACCATTTTCCTCAAATTTGTAATTTCCTCTTGTAAAATTGACTTTTCTTGTACATTTGAGACTTTATAGATTTGTGGATTATTTTATGGCTAATTTTTGTCTGTTTTTAATAAAATTACTGGTTTTTTTTTTTTTTTATAAATTTGAAACAGATTGTGGTAAAATTTGACATTTTTTCCTTAAACAATTTACACTTTTGACCATAATTTTGCAAAGCCAGAACAGAACAATAATTTAGCTCTGATTTCAAAGAAAAAAAAATAAAATGACATTTAATGAAATAAATTAGTTTAAATTACCAAAGATTCAGTTTATTTCTGTTAAAATATTTCTATATATTTATAGTTTTTTTATAAATCTCCTCACCACCCAGAAAGAAGGAAAAATGTCCCTTATTTTGAAATCCAAATGTTGGCACGTTTAGTTTGTCTGAAGGCTGCTGATGGATTAAAATCATTGACTTCGTGAATTTCAGTCATCTTAACTTGACAGGTACAAGGTAATGAACATAAATTATTGTAATGGCTGGTGAAGTAAATCCTCAGCGATTCAGTCACTTTTGCCTCTTCCCTGCATATGAAGCTTAACCACAACTGCTTGCTCAGCAACTCTTATTGCTCCTGTTACCAACGGGTTAAAACCACCATAAATGCCTCCAGTGCTTACATACCTTTTTCTATGTTAAAGTATTTTAATAAGCTCATGCTTCTCTCACACAATGACGCTAGCAAGACGTTCTGCCTGGAAGGTTTGCTCTGCCTCTGACTGGAATGCTGACGTGGGCGGAGCGCTTCTGAGCTCCGCGCAGACGACGGTCACACACGTTGTTCATGTGCACGCTTGCGGAACGTCATTCCCTCATATTTTTTTCTTAAATTTATATTTCCTTGGCGTGGCCTGGGCCCGCGGGCCACTCGGAGATTGCTTCTGGGCTGCATGTGGGCCGTGGGCCGCTAATTGAATAGGCCTGCTGTAGGAAGATCCCAAGGCACCCTTACGAACAATGTAAGAACAGGGTTTCCTCTGGCAACATTTCTGGGCGGCGGCCCGCCTCAGCAGAAAATTTACCGCCACGCCAAGAAGGAGATATGAATTTAAGAAAAATGTATGAAGCAATGACTTTCTGCAAGCGTGCACAAGAACAACGTGCG
This sequence comes from Pholidichthys leucotaenia, assembly GCA_020510985.1. NCBI lineage: Eukaryota > Metazoa > Chordata > Actinopteri > Cichliformes > Pholidichthyidae > Pholidichthys > Pholidichthys leucotaenia. The sequence goes on from CM035837.1 coordinate 27,890,823, forward strand.
TGGCCGTCATCCGCGCGGAGTTTAGGAGCGCCCCGCCCACGTGAGCTTTCCAGTCAGTCAGCAGGCAGTGTCTCGCTAGCAGCAGCAGCATCTTCGTGGAAAAGGAGTGAAAACCGGGAAGTCAAACAGCAGAAATGGACTCTATTTGAAGAGAAACTTTGTGAAGTCCGCCGTCTCTTCGTTGGTGAAAATCCTGGCGCATCAGCGCCTTGGCGCTACCTATCGGGTGGGAGTGAAACTGCAAATGGTGATTGTGCGCATGCGTCAACCGCTTGGCCTGGGTAGATGAAAAAAGTGAGCATGTACAGCGCCACGTGCATGCTGGGCTCATCCAAAGTGAACGCAGACCAAGGTGGACTAGAGGGGAAGTGCAGTATAATAAGATTTGACTGTCCGACAGAAACATGAGTTTATTAAAGTACTTTAAATGCAGGAAAAAAAAAATCAGAAGAGGTATGTAAGCACTGGAGGCATTTATCATGGTTTTAACCCGCTGGAAATGGGAGCAATAACGGAAGAGTCTCTTAGCTAAGAGATGTGGTTAGAATTCAAATGAAGCCGGCAAGGCGGACTACTGAATTGCTGAGGATATATTTCACCAGCCACTACAATATTAAGATATGTTCCCAATTATGTACCTGGCAAGTTAAGATGACCGAAATTCATGAAGTCAATGATTTTTATCCGTCAGCAGCCTTCAGACAAACTAAACATGCCAGCATTTGGATTTCAAAATAAGGGAGGTTTTTCTTGGCGGTGAGATTTCTAAAAAAAAAAAAAAAACTATAAATATATAGAAATATTATAACAGAAATAACAGCATCCTTAGTCATTTAAGATAATTTAAATCATAAAATACAATTTTATTAATTTTTTTTCTTTGTAATGAGAGTTAAATTATTGTTCTGTTCTGACTGCAAAGTTATGGTCAAAAATATAAACTGTTTTAAGGAAAAAGTAAAAAAAAAAAACAGTCTGTTTCAAATTTATTCAAAAAACAGTAATTTTATTTAAAAAAAAACAGACAAAAATAATCCATAAAATAATCCACAAATTTATAATAAAGTTTCAAATGTACAAGAAAAGTCAATTTTACAAGAGGAAATTACAAATGTGAGGAAAATGGTTTCAAATTTTGATAAATTTACAGAGAAAAGTAGAAAAGTATTAGAAAATTGTTATAAATTTTGGAGAAAAACCTCAAACCCTCAAGACTGAAGTCATTACTCAAGTTTTAAGTGGGTGCTCTTTGTACCCTTAACTAGAAATTTTTGGTTGTCTCCTTTAATTTACATGGCACTTGATATTTTCTAACCTGTTTCTATATCACCATAGACAGAGAGAGAACCTGAATTAGACAGAGCTCAGAGAGGGCAAGATGAGACAGAAGAGAGGAGCCAAGGAGAGGAAAGTGTTCAGGCAGAGGGTCCAGGAGAGGTGAGAGCAGAGGAAGGAGAGAAGGATGACACCAGTAAAAAGTCCAAATACAGGACGTTTGGGTGGGACCCCAAATGGCCCAATATTCCAACATTCAAGCCTTGGTTGTACAATACTTCAAATTGTAAGTTCCTTATGCACGGCAGTGGCTCAGGAGGTAGAGCGGGTCGTCCAACAACCAGATGGGTGGCGGTTCGAATCCCACTCTCCCCAGATATCCTGCCGTTGTGTCCCTGGACAAGACACTTTACCCACCTTGCCTCCAGTGTCCATAACACTGGGTATGAATGTGTATAAATGTTCAGTGGTGGCCGGAGAGGCCGTTGATCCGGATTGGCAGCCACATTTCCGTCAGCCTGCTCCAAGGCAGCTGTGACTACAGTAATAGCTTGCCACTACCATTGTCTGTCTGGAGTGAATGAATAATGTATCGGTAAAAAGCGTCTTTGAGTGCCTATGATAAAGCGCTATATAAATCTGATGCATTATTATTATTATATGCAAAGTTACTGTGCAAAATTTAAAAAAAAGAAATAAATCGTATAAAATTAGCATATTCATACATATGTGTTTTCTGCCCCCCCCCCCCCCGAAAAATATGTTGCTACCACGCCAAGGTCTTTAAGCCAGAAGAAACAGCGAAGAACTAGGCAAGATGCTGGCCTAAATGTGCCTCAAGAACACCTTAAGCTGTTCTTTTTTTTTTTTTTTTAAGTTTTTGTAAAGGGTATACAAGTCATTACAGCATTGCATTGTTTACATTTTCATCACGTTCCCTTATTTTTTGCTATTTGACAACATTGGTAGGTTAGTTATTACAACAACCCCCCCTTTTTTTTTTTAAAGTGAAAGAAAAAGTGAAGTTAAGGAGAATTAAATAAAAAACAAACAAACAAACGAATAAACAAACAAACAGAACAGCAAAAAACAAACAAACAGAAAATTAAGTAATTAAAAGTAAAAGAGCAACTGAGTAGCATTGGAACAAAGGGCGGGACCATTATTGAAATGGTATTTGTCAAAGATTAGTTCTAATGGAAGACACATATGCGATCCAGGGTTGCCAAAAGATTATGAACCCATCCATATCCTGTCTCAGTGCGAATGTCAACTTTTCCATCGAGTAAATGTCTTGAATCACATTAATCCAATCTTCAGGTGTAGGACAGTCCTTCAGCCTCCATTTTTTAGTTGGGGCTTTTTTACTTGCCAATATTAAAACACTGAATAAGTATTTATCTCCTCGTCTTTCCAGTGAGTCCGGTAATAAACCCAAATACAAAGTTACAAAAGAAAAGGGAACTGTTATTTTGAATATTTTCCCCAATATTGTCTGTACGTTGGACCAATATTGGTGGATAACTGGGCATGACCAAAACACATGAAAATGATTTGCAGTCTTTTCACCACACAAGCGCCAACACTTCAACCCCTTATGGGTAAATTTGTTTTGTGCAGGTGTTCTGAAAAATCTTACCAAGTTTTTCCATCCAAATTCTCTCCACTGCAGGGATGAGGTACTTTTCCATTGCTGTTTATTTAGCTTTTCCCATGTTTCCAATTGTAAAGTGAAATTCCCCTCTTTTTCCCATCTCTCTTTTATATACGATGTGTTGTCTCCTTTTAAGTCTTGAAGACCTTGGTATATTTTAGAAATGTATCTGATCCCTGGGATCCCTTTATATGCCATTAAGAAGACCTTCAGAACACCTGACTGGGCCCTTTCCAAATCCTCCTTTTTAAGTATATTGTTTATGTGGTGTCTAAGCTGAAAGAACCTGTAAAGATCTTGATTTATTAGACCTTGTTTTTTTCAAATCTTCAAAACTTCTTAAAGTTTGCCCCTTAAAAAAATCGTAATATTTTATCAGCCCTTTCTCTTTCCACTCTTTAAATCTAGTGTCTGTTTTATTGGGGGTAAAGTCTTGATCATAGGCAATCCATTGCAGAAGTCGATAGGGCTCTTTAGCTTGATTCTCTCTGACTATCTTAAACCAAATTTTTAGCGGGGTTTCTATCCACGGGTTAGTGTCATTCAGGAGTTTAGTTAAGGCATTGTTCCCTATTATCGCCTGTAGGGGGATGTCACTTGTTATTTGGCATTCCATCTCCTTCCATTGTGCAGTGTAGACTGGGTTACATATCTCTGCTAAAGTTTTAATTTGTGCAGCTATAAAATAGTCCCTGATATTTGGCAGTGCGAGCCCACCTTTGTCTTTGTTTAGCTGTAGGGTTCTATATCTGATTCTAGGTCTCTTGCCCTGCCATATGAATCTTGAGATCCTTCTGTCCAGTTCCTGCCATGTTTTTTTGGGAGGTTCTACCGGTATTGTTTGGAAAAGGTATAGAAGACGTGGAAGTATATTCATTTTGACTGCTTCAATTCTTTGTGCGGTACCTAAGAATGGTATCATATTCCATCTTGCTAGGTCAGATTTTATTTTTGTCACCAGTGGATCATAGTTTAGTGTTATAATTTTGTCGAGTTGTTTTGGGATATTGACCCCCAGATATTTCATAGATTCCAACTCCCAGTTAGTTTTGAGTTCATTTAGTGAAAAATGATTTGGGTCATAGTTGAATGTTAAAACTTGGGTTTTATGCATGTTTAATTTGTACCCTGATAAATCTCCATAGTCTGAAAAAACTGAGATTAGTTCTGGTAGAGAAGTGTCTGGCTGCCCTAGGTATATTAAAATGTCATCAGCAAAGAGTGCTATTTTATGTTCTTTCTGACCAAGTGTAATACCTTGAATTTCTTGATTTTGTCTTATCCATTGGCTCAGAGGTTCTATGAAGATTGCAAAGAGCAGTGGAGACAGGGGGCAGCCTTGACGACATCCTCTTTCCAGCTCAAAAGATGATGATAAATTACCGTTAATCCTTATTTTAGCTGTTGGTTTTTTATATAATGCCTGTATAGTTCTAATGAAGTTGTTATGAAAATTGAAACTGGATAAGATTTTATAGAGGAAAGACCAGTCAACCGAATCGAATGCTTTTTCAGCATCTAATCCCAATATGACTGCATTTAAGTTATATTTTTTTATATGATGAATTATGTGTAAAGTGCGTCGAATGTTGTCTTGTGTCTGTCTTTGTCTTATAAAACCTGTTTGGTCTAAGTGAATTAAGTCTGTCAGTATGTTTTCTAACCTTTTGGCAAGGATAGTGGTAAAAAGCTTATAGTCCTGATTTAATACACTGATTGGTCTGTAGTTGGAGCATTCTAGTTTATCCTTTTCAGGTTTAGGTATGACTGCAATGACCCCTTCTCTCCAGGAGGGGGGGATTTCCCCTGTGTGGAGGACGTAGTTAAATGTTTTCAGGAGGAGAGGAGATAGTTGCTGTTTAAAGGTTTTGTACCATTCTGCTGTATAGCCATCTGCTCCTGGGGATTTGTTAGCTTTAAGTTTCATAATTGCTTTTTCCATTTCTTTAGGTTGTATTTCTGACAGTAGGGTTTTATTTTGTGATTCCGTAAGTTGGGGAAGGTTTAATGTGTTTAGGAATGTCTCGGATGCGTTTTTATGTTTTTTGTGGGAATATAAGTTCTTGTAGTAATTCTCGAAGCTTTTAAGAATATCCTGAATTCTGAATTTTATTTCCTTTGATACTGGGTCTCTGATTTTGTAGATTGCTCTTTCCGTTTGTTGTTTCCTCAATTTATAGGCTAGTAATTTTGCCGATTTACTGCCTGCTTCATAGTGTTTTTGTTTCAGAAATGTAAGTTTCTTCTGGATTTCTATTGTGTAGATCTCATTTATTTGATTTTTAATTTCTTTAATCTTGAGCGAGCCATTAGAATGAGTGTTATCTTTGTGTTCTTTTTCTAGGTTCTTGAGCTCTGACTCTAGTGTGATTAGTTTTTCTTGTCTCAGTTTCTTTTGGGTTGCCAGTTTTGCAATAATTTTTCCCCTTATTACAGCTTTGCACGCATCCCACAGTATTAAAGGGGATACTTCTCCATTATCGTTTTCTTCCAAATATCTGATTCCAATTCATCTTTCAGTGGCCCTTTGAGGACACTTGAATTCAACCTCCAGGAAAATGTATTATTTGTGTATTTTTGGATGTTTAAATCCATATAGATCGGACTGTGGTCGGAGAGATCCATCAGTCCTATTTTACATGTTTTTACTCTTCCAATGTCTCTATTAAACATAAAAAAGTAATCAATCCTTGAGTAAGATGAATGTGGCGTTGAATAAAAAGTATAATCTTTTACATTGGGGTTGAATTCCCTCCATACGTCACAGATTCCCATTTCTTTTAGTAGCATCCGAGTATTCCTATTTTGGGTGTTATTTTGATGTGAAGAATTACCTGTTGCATCCCAGTATGGATTCAGTCTTAGATTGAAGTCTCCACCACATATCACTAAACCTTGGGCTTTAGTTATCATTAGGTCGAATATATTTTTATAAAATTTCCATTTAGCCCCTGGTGGTGCATATACATTCAGCAGGGTGATATCTTCTCCCTCTAGCCGCCCAGTTACCAAACTGTACCTCCCTTCTTTATCTTTGTGTTCTGATTTTTTTTCAAATGTAATTTTGGTTGATATCAATGTCGCTACTCCCCTCCTCCTCCCTGATTTATATGAAGATGAAGAGATCATTTTAAACCCTTGTCTACTGAGTTTAGTGTGTTCCACGTCTGTTAGGTGGGTTTCTTGTAAAAATACTATTTCTGCTTTGTCTTTTTTCATTTTGCGTAGAATCTTGGATCTTTTAACTGGATTCAGGATCCCTTTTACATTATATGAGGCTATTTTGGTTACACCCTGTTTCTCCATTGTATTTTCTTATTTAGTATAACAGTGTGGTGGCCCTCTTTTTTGCTACTCAGAAACTGAAAGATCATTAAGAACATAAAAAACATTAAGTACATAATGAACGAAACTTTAAAACAAAAAACTGTCAAAAAAAACTTCCTGAGCTGGGGTCTCTTTAAAGACCCTGTAAGAGCCCTGATGGAGTATGGGCTCTGAGGGAAATTCCTCAAACTCTGTTACGTGCTGAGGGCCCTCTCTTACCCCTGTAAGTTGTCCCATGTTTTTAACGTGAATTTCAGATCCCAATCCGAATTTGTAATGATTTTTTTTTTTTTTTTTTTTTATGCCTATACTCTATGAGCTTGTGTGCACCCTCCCACCCCCATCACAGCAAACATTCACTCTAATACAGTATTTATTAGTGTGGGGAGAACATGTGGGTCATTGTTACATTTCTATTTTAACATGATTTTTTTTTTCCCTTTAAATTAAGAAGACATTTGTTTCTAATGTTAAAACTGCTCCATGAAAGGTTTTACCACATGCTGATTCTGCATCTTCTTTAATGTTTGTTACCTTGTAGGAGGGGGGGTGGAAGTGCAGAGTGACTGTAGAGAGAAAGAAAAAAAAAAACCAAAAAGGTTGCTATTCCTTTCTGGAACTGGAAAGCTTATCTTTGTAGCTCTGGGGCTGGGTGTTTCCGCTGCTGGCCCGTGGATTTTGAAGGTCTCTGAGTGGACCACGTTTGAGCTCTGATTTTCTCGTTCAGATCCGCTGCGGGTTTAAACACCGTTACCGGGAGCCCTCTTCTTGCCATGTCAGTTGTTGCTTCTTCTGCTGAATTGTAGAGACATGACTCTTCCCCGTAAAAGACCCTTAGCTTCGCCGGAAATGGCGTCTGAAAGCGTAGATTCTTTTCCCTTAAAACCTTTTTGGCGTCGTTATATTCCAGTCGCTTTTTAAGAACTTCAGGGGCGTAATCGTGTTCCACGAAGACTTTTCTTTCTTGATGCATAAATCCTTTCTTCTGCCAAGCCCGTCTTACAACTTCTTGTTTTATTTTGAAGTCGGAGAATCTTACCAACACTGAATGTGGGGGCGCTTCCGGGGCTGGCTTTGCGGCTAATGTGCGATGTGCCTTTTCTATCTTCAAATCGGTGGATTGTGGAATATCCAACTTCTCTCTCAATAAGGATTCCACGCATTCTGCCACTGTGTTGAAACCATCTTCAGCTCCTTCTTTCAGACCGTGAATTCTGATGTTGTCCCGTCTCTGTCTTCCTTCTTGGTCGGCTAGCTTAGCCTCCAGCCTTGACTGTTTTCTGTGTAAATCCAGTACAGAATCTTCAAGCACTTTTATTCTGTCTTCAGCTTCCAAGATTCGGTTTTCGGCCTGGTCCAATCTGCTGTTCGCCTTTTTTAGATCCTCTCTGAATTCAAGAAATTCGGCCCGAAATCGTCGTAATTCGTCAAATAGCGATTTCAAGCTAATCCTTTTGTTAGCTAGGCCCAGGCACTCGTCTTCTGAACGGAGGTCTTCTGGTTCTGATTCCGCGGCTGCTGTGCGTCCTGATCTGGGGAATGTCAGTTTCCTCTGCTTTTGGTTAGGCATGGTGTTATTGTCTTTTGAATTTTAATCTTCCAAAAATCCGTTAGGTCTGATTTTGAGGAGGTTTTCCTTGGATTGAGTCTGGGAGTTTCACCGTTAGGTTGCTATCACCATGGCGTCCAGACCGGAAGTCCCACCTTAAGTTGTTCTTGAGGGCCCCTTACAGCGGTCGTAGGAAAGGCCTTACGAATCGTACAGCCTGCGTAAGGCAGTAGTGAGGGGCTGATAAGGCAGAAGTGCGCCGAAAGCCCTAATATCTTCCTACCAATGACTTGAGAGTTCTGTGAGTTGTGCAAACATTTTCATAAGATGGGATTAAGTATGCCGTAGCAAGATCCTAAGGCACCCTTACGAAGAATATAAGAACTCTCGGGCCATTGTACGACAGAAAAGCACCTCATTTCTAAAGAATGCCTCAAATTGCTCTTGTGAATTGAACGGCAGCCATAACAAACCAAGCCCCCCTCCATGAATGTCTGCAAACTCCAGAATTCATAGAAACTGGGAGATTCTTATGAAGCTTAAGGTAATGACAACCATATTTTTGTAATATCTGTTTATCAAATCATTTCTCAACATATTAACTAACTGGTGCAGTTAACCAGGGAATTGCTCGTGCCGAACATCAAACAAAAGTAAGGTGTGTGTGCGCGCATGTGTGCATGCATGCGTGTCTGTGTTTTGATCTTAACAGCTTTTGCCACCAGATCAGATTTACACAAATCATTAAATTATTGATAGAGTGTATCCACAGAAAATGTGATGAACACTCAACAAAATCAGTAAAGACAATGCCGTTTTACTGTATCCGATCAGTTCGTATTATTAATGCTTCTCTCCTTTGAAAGTTTAAGCAGATTTAGGTCAGATATCAATAGCTGGTGACTATCTTCACTGTGATTCACACAAAGAGCAGGTGCTCTGCCTATTTTAAAAGCACAACACATGACATTTAGCAGAATCCACCTTTTACTCATACTGCTTAACACATTGACGATAAATTAGCATCCGAGTTGTGATATTCCTTGGCAGCAGGCACTGGTCAGACATTCTGACTACCTGGACCATGACAATCTTCAAAAAAAATGATGCACTTTTTCCACATTTTGACACAGCTCCCAGAGGTGTTAATGAAATGTCTGTGACACATTTTGGTCAAAATACCTCATAATTTAAATATTACTGCAGCACAATTTTCCACCCAGATTAAACAGCCTTCTTCATAACAACCATTTCACTGTATCCTGTTTTAAATACTAAAGCCTTATTCATGCTGGATTTCACCTCTAATCCGCTTTGGTCCGCGTGCGCTTTGGATGAGCCCGGCACACACGCGGTGCTGTACATGCTAACTTTTTTCATCTACCCAGGCCAAGCGGTTGACACATGCGCACAACCATCATTTGTCGTTTCACTCCCGCCCGACAGGTAGCACCAATGCGCTGACGCACCAGGGTTTTCACCAACAAAAGAAACACTGCTTGCTTTCTGCTGCTTGACTTCCCGGTTTTCACTCCTTTTCCACGAAGATGCTGCTGCTGCTGAAGTATGTATGTATGATTCATGTATGTTTATTCTCCTCTTCCGCTTCCTCGTTGTCTTCGTCTACTTTGTCTTGGTATGCTGTGCCGATATCGCCACCTCATGAATGCAGCGTTCAGTCTTGCGCATGCGCTTTTTAATGCATTCAGGTCGTGGCCAGGCGGCGCAGACACAAAATTTGGGCTGCACGTGGTCGTCCGCAGTTGAGCACTGCAGACACTAGCACAGTGGAGACGATGATGTAAATTTCATCAAACGAGGTTTCCGGTTACACGTACATGGACAGCAGAGGTGCAGCATGAATCCAGTTTAATAAGCCACGGTTAACCCCACCCTCCCTCTGTGGTCACTGCTGAGATCCATGGTCGATGCAAGAGTCATCTATGCTAATGTTAGCCATTTAGCTGTGTTGTTAAACACAGTCTAAGCCAATTAATGTAAAATTGGGTGAAAGTGAGACTGTAAAAACCCAAATAAAGCAACACTAAGGAAAAGTGTGTGTGGTTTGAGCAGTCTGTAGTATAGAACAGCTCTCAGAGGTATAATAAGCACAGAAACAACCCTGACATAGTAAACTGAGCTCTGAGCCAACTTCACCAGCAATTTCCAGCAAATCAACCAAGCTATCCCAGCTAATATATAAGAAACAAGAGTACTCTGAGGCAGGTGCAATATCTCCCATCTCCGTTTTCTTTGAAGATCCCAATACTTACTGACAGAGAGCAGCTTTCAACTTTTTAATATAATTATTGTGTCATAACCAAATTATGATAAGCCCATCATCCACGAGTATACAACAAAGCATACAACCCACAGTTGTAGGTCAGGATCCTAAGGTGAACCTGTGTAGCAAGCATGGTGACCCTAGACAGATTTACACATTCTATTGTAAGAGATCATAGGGAGTGCCAACCTTGACCTTTAGGCCCCGTCACACCTAGATAATTTAGGCAGCGTTTGCAAAACATTGAAAAATTTGAAGAATACGCTGGCGTACATGGAATCAGTTATGGTTAAGTTTTGTATAAGTTAAAAGCACGCAAAAGAATGCTGAAGCACGCTGGTATGCAGAGTTGTACACCGAGCTCCTCCTAAAATGTCCCACATAAGCGGGGCATAACTTGTAGGGAAGTTATGCGTTCATTCATACATGTTACTTGTATGCGACTCACAAGTTACTCATAAAGCCTTATTTATGCTGCATTTTCCCTCTAATCCGCCTTGGTCCGCATGCACTTTGACAAGCCCGGCACGCATAAGGCGCTGTTCATGTTCACTTTTTTATCTATCCAGGCCAAGCGGTTGACACATGCGCACAACCATCATTTGTAGTGTCACTCCCGCACGACAGGTAGTGCCAATGCGCTGACGTGCCAGGATTTTCACCAATGAAGAAACGCTGCTTGCTTTCTGCTGCTTGACTTCCTAGTTTTCACTCTTTTTCCACGAAGATGCTGCTGCTGCTTAAGTATTTATGTGTGATTCATTTATCTTTATTGTTGTCTTCCCCATCCTTGTTGTCTTCTTCGTCTACTTTGTCTTGGTATGCTGTGCCAATATTGCCACCTTGTAAATGGGACGTTCAGTCTTGTGCATGCGCTTTTCAACGCGTTCAGGTCGCGGGCAGGCGGCACAGACAAAATTTGGGCTGCACACGGTCGAGCACTGCGGACACTAGCGGAGTGGAGACAATGACGTAAATTTCGTCACAAGAGGTTACCAGTTACACGTATGCAGACAGCAGAGGTGCATCATGAATCCAGCTCAAGTCAAAATGTATTGCGATAAATGTCTAGCATGGCCAAAACGTATTTCTAACATATGAGTAACACTCTTTGAACCTATGTGTAACTTACTGAATGGGTTTCTAACTAACAGCTACCCTATAATGGTGTATTTGCAGCATTGATTCACAGAAAAAAAAAAACTGTACAGAGCTCAGCTGCTGCCTGGAGGAAGGGGGAGGAAGAGAGAGAGAGAGAGAGAGAGAGAGAGAGAGAGAGAGAGAGAGAGAGAGAGAGAGAGAGAGAGAGAGAGAGAGAGAGAGAGAGAGAGAGAGAGAGAGAGACTGTGAAAAAGCCTTTATTGCACACTTCAAAAAAATGTAAGCACACCAACATCATTCCTCCAAGTGTCACATTGGAAAAAGTGCAAACTGAAATGATCCCCCCCCCCCACACACACACAACACAGAGCAGTCCCCCTATTCAAAGATCCAGTGCTGTGACAGTCAATTACAGTCAATTAAACGTCATCTACCCGTCTGTTCAAACAATATCCCAACTAGAAAAGCACTCGGAGAGCGCAGACCTCCGCCAAGCGCCACAGTTCCCCCCATACAGTGTTTGTGTGTACGTTGTCAGATTCCTTGACCATGAAAACATCTGAGTAGCAATTGGATTCACAATGATAGGATTAGTGGTTCAGTAGTAAAAGCATTACCTCCTTGGCGGAGGTAATAAACTGAAGTGTTGGTGGTGTGTCCATGTCCTGCATCTGCAAACTCCCAGGCTGGGGGTGTTGCAATTGAATGAACGAATGAATTAATCTTTATTTCGAATAGATTAAGAGTACAGGTTAAAAGAAAGTGAATAATATAACAAAGGGGGTAATAAAATCCAACAAGGTCAAATTAGACAATAGCTCCTCTGATTATACAGTTCAACATAAGTTATCCGAAATATGTGATGGCTGAATCTGCAGCTTATATTGCCCACCCATGTTCCATCCAAGAATTCAAAAGAAAAAACAAAAGAAGTCATGACACAACTGCGTACAACCCACAGGCCAATGGGTTATGTGAGCGTTTTAGATCACTGAAAGCAGCACTGAGGGCTTCACTGACGGATGCCAATTAGGTAGACGGGTTGGCGTGGGTTTTATTCAAAAATCAAACGTTTATTTCAATCTCAGGGTTCATATTAAATGCAGAACTAAAAGGAGTAGAAAATAAATAAATAAAAGTATATACAGAGCAGCAGACAGTCGGCGGTCTTGTAACAACAATAACATACAATACTGGACTCAGTATAAAATGGAACGCCACCACTTCCAAATGCTGAAGTGTGAGTGACGAGTTGACAATTGTTGATATAAGATGATTGTTACATGGCAGCAACCTTGTCATCAAACTGTAAACATCGTTACGTATCAACTCGCCAAAAGACGGAATGTTCACAGACACAAACATCTTGCTTGCAGTCGACCTTCGTGGTACATCTAATCTTTATCTTTATTGGGGTTACGCTCCGCGGCCAAAGATGATTTGGAAAATTCGCCGGCAGAGAGCTTCTTTTTGCGGAGCTACTATGGCTGACTGGGGAATTTCTGCCAAATAATCCAGCGGCGGACAGCTGCCCGTCTCAGCTTTTGCAGCGTCGCGCAAACACAGGCACATAGCACGCTGTCGAGCAGCTGGTTTTTGCGCAGCGCCTATGGCTGCCCGGGGAATTTCTGCCAAATAATCCGGCGGCGGACAGCTGCCCGTCTCAGCTTTTGCAGCGTCGCGCAAACACAGGCACGGTGTTTTCCGCGTGCTTTTGTGCCTAAAACGTTGAAGAAGGCGGAGTTTATGTTGGTCAGACACGATGACCAGCGCCCTCCATTGCGCCTGCGCACATGTTGAAAATAGCCGTATGTCACAGTGTTAAAGAATGCTTTAAAAAATTCCTGTATCCAGACGGTGATCCGGATCATCCCCAAAATTTAATCAGTTCTTCCTTGTACCATTTCCAACAACGCCTTAAAGTTTCATGGAAATCCGTCCAAGACTTTTTGAGTTATCTTGCTAACCAACAGACAGACAGACAGACAGACAAACAAACAGACAAACCCCGGCAAAAACATAACCTCCTCCTGGCCTTTTCGGCCTGGCGGAGGTAAAAATGGGTAAAACAGGCAGAGGAACGACCGCCATTCAGTCCTCCTGCCGGGCGCGCTTGACCGGCGTTCCCCCTGCTGCTTTACGCAGGGCTGTCAGGTGTTTCTTGAGGCGGTAACGCTTCCTTTCATCCAGGAGGTCCAGACCAACCTGTCTTCTTAGCACATCCACAGACTTAATGAATTTATCAGTGTCACTGAAGTAGTCGGCGACCCTAATGGCTTTGTTATAGGTTGCGTCCAGGAATGCATTTATTTCTTCCAGTGAATACAAACTCGTGTTTGTACTGCATTTTGCCTCAATAGACTCAGCATTAGACACAGTGTCGTTCTCAGATTCCATTTCCTCGGCAGCACAACTCAGCTGACTGCTTGGTTCTCCCGGGCCAGTGGATTTATCATGGGCCACATTTTCCTGGACGCCACCCTCAGCAGGTGACTGTCGCTGTTCCATCCCCCGCCGTGTAACGGTAGCAGCCTCCGGAAGCACAGCCGCTGATGTCACACAGCGAGATTCTGACGCACCATCAGGTCGGTGCTCCTTCCCCTCCTCCGATGCGGCAGCAGCTGGCGAAGGCACAGCCGCTGACGTCACACAGCAAGGTGGTTGTGACGCACCATCAGGTCGGTGCGAGAGAGAGAGAGAGAGAGAGAGACTTTTGACTTTTAAAAAAATGGCTTTATTGCACATTTCAAAACTGCAGAAAGACCAATATCAGTTGTCCAAGTGTGTCACATCTCAAAAGTGCAAACATAACTCATCCCCCTGACCCACTGAACACAAAACATTCCCTACAGTCCATCTATTGATGAACGCCTCCAGATTGTCTACCATTTGATAGTAAGAGAACTCCACCCGGAGTCTGACTTTCAACAAGACCTTGAAAGCAGACACAGGATCCACATTGCCAGCATTGCTTGCCCGATTTTTCCTTGTCAGCCAGATGGCAAGCTTAGCAGTCCCAGATAGGAAGTTCATCAAAGTGTGGGCAGCCTTCCTTGCCACTTTATACTTCGGACCGTAAATGAACAGACCAAAAGAGAATCGTTCACCCAAAGCCCGAAACCACTCGCGCAAAATCTCAAAAAATCCAGATAAACGAAAACAGTGAACAAACAAATGGTCGAGGGTCTCAACTTGGGAACAAAACAAACATTCCCCCCCCCCCCCACAGTCGGATCAAGGTGTGCCCTGTATTTATTTGTGGCTATTGCCCCATGCACAATCCTCCACTGGAGATCTGCTGTGCGTTTCTCAATAGGTTGCTTGTACATGCACCGCCAGCTGCCCTTTGGGGAAACCCCTGGCCCCAAACAACCCGCCCACCTCGACTCCGTGACATCCTTCAGAGAGCGCAGATTCAGAACCTTCACACAGATGTGATACACCGCCCTTGTCCCGACAAACTGGAACTTGCCCAGGCGAGGAATCCTGAAGGTCAGTAGGTGATCCTCTCCTCCCTGCCGCTCCCCCACATCTGGAGTTATGGAAATTGCAGGAAAGGTGGACGCAGTGTCCTCATCCCATTGATTGGAAAGAGTGCAGTTCGTCGCAAACGCTCGAAGCGGCTGTGGCAGGGCGGCGCACACGTCCTCCACCACCCTTTGCAGCAGTCTGACAGATGTAATTTTTGCACTCCGCCTCAGTGTATCCATCGATGTGGTCGACATCCTCATAAGATGACCCAGCTTGGTACAGCGTGCCTCCCACAAACAACTCCGCAGACTGGCAGACTGCAGCACCTCTGCTGCGATGAATCGATTGAAAAACAGTGGTTCGTTGAACAGCCACATGCCCGGCGCCTCGTCACGGAAGCGGGCCACGTTGAAGACTCGCCATGCATGCAAAATGGACGTGTAAAAAGCAGATAGTCCAGTAAGGTCCACCTCCCCAGATGTCACGAGGAAGAGCTGCTTATCATAGCCCAAGCGACCAACTCTCCTCAAAAGCAGCTTAGCAGTTTCCATCCAGCAGGGTCCGCATCTGTAAAGGAGTCGTTGTGCAGTTCAAAGCCTGAAGCTGGCGATCTTGAGATGTATGTCCACCAGGCCCTGTCCCCCCTCGGCCAAAGGCAGGTAGAGAACTGGCGCGCGGACCCAGTGGCGACCAGACCAAAAGAAGTCCACGATTGTCTTCTGAATCTCCTCCACGAGGCTCCTTGGTGGTGTCAAAGCCACCAGCCTATGCCAGAGAGCCGAGGCAACCAGATTATTCCCGACCAGAACCCTGCCCCTATATGACAGCTGTGGTAGCAACCAGTTCCATTTAGAAATGCAAGCACACACCTTGTCCTTAACACCCTCCCAGTTCTTTCGTTCAAAAGCCTCCGTACCCAGAAAAACCCCCAACACTTTGAGACCAGCCGTCCCCCACTGAAGGCCGCCGGGCAGGCGAGGGATGGCTTGACGCGACCAGTGGCCCACCAATAGACCCTCACTCTTGGCCTAATTAACCCGTGCAGAAGATGCCCTTTCATAAACTGTCAAAGTGTCCACCAGACGCTGCACATCCCCGTTGGTGGTTCCCCCTGCTGCTTTACGCAGGGCTGTCAGGTGTTTCTTGAGGCGATAACGCTTCCTTTCATACAGGAGGTCAAGACCAACCTGCCTTCTTAGCACATCAACAGACTTAATGAATTTATCAGTGTCACTGAAGTAGTCGGCGACCCTAATGGCTTTGTTATAGGTTGCATCCAGAAATGCATTTATTCCTTCCAGTGAATACAAACTCGTGTTTGTACTGCATTTTGCCTCAATAGATTCAGCATTAGACACAGTGTCGTTCTCAGATTCCATTTCCTCGTCAGCACCACTCAGCTGACTGCTTGGTTCTCCCGGGCCAGTGAATTCATCATGGGCCACATTTTCCTGGACGCCACCCTCAGCAGCTGACTGTCGCTGTTCCATCCCCCGCTGCTTAACAGTAGCAGCCTCCGGAAGCACAGCCGCTGATGTCACACAGCGAGATTCTGATGCACCATCAGGTCGGTGCTCCGTCCCCTCCTCCGAAGCGGCAGCAGCTGGCGGAGGCACAGCCTGTGACGTCACACAGCGAGGTGATTGTGACGCACCATCAGGTCGGTGCTCCGTCCCCTCCTCCGAAGCGGTAGCAGCTGCCGGCGGCACAGCTGTTGACGTCACACAGCGAGATGATCGTGATGCACCATCAGTGACCTTTTTGGCGACATCGCCATCCACGCTCCCGACTGCAAGCTGTGCAGCCGGGCCGTCCACAGACACAGCAGCAGGCTCCGGAGCTGGGGCAGCGTAAGCGGAGGCTGCGCTGCCGTCCGCAGCTGCGGCGTGAGTGGAGGGCTCGCCGCCGGCACCCTCCGCGGCCCCATCAGGGCCCTCCGCCCGCTGCCTGTGCGGACAAGCAAACCGTTTATGGCCCACGTCACCACATTCAAAACATTTCATCTGTCCCGAGCTCGCATACACCACGTAAGATCCGTCCCCGTGCTTGACCCTGAAGGAGACTTCCAGAGTCTGAGTGGGCAAGTCGAGAAACATGAACACCTGTCGCCTGAGCGATTTCACATGTTTGAACTTGGCGGCCTTGCATCCCAAAGGCAGAGTCGTAAACGGGCCCGCAAACTTCCCAAATCTGGGGAGCTCCGTCGCCAGCTGCTCGTCAGTGATGAAAGGTGGAACACCTGAGACGGTGATTCTCGTTGATGGGAAAGATAAGGGGGACACCTGTACATACATTTCCCCGATAACCACACCGCTTACAATCAGGGTGTGAACATCGTCTTCAGCCGCCAGAAACACAACCACAGCTCTATTCATTCGGGAAGCAAAGCAGACCGCGTCAGGGCCCACCTGCTCGGCCACAGCCTCCAGGACCTCCTCCACAGTAACTTCGCTGTCCGGGGGAACGATCCTCAGCCCCTGGTGGATAGATGGAGGTGGCTTTCCAAAGGCCGCCATCCTCCACCCAAAAAAACAAAAACTTGAAAAGCAGCCAGCAGTACAAAACCGAAAAAAAAGTCCAAACAAGCCACGGAGTTCCCTATT